>OW052043.1:53746315-54974190 GCA_932526495.1 Bombylius major
AATTGTATCTCTTGTAACAATTAGCTTTTAAAAATTCAAGGACTTCGCTATTAATGTACCACTTCTGTTCCACAATTTGATTCAGTTTTGTCAAAATAAACTTGAAAAAAATTGAATATTTCATGAAATTTTCATTTATTATTTACAAATTTAAAAATATAACGTTAATTTTAAATTTTCTCCTACACCACCTATGAACAAATAGGTCAACTAATTGTTTTATAACGGCATTACCAGCCATATTTAGTACCAAAAGTCATTCATTTTGACATGTGTGAAAAAAAATCCAATTGTCAAATTTATCGTTTGGTTTGGTTTGGTTTTGTATTTGTAGTTGTACAAACCATTTGTTCTTGGTCATTGAAGAAGTTAAATTTTTCTAAAGAGTTCTTTTTAACATCTCCGAAACGTTTTACAATTTTTATTAGAAAATAAGAAAAAATTTAATTTATTTGTATAAAGTTTTTGTGTTCTAAATTGAAATAAAAGAAAAATGTCTCATTCACATGGTACTTCACAGAAGGTAAGAATTTTTATAGTTAATTATAAAGGGTCCGACATCTGCCTGCCCAAGCTTCATTAAAATTTGAAATTGCACATATATTTTGAGGTTATGAATAATTACAATAAGACAAAATGAAACAGATTTTTATTAGAAGTGATGTGTCTGTAACAAATTGAATTATTTTACCTTTGATCGTTGCGAAATTTACATATAAGGAATATGAAATGGGAAAATATGTAGAAAGGAAAAATTGTAATAAAATTAAATGATTCATGTGCTTTGTGTGGAAAGTGGCATTTTGCTTACGATTTCGAAGCTTTATGAAATTGCTAAATTTTGTAGAGGGCAGATGTGTGTGTTTTTTTCGATTTATCACCTTACAAATTAAATATTTAAACAAAAAAATTTATGACGTCTACACCAAACACAGTAGTTTTTGAGCCTTCGGTGTGTAAATTGTAGAATTTCGGCGTTATCTAGAACTTTCGGCGATTGTATTTTTCATTTCAATTTATTAATGCATTAATTTTATAATTATTTCTAGGTTCAAGATTATAAAGATTCTTTAATTAAAAAAGCAGAGAATCTTATTATAACTGGATTTCCAGAGAAAATAGTTGAATTGAATGAATTATTGGCAACATCTATGTTTTCTGAAAGAAGTTTCAGTGATGTTTATCAAGATTTAAACATTCCAGTGCCAGATCCAATATCAGTTAATCATGTAGATACAACTCCAAATTTAAAAGATGATGAACCAACAGCAAAACGTTCTAGAGTTGATTATATTACAACAGCAGGTACAAAAGTAATGGCATTACCATCAGGAAGAGTACCATGTAATCAACCATTGTGCGATATGATTAAAATTGTTAAACCAATTATTCGTACTTTAGTTGAAGATTGTAAGTATTTTAATATGCTAATTTGTAATCTTATTGTTGGTCAATAAAATGGTTTTTATTTCTTTTTTTAGCCAATCTTTTAAAAATGTGGATATCATTTATGATACCAAAAATTGAAGATGGTAATAATTTTGGTGTATCAATTCAAGAGGATACATTAGCTGAAATACAGGCAGTTGAATCAGAAGCAGCTGCATTTTTTGATCAAATATCAAGATATTTTCTATCAAGAGCAAAAGTTGTATCAAAAGTTGCTAAATATCCGCATATTGATGATTATAGAAGGGCTGTTGTTGAATTGGATGAAAAAGAATATTTAAGTTTATGGTTAGTTGTTTGTGAGGTACGAAATCGTTATTCATCATTACATGATATTGTTATAAAAAATCTGGAAAAACTCAAGAAACCACGTTCATCAAATGCTGAAAGTCTTTATTAAAGTGGAAAGGAAAGAGAAGAAAGAGAAGTAAAACAAAACAAACAAAATTTAAAAACAAAAACAAAACCACAAAATATGCAAATTTTTATTGCAAGAAAAACAATGAAGAATTTTTAATAATAATAATTAAAAAAAAAAAATTTAAATCAACAGTACTTTAAAAGTTTATTACTAAAAAAAAAACGAAAAAAAAAAACATTAAAATAAGATTTTACTCGATAATGAAGATTCTGTAATTTTCTTTTCTTTATTTCGTTTTAATAATTTTAAATAATGAAATTTGTAAAAGAAAAATTAAATTGTAAACATAAAAAATAGAAATTAATTTAAAAACAAAAAACAAAGATAAATGAAAATGATATAAAAAAAAAACACAACTCTTGAATTTAAATAGCTTTGCTACTTTGTAAGATTAAAAAAAAAACATGTAATTTAAATAATGATGGATTGATTGAAATTACGATAATCAGAATATTTTTGTTGGATAGGTCATGCCTTTGACATTCTAAAAGGATTTCCTTGAATGAAATATGAAATTTTCATAAATTCAATATAGTTTTTTTTGGAAATTTGTGCATCTTCGAAAACATCAAATGATCGTCAATTGATGATATCCAGCAATTCAATGTTTTAAGCTGAATTTCATTAATTGTTTTCAAAGATGTACTTTCACATTCACAGCACTTATAAATTTTTGATTTTAATTCCTTAGAATTAATTTTCAAAGTGTAAATTTTTTTTTTCTTTTAGTTTTTCATTTTTATCGAAAAAACAATTTGGTTTTGTTTTTGTTCATTTAATAAAATTGAATTTTAAATTAAGAATTCGTAGATTTATATATTTTTTTAAGATTTTCGCCTAGAAATATGCACTTTTTATTTGAATATGTTGACATTAACCATAACTTCGCGGTTGGCGTTATAAGTTATGAGTCAACTTCAACATTTAACCGCGCTATCACGAATTTTGTTTCAAAAACTTAATTCTTTTCAGTGAGGTTAAAAATTATTCCTACATGGAAAATTTACAGTTTATTATTACATTAATTAATTATTTTCTAATTGGAAAAAATTCATGTCTTCGATTTTTTTTTTCTAGGTGAAATTACTTACTATGTATTAGAAAAATATTTTTCAAGTAAAAATATATTTATTGTGAATTTTCTGAATTTTATTTCAACATTCGGAATAGAAAAACGATCTATAAAATTCAAAATAACTTGAGTAGGACATGGCTCGATTTGAGCTGTGCATCATCGGAAAAAAAGTGTAGAAGAGGTAAACAACGACTTAAACTCAAAACAGATTTAATTTCGAATTTTTTGTATGCACAAGTTGGTCTTCAGCTTGCGTTCGAAATATTATCATTGCCTTTTTTCGAACCTAAATCACCAACTGACTTATAAAAGGTTCAAATTAAGTTGGTGCACAGTATTATGGCTCTAATGGTGCGTATTAAAGCATTAAAAACGAGGTTTATTTAAAAAAGTTTCAGAATTTATTTGAAACGAAACCTTAGTCGTATTGAAATTGTATAATTCAGTGTTCTCATTTGAGAATAGAGGGGACCGGTCTGTATGAGTTTTAGAAGAGCAGTTTTAGGGGACTAAAATGATTTTGGAGGGTTATTTTTAACAAATGGAGCACAACATTAAATAATGTGACCAATAATTGGAAATATTGAAGGAATTTTTGTGATTTGTTTGCATTTTTTTATGATTTTATACCTATGACCAAAGAAGTAACACCTGGAATAGGAAAACATTTTTATTTCTCTCATCACATGTTTTTTTATTTTGTATCTTCTAAAAATCTCTGAAGTAAAGAATCTGAAATTTCAAATTCTAAGGTTCTAAACTACATTTTCTGTTTCGTCTTTTTTCTTTTTCTTCAAAGATATTTCGATAGAACACGTTATTTTACTGCATGTATCCACTGTAAACATCTAGATACTTAGTCCCCATTGAAGACCTTTTTTTATATAATCATCAAGATTCAGAAATTCAGACAAACTCAGTTAGTCAATAATTATCATTTAGTCAGTTTACCAAAAAAAGAATTTTTTCAATACACTTTACTACCCTGTTCTCTGTTCTTGTTGTACCATTTAACAACCATCACAGTTGTTGACGACAGATACAAGATACTATTTTATTTTTCATTCAGTTCAACACTGTTTCCCAGCTAACAGCACAGCACAATCACTATCAGAAGATTCAACAATTCAATTCATATGATACTGACGACGAACGACAATCCGACAAATAAATATACACGACCATTTCAACAGAATGAGTTGAAACTTTGACGAAGAAGGTCGATATGTTCGTGTTTTCGATTGAATTTATTAATCATTCAGTAATATTTTAATCGCGCTTAATTTTTATAATATAATTTTTTAAAATTTGGTTAATTATAACATTTTGTATTATTTGTGTACAGGTTGTTAATTACTTGTTTAATTTAATTTAATTTTTTCGTATGTACTTAAAACAACAAAACGTTATTTTTTTGCTCTTGCTATTTTAGTGTATCTCTATATTTATTTAAATTTTAGTACCTGTTGTGACGGTATCTTTGTAATTTGTATCTATATTTTTTTTCTTGTCGTTGTTTTCATAAATATATCATCTCATCATTTACACAAAGTACGTGAATATATGCAGTATTTTGTTGTTCTTGTTGTGTAGTGTTTTTTTTTGTGGTAAAAATGTGTGTTTATAATCAAAAGATTTATTATGCATGCTAAAGTGAATGTACTACGATATGTCCTTACATATTTTACACCTTCTTGATACGATTGTAAGATAAAAACGTAACACACTGTATTTTATTAGTTTTATTTTTTTTTTTTTTTCGTTTTTTACAAGAAATACAGAGATAAAAAAACGTTTTTCGAAAAAAAATAGAAAAAAATCGAGCAAAAACAAAATAAACATTAAAACGTCCGATAAGAAAGTATGTGAGTTTATATAGATTGTTCGTTATTTTGTTATTATATGAACTTCTTATTTTTTTTTCTTTTTCTTCTAAAAGCCGGCTCTTAATAATAAATATAAAATTTTAAATTCTACACACATACTTGTTGAGTGTATCACACACAGTTTTATCACATATATAGGTAAAATATACTACTTATAAGATACATTTTTGTGATCTGAAACTTGATTGTTTCGTGAGAGTTTGTTAATTATTTTTTGTTGTTTTTTTTTTATATATTCCCAATCGAATAGAGCTTGTTCTCATTCTGGAATTGTTGTTTTTTTTTTTCAGTTTCAAGAAAAATAGAAAAAAAAATAAAGGTGATAAATAAAAGAAATAAATGAATACCAATATGTATTGTGCTAACTTAAAGTTGTATGTATTTATAAATTAATGTACACAACAGTTATAATACCAGGTAATAATAATTATAACGTGTATAAGATATATTGTACATTATATTCGTAATTCGTATGTATGTATAGATATAGTCAAGGTGGGCCGGTGAACAGGTGGAGGTCACCTTATAAAAAAAAATATAATATAACAGGCGAAACATCTTCGCGTATTTGATTTTTTTATGATTTTTTCATATAAGTGTTAATTTTATAGTTGTTTTTTTTTTTGTAAAACAATTATTTTACCTGTGTATTTGTTAATATTTTTTTAATCAATTTTGTGTATCTTCTATCTTATAGAGTGTCACAAAAACAAGCAAATAAACGTTTTTTTTCGACTAATAAAATTCATATACGTATGTTAAATAAATTGTATTCATGTAATTTTTGATAAAAAAATTGATTAAAATCATTGCGTGTACTTAAATTCAATCAGAAATTATCGATTTAATGAAAAAAAAAGTAACATATTTTTGTGTGTGTGTGTTAATTTAAATGTTGACTACTCAATTTCATGTTATTTTTGTATTTTGAGCAACAAAACAAGCAAAAAAACAACAAAAAAATAATTAATGATTAAATTCACGTTCAATATTTAATCAACATTCGAATGATAACGATATTTTTTTTTCTTTTTTGAATATCAAAAAATTAAATAACGTCCCTGTGTTAAAAAACACATACACCACCGACCGTACACAAATTATTATCGTATTAAACGTGTTCTGTTTAAATTATTAAAAATACAAGTGAAATAATGATTTTGTTTTAATTAATTTTTGTGTTTTTTTAAAATACATATATTATATACAATTTTTTTGTTTTCAAAATCTGACGTCATTTTGACGGCGCTACAAATATACTAAATGCTTTTTATTTTTGTCGTTTATTTTCTTTAATTAGTAAATCGTGAATAATCCAAGGAATTCCACATATTAACACATACGGAATTAAATCACAGTATATCATGGTTTTTTGTTTTTTTCTTTTACACGTTTTGTTGTTCTAAAGAAATATGTAATTCAAAATAAAAATGCACAAGTGAAATTCAAAGTGTAAAATTAGAATAAAAGATATCATATATAAGATTTGAATATATTTTGCTGATTTTGCATTTTTTCTTATTCTTATAACATATAGAGAATGCAATGGAATGAATTTTTATACGTTGTGAATCTTGTTGAAGTATTTTTTTCTTGATTGCAATAAAAAACGGATAAATGAGAAATATTTTTGTTGAAAGCAAAAAATACAAAAAAAAAAACGATCTTTAAGTGATTGTAAATTTTTCTGTTTTACATACGATAGGTATATACATTTTTTGTTTTTCTTATTAATTCTTCAGTAAACAAAAATATGATTACATACAATTTATTTATTAACGACCGGTTTTTCTAAAGAACGAAGAAACGATAAATAAAATCAATAATACCAGAAGAAACAACAGCAGTGGGTGATTTAACACAAAAAAAATTCCATATAATATCTTAAACATAACGAAAAGTGACGAAAATAACATCATTCAATTTAAATTATTTTTCAGTTTTTTTGTTTTGTGGAAAAAAAAGTTTATTAAAAGAAAAAAAAATGTCATATTCAATTGAAACGAATAACCGGACGATATCAGAAGCAAAAATGATCTCTTCTGAATCAAGAATATATAAGAACGAAAAAGATATAAAAGATGAAAAAATTAGAAAAAGGATATCAATTTCATCATCATCACCATCATCATCATCGACATCATCATCATTTTCATTTATTTCATCAATATTAAGTGCCATTTTAATAGTTTTAATCATATTTATAACGGATGTAGTTACATTCAATTTAGAAAATCGTTTACCAATTATTAAATATGGTGATAAAGGATCATATTTTGGTTATTCAGTTGCAACGCATATTGTTGGTGAAGTTGAAGATATTAAAAATGAAAAATGGTAAGATACATATTGATAATAATTTATTTTTACCTTAAATTTAAAAAAAAAAAAATTGAATTTTTTTTTTGAATTGATTGTGACACTCCCTGAATAAATAACCAAAAAAATTTAAAGAAAAAAAAAACAGGATACAATAAGAAAAAAAAAATAAAGTGAAATAAAATAAATAATTCAAAATTCCTTAATTTTGGATATCTTTTGTTGATTTTAAAATGAAAAATTTATTTCCCATCCCAGCTAAGAAATGATCAAATATTTTTTGATAAGATAGTAGGTCTAGCAGATGGACATTTTCGTATAAGAATTGAACGTTTATTATAGGATGATTCTAAAGGGTCAGACATTATATAGTTGAGTTGAAGTTATGTTCTTTATTGATCCTTTTTTCATTGTAATTTTGAGTTATGGACTGTTGTTGTCCATTTGGCTTGTTTAATTCAAAAATTTCTTGTTTTTTTGTCTTCCTAGAATTAGAATTGAAATCTTTTCTAATAAATACCGTTATAAAAGCCTCAAAAAAAAATTCATCTTTTGGACTCTCTTAAATTTTATTTTCCAACCGAATTAACTGAAGAAGAAAAAAATTAATTCAGATTCAAAGGCGATTCTGAAGATATCGTGTCGTAAAACCAATCGAATCCTTTTAAATTTTTCTAAACTTTTAAAAATTAACTTTGATGATTTTCCGATTTTTGTGTGTACCTACCACAGATTATAAGCTTTTGAACACCACCAGAACATGAAAATTATGTTCCTCTCCTGGTGATTTATGTTTAAAATAAATCCGGACATCCTGTATCAAAAGTCAATTTAATCAATGAAATCGAAAGTTATCTTTTTTTTCGTGACATATATTTTTTTTCTGTCTTAAAAAACAAACACGGAAAATCATGAAAATAGTGTATTTTTTTTCTGGATTTAGAACGTCAGAAAAAAAAAGAAATATATTTTTTTCCTGATATGAAATTTGTCCATTTCAGTGCGAGATAAGAAACTTTTGTGTATGTGTGTGTTCATAACTTAAAATACACGTACTTTAACACATTTGATGTATTTTTTTTCTATGTAAACATTTTATTTTTACTTAAATACTGAAATTTTATGATTTATTTTATTTTATTTTTTTCTTAAATATTTTCTACGGACATTCGATCATATCAATTTCAAATTTGTTTCATAGCCGTTTTTTTTTAATGTTTTATGTATTTTTTTGTATTTTTATTTATGTTTTAGAGTTCTGTTTACACTCTAAAGACTCTAAATTTACTCAGTATTTTTTTTGTAATTCTTATTTTTTATGATGTATAAATAGTATATGTGTATTTTTTTATTTAACTTTACTTTTAACTTTAAACATTGTTACGCTTATAAAAATTCATATGAATATGCATATGCATATACAGAGAATATGTTATACATATAATATATGTATCATGTGTACATACATAAAATATAGTTTTGAAATCAAGAAGAACTAAGTATAAACATAAGACTCTTTTCTAAAGTTATGTGCTATGTAAGCATTCTTTTAGATGTCAACAAAGTTCAGATAAGAAAATAAGAAAAAAAAAACATAATATAAAAATAAAAAATAATCGTTAAAGAGGTGATTGGAGATTATATACAAGTATATATTGAAGAAATGGTATATGTATGTGAACACATATGTACGAGTATATATATGTACATATTTCTTGGCTTCTTTATGATGCATTTTTATGAACATTAAAATGTGGTTTGAATATACTTTGAAGAAAGAAAGAAAAAAAAAACATTTACGGTCAATGTACTAATTTTATAGTATGTACTTTCATATTTTTTTTTATAAAACAATTACAAATTTTAAAATAAAACCTTGGTCTTGGTCATTGTTTAAAAAAGTATCCGTACTTTAAGATTAATGAAAAAGTTATTAAGATATCTCAATAGGAATGCATAGAAAATGCATTTCTCAAAGAAAAAACAAAATCCTTTATTTCCAGGGGTGAATTTCTGTGTGGTGATCACCATCAACATTACAGAAACTCACCCCAGGTTTCAATATCGTTTTAACATACATATTAGTTTATCATCATTTTCTTGCAAGAAAAATTCCAAAATCTTATAAGGACAAAAAAAAAAGGTAAAAGATCCGGAACTCTATTGTTATACCTATACCATTCCATGCATGAAGAAAAAACTCAGGTGATAATGAAACTTTGTTTAAAAAATTCACGCATATTCAGGAACACAACAAGAAGAAGAAGAAGAAGAAAAATGATGTATAGGGTTTCCTACACGCCCATTACTAAACCTCAAAATAAAAATAAATAGAATTCTTTCATATTAGTTTTTTTTTTGTGAGCACGTTCTGTCTGTCTATCTTATTTTTGTTGTATATTAATTCTGTAAATCATGTATGTATGTGAATTTATTCCAGAATCCAGACTATATATTCATGAAGATCCCATAAATCCCATAAATATTTTTTATATTTATTTTTATTTTCATGTGGGTCATGCCGTGATTGTTGAACACATTTACAAGAAAAAAAATGTATCTTTTTTTCTTCTTCATAAAATACTTTTTTTTTTTAATAAATATTTTGGTGGCAAACCCTCTTGGATGTGGATTTTTATTCAATAATATACTTTTGTTGATTTTATACCGAAAAATTTCATCATTATATTAAAACTTTTGTTATTTATTTTTTATTGAGAAAAAATATCTTTTTATTTTTTTTTGGAAAAAAATACATAAACGAATATCTGTAGTCTCTGTTTTTTTCCAAAGAATTATTATAATCGGCAATCGCGACATTCATAATGATGATGTTGATAGGAAAAAAGGGGAACAAAATAAAGAAAAAAATTAAATTTATCTTCAATTTTCAATAATATTTGACTACCTGTGTGGTAAAATCGATGAATAAAAGATACAAGAATATAATCTTCAGAATCTTATACAATTTTATATATTGTATTTTTTTTTCTCTCTTTAAATTGAATAAAGTTTGAGAAAAAAAAAAGAACTAACGTTTTTGGGCTTGTTGAGTGAGTTGTGGTCCTAGACATTGGGAAAAAAAATATTTGTTAGACTTTTAAAAAAGTATCTTTGAATTTGAATTTATAACATACTCGTTCGAAAGGATATATACATTTCATTATAAGGATATTCCTTTTAATTTATTATAATTAAGAATCTTCAATCGATTTTCTTCTATAGCAACACTTCTTTGTTCTAAGACCAAAGAAGAATTTGGAGAGATAAATGGCGGTTTCGAAGCCTATCAGAAAATATTCATCAAACTGCTTCTTTTAATTAATAGATACCGTGATAAATTAGAGTTAAGGAAAAAATCTGTTAATAATTTTAAATTTTAAATATTTTTATTGGATACTGACAAAAAAAAACCAGTAAACTTTTACATTGACTTTATCATAATTTTTTTTTTTCTATCAAAGTTTACTATTCAAACTCGAAAAAATAAAAAAATAAAAATTAGATACCATGAATGAATGAATTTGTATAATTTAGGTATGTATTTGTAAACGATTTTTTCTTGGAAAGATAACATGAATTTTTTGTTGTTGTTGTTTCTTGCAAAAAATAATTATTACGTCATTGTGGCGGAAGAATTAAAAATCTTGAAAATTCGAAAGTTAAATATTGTGTGATCTCATGGTTATCATACATAAAATCTTTTTTTAAAAAAAAAAAAAAATATTGACTCATTTTATAGTTTGTTTTTTGTTTTCAATTTGAAATCACATTTTACGTGATTCAAAAAAACTTTTTGTTTTGTATTTGTAAAAATGATAAAATAATTACTTTGAAATTAAAATGAGCAGTAGATTGAGTTAATCAGTTAAAATTATGTAAAATTGCGTAACTAAAGAAGAATTTTGGTAGCTATTGTTTAATTTTTTTTTTCTAGGAAAATGTTGGAATTAGGAAGTAAAAAATCTAAAATTTATTTGAAACCAGTTTGTTTCTTTTAGTCAATAAGAAATTAAAATCTTTTCAAACACCTTTAGAAGCAGAAGAAGAAATTGAGAAGAAATGAAGAAGAAATTGAGCTAATACCGTGCTTACTTTGCGAATGTCCAGCTCTAAAAGAACGGCGACTCATTGTTTGTTTGGATTCAAGGTTATTTGACAGTCTGGATGACTAAGCTAAAATTTTGTCGAAAATCTAGATGGATTTTAGAATAGGATATGTTATTTTCACCATCATATTGAAGGGCATTCACAAGAGGCTATTCGATTTCCAAGTGAACTTGCTTACGGTTAGCAAACAGTCCCACACAACCCCAACCTAAACTCATTTTTTCAATTTTTTGCTTTACTTCATCTCCTTAACTCCCTCACTAACCAACGTTAAGAGCTACACTGTTCAATAAAGCATTATCCTTTTTGCATCAGCCTAATACTACAATAAAGAAATTTTTCAAAAGTAATAATACAAACATATCCCCTTAAAAAACTTTTTTTTTTTTATTTGAAAAGAGTGTTTGTTTTCACATGCTCATTATTTCAACACACTTCGATCTGCCTGTTTTGAGAACTGTTTATGCTAATGTAATCTAACACTACATTTCATTAACTTTTCATTCGAAAGCTTTAATCAACTGATTTTTGAATTTGAGCCTCTGGTTATGAATAATATAATTGAAAACGTGCGTACCATTGTTTCCAGCAGAGAATCATAATTTTTTAAAAGAATTCATAATCTCATTGTTCAAATTATTTATTGTTTTCGCTAGCGCAAGAAAACTCATGTTGTTTTTCTTTGACGCCTGTAATTTCATAATAATCAATTTTCAAATTAAAATAAAAACAAACAATTGAATATTGTTGATTTGTAAAATTGTTCTCGTAAAATTCATTAATTAAAAAAAAAGTGTAAAGAAAAAAAAAAACCCCAAATAAGTAGAGCAGTGGAAGAGAGAGAACCAAATAATTACGAAAGACAAAAGAAAAAATGGCGGGCAGTGGCCGAAGCGACAGAATGCTGGCTTCTGATGCTGACTGAAGAGTGAAGGTCTCTCTAACGAATCCGTCTAAGTTCCCTCAATTTTAAATGAGTACCAATTCGTTTTGAGTTGGGTACAAGTGTTAGCTTGGTTGGGTCTGTTTACTGACCTTAAGCAAGCCTACAAAACCAGCTACAAAATATCTTTACCAACGAGTTTAGTGGTTCGCATTCCACTGTAGGTGCATTTATAATAGAAATAAAATACCATTACGAATCCTCAATTTGAGGAGGCCAAGGATCGAATTATGCTGTTGCGCAATTGATTGGATAGATGGAAAAGAATAAATGATCAGAAAATTTATGAACTAGATGTCATGCACTTAAAATGAAAAAAAAATCTTTTAAAAATACTATCTACGACAGTTTTCTGTTAAAATTGAAATTTTGAGGTAAATTTAAAAAAAAAAAGTATAACTTTTAAGAAGATTCAGATGAACAGTTACAAACATACGTGTTAAAAATTTTTATAATCATGAAAATTTTGAATAAAAATTATTACATAACACAAAATTTCTCAGAAATTATTTTTTAGATATATTTTCGTGTATATACGTACATAGAGAACATGTTATAGTTGTGTGTATCTTTACAGTTGTAATAAATCATATGAAAGTTAACATATTTTAAACAAGACACATTTACAAAATTATGAGAGGTATCATAAATTCACGAACTAAACAGAAAATTAAATTATAGTAAGAGCCTTAAGCATTTTTTATTACCTGATCTCTTTAAATTTATTCTATTGTATATATCTACAGATACAGTTTTTTATATTTATACATATTTACAAACATACATCAGAGCTTTTTCTTTTGTTTTACCAAGTAATAAGTTGTACCACAATATATACATTATACATACATACATATCAGTATAATTCGCCCACTGACCAATATTTTATAGGTGCACGAACGTATGTAAATCTTGTTAAAAACAAAAAATAAACATATTTTCAAGTCATGCACTTATTGTTATTTTGAGTTCCTTTCATATTTGGTTGACATGTTTAGCAATTGTTATGTTCCCCCCCTTTTTGATACCTTACAATTCATAATTTATATACCATGAATTATAATAATTTACTTCCTTAAATGTCCTCAATACATTTTTTTTCTTTTCTTTATCATTATTATGATATTTTTTAGCATTGCTTGCATTTCACCATCGTATTCTTCTTCTGGTTTTTTCTTGCTACCACTTCCTTTTAGTATTAATCACATTGAAAATTTATTTATTGTTTTTTTTCTTTTTTGAATGCAGAAAAAAACACCTTAGGGCCATATGTGTCAGTGTATGTGTTAAGACTGTTAAGGAATTGACATATGCTTCATGTGTGAACATCTGTTCATATGTTTTGATCAATTCTCAATTTAATTTTTTGATTTAATGCATGACAAACGTATTTTTTTTAAAAAAAAATAAAAATAAAAAAATACGGTGAAGTGTTTTTAATGCCAATTTAGGATTTTATGTGTATGCAAATTTGTATAGGAGGTAAAAAGGAAGCAAAAACAAAAAAAATATATACCATTAAAAATAATGGGGAAAAAAAATAAATGAAAGATTGATTGATTGTTGAAATTTATTTCAATAGAAGTAGTGAGGCAATTGCAGTTAATTGAATTACCAATATCTTTTTTATTTTTCATTTTTGTATACCATTCATTAATTTCATTCGAAAGAATGTTAAATTAAAGATAAAAATTAATGAACTAAGTCATTGAGAAAAACAAGATTTCATTTTATTTTTTTCGCAATGAAACGTGTGAAATTTGAATTTACAAAAATTATGATCAATAAATCATATAAATTTTTTCTTTTTTTACCTTGTGATTTTGTTTTTTGTTTTTTGGCGCCTATTGATTAAAAAATCCTCTTAAGCCATCATCAATTTAAAATTATTGATCTGCTTTAATAATCCTGTATATACTACTCTTAATACCTAATATACTATCTCTGTTGCAGTAGTGTCAGTCACATTATAATATACTATTAGACATTAATTGGCGGATATTCGTTTTTAATCCACATTCAGCAAAAAAACAAAAATTATTTTATCTATTAGTAGTACTAGTAGATACTTTTTTGTTGTTGTTGTTCTTATTTTGCTTTGTGTCGTCGCTCTCTTTCAATATTGAATATTTTAAAGTGAATTCAAATATAATAATATGATTACCAGGCAATGTGAATATGTAGTACATACGAGTATATACATTATTTGAATTAAAACACATAAGTATGTATTTTGCCTTTATATACAGTGAAACCTCCTAAATTGGGACAGTCATGGGACCAGCAAAATTATGTCCCAATTAAGAGGTGTCCCGATTTTAAATAATTTTTTTTTAAATTAATTAGTTGCATGTTGTGGAGATATAACACTTCAAAAGATAAAAGTGGTTAGGGGTTGGAAATTAAGATGCAAAAAAAAATATATATCTTAGTTATAGGTACTATTTTTTAAATCGAAGTCAATGTACATAATTTTTGTATAAATCTGTCGTTTTTGCAGGGTGATCAGATGTCAATTATAAGTTTACTCATTACTTTTTATGAGAATTTATTTAGATTTTAAGAAATAAAATATTAAAAACAAATATATCTCGTATAAGCGTAATACTGACTTCAGTTAAAAGAATAGCAAAGCTTACACTTTTTAAACTCTTTTAAAATGGTGTATTGGATTGGGTAATGCACATACATAGCATACATATGTATGTACATATGTAAATACAACATAAAAATATGTACATACTTAAAACAAAGTAAACACCTGCATATGAAGCAACAGTTACCATGAATTGTATTCTCTTTACTCGCAAGTGTTCTAAATTTTAACACAATATAATACGTATATACAAAAATAAAAAGTACGAAAACGTTCCAAGAAGAAGTTTTTGTCCCGATTACGAGATGATTTTTTCAAATTTAAGTATGGAGCACTATACTGTCCCAGTCCCAATTCAGAGGTGTCCCGATTACAGAGGCAGGCCAAAGTAGTTTTATGATAGTGTCCCAATTTTAGAGGTTATCCCGATTAGAGAGTGTCCCAATTAAGAGATTTCACTGTATTTACTTTTTCGATATCACATTGAAATATCTTTTAACTAACCTACATAGTTAATTTTTGATATGTGTATTTATTATTATTTCTGCATCACTTTAGATATCACTTTGAAACTTTAGCGTAGAAAAAAAATTGTTTGCTGTCAACAACCCACTCGTTCAATATATATACAAACTTACTTATTTATTTTTTTTCTTCTATTAAATAAAATAGTGTATTTACAAAAGCCACACTTTTTATTAAAAAAAAACTATATTATCGCTATTTTTATTTTATTGGACGTATTTTATTTTAAAAACGACATACAGAGGGATAGTCTTTTTTTTATATATTTTTTATTTTAATATAAAATGTAATTTAACAGAGAGACTCTTATATTGCCAGATATATTATTTAGTCATGGTGGATAAGCAACAAAACAGAGACATTTTATCACTGGAAAAATGAGATCTTGTTCAGTTTGTTTTACTACACTACACACATATGTAGTTTTGTAGTATAGTGTAGTATTAGTTATAAAAATTTTCTTTATTCTTAGCATTTAGCAGGAAAATTGTTGCTGCAACAAACTGAACAACTGCACTACACAACTCTATACAAACATTTTGTTCCACTTTGATGACTTCTTTTTTTTTTTTCAAATTTTTCTTATTTTTCTAGATTTTATATTTTTAATCTTTTTTTATTATATTTTTTTTCTAACTCAAATGACACTAAATTATATTTACGATATACGTATGTAAAATCTAATATCTTTTTTCTTTTTTTTGTTCATTATGGGACAAGGTTATTTTATTTCTGAAAAACTATAATATACAAGAAAAAAATGTTTTTATTATGTGATGATATTCAAATATAGTTCCGCTAGTTAAAGTTTGAAATTAAGAATTTTGTTTGTTTGTAGATATTCTAAATGGCACTGAGATTGTGTGCAAGTATCTTTTGGAAATATGTATCTTACAAAATTCTGTTTTAAAGTAAATGAATTGAAAGAATTTAAATTGAATTTTATTATGTTGTGTTGTAATGGGATTTTATTTTATTGGAAAATATTTTGAAAAGAAAAAGCTATCATAAATTTATTTATCAGAAAAAAAAAATCATATTTTCACTTAATTTTTTTATTAATTTTTTTTTATCAAAATTATTTTAGAAAATAGAAAAAAAATTAAGTTCATTTTAGTTCATAAATTTCCAAAAAAAATGAAATTTGTTTCGAACAAAATAAAGTTTTTCGAAAGTAATTGATTGGTTGTCTCACTCATTCTGGTTTGACGGTCTGTAATAATGAAAAGGATGAAATTTAAAAATATTTCAGAAAACATGGATGAAAAGTGGAAAATTTGAGCAAAGTGCACAGTAATGGGTCGGAAAGGCATTTTTCTAATTTGAAAATTTAGGAAAGTCGCGGCTCTACTTTTGTCTTGTAGGTTGACAGGTAGGTGGGGGTTTTCGATATCTTTTGAAGACCCAATTACCATACTGGCTTGTAGGTACTATCTTGGAAAATATTTATGTGATTTTAAATCCAATTTCCAGTCCAAATTCATTGTTTTTCTTGTAACACCTCAGTGTTCTTCAAGTCTCATAATTTTCTAATTGAATTCTTTTTTTGACCGTTTTATGTTCCTTATTTTGGAAATCAATTTCGAGGAATTTTCGGAAATGAGAATTCTCATTACTTAAATCAATTTCATAAATGATTTTCAAGAGTTCCAGTATTAGAGTAACAATTCCATATTGAAATGTGGTTTTAGAGAAAATTTGAACAGATAAAAAAAAAATAATCTAAAATCTATCTTTTGAATTAACTTTTAAATTTTTACAATTTTTTTCTGTATGTGACATTAAAATTGCAATTTGACCTGCATTTATGAAGAAATATATAATCCAACCAGTATATAAGATATATTTTTTTTTCTTCTTTGGTATATTCTATCGAGAAATACTTTATTTAAAAAAAAAAAATATGTGATAAATTATTACAAAAGTAGTATAGTAAATTAAATATTATAAAATAAGAGTGAACAGGTTTGATCGTTGTCATCACATTTTAAGAGAGAACATTGAGCCGGTTTTTTAATGGACGGACAAACACCGTTCGGAAAAAGATTAAGTATGTGGGGCCTGGATGAACATAAAACACATCATCATACACATATATATAGAGAAAAATATCATACAAACAATTTCCAAAGACCCCATCACTTCCAAAGATGGTAAAATGGAATTTCTATGCCAACTGCTGATTATATGATGACGATAATATATAAAAAAAATGAAAAATAAAAACAGCAGTACTAGAGATGTATCTTTTATAATAAATAATAGTGTATGTATTTTAACTTTGGATGCTGGTAGTACATAAGTCGTTTTCATAAAGACCATAATATCACAACACATAAACCTTAAATTCTTATGATTCTGGATTGTTTAGGGAGCAAACAGAAAAAAAAAAAAAACAAGAAGTAAAAAAAAAGAAAATAATAGTAAACATGAAGCGTGGTCTTGGAGTTTCATCATCGTCACAATTTTATATCACGGTTTAGATTGTCTATAGCTAAAAGTATATATGTATGTGAATTTATAGATACAATTACATTTAATAACGAATGGCACTAGTTAAAGCTGTTATAACCTGATGAGTTTTTATGAGACACTTCTGGTTTTTACACCAGGTATATGTGATGTTCTATTGTGTGACAATTTTATTCTATTTTTTTTTTTACTAAAGTTTTTTTCTTCTTCTTTTTTTTAGTACCTTAAATTCAACTAATATAATTAAATCATACGACATCATCAACAAAAAGTGAATGTCTGATGCATTCAAGCTCATCAGGTTTGAGGTCTTAAAAATGACGGTTAATGCTCTTCATATTTCTTTTATTTTATTTTATTTTATGTGGAGACACATTAATAAAAATCTTAAATACATTTCTAGATCAGTTGAATATGAAAGAAAAAAAAAAAATAAATAAAAAATGTTGCGGTCTTATGATACAAGAAATGAATAAAATAACTATTATTGTGATGATTAAAATTTGTATCTTAAGATATTTTAAATGTGACTACATTTTTGTTTTGTTCTTTTTTTTAAATAATAAAAATCTTTGAGAATTTCTTAATTCTCTGGTCCGATGTCTTTTATATATTTAGAATTTCAATTTTTCTTGCATTTATTTCATAACATTTTTTTTTTAATTTTCAAAATTTATTTATTAGATCAAAAATGTAGGCAGAGAAAAATAAGTATTTTAATTTGACAAAGATTTTGTAAGATTATTTCAAAAAAAAAAGTCTTATTTTTTGTTTTGGCTTTTCTTTTAATACGACATGAACATTTATTGCCACATATAAAAGTGTAATTAACCGAATTTAAATGGCCTTTTGTTGTCAGATTAAATCAAAATGAATTGAAAGACAGGAACATTAAAAAATTGAATAATATGTGTCTCCCTTTAGTCAAAGATTGTGGCTTAAAATTTGGAAATTTCAACTTGGATTTATTATGTATTGTTACGAAAAATTTAAAAAATATATATAAATTTCTTGTAAGCTATTTGGCATTTTTGAAACTTGAAAAACAAAAGATACAAGATTCACTTGATTTATTAAAAAAAAACATAGGTTTTTTTTTGTTTTAAGGAAAAATGAACCACGAAATAAAACAAATAAAAGCAGAAGAAATTATAGGGAAGTAAAAAAATCATTTGAGGTCTTAAAAACGGTCAAAACTGGAAGATTTGCTCCAAAAGATAAGATGGGAAATAGGTTGATGAACCACACCTACAAAAAGTACACAAAAGAAAAAATAACAATTACAGTAGAAAAATCAGAGCGAAGCTTTAGTAAACGTAAATAATTCAAGAATCGCCTAAGCTCTGAACAAGGAGACAAATTTGTGATGTGTACTCTCGAAGAGGAACAGTTGACAAAAGACACAAAAGACAAAACACATGAGAAAACCTTGAACAAAAAATATTAGGAGTATTATAGAATGTAGACCTTTATGGGTAAAAATCTCTACGTTCATTGTAAAATCAGTCAAAGCATTTTATAAATTAAGTTTTGAGGAGAATCTAATCCTGAAAATGTGCAAAATTGGTATTGTTTCCGAAAGTGTAAATATAAGTTGTCAAGCCTCAGGAACTTTTTTGAGAAAAACTTGCATTCCTTTTTTAATTTTTCCGCCGAACTGTACATTTTTTAGGAAAATTTTTTTGATTAAAATCCTTTGAACAAGAACAATTGACGACTATTAAAAATTGGCAACGTCCATTTGACAAAATCGGTCTTACTAATTTTTTAAACAAAAAGTACGTTGTAAAAACACAAAAGAAATAAAAAGTGTTATTTTTTTTTTCAATGAATAATAAAACAGTAAATTAATTTAAACAATCTTTTTTAGAACAAAGAAGATAACTTCTATATTAATTATGACGTTAAAATGTGTAAACAACCTTGACATTTTCATGATAAAATTAAACCCTTTTTTAAAAAAAAAATGATTACAATATATTATCACGCTTTGTTATTTTAATTAAATTCTCATTTTCATTACAATTAAATTATTTTCTAAAGCGTGAATGCAAATACAATTTGACTACTGGTTGGAGTTAGGAAAAAATAGCGATAACACATATATTTGCCATACATTAATAACTAAAGTACCATTTTATTTAATTTATAATATTTTCATAATTTACAATATTCTTAATTAAGAATTATGAGTCATTTAATCAGTTTCTATGACTGTTACTAGAAAGAAAAAAAACCCATTTATTAATTGCAATATAGAGAATATTAATTTCAATAATCATTTATTAATAATAAAATATTATAATCCAGCATATAGACAACGGAATTGAACATATGTATATACGAGTACTGAGTACTGTATAGATATGTACATAAATTGTGAACATACGATCTAAATTCTCATTATGATGTGCTTCACATATAGTTTTTTTTTCTAGTATTTTCTCATGTCCTCTTTTTCAAATATTTTACAGATAAATTTTACATTCTCGTACATAGAATATTCATATAAATTGTACATACATATGTACCATCAATTATTTTAAATTATTATCAAAGTTCTATTTCACAATTATAATGCCCGCATTCTCTTAATTTTCTGACATCTGCCATCCATATATATTTGTGTATCGTATCTATTCGATGGTATATTATGTTGTCCCATATATCGAATATCTTCGATTAAAATCATTTTAACATATTTGAAAAAAAAAAATTAAATTAATCCATGATAGCAACGAACTTTTTTTTTCTTAACCCGATCGACATTATGTTACTGGTTGTCGGTTCTTGTTTTTTTTTTTCTGGGTTATCATCATTAATGAATGTTTATCTGGCAGATACATTTATGATATTTATGACTTTCGGAGCAGCGGATATTATCAAATATATACTTTTTTTGTTTTTTTGAATATTAACCGAAATAGATAAATTGAAATGGAATGTGTTCCAATACTACAAACGTTTGAAAAAAATTCAATATTTTGAGGGAGTGTTAAAAGAAAACAACAAAAAATTGAAAAATAGCAAAAAATGCACCGAAAAAAAAAACATTTAACAAGACATGAGTCTTTATGCTGGCTGGTAATCAAATATGCACATGCATGCTTTCGTTTTTTGTTGTTTTTCTAATAATATTATTTGTGTTTTGTTTTGTTTTGTTAAATTAATTTATCTAACCTACTAACATTTTTATAATGCATGAGTATATTTTGTGCCAGTATATTATACTCTTATAAAATTAATGACTGCAATTTGTTAATATGCATTTTATTGTCTGTGTGGTATGGAATGCTAAAGGGTCTTTAAACTATGGTCATGACATGCTATTCTTTCATTATTTGGAAAAAACAAAAAACAATAAATAAAAAGAACAATACAAAGGTGCTTGTTGTATAGATAACATGAACACCTTCAATTTTCTATTTTTTTTTTTTTTTGGTGAAAAATTCATTAACACTCAAACTTTATGGGTAAATACCTACATTAGTTTAGTCATAGAGTTTATAATGACGTTACATATAATTGAAAAATCAAGTACCTACATGGAAAAAATAGAAATTTAATTCAAAGTCATGAAATTTATTGAAGAGAACACTGTAGTAGTACAATGACTTGCAGCAGAGGGCCAATTCTGTATTTGTGACATGTAAAAACGTAAAAAACATTTTACAATTTTCACATTTTTACACTACACTGTACATGAAAGTGCGATTCTGGTTTTAGATATGTAAAGTAAGACGTGCTGAATCGTATTTACCATATAAATTACTCCACTAAATGTCAAATAATATCTAATCAACTGACATCAACTAATTTTACACGAACTTATATTCACTTTACACCAAAAATATTTCTGTGATAAATATTTTTACACTATATAAGTATACATATTTTTTGACAGTTGACTTTACGTTTACATAGCTGAAGAATCTCAAAGTCGGTGTAAGCGTGCAAACGCTTTACGTTTTTACATTATCATAGATACAGAATTGCCCCTCAGATATCTACAACATAAAACCTACAGAGACTGTAAAGGTGAGCATTTATGTTAAAATTATCATGCACTAGATCATTATCACAGGAAGTATTTTGTTTTAAATAATTATTTAATGAAAGGGCATTTTATTATTTTTTTCTTTCTTCAAATTTTGTTGTTTTATAAATCGAAACAGGTGTGAATTGGTCATTATGTAAATTAAAATACTGAATTTTTGTAGAACAAAAATGAAAAAAATTGTTTGTCGATAATTTGGTTTTTCTGTGGTTTTTATGGATTCTTGATTTCATGCAAGCAAAAACGAATGAACGAATTTATTACTCGTGCATAAAAATTTCAACTACTTTACTTTTTTATTTGTTTTTTTTTGTTTATTAAATAATCACGATTTTTGAAATTCTTTTAGTTGTTTTTTTTTCAGTGCAATTTTTTTGTTGTTGTTTAAATTCTATTATTTTTAGTTATTATAATTTTATTGTTGTGTTCATTTTAATAAATTCAATCGATCGATATACTCACTCTACTCTATAGCTAGGTAAAGGTAACATGGATATGCAAATATAATAAAAAAAAATTTGCATTACACATTATTATACACTCAAATTGTTGTGCATTCATTTTCTTTATCGATTTTGTGTTTTTTTTTAGCAATGAAACTGAAAGAAACCGTTTTAATGAGGTTTATTCTCAAGGTAAATATATTTTTTTAGGTATAATATAATTGTATGTACTTTCACGCTTTTCTTAACAGAAGGTAACAAAGAATAAAATCTTTTTTTGATATCTACAAAAAAATAAAAATAGTCGAGAATAAAACATTTCATAATAAATACCATATATGGAAAATATTTTCAATACAATACGTAGTCCATTTGCAAAATAATCTAGTGTATGTATATGTACTTTCAATTGCACATTTTTTTTGTATTATTGTTGTTGTTGTGAGTTCTCACAATAAATTACATCAATAAGGAAATCGTGAAGTACTTAAAGGTGATATCAGACGTAAACGATCAAGTACTAAAGAAAGTTACTTTCGTATAAGACTACTTATGTATATACCTACAAAAGGTAAATTGTATAAGATGCTTCTGAAGAGTAATCCAAAAAAATTTCCATTTTAAAATGCGATGAAACTTAATAAAGTATGTTTGAAAGATGCTTAAGGTCATTTCGAAGGGAAGTGTGGTGAGTATAAGAAGGAGATTTTAGTATATTTTATAGAACATACATATGTAAATTGTTAATAGAGTGTTTTGGAATAGAACCCTTTGAAGCAAATTGACTGCTTTTCCATTTTTTGTGTAGCCTTCGAAACTTCTTATATGTTTAAAATTATGTCAATTTGTAGTAATAAATTGCTTAATAATGGAGAAGACGAATGTGGTGAATTAATTATGCTAAAGCTTTAGAATTTTACGTCAATATGAGCACGTGCTTAACGAAACTTAGGAGAAATAGTACGGGAATCGGGAATGAGAGAGAGAACGTTTTGACAAATATTCACAGGAAATGCATCTTCGAAAACGTCAGATGATCATCAATTGATGATACTCAGCAATTAAAAGTTTTAGCTGAATTTCATCATTTGACGTTTTCGAAGATGCACAGAGCCCATAGATGGGAGCAGTTTTTTTCTTTGGTGCCCTGTAGTTCGCTTCCTGTTGCAGAGATCTTTTTTGTTAAAAATAAAAATTTGTAGGGAATGGCGAGAAGAATGTCCTGCAGAAATTTCAAGTTAATCGGATCACAAGGTCCAGAAATCTGATTTTGTACGAAAACATGCTCTCATAGACAGAGCTTTCTTCGGAACACATTTTCAAAATAATTATTTCTTGAATTTTTAAACATCCTTTATGGTCAATTTCTCAATTCAATTGTTGGTTTATTTACAATCTTTTTAAAATACTTTTTCTTAATTTTCACCCTGTAATAAATATCCTTCTTCACCGAGTGAATACAGCATCTAAAAACGAAAATTTCATATATTTAATTTTACCTGGAGGGAAAAATAAAACTCAATAAAATATTTCTTGGAATATAAATTTCATGAAAATATAATTTATTCAATAACATTGAAACACGAAGCCTGAAAACAATTATGTTCAAATACCTGAATTTTTGTTTTTTGCCTTTCGCGTGTAACACAAGGAAATCATGTTAAATTTATGATTTTACTTGTCCTTGAAAAATCAAATTAGCATTTTTATATTTCTTTGGAATATCTTCTCTTTTTTTTTTTCAAATATTTTTAAACAGGTGCTCTTTTATTTAAAACAAAACAAAAAATTGTTGAACAGGTAGTTGGTACATAAGATTATTTTATTTTAAAATGAATATCCTCTGTTGCATTAAACATATGTTATGTGTATGTAATAATGATACTACATATTTATGTGTACACATCTGATGTTCCTCAATAACATTTTATAAAACAAGAAATTTAATTCAATAAAAAAAAAAATCAAAATCAAGATGACTGAGAATTGTATCTTGTATCTGATAGATATAGACAGATTTTTGGTTTATTTTATTCGCGATTTATTTGTATATCAGGTTCTATAAAGTGTTACAACTGCTCTACATGAAGGACGAAGAGTTGAAGATTGATATTAGCAGAAATTCTGTTAAGTTACTTTGTATTATATTTTAGTTAAAAATATAATTGCAAATGTGTAAATTGGAATTAATCTCATATAGAAAGACGAATAAATTACAGTAACTATATATATTTTTAAACAAATCGTAAATGCTCACATACGAAAAAAAAAAAAAAAAGTTAAAAATTATCCTGATGGTTGTCAGAGAACAAAACAGAAGAAAAAACAGAACTGAGCTGAGCCTATTCGAATGTTACTTTTATCATGTTTTTTTTTAAATTCACTGGTCGATCTGACAGACGACGTACATTTACAATCGGTTTACATTTTGAAATTTAATTCGATTCCAATTAACGAGAAAAAGGAATCAAAATGCTGTTTGTGTGTATTGTCGATTGATGATGTTGATGATGATGATGATGATGATCAGTTCAATATCCTCGGGATTCTGGAATGAGTTAACTATAACTATAACGAGCCGATAAAATATATATTAAAGCCCGCATTCAATGCGATAAAATAAAATAATAAAAAATAACAAAAACAACAAAAAATTGTATACACGATAAAAATAAAAATCCTTTTTGCATTTTTTGTTTTTTTTTTCCTAATTTAACTGACAGAAATAATAGCCTTTCGGCAATGTGAAGTTGATTTGTGAAGCATTTTAAAATGGTCCATGGTCCATTATTTTTGATGATTTTGAATTCTTTCTTTAAGAACCGCATCTTTTTTTTGTTGTTTTGTTTGTTTGTTTAAATTTTTAACTTTTTCTCATTAAAAATGAAAGATACAAAATACGGTTATTCGTTAATGATGGTTATCTTCAATGAATGAAAATTTTTTAAAACAGTATAATGAAGAATTGAATAAAAACAGAGAAGAGAACAAAACAAAACAAAAAAAACAAGGAATGTTATTTGTTACAGATGTAGTTTTGTTACTGCCAGATTTAGATATTATTTAAGTACAGTACATGTACATTGTTTTTCCGGATTCAATGTCCACCACATTTCATAAAATGTACCAAATTGTACGTACACACAAGAAGTTAGTATCATTTTCTTGTTTTTTTTGTTACAGGATTTTTCATTTTTCTTTTTGTTCACGGTAGAGAAGAAAAAAGGGCTCAATATTCGCATAATGTTTGCCGGTTTTTTGTTTTTTTTTGGTATCTTCGTTCTTTCGCGTTCCTGATGTTGTTGTGAGTAAAAAGACAATGGTGTTTTCATTCAACGCTCTTGAGGTGTTTACTTAACAAAGATCAACAGAACAATAACGAATTCATGATGGTTGTCGCCGTTAAGGCGGTTCGTTAGCAACCAATTAAGCGATTGAAAATATGTTATATTTTTGTATCTGTAGTTACAGAAAATGATGATGATCATCATCATCATCATCATCATGATCCTCATAAAGTCAATTGAAATGCAAAAATGCACCTTTTTTAAAAGGTATATATAAAGAGAAGGGCGCACATACCATATGAAAGGCTTATATGGAATAATAATGTTCTTCGATGGACATGAATTGAATTTAAAAAAAAAAAAAACAAATAAAAGATGAAATTGTCTGTCTTTAATGAAAGTTGACTGAAGCATCTTTTTAATTGTGCAATTTTAAAATTATTTATGATATTTGAAAATGTCATATTTAATATTGAAAAGTATGTATGTGATATGAGTTCATTGATGTTTTTTTTTTGCTTTTTTGAAAAATAAACGTGATCAAAACAATTATAATGATTTTTTTCTTTCGATTTTTAAAAGTGCATCTAAAAGTTAATTGAATGACAAATGGAAAAACAAAATTGCACACCTTGTTTCTTAATACTATTTTTTTTTTTTCTTGCATTTAAATTAAACGTTTAAAGTGCAACAAAACAAGCATCATATGGGGTATAAAAATAAGATAAGTAACCCACCCACATATATAAAATAATTTCCATCTGTTTTAATTACTATTAAAAGCTAATCTTGAATATGGGGCGTATTATCTTTTGACATCTGTTTGGGGAGAAAAAAGCACATATGTACTCTAAATACTTACATACTCGTATATGTACATATGTATGTAATGTATATAAAATCTGATAAAATTTAAACATGAGCGCAATTACACTAATTGACGTCATTATTTAATTATTTACCCATATTTGGTATATGTATATGTATATTCGTACATATGTACATAGGTACACACATGATACATGATAATGTAATATGAATTAAATAACGTTGTTCGCGTAGGCGTGAAAATTTAATCCTTCAGTTTAGTTATCTGATATAATTTAGCTTTTTTTGTTGTTGTTAAGTTTTTTTTTTTTTAAATTATCCTGAAATTAATGGGTAAATCAATGGGTGCACTCACTCTCTTTTAGTGATAACTGATTTTCATCCTTTTTTTTGTTTTTTTTTTTTTTCTACATTTATTAAATTAAACCTATCAATTTAAGTGATTGGCATTACATTATCAAAGTAATTATCATGAAATAATTTTACTTACTGTGTGGGCAATGTTGAAAAAAGTTTTTATTAATAAAATTGGTTTTTTTTTTGTTTTGTGTTTTAGCTTGCAGCAAAAATAACATATGAGTGCAAAGTTATTTTATATGAATTTATTATTAAGATTTATCAGATAAAAACCATTCCGATGAATGAATGCAGGGCAGGGATTATGAAATTTTCACATTTCAAATGAAAATGGATTAACAATAAAAATTTTTCAAAATTTATGGGATTATTTTAATATTTTGAGATATTCAAGAAAATAGATAGATTTTTTTTTGAACATGTGAATAAAGTATGTGTTAATATGTATCCATAGATGAAAATGATTGCCAAATAATTTTAAAAGTTTCATTGGCCTTTTCTATTTATATTTAAGAAATAAAAAAAATAAAAATTACATAAATTTTGTCTTTTGACTGTAGAAGATTTAAGTTTATTTACATAAAAAAAGAAAGATATTTTTGGCAAAATTTCAGATTCTTAGGTAATTGCTATGAGAGAGAAAACAAAATGTAATTTTGTTGTTGTTGTTTGTTTTTACAAAATAATTTCTGAATAAAATTTGGAATTATGAATTTCTATGTATTTAGGTGAAAATCTAAAATAAAAAAGTAATAAGAATAGATTTTTCAAGAATGATACAAAATTGATTAGATTTTTAGATTGAGATCTCCTTTTTAGGTAGATTTTATGTCTTGAATAAGTGACAGTTTTTAAGGATTCTAAAGCTTTAAAGGCTTAAGACTTGATTCTACTTGAATTCATCGTAGAACATTATGTCATTAGAATAAAAGGAAGTCAATCCTCGATAGACTTCAGAGACAAATAGATATATAGGAATTAGGGAAATTAGCTTTAGTTGGTTTTTGAGATTTTTTGAGACTTTCGTTTATTTACGCTTTCCTTCCATTGGTTACAAAAACAAACTGCCAACGCTATTAATTTTTCAGGGACTTCGTTACTCCCATAGGTTCCCCATACGAGTATTTTTTCCTCCATCTATGATACATTTCATTTCATGGATTTTCCAGCTTTGATCTTTATTCCATCAAGAAAATATTCTTTTCCATTAAAAGATATTACAAATCCACTAATTGTGGGCTTGAAGGTACAAGAGAAAAAACTATACAACCCAAAAAAAAAAAAAAAAAGGTTCAAAAATATAGGAAGTACACATTTTAATAAATTCCCGGAAAATGTTTTAAACTTTGATCTGATTAACTCTTGACAAGATAATATTTTATTTTAAAACTAAAAATAAATTCATATGATAAAAAAGAAAAAGAAATTTACTAAAAAGTTTATCTTACAGCACCACATAAAATCACATTTTGTAATTTATTATGCAGTAAATGTTGTACTTGAAAAGTATCTTTTTTTTAAAAAATCTTACATAAGAGCCCTACGATTACATGCATATTAGATACATCATATTAAATTATAATATATTATTTTTTTTATCATTTTAACTAGATTCATATAGAAAATAACAAATTACATAAAACTCTACATTCAATGTAATATAATGAGTATTCAACCACTTATCAACATAATTAATGTTGACATTTTTCTTTCTCTTAAGGCTAAAAAAAAAAATTTAAAACATACGAGTACTCACATACATAAAGTATCTGAATTAAATGTACTCGTATGAAGAAAATATCTTTTTTGTATAATTTTTAGATTTCGAAATGTAATTGCTCTTGATCTCTACAGAAAAAACAAAACAAACAGAATATATGTATATAAGATGCAGTTTCATTGGCATACAATATATGATTATATCGCACACACGTTATTATATAGTCAAACACATTTATATAGTGTGTAATAAATATTAATATGTAATATATTGTAGTAAAGAGTTTAAAAGTATAATTTTAATGTTTATGAGGTTTTGATAGTGACAGACGTTTTTTGTAATAAATGCACTTCAATAATAATAATAATAATAATAACAATAATCATAATAATTGAGTAAAAATGATGATTTCAGATAATAGACAAGATGGGTTTTTTTTTTTTAAAAGTCAAATCATCATCATCATCATCATTCAAGAAAATAAAATAAAGAAAAAAACATTAACTAACTGTTTTTTAATGTTATATAGAAAGAAAGAGAGTTCTTCATGTTTCATGTTATGTAGGTACATATGGGAATTTCAAGTTTAGATACAATATATTATATACAAAAGATACAATTATGTTACCATATAATAAATAGTAGATATATTTTTTATATATGGTAAATCAAGAATCTTAAATTGAAAATATAAAAGTGAATATTTTTCTGTGCTTCAATTGAATTGTAAAATATGCGTTTTATATATATTTTCCCCCGCATTCATCTACCTTAATAGTTTTTTTTCTCTTCTTCTTCTTTCTGGTGTGTAATGTATGTGTGTGTTAACATATACCACAAAGAAAAAGAAAAAAATAAGTAAATAATTTTATTTTTATGTTTTTTTTTTCATCAATCGAACAGTAGCAGACTTTTCGGAGTCGAATATAATTTCAATAAATTTTTGTTGTGTAAAGAATATGGTTTTTTTATTTCTTGAATGTCATGGTTAGAAATCCAATGATAAAATCAAATGAATTTTATTTAAGAAAATAAAAACAAAACAAAGTAAATTTGTGGTTTTTTTATCATATTTTGTGTGGTTTCTTTTATTTTTGTATTTGACAATGATTTCAATTTAAACTAAGGTCAGGTCCAAAGTCTTAAAAAGGTTCCAAATCTTGAAAGAATTGGAAAATTGTCTGTAAGGGAAATTATCAAGTTCACAAATTTTTTGTTTTATTCTAGATTTTGTCATAATTTTTATGAAAATCAATAAAAAAAAGTAGGGTGCTGAATTTCGTCAATTGACGATCATCTGACGTTTTCTAAGATGCACTAGCCTAATAAACATTTACTGGTTTTTGTGTTGTATAAGGCAAGTATCAGTAAATTGTATAAGATACATTTCCAAAAATTTGAAGAAGTATCCTGAAATTTCACTTTTTAGTGACACATTAACTGTACAAAAAGCTTGGAGACTTTTAATTAAAATTATCTCGAATTTCCCTCAATTATCTCACAAGGTGTGATTGAAATAAAATCGAGGGTTAAATCAAAAAAAGAAGTAGCATTTTCTAAAAGAATATTTTCCAGAACTTGCCAAAACACTTACGTGACTTTTAAGGAAGGAACCACATGAGCCACATTAGATTGTGCTTAGTAAGATTCAATATGATTGAACTTTAGATATTCCTCAGTTCAGTAACGTATACGTAACGCAAAACAGTTACAGATTATTGACATAGATTTAGGATACACAAAAAAATAACTGTAAAAATAAGACTTTGTTTCGATAATAAAAGATCCCATCCTTGAAATTTTCATATAAAATTCTATAATATTTTATTTTAAATATATACACCGTTATTTAACATATAATAGCATTTTCATAGTACCTACAATTTTATCGATTAACTGACATAAAACACAATAGAACCTATTTATTATTTGAAATACAAGAATAAAGCTAGTCAAAACCGTCATAAAGCTAAACTTCGTTTTTTTATTTTATTATTATCTTTAATCAGATATTTGGTCATAGATGTATTATGTATCTGTCAATTATTCTATAATGTACCCGTAATAACTTTTTTTTTTTCAATTCAAATTCGAACAAAATTCTATTGCATTTCATTTATTGAACACAATCAAAAATTTTCTTTTCAAGTTTTCTTTTTTTCGTGTGTTGAATAATTCAATGACATACTTGAACAAAGTTAAAGATTTTGTATCTGTCAATGTTTAAACGTTCATTTATTGTAAATAGTACGTATACCATGTACGTTTTGGTATGCTGGATGAAACACAAAAAGGTGTTACAAAGTTCAAAATCAACAAGAAAATTAAATAAATAATAATAACAACAACAACAATAACAAAACAAAGAAGTGACATGAAAGAAGAAGAAAAAAAAGTTAGTACATTAATTGTTAAATACATACGTGTTACATACTGTCTATTGAATGAGCTTTTACATACATATTTTGTTGCACTTGAGTGCACATGGAATGTACACGCACCTTTAAATTTTTCGTTGTTGTTGTGCTATTTTGCTATTGATTAGCTTAAAAAACCTCTGTGGTACTGACTGTGAATACGAATATAAGAAATACATAAAGGTTAAGAAAATTAAATAGTATTTGATTTTCTTTTCTATAATAGTGTGATATCATACTTGTATCTTATACCTTATATCTTAAGATCTTATAGGGGAAGAAAGAAAAAGGAAAAGATGAAATTTAAAACGTTTTGATCGTAGGATGTTTTTGTTTTTTGTTTTTTTTTTTTTGTAAATTGTAATAAATGAATACATGCGATCAAATATAATAAAAGTTCAAGAGATCGAAATCAAGAAGCTTTATTGATCAATTTATTATAATATTTTTGTAGAATGTGTTAAATAAGATTTTTTCAAATATTATTATGCAGCTAGTTTATTAATAAAAATATAGGAATCATTTTGATATATGATTTTAGAGTTCAAATGAATTAGCAGATGTCAAATGGTATATGAAGGTGTAAAGGGGTTTTTTTTTTGTTGATTTTAATATGATTATCTTGTTAATTTAAAGATAGATTTCTGAAGATATTGTAATTTATTATTTAAAAAAATGACACAGTTATTATGAATGAATCATCGAAATTAGATCAGAATAATTTTTTCTAGATTTTCTATCGATTCATCAACAATACAATTTATTTGGATTATTAAAGAAATCCAATTTCAATACAAATGATCGACAAAGTATTCAATAACTTGGCTGATTTTGTAATCTCATAGAAATTTTTTTTTTTTTGAAATAAAATGCCAAAGAAATACCACACTTTCTGAACAAAATTTCAAGTTTTGATCCGTATTTAAATTCGATGGAAAATTCTGAAATTTTAATCAAAATGCCTACATTGGTCTTGGTCTTATATACTTAAAGAGTTTTAGTAAACAAACAGTTTCTTAATCTATTTCTTCCTTATATTCTACTCATCCGTCTCAGAACTCTCATCTTCCCGTTTTGGTCATGAGATCGAATGAATTATCCTTTTAAAAGGTCGTTTTGGAGATACTGAAACGTTTTTAGACAGTTTGTTCCAAAGAGAACAATAGAGCAGAATAACAGTTTGAGTTGAGTATCGTTTGTAAGGATTGAAAGGATGGTTGAATCAGTCCTGTGCGAAAGAAATCCGTTTTTTTCTAATTATGAATATACATAGGAATATCCTTTTTTTCTTCATTCACAACATCATATGTAGTTCGGAGTGAACTCAGCAGATTATAGAAGGGACGAGCACAAAAGAGCGTTTCATTTTATTTTCATATAATTTGTGAGATAGTTTACTTTGACCCTCAATGCAGCGATTAGTGTAAGCCCTTCCACAAACAATTTTTTTTTTCTAAATTCACCCGTCAAAAATTGTGAACTGAAATGTAACGTTAAAGACTGTGCGGATCCAATATTCAGGAATTACATACATATATGGTCATATGACAGGCACAATGTAATAACTTTGGCACACTTTGGGCAAACTTTATGACCAAAACGGAGACCATATTTGTTAGGCTTTTGACCGACTTAGTTCAGTTCAAATCATAGCATATGCGTTCCGTTAATCATCCTCAAATGCTCACTCTAACATGTGACCTCTTCTCTATATCAGATCCTTTTCAGTCTTGATTGATTTGTCCTTTATTAAGTCTCGTTTACAGGAGGCCAAGGTTCGATTTGGGCTGTTGCACCATTGATTGTGATTGTAAATCTCGTTTATATAATTCTCTTGGCTGTGCCAAATTCAGCCTAAATTTCTCAATCTAGATAATTCTTAACTAGAACATCCGTTTTTTGGGTGTTATAGTGACACATTCCTGTGGCCTCAGTATAAATAAGATTTTTGTCATTTTTTTTATTAAGAAAAAATTAAACTTGAGATTTCTATAACTTGAAAATCAATAAAATGTTATTGAAAATTTCAATTAAATTAATGACGTTTGAATTTATGAAATAAATTTCTCATATCGAGACAAGTAATAAATAAATGTATCTTTAAAATTAAATAACATGATCAATAGATAGAAAGTACAGTACATAAATGAATTTGCAAAAAAATTTTATTAGGATTGTTAAATTTGCAAATTAATCATTTTAATTGAATTGAATCATTCCATTGAAATTGCATTTAAAATATTGAAAATGATAAATTACTCACTAAATGAGTAAACTAATATGCATGTTTTTTTATTTATTTTTTAATTATTTTTATTGTGTTAAAGTTCAACAATTTTATGGAGGCCAAGTTCAATAACATTGCGCATCATTAGTATTTTTATTTTGTATCTATATCATTTTATTACTTTTTACTTTTGGTGTTACAAATTTCAATTTATCAAATCACGATTTGTTAAATAATAAAATAAAATAAAATATAAAAAAAGAGAAAAAAATAATACAGTATTTCTAATTTATCTTTTCATTACAATTTTTATGCAATTTCATGTAACAATCAGTTAAATCTGACTTTGAAAACATCTTTTTAGTTGAACATTTATAGCATTGAAGAAGAAAAAAAACCAATAGCAACAGAAATGGAAAAGAAGTAACGAATTTTATAACCGCTGGGTAACAAAATAGTACGAAAAAAATATATCTTCCTATATAGTAGATATACGAGGGGCGGTTCAAAAGTTTTGAGACTTTACTGGAAAACAATAAATGCGACGCAAATCAGGTGCACCAATTTGGTTATTCATTGTTTAGAAATCTGTATGCGAAATTTCACTTAGCTGTCATTTGTTGTTTAGTTTTTGTGAAGTGTAGAACAAAGTGAAAAGTAGTAAAATATGAATTTAGAGAAAATTGAATACCGTTGTGTATGACAATGCACCTTCCCATCGAAGTCGAAAAGCGATGCAAGTTATAATGTCTATAGTGGATTCCAAGAAATTAGTCACCCGCCTTACAGTCCAGATCTAGCACCCAATGATTAATATTTGTTCCCACATTTGAAAAAACATTTGCGTGGAGTAAGGTATCCTGACGATGAGTCACTGGAGTTCGAGTGGCCGTAGAAGACCACTTTAACAACAAAGATAAATCGTATTTTTAAAAGTAATAGAATTATTATTAGAAAGATTCAATAAATGCATTTCAATAAAAGGTGAATACATTGAAAAATAAAATACATATATTTCATTGTTTTATTTGAAAGATTTCACACAAAGGCTCAAAACTTTTGGACCGCCCCTCGTATATATAGTATATAAAAAAATGTTAAATTGAATGAATAGATACTCTCTCTATAAGACATGAAAATGCAATCAAAGTAAAAATGATTACAGATTGAATTTCAAATGTACAACGCGTGCATAACAATTAGCCTTGAACGGAATGAATATTCGAATTGAATCAGCAAAAGATATGTTGTTCATCGTCTTATTTCACTATATACATATATACTAATTTTTGTTTTGTTTTTGTTTCTACAGATATAGATAGTAGCGAATCTTTTTATATGCTGCAATTCTTAGCTGTTAAGTAAATTACATGGTACAAAGAACACAAAGTAGAAAAAAAATATCACTTAAGGGGAAAAAAAATACATATTATAAAATTCATTTATTCAAGTGACTTTAAAGATTACAATTACATTTTTGTATCTTTTTTTTTTTTTTTAAACAAAAAAAGCTTTTTTTTCACAATTACAACCCAACATTGTAACTTTTCTGTATAAAGATATTTTTTTTTTTTTGATACAAATTGTTTGACATTTTTTTTTTTATTCCATGTAATGGATTTTTTTTTCTTTTTGCATTTTGTAAACAATCATTTTTAAGGTGTTTCTTATTTGTGTGGTGTACACAACACAACACAACAGTGTTGTACATTAAAATGAATTGCGGTCAGTAGGTAGTACATTTTAATAAATAATTGCTAATATTACTCATGAAGTGCATGTGTTTTATGGAATGTTTTGTTATTATTAACATTTTTTTGTTGTTGTTGTAATTGAAATGCTTAATTTTTTTTTACATTGAAAAATGTATGATTAATTAATAATTTTACTTAAATAGAATTTAATAAATTATGGCCATTAAAAGTAATTTTTTTTTTTATTATTGAAATTATGTATTAAGTATATTAATTAGTAAAATTGTATTTTTAACACGTTTCAAAGAAAAATTACAATTGAATTAATTTGGATCCACCTTGAAGTGATTTAAAAATTAATTAATGCCTACTCAAGCAGTATATTGGGTTTTAATGATGCTTTACGGTGTCAGAATAGAAGTAATGCTGCCAGCACAACTGAACACATTTGTTCACAGATGCTTGTCGTGATTAAAAAGCTATTTCGTACGCGAATTAATATTAATAAATTCAAGTAGACGATGAAGTTCTGAAAATTGGATCAATTTTAAGGTTCTAGTGGGGTATCCATTACTATTTCTTTCTTCACCCTATCAGTTTTCTCAACCTTCTTTTCATCTCTACATAATATGTGCTACCGATGTGCTCTAACTAAAGTATAGTAAAGAGTGGTCCTGTCTCTATACTTTCTCGTGGATGCTTGTGGCTTATAATTGAAAAAATTTAGCTCTCTTTTTTCACCAAAAATTTTGAGAAAAATATTGAAATCTATAATGAAAGCAAACTGCTCGTGCGCCTGAAAGCTCTACTCTAGAAATTGAATTCTCCTCATTTCCCGGAAAAGACTGTTTGAGGTTTGTACTTCAATTGCAGCCACAAAATGAAAATAAATCAGACATCAGTTATCAGTAGACATTTTTATTTCAAGAATCGTTATTTCCATTTGGATCAAAGAATTTTTATACTGAAGGCAAATAACACCATATTTTTCTTCCTTGAATATTTTTCAAGTTAGGCTTCAAGTTCATCATATTTTTCCCCATATTAATATTTTCTATAATATTTTAAATATTGATTTAATAAACGATAACGACAACCTACTTAAACTTCTTTTCATATTTTTCAAAAAAAAATGTGAAAAATGATATTATTGAATGCAAAAATAGATTATATGACGTACAAATTTGAGTATGTGAACCAAAATAAGATTTTATTAAATTTTTACCTTGTACGTGCCTACTTTAAAATATATATTTTTTGAACTCCTTACCTGAAACGGCTAAAACTTGAAAAATTCTTTAAATGCATATTATTATTATTTTTTAAATTAAAAACCACATACTCGCGTATATTTGTATCTAAAAAAAAACATATATGTATGTATATTTTGTGCCTACGAAAAAATCTTCTATATACAAAAACATATGAGATGAAGTCAGCAACTGTAATAAATTATAAAATACGTTAAATGGAATTTTTTTTTTTCGGTGTCGGTTTTTACATGGAACGTTTCATTTGACATTTTAGTAGCCGAGCACGTTCAGCTCATGTATAAAAAAAAGACAATTTTTACTTGCTTGTTTTTGCAATCTGAAATACATTAATCATATTGGGTAACTACATAAATAAATGACAAATTATTCAATCTAGAAATTGCACATATTATACACAAGGTCTAAAATGTCAGAGTATATTTAAAATTTTTAAGTATTTTAATTTAATACTTAAATTGGACGTGAGGAGTCAAAGGATATTTATTATTCAAACATGTGATTTCATTTATAAAAAAAAAAAAATTGATAAGATGTCATTAGCTGGAGGAATAGAGGAACCATCGTCGGTAGCGCTTTTAGAAAAAGGATGAAGTAAAAACTTTACAATAGAAAGGAAAATATTCCTAGTTTATGACCACATTTGAAGATGATCCTGGAAAAATATTTTCTAAGCAAATCACAAAATAAAATCTTTGCTTATCCAAAAAATGAGAGTTTATCCTTTTTTTTAAAAAAATTTCTAACAATACAATAAAGTCCTTTTCTTTCTATTTGCTCTCTCACCTGGCTGGAGCCACACACAATATAAAGTATCTTTGAGGTAATTTTTGGAATTCTATTCATCTTTTGAATTTAAAAATCTTAAATTTGTATTTTTTGTTTTGTGAATTTTTTTTTGTGTGTTCTCTTAAATTCTTCGCTTGAGCAATCGCATAGGATCCGAGTCATTAGAACGATATTGTTTTCTTTCCCTTCACATTATTGAGTATTTTGCACGATTTCGTATTTTTTTTTTTGAAGATTTTCTATAAATTTTAATGCAGGAGGACCGAGGAAGATGCAAGTAACATATTACGTACGAAGCAAGAGTTTTTCTACCTGGATTTAAAAAAAAAAAACAGTTGTATACTTATCGCCCATACATTACCTACTGCTTTCTGTTAGTCGTTACCTTTAAAAATGATATGAATTTTTATTTTTTTTAATGTTAAAATGTTGAACATTAAAAAAAAAGTATCTATATAATGTACACTAAAAGATAAAGATACTAAAGACACATTGCAATCAAAATTGTAATACAAACTGTTTATATCTGTTCTGTATAATATCCTTTATTTATTTTTTGGTTTTGGTTTTTTTGTTTTAAGTATATTTCTTGTATTTTTATGATACTTGATCTCCTCCAGAAAGATAAAAGAATGAAATAAAACACACCAAAGAATTGAACGCTTCATCAGAATTCGCCCACAAAAATGATGTTTACTATGGCTATGGCATCATGTAAGCAAAATGTAGGAAGTTTTGCAAGTCATATACACAATGTATTAAATGGTAAAAAAAAATACATTATGTTGTATGCAGACTTTCTTTTTTATTCTTATTTTACACCAGAGTTCATATCTTTGATTTTTGCCATTATTTACACTTTCCTTATAAGGGATCTTTAATAAAATTCAACTTGTGTGTGTGTGTGTGTGTTTTGTTGTTTTTATTTTTTCATCTTTTTTCAAGCAGCACGCCTGCTGTCACATTTCATTCGTTTTGTTATTACACATTTATTTTCAAAGATTCATTATAGCCAGGTATATGACACAATGCAATTTTTGATTGCAACTAACGTGTGTATGTTTTTTCTGTACTTACAATATACTGTTGTACTTATAGATACTTTTTTTGTGATCCATAAGATTTGCATTTTTTAAAGAAACATCTGCGTTTTGTTGATTTTTATCAATTTTTCATTTAATTCTCTTTTACAAAATGTTATTTTGATTTTTTATTTTTTTTATTGTAGAAAATAAACTGTTTATAGGTATTTTATTTATTTATGGGTTTTTTTTTTATTATTATTAAAATTTTAAAAATGTCATTTATATACCAGAATGTGTTAAATCTAGAGTGAAAAGTCGTCTATTCGAAAAAAAATAATGGTCTTGAGATTTTTAAAAGCAAAGTGTAATTTATTACATTTTTTAAAAAAAATATTTTCTTGTGCTGTAGTATCTAAAACCAGATTTAAAAATCACTAAAAATAACCTACATTTTATCATTTTAATGTATTTTTGATATTTTATAAAATTTCGAAAAAAAAATCGTCGCAATAAAAATATTCTGTAAACAACCCAACCCACTCATTATTATTTTTTTTTTAATCATTACCACTTTCTATATACCAATAATTTAGCAACTGAAGAACAGATAAATTTTGTTACGGTGAATTAACAAGAAACAGATACCTATATAAAGATTTTATTATTGGAAAAAAATAATAATAATAATAAAAAAAAGTAAATCTTGTTTGGTTTGATTTAGTGTAGTATTACCATTACCCTGTAATATTTGCAACAAATAGGATACATTGTTACAATTTTAAGTATTTTTGTGGCTGTAAAACAAAATAGTCCTCATGTAAAGCAATATCTACATAGAAAACGTAATTTACAGATTTTATAGTTTTTGTACTTATAATTCAGTCCGTAGACTTTATGAAAAATTACTATTTCTTCTAACTATCATCAACATGATCGTGTAGGGGTTAACTGCAGTATATAGCTTCATATGAGATTGTATAAGTAATTTTTACCAAATTTTCAGTGTTAAAATTACAAACCCCAAGATGATTTTAGATAAGTCAACTTTGGATCTCACCTGTCCAAAAGAAAAGTGTTGTCAAAAAGAGTTGAGTTGAAATTCATCCCAGTTAAAACTTTCTAGTGATCTTCAAAAACTATGCGAACTAGAAATAATTAAGTACCTATAATCTTAAGTAACAAACACAGTTGGTATTGGTATTATAAAAGAGAGCTTTTGAGGTTAAATGTCAACCTTATTTCACCGCGACCAAAAGGTACATACATATATTGCTATTATAGTGAGCTTGTGAAAACCTAAATTAGCTAATTTTTAGACTTGCGAAAAAGCTGAGGATTGTTTAAGGATCAGGCGGTAGATAGCTTTTTTAAGAGCTATTTGTGCATAGTGACATAGAACGTGTTCTACCTTTTCTTTCCCCTCTTTAAAAAAAGGGCAGACCTCAAATTCTGTTTTCCCCATTATTTTCAGATAATATATGAGAAAGGAATGGCCAAATAGAAAGCTTACTAGTGACCCAAGTTCTGTTTTGCTGAAATGGAACAATTATAAACTGCTTCTGTGCAAGTTAGGACCTTCAAATTTAATATATAAACAATTTCCATTAACAAAACTTTGTATTGTTCTCGGCAAAAGCTTCGATCCTCTTAGATGTTTTCAAAAATTAAATTGTACTATTTTTTTTTTTTTTTTTGGAAAATATCAACAAAAACAAGGATCGGATAAAAATGTTCTAAACAAACATTGTCAAAGAATATTTCCTCCGTGGTTCAAAATTTAAAAAAAAAAACCGATTAAGTACCTATCTAACATTTTTTACATTGTTTTCAATCTAATGCACTTGAGTTCAACTCCAAGTCTATTGTTTATTTCCATAGTTGGTCGTCAAAACAAGAACAGGTGACAAACGTACAAGTACATTGTAATTGCAAAAACAATAAAAGAAGATGGTTCATAGTTCAAATGTCATTAATTCTTTTGTATATTGAACCAAATTTAATCTCACGTACCATTTAAATTTACATAGTTGCATGACCTCTTAGATATAACTTATGTTTTTCATGTTTGTTGTTATTTTATGTATTTTTTTTTATTTACAATTGAATAGAAAAATTTTTACCACTTAATTTTACCTTATTCGTCTTTAGTTTGAAATTATATTCGATGTATATTCGTTAATACAATCGAATTCAATAACTATTGATTTTATTCTGATGTCAAAACGATCGGATTTCATTGTAAAAATGAGAGTTTTTTTTTGGTTTTTGGTTTTTTTTACTACTACTGGAGTTTGTCAATGAAAATTATTATTATGTTAATTTCTTGTTGATGTTGAACAAACGATCAACAACTTTCTTTTCATTTGAAAATTAATTTTATGCTCAATCAAACGTACTATGTAGGTTGAAATCTTAATTTGAAAAGTTGAATAAAAGTTTTTTTTCTTTTTTCAATGAAAATTAATAAAATGCTCTGGAATGTTCATTCGATAATTTCTGAATTGTCACGGCCAGTAGTTATATGATCATTGGATCGTTTAAACAAATTTTGAAATTTTTATGTTTTAATTTTTCTTGAAAATAAGAAATTTTAGTAGAAATTTGAATTTTGAATTCTAAATCAGTAGCATGACGGAACTCTAAAATTATTCATAATTTTCCTTACAAATATGTGCTGAACTTTTTATGAGAAAATGTTCTAAACTCAAAAGAAAAGAAAAAAAGAGTTAAGGCATATTTTGTTGTTGTTGTAAATTAGTTCACACCTCACCTGTCAATCATTATAATTTATTCGTTGTCTTTAGAAAAAAAAAAAGTTCATTTAAATTTGTTTCGTGTTTTGTTCTTTATTGTATTTAGAAAAAAAAAAAAAATAATTGTCAAGTTTTCGACAAATAGTAATTGACAAAGAGGAAAAATTCAAATTCATCTTTGGCGCCTTTTAAACAATAAATACCATTTAATAATCGTTATAGGACTTCTTTCTATAATATGTTGATGACAATTTGTCAGTTTGTGACTATACAACTCAAAATAAAATGCTGTCAAGAAAGGCGCTTTTCACTAGGACATACCGCGAATGTTAAACATTAAATTAGAATTTCTATTTTGCAATCGAGCGCATTGTATACGTCTCTATTTAATTATTCAACATTAAATTTTTCATCAGAAACAAAAAACAAGACAAAAACCATTTGACAAATAACATTGATTGGTACGTGCATTTACATTAAATGCACATTATAAAAAGCTAATGAGCTCTGATAATGTGCAAAAGCATTTATTCCCTTCATAAATTATACACACGTCGTCATTATGAATTAACAAGTTTTATCAATTTGTATTTAATCTGTTATTAGGTTTTTTTTTGAGACTGGTTTTCAACAACAACAAAAAAAAAACCTATAAAAAGGCTAATTGGGGGGAAAAAAATGTAGAAAGAAAAAAAAGGAGGAGGAAAAAAAACAACAAATGTAAATCCTACATCATATAAGTATAATGCCATCATTTTAATTATGTAATTAAAAAGAGTTTCTATAATTCAATAAACAACACCCACTTGAAATTTTTTTTTTTTTTTTTTTTTTTTTTTGAAATTAGATTCGCTTCTTATAGGTGCTTCTTATACCTATTTCTTATAAAGATTATTGAAATGAGGTGAAATCTACACTGAAAAAGGTGTGAAAATATTTTTTTTCATTTAAATAAAAAACAAAATTTCATGGTTTAATGACTTTTTCTGCTTGATTGCTATTTGATTTTTAAAAAAAAAAGCTTGTAAGAAAAAAAAATGAATCTTATGCGGTGTATAAGATCACTTTTTTTTTTTCGTTTTGGTGTCATTAAAACGCAAAACAAGAATCAAATTCAAGAAAAAAAACCAGAACAAACTTGATTATTAAATTTTTTTTTTAAATAACTGTGTTTTAATTGAGTCTTCTGCTCAATTTAGTTAAGAAATTATGTTACATCATTAAAATATAATAGATACTTTTTTTTTAAATATCTCGTATGTATGATATGTCTAATTAATATCATTTGGATGAACAAAAAAGAGCAATAAATGAATATATATTCATCCATTTTTTTAGTTTTGTTGTTTTTGTTTTGGCGGTATTTCATAAAAAGGAAATGAAATTTTAATGAGATGGAAAAATTATAATAATGTATATGAAATATATGCTTCACACGCATATTCGTTGAAATTTGTCTATTAGAGATTACAAATTTTTTATATATAATTACATATTGCTAATAAATTATATAACTAGTCTATTTTATATGCATATGTTATATAAGTCTGTGTGTATATGAGACAGTCGTCTATGAGAAGAGAACTATAGCATAGAATATAAAATTGAATTTTTCGGTTAATTAAGGAGGCGTTTAAATCATGTAAAAAATTTTAATTAGTCACATTATTCTATACAGTATCTAATCATCATTACATTTTTTTAAATAATAATAATAGAGAATTGATTAAGTGAACATTTGAAATGCTGTTTTTACATTAAAAACATAGGTATACTAATTTTAATTGAACGCAAACTACAAATTGTTTTTTTCTCCATAAATGGTATAAGAACATGTCTAACGACAATTATTTTTAAACAAGACAAAAAACATTGACATTGCGCTGTCAATGTTAAATTTTTTGTTTTATGTTTAATTATTTTGTAATACCGGCATATACAAAATATGAAAATACATAGGTATACATATGTAGATATGTAGATAGATACCATAAATGTATATATGTAATTATGCAAAAGTTACAACGTTAAATAAATGTGACTATTTGAAATACGTCACAACTCAAAAGGATTGGGAAAAACCTTGTAATTTAAACGTAATTGGAATGTTTGGTTTCTCGGAGAAATTTTTAGGAAGTTTTGCTATACACATATTTACAAGTTTGATAAATGTTTAAGAAATTTGTTTGGAAGTACGTATATATTTGACAGAAGGGTTTACAACCCTCTGACTTGACAATTGCGAGGTGTGTGGTATCCAAACGACACTGTTAGTGCTATTAGGGTCTTTGGAACTTCGGAAGTAATCCAAGAACCGCCACTGTCAATCAACCAACGTATATTTTTGAATAAAATTGGCTTTCGAATAAATTTATCGTTGCTTTAGAGACGCTCAATTTAGAACAGTCGCTTCTAATTACTTAAACTTCTATTTTCTAAATCTTTTGTAATGTTTGAAAATTTTAGAGCTTTTAGAAATTAACAAAAGTTATAATTCTAAAAACATACAAGAAATAGTTTAAATTAATAAGAATGTCAATAATTGTCTCTTTGAGTTTTGAACGTCCGTGAAAATGTACATAACTCAAACTTAACGGCTGGTTAGACTTAGTTGGAGCAATCTTACTTTTTAACATCATCACAGACTCTATTCGAAAAAATTTTCAGCAAGATTGAATTCACACGCTCATAAAAACAAAAAGTTTCGATTCTAAGTTTGTCAACCAGTCTGTCAAACTATCTACGGACTTTACAACTATCATCTACACTCAATCAGTCTATCAATCAGTCATCGTTTAAGTTAATGTTTTATAAAGATCCTATGGCATGAATTAACAAAATAATTGAAAAGGATATTCAAGCCCATAAATAGTCGATCATCAACACTTTTAATTTGCAAATTAAAGTGCACATACATAGCTTCGGTATTCTTTTCATGTCTTAACCAATAATAAGATAAGACAAATTACTTAGGAAACAAATTGAAAATGTCATTTACACGAAAAAGGGTTGTATTTTAACGACTACCGTGATTTGTCTTGTGCCACACATCTGTTTACCTGTCTTAGCACAACACCTTCAACAATAACCCGATAAAATTCAATACAAAAAATTAAAATTCATTGATTCGCGTAGCATAAAATTAATCTTTCAATGAAAAATCGTAAAAGAAAACAACTAACAACAACAACAACAAAATCATTGTAGGTTGAATTTTTATTAACTACAAAAAAAAAATTAACATAATATCGAACCAGGAAATTACATTGATCAAATCTTATTGTTTTGACATAAAGAGGATTATACGTTAAAGTAAGTGCTTTCCACTTTTATTCAAGCTTTCAAAAAATAAATAAAGAAAGGAAAAAAAAGACTTACTGCGGAAAATGTAGGTGTTGTTTTTCATTCATTTCAGGCCATTCGATTACCACAAACAAAAAACCAGTAGGTAAACTGAAAAGTAAAAAAAAACAGAAATTTGATTAAATATTTAACAGTTATAATTTTTAACACAATAAAAAAAAAAAGACGTATAACTTTTCCTTAAAATTAAAAAAAAAAAAAAAGTGAAGAAAAGAAGACTAATAACAATTTGTCAAATAAAATGTAGATGACATTGTTAATTTTATGTTAAAAGTATATTTTGTATATATTTAAATTTTGTTAAAAATGCACAAGGAAACAGTCTTATTTGTTAAATAATTTTTTTTTTTGACTTAAAAACCTCATGTCATTTATTTGATTAATTTCTTGAAATATTTTAATCTGTTTTAGCTGACGTACTTTCAGATAAAATAAATGTATTTTTTTTTTGTATATATACAATTTACACGTGGTGTGTACTGCATGAACATATGAATGCAATCTATACACAATACACATATTCGAATTCATTGAAGAAATAAAAATAAAAATGAATTATGTATGTACTCGTATGGTTTTTTTTCTTTGTAGCAGTAACAAAAATAACATCAAGAAAATGATAAATATTTTAAGTTTTTTTTTTTGTATGTATTCTAAAGTTTCTTTTCATTTCTTGATTTTGTTTTTGTAATATGTGTACACAAGTGTGTATGTATAGATATATAGGATCAATTTTCCGGAAAATGTTGACTGGAAAAAGAATTGAGTCATCCATATATATGCAAGAAAATCTAATTATTTATTGTTTATAGTTGACGCCAATGATACAGGAACAAAAATCGATCCAAATGTTGAGTTTTTTTTTCTTATTCACACTGTGGAAGATACAAAGATTCAAAAAATAGAGGGGGGATTTAAAGAAAGACACATTTTTTATTATATTTTGACAACGGGATGAAAATAAAAAGCAATTTCATTTATTTATAGGGTCGATGATGATTATACACCATCATATCACATGTAGGAAGAACATCCTCTTTATAAGAATTTCGTTGACCTTTTCTTTTTTTTTTTTTTTGAGTCATTCATCAGATATAATTTTTAAAATAAATTATTGTATATACTTTGAGTCATATCTAAGATTTTCAAATAATTTATTCCATTCATAATGTGCCTCTTTTTTGTAATTTTCTGGTTGAAAGGAAAATAATTATCAACAGGACTACGAAAAACAAATTTTCTCTAAAAATAATTAAAAATTGTGCAAATAATTAACATTATTGGAAGTTTTGGCCTATCAAGAAGCCACACAAAAAGCAATATCAAGGAATGGGAAATAAAAAAATGTACCTATCTTCCACTGGGAAAAAACTCCCGCTAACCAACAAGCAAAGGAGTCCAAAAAACTATTCAACCTCAGTAGAGATGAGTTAAGAACCACCACTGGTCTTCTTATTGGGCACTGTCGGCTTAACTATCACTTAAGCAAGATGGGGCTACAAGAGAATGACAAATGCAGGTTCTGCAAGGAGGTCAAAAAGACCTTAAAACACATTTTTTGTTAATGCGAGGTGTTGGCCTCTAAAAGAGTGCAACACATGCACCAAATTTTCCTAAAGTTGCGAATCGCCCAAATAGTCTTGATCTTAATTATTGAAAGTTTAATTTTCAGAGCTTATTTTATTCATTTTTCTCTTCAAATAAGTCACTTCGTAAAATTATCTTTTTACTGTATGTCACCTCATTTTTAGTCCAACCACCCACACTATTCCTAACATGTCTTTTTTAAACTACAATTTTTGTATAAAAAAATTATTAAATTTTTATCTGTTTTGTGGTTTCAAAAAAATAACAGTGAATTTTCCAGATGTTCTATAACAAAAAAAAAATGAGTATGAACAATTTCCGCGTAGGTTTTTTTCTAAATATAAGTAAATTTTATAACAGTTTTTTTTCTGTCCTCTCTCGCTCAGGAAATTACTTTCTTATTCACAGCACGAATTTTTCAAATAACTTTTTTTTTATCAGATTTTACGAGCAGTCAGTGTAATGAGTATTCAATATTCATATAATGAATAATGTTTGAATTACAAATTCTTGTTTTTTAAAAGAAAAGTACTTTCCTATATTTTCTCTTTTATTTGGTTTTTTTTTTAAATTTTTTTTTATTCGTGTAGTTTTTTTGTTGAAATTCTAAAAACAAAACACAAAAAAAAAGAGGATAAAAAAAAGTTCTAAACATTTCTTGTATTTTTTGTGTGTTATGTGAACGTTTTCAATGTTTTTTTGTTTATTGTTGGTTTTTTTTTTATAGTTGTGCACACTAAAACCACATGACCTGTCAAGTTAAACAGGTAAATAAGAAAAATTCCTTCACTTGGTATTAAACATGAAAATAAAATTTGAGTGTAATGTGATTTTTTTCTTCTTTTTTTGTTTGTTTTTGTTTTGAATAATTCGTGAAGTACATCAAGTTTTATTTTATTGTTTATAAAATTAAAAAAAAAAGAAAACAATTTAGAATGTAACAGGAAATAAAAAAAAGTGAATAACATGAACTTTAATTTTAATTCTATATTCACCTTGCGTTTTGAAGATGTTTACAGATTTTTTTGGTTTTCTCGAATATCATGATTTTGTTTAAATTAAGAAAATCAAGTGAAAAGGAAGCCTGAATTTTGCAATATTCATTGGTTTTATAAGAGAAAAACATTGAGTTGAGTTGATGGAGCGAGTGAGGACCAAGAAACGTGGAAAGAAATTATCATGAAATTATTTTTAATTCACACGACAGAAACTAAAATCTTATGTCAGATGATCGTCAATTGATCGTCAGATAAGCAATTAAATTTTAAGCTGAATTTCATCAATTGACGATAATTTGATGTTTTCGAAGAATCACTTATTCATATACTAAAATGACACGCCACACGGAGAGTTTATGGCAGGACCACACAACAACATTGTCGGTTTTTCAGCGGTGTATTCCATGATATGTTAACAAAATATGTGTTTACTCTGTATACATTTGTCGTTTTGATTCCAGTTTCTAATCCTATTTATCAGATTTTTTTCTTTTTAATTATATTTATGCTTCAAATTGACAGAAAATCTTTTTTCGGAAACTTCAAAAATTGTGGAAATATTGGAAAAGTGAACTTTTCCAAAATATTTTCAAATAGTTTTTCTAATCTTCTGTGAATTGTTAGTTTCAGAATGCATTATTAATAAGTCACAGAACGGTTTTCATGTAGAGAATTTTCAAATATCTTTTTTTATATCATGTATTTATAACAAAATTTGTTTTCTACCAATGAAGAGTAAGTGGTTCACTTTCCACCTCAAACTTTAGTACGTGGATGGCAATTTGAAAAAACGGTTAAGGAAAAATTGCTTTACTTGAAGCCGGTTCAATTATCGAATTATGTATGTTGAAACATATTTTTAGATCTTTAGGAATATAATTAAAATTTTCCTTTTTGCGTGAAATCCTAGAACTCTAATCACAAATTCAAATGTTTTATATAGTAAAGAAAAAAACAAACAAGGAAAAAAAAACTTACACAAAATAACAACATTTTTTTTCTCTCTCTAAAATTTTAATTGAAATATTATCTTTAATTATGCGTCGTATGTAATAAGGTAATCATCCATTTTTCTAGTTAAGTAATTTTTTTTTTCTTTTTATGATTTATGCTGTAAATTATATTTTGGAATTTTCTTTAACTATCTGGAAAAATTGTAATTAATCTCAACTTCTTGTTAGAGAAAAAAAATAAAGAAAACAACAAAAACATAAAGTTAAAAGATTTAATGAAAGATTATTTATTTGCTTAGTAATTATATATTTTGATGAGAGTATATAATATATACTTACACATATGTATGTACATATATAATTCAAAAGTATATTATATACATTATTATAACTGGTTTGACAGCATAATTTTTTAATTGGATAATTTTTTGCATTTATCATAAATGATGCAAGAAAATTATTATTATTTTACAACATTTAAATAGTTTTAATTGTAGATACATTTTAAATATGTAAGTACATATATTCCTTTAATTTTCTATACTACATTATAAATACACTTAAGCATTCATAACTAATGAAGCACTTAAAGGTAATGTAATTTTAAAATTCACATTATAAAGTTTATATATGACTTACATGTATGTACTACATACTTGTAATTTATGTGAAAAAACATGTGAAAAATAATATGAGTTTAAATGAAAGCAAATAATTTTTAATAACAAGGAAATTTAAAATGTGTGTGTTTTTTTTTTAATGGAGTGTTGTTTAAGGTGTGAGAAAATAGTTGAGATTGTTGTGATTTTCATTTTTTTGTTTTGCATGTTTTTAAAAATAACTGTACAGAGTATCTGAATTAAATTGAAGATAATTATCGCGCAAAATACTATAAGCTTAGTACATACATGATATTGAAAAGACCTAAAGTTCCAATCCTAATCGGTAAATACTAATAAATATCCAATTAAAATGTGAAAAAATATCTTTTTTTTTGAAAAACTAAAAAAGAAACTTGAATTCAACACCAAAAAAAGATTCATCGTTTACTAACTAAGAATTTTTAATGGCGATGAATTTACAGTAAATAAAAACACGTAATAATGTGTAAATATTTTTAACACCTAAATTAGTTGTTAAAAGTAATAAAGATGTTTTCATAATATACCAGATTCATGGCGCTTAATAAACATCTTGATAATAAAAAACACACATAAATTTATAACTTTTTTTTTTTACATTGCTTACCTGATTAATCATTAATCACACAATCTATAAAAATAATATTTTTCACATATATGATTTCTATGGGATCCGGAAAATTCATCGCCCGCAATTCTTCGCCAGCAATTCACCGCCAGCAATTCTTCGCCAGCAATTCATCGCCTCAACAATTCATCGCCACAGCAATTCACCGCCAGCAATTCTTTGCCAGCAACTCGGCGGTGAATTGCTGTAGCGATGAATTGTTGAGGCGATGAATTGCTGGCGAAGAATTGCTGGCGGTGAATTGCTGGCGAAGAATTGCTGGCGATGAATTTTCCTAGACCCGATTTCTATATTGGAATTGATTATTTTGTTAAATTTTTTTACTTAAATTGATGTGATATTTTTTGAATTTTTATAGTTTTAATAAAATGTAATAAAATGTGCGTTTTAAAGATTTTATTTACAGCTTTTCTCGTATTAAAATTTGAAAAAGTACAAATTAGCCAACCAACCAACCAACAAATTCGCTTGGAAAATGTTTAAATTTAAGTTACATAGTTTTACAAGTATTTTTCATTGCAATTGAAACAGTGGTGAAGACTGAAGTTTATAGTTGATGCGAATTAAGTGCCAATTTTAGCTTAAGTAAAAGTTCGTCTTCATGAAAGCTCGTCTTCGTAAAAGCGTCAAAATCCGAATTTGGAACCATGGTGATTAAAATTGGGCCTCATTCGAATTCTTGTGTCCAATGTAGTTCCCAGTTACGCTGTTCTCATTTCAGAATCCAAAAGTCAGAATTTCAAAGCCGAATTTTAATCCAAATTCTTCTTGAATCTTTTCGTCGAATCAGCCCTGCTAAGACATAATCTTAACCTTCCTTATTAAGGCCTGAGATTAATTTCAAAGTTCAAAAAATTAAAAATAGATTTGAGTTGCTGATCAATTTCAGTTCATTAAAGAAAAATGGCCTTGTTTTGATTAAATGAGCCAGGCTGAGATATCTTATTAGTGCATTTCGTTATAAAGCATCCCACTGGCGCTGTGAAGATACACGGGAAAAAGCTGTTGGATGCTTATGTCCTTCATTGCATTAAAATAAACAAGAGGGACCTGCTTTTCAATTGGACCTGGATAAAAGATAAAGTTTCATACTTTCCTTTTGAATTGAGTTCATTTCTCAATCCATTTCTCATTCTAATAACTACGATAGAATGCAAAAATCCAAAAAAAATCTTAAATCTAGACCATAACACATTTGTAATGTTTACACAATTGTTCAGAACCAAAGAAATTCAAGTGCAAAAGATAAATTAAAAGGTAAAACGTATTCAAAAACTAAATATGATTATTGCACATTTATCAGATTCTTTAAAAACATATATTTTTTGTATCTTTTTACATTATCGCATGATATTCAATCCTGATTACGTGAGCGAGCGTGGTAAATAAAGTACAGACAAGACATCTATTTTTTTTTATTTTTGCATATAAAAGAAAGAAAGATTTAAAAAAAAAGGTAAATTCTAATGAAATTTTTTTTTTTTAGAATAAAGTCAACAGGAGTGTTCATCGTTTGTATACGATACACGTGTGTAGGCAGACAGGTTAACTTGTGAATTGTCGGTCGCGCATAATCATTTCACAAAAAAAAAGAAAAAAACACATTACATTGGGATTGGGACTGACAAGAATTATCTACCTTTTTTATTTCATATATTCTCTACCTTGATACTTTCAACCCTAACTATATACATACATATCATGCATGGCGAATTTAAATAGTAACGCGTAAAGTTCATTGCAACGAAATATTTTAAAAAAATAATAAAAATAAAAAACGGAACAACGGCACACGTCTTTAACATGCAAACGATCGTCAATATGAAGAAGAAGAAGAAAAAAACCCAGCACTAATAAATATTTACTTTGATTGTACAAGATTGTTGCCACGCTTTTTTTTGCTGTGCAATCTTTATTGAAGGAGATTGTACACGTATACGTACACAGAAATATTGTTTTTTTTTTCTTTCTTTTTCTTCATTATTTAGCCTACGTTTTATGTATTTTTCATATCACAATTTCAAAAATTACAAATTAAATATCATTTTTATTAATTTTTTTCTTCTGTTAAGTTGATTTGATTTATATATTTCTTCGTATCTTGAATACGTAGACTACGGAACGTCAAAAAAAAATACATATTCTTCATTTACATACATTCATTAAATCAATTTTAAATTAAACCAGGTGAAAAAGAATTCCTTTATTGTCACACAATTCGAATAAAGAAAAGACAAGAAAACAACTCTTTTTTTTTTTTTGTAGATTTTTTTTTTCATTGAAATTTTCCAATAAAAATTCCAAAGTAATTCAAGTAAAAAAAGATAAATGTGAAATAATTGATGAAAGATGAACTGTTTATTTGTCGCCTACATATTTTAATTTATTGACGAAAAATAAAATTTTTTTATGTTGTTGTACAAAAAGGTGTATTTTTTTTTATTATTATGATTGAATTTTCCGACAAAAATTAATTAAAAAAATGAAATTTATAAAAAAAAAAAAAAATTGAGAGAAAAAAAAAGACATCGTTTTACAAATTTATTTCGACACTTTCTTTTACAGATTTTTTTTTTTCCATTTCATAAATTTAATTTGATAGTATCTACAGTTTTTATCTTTTTTTTGGTTTGCAAATACAATAACATATTATTATGAATAATATATAATTTATGCTCATAAATTATATACACAATTTTTTTCCATTTGTAAATTTCTTTGATTTGCTTATTCAAAAAAAAAAATGTATATACAATAGAGCCTCGAGGATATAGCTTCCCAGGATTTGATTAACTGAGATAATTGCGCTTGTTGTACATATATACAAAAAAAATAAAAAGGTGGTATTTAACACTCCTACAGATTAAACAGATTTTTATTGTGCGACCATAAAAATTAATACAATTAAAATAATGCCTTAAAGATATGTAAAATTACACACATATAAAATTTCAAAAAGAAGTAGAAAGAATAAAAAAAAGTTGATAATAAATGTGTTCATTCATTAATTTGATTAATTTGCAATTGTTTCAATGAATTAACCACGTAATTTTAAGTTGATTGTAGATCTAATTGAATAAAAAAAGAAATATGCACAGTTGTATCTATTTTCTGAGCTTTTGTATACTCGTATGTAATTTCTGAATAAAAAATATAGTTTTTATTTTTTCTTGTTTTCTATGGTCTTTAACTGTTTATTTTAAAAGTATTTTGGCATGAATTAGATTCTAATCAGAATATTTAATATTAAGAAAAAAAATTCTATTCCAAAGTGTGACTGATAAAATTTTAGAGATAATTCAGATTTTACAAACAAAGCTTTTTTTCTAAACCTGTGTAAAGAACGGATGTGAAACAATTTTTAGCTTAATTTCTATCCTTTTTTTCTTGTTTATGTCAATGAAAGTTCGTCGTTTTCTACCCTCTATCAAAACGCCACTCTCAATGCTATTTGGATCTTCGGAAGTAATCCGAGAACCGCCACTTCAAAAATGCTTCATCTTTATTTATTTAGTCATTGTTTGAAAAATGTTTATGCACTCCAAATTATTTCCAGGAAACTGTAGTACCTAGACTAAGAACATATAAAACGATATTCGACTTGACTGGGATTTGAACCACAGATCTTTGCCTTGCCTTGCCGGGGCAGTGCTCTACCAATTGAACTACAGAATGCCATGTCGCTTGCTGTTCTTACTTCTTAGTTACTATACGTAAACTTTGAAGAAGAATATGCAAATCTAGTACAAAAGACTTTTGTGCAATTGACAAACTATTTCACAAATTTGAATAATTATATTCTGAACCGTATTTTAATTAACGGACAATTTGACAAATAAAAGCACAAATATCTTCTTCTTTAAGAATTTGTTAGTTTTTTTAGGATTTCGTTCAAAATTTCATAATATCTAAAGAATCTATAGGTTAACTGTGAACCCCAAGTTAAGTGCATCATATGCGCTAATCTAAAAAGTAAAATGTTATTGATAGATACTATGCATAATCTTCAAATGAGCCTTTCACATTCATTTAACTTGAATTTTTGTGATTAAACTGCATTCTTTTTCTACAAAAACAAAAAAAAAAGGAAGAGAAAAATAAATATTTCAGCATAATATGAACACTCATTAACATCACAAAATATTCTCATGTACACATCAAATATACATATGTACATACACATACATAGTTTCTTGTTAGCAAAACTAATCATCAACAAAGAATCCTCCGCTCAAAACAAAAAACAAAAAAAAATAAAACAAATTGATATTAATTATTCATATTGTAATGAAAAACTTTCAAAGAATTGTCTGTTTACTCTAAAAACAAAGTTTTCTGTACATACAAAAACAACAATAACAACAAAAATATTAATTTATATATTTACGACATATGAGGAGATGATTAATTATATGTAGGATTTCATATACAATGTTAAGAAGATGCATAATTTGACTTATGTTCTCCTGGAAATCATTAAAATAGCAATTTTCATACAAACAAACAAAAATTAAATATAAATAAGATGAGTTCTTTTTTCAAAAAAAAAAAAAAACAAAAACAAAAACACACACTCACACACAGAAATATTATTTGTTTTATGAAAAATATATGCAAATTACGTCATTACCAAATATATAAAATTATTTATAAATGTATCTGCAAACTTGATTTTATTATAAACAATTTAATTTTTTTTTTTTTTGTTTTCCTTTTTCAAAATTAATTTTATGATCACGATTCTAAAATCAAACAAAAAAACGAGAGAAAAAAACATTGACTCATCCCTCACAATTTTTTGTTCTTTTATAAATGTATGAATAAATGAGTACACATAAGCACTTCCTTGAAAAGAATAAAAGAATGATATTTAATCAAAATCTAATATCTTGATACTTAAATGAATTTTTCATTATTATTTTTTTTTTTCGCTTAATGATTCCATTTAAATGTGAAGTCATCGATAAAACAAGATGGCATATAGTAGTTAATAATGCACAAATAAAAATTGCAAAAAAAAAGTATATTGCAAAAAAAAGCTCATTTACAAAAAAGTAACAGTCATTATGTAAATATTTTTACTTTATTTATAAAATGTTATATACTACGATATATGTATGTATCTACAGAAGTAAAAGGTATACTGACTAACTGATTATACAGATTCAGATACATTATTTGTACCTATATGAATATTTTGCAAAATTTTAACTGAATATGCCAATAATTTAACTAGTAATAAGTGATATTAGCAGCGATATACTTTTTTTGTACATAAGAGAAGATAAAAAAAAAAAAAAAGAAGTCATATATCTCATGAATGTATTATATTTTTACTGTATAGTATGTATAGATACTTTCCATTAAAAGCAATTACATTATATTATTGTGCAGTAAATATAACGTTTTTTTTTTTTGTATCTGCATTTCAATGCAAAAATTAAAGAGAAAAAAAAAAGATATGTAGTTTCTCTCTCTTATCTTGATCTAAATTTAAAGGAGTCAAATTATAATAAAGAAGAAGGAAAATAAAATAAAATAAAAAATAAATAAAATTGTAAAAAGGAAAATCTTGAAAAATTTATTGTACAGCATCACAAACAGAGCTTAATTGAGATGGCATTTTAATATTACGGAACCCCACAATGCTGTGGGGTTTTTTGTTGTAATATGGATGATATTCGTTTCACTCGGTATGTGCTTATTATTATTATTTGCGAATAAAAATTGCAAAGAGATAAATATTGTGATGGTATCGCAATGGTTGTCGTTTTTTTTTTCTTTATTTATTTTTTTTTTCATTTTTCAAAAGTAAATTGAATTTCATCTTTTATAATATTTTGATTGTAATCGATTAGCGTGGTAGATTCAATTGCAAATTTTACACGGGTATACAATATTTTATTGTTATGCTAATGCATAATTGATTTAAGACCGACGATTAATGTTTTTTAACAATGAATTTTTTTTTTTAATGTTGTTTTTGTGTGTGTGTGTGTGTGTGTTTTTTTTTTCATATTTGTACATAATTGAGGTTTTTATGTTGACACTCGATGACATTGATTGGCTTGATACTTGAAATTTTAATTAATTTTTTTTTTCTAAATACTATGAATTTTATAATTGATTATTTTGCAAAAATTTATGTCAAAATATTTATTAATATCCTTTCAGGGTGAAGAAAAAAACAAACCTGTATGAAATTATTGATTTTTTCAAGTGATTGGCAGTTTGTTGTTTTTTTTTTTTTGCAATTTTTTTATGGAAAAATATTCAAATGAGTTTCATAAATTCAAATTTTTTTGTGATTTTACAGTTAATTAATGTGTTATTTTGATGTAATATTTATTTTAAACACACACATATACCATATATGTTTAGTTTTTGTTGTTGTTGTTGGTTTGGCTCAAAGCTTAAGTAAAATAAAATTTGATGAAAATTGATTTTTATTGAAAAAATAATGTGAAAAAGAGATAAAAATCATATTTTTAAAGTTTTTAGAGATTCTTTTACATCATTACATAGCTATCCTTGTTAGCTTTACATGAACATGGCTTCTCATTAAAAAAGGATCAGGAAAATTATCTAGGAAGAAAATTTAGGAAGATCTAAAATTCAGAAAAATTTACTTCAACGCTAAGCTGACTGAGATAAAGTAAGTTTGACTTGTGACTATAGAAAAAGTGTAGAAGCTATAACAGTCTTGGTGAATACGGCCGGCAGTTAGTTGACTTTTTTAAATTTTTCATTGTTCAAACTCAGCCTAAAGTGTGGTTCACATTACATGCTTAACAATACTTCTTTGGTAGACTTGCATGGCACGTAGTTCAACAACTAAAAGCCAATTAAATCGATCAGTTTAGTAGAGGGATTTAGTCACGTCAATCCATTTTATTCCATTTTTCAGTTAATTACATAAAAAGTTCATAAGCTGTCGCAAAAACACAGTTACTCGCCTACACACTGTGTTAGAACACTTTTAATCTATTGTATCATACTAAAACTTCTGCACCAGGATTAATCTTGAGTTTATTATATGTTAGAAAATTACACGGAAAAATGCCATTCCTGTGAACTCATTCAGTATATGCATAACTCTTTTTTTTTTTTTTTGGTGCAAACAGGTATGGATCATTGAGAAGTAGTTTCATTCAACAAATAAAGTTAAAGCTAAGTATTAGTTATGTAATCAAAAATAAAGCCAGGAAAATGTGATGATAAAACATGCAAAAAATAGCGTGGAATGTACTAAGAACCTTGGACATTATGTATTTTCTTATAAATTGTGATACAATGCCTTCCACATATTCATTTTTTATCGTACATAAGCGTACATTTTATTGACCCATTATACTTTCCACCTAATGTAGTTTTAGTTGTCAGTTGTCTTTATTATTATTATTTTTTTTTCTTTACCCTTTTTTGCTAACTTGACGTTTTTTATTTTATTTTTCCTCTTTTCTTCTTTTTTTTTGTTTGATTTCTAACATCCTGTGCAATTTTATATACGTTAAATGCAACACCTTTTATTCTATATGTATTTAAAAAGATTGACATAAACCAAAAGTAATAACATCTGTTGTTCGTTTATATAAAATTTTGTATAGGTACATACATTCAAATCGTACCTATTTAATATTTTGATATGTTGACATTTGAATAGTGCAAAAATGGAACGTTTTTTTTTCTCTTTTAAATTGATTGTGTCTTTTAGTACAATACATATATGCAAATATTATTTGAAAAACAGAAATTCAGTAGCAAAAGCAAAATGTATAATAATTGTAAAAAAAATGTAAAGTTGTGACACACAAAACAAAAATTAAATTATAAAATAAAAAAATAAATAAAGTGCATGATAGTTTTATTTTATTGGCATACTAAAAATAGAAAGTATCTATTATATTTTGAAAATATATAGGTAAATTCTTTTTCACGTTGAAGAATAAGTCATAAGCTATTCAATAGCAAAAAATAAAAAATAAGACCGCAAATAAAACGTTAATTAAATAGTATTTTACAATTTCACAATTTTATTGTTCATTGAAATTTTCAAAATATCTTTTTTTCTAATTATTTCTATCTAACAAGATACTTTGAAAGCTCTGATTTGTTTAAATTGGCGCTTTTCATTATCTGCTAATTAATTAAAAATTGACTTTAGAAATCAAAGTGAAGTAAAAATATTACATAAGCTTTTGATGTTTTACAAGTGCCGTCTTGAAAATAAAAAAAATATTTTTATTGACTCATTTCTAAGCTCTTGAATAGCTTTGAAAACCTTAAAGGTAAACAAAATAATTTTTTTTTTTTTTTTTGAAATTGTAGACAATTTTTATTTTAATAACTGTAGTAGCTATAGCTACTCTTACTTACTTACTTACTCTTATAAGAACAGAAAAAACGACATTCGACGCGGCTGGGAATCGAACCACAGACCTCTGTCTTGCCGGGACAGTGCGCTTATCAATGCGCTACCGAATGCCATGTCCTTCAATAAGCTAAACAAAATGTGGAAAAATTCCTCAAAAAAAAAGAATATACGTTGACCCCTTTTTTTTCACATCACTGTTAAAAAAATCTTGAATTTGTAAAACAAATCAAAAAATAATTAAAAAATTTCGAAAAAAACAACACAAAATTGAATTTTCTGTGTCAATCGAATTCCATACCTTTTAGCTACATATATCGATGCGATGATTTAACCAAATATAACCTTGAGTTCAACTAAAAACTAAAGAGTGTCATCATCATCATCATCGTTGAAGAAAAAAAGCAAAAATCTAAAGATGAAGGTGGTATATAAAATCAAATATACAAGATATTTTTAAAAGTCACAACCTCACAGCATTTATGTCTTTGTAGATTGTCAAGTGAGTAAATCTTATTCACTCTGCTATATTCGAATAACAAAAAAAAAAAAAAAAAAAAAAAAAAAAAAAAAAAAAAAAAAAAAACGAAGTATCTTAAGATAGTCCAACCAAATAAAGGTAACCATCGTATTTTTTTTCTAGTGAATTATCGTCACTCTTCATTATCATATAAAATCACATTCATATGATGAAATAACAAACATGTAATGAACCTTAACATGCCTTTTTTAACATATTTCTTCTTGTTAGTGCGGTCCAAAAAAGGGTTCCATTCCATCCATAGTGTGGGATACACATGCATAAAATGACTTTGATCTTTGATGCTGTTCCATTGTGTATGGTGATGATAATGATAATGATGATGATCGTTCATATAGAGAAAGTTCATTTCAATATATGAATTTGACATTGAAGGTTAATGATTTAGAAGAAAGAAAGAAGAAAAAAAGACCCATATGAATAAAATTACAATATACATACAAGTATATGCATTTTATTCATGGAAATAAGATTTAGCTTTTTGTCTTTTGGTTGTTTTTCTTTTTTTTTTTATCAAACCGAATTAAATATATCACATTGCTATTAATATTTATTTTCATGAATGAATGAATGAATTTTTTTTTTTAATTTCTTAATTTTTGCTGATAAGCTTTTCAAATTTTTTCAAAATGACTTTTTTTTTCTTTAAAGAAAAAGAAAAGAAATTCAAGCGACGACTTAAAAGAAATTTTTGTAACTTACTTTTTTTTTTTTTAAATTTAAAGTTAAAATAATTTATTCAAACTGGCACACGTTTAAAATAAATGGAAGTTTCATAAAAACAAGACAAAGTATCTTGTTCGATTTAAATTTAAAATTATAATTTTATTTATTCATTAGGAAGATGAAAAAAAAATGAAAAGGAAAAAGAAATTATAAATATTTTAAGGTGTGTAAAGTTTGTTTTAAGTTAGTTATTTAGATTCCCTAGAAAATTTTATGTTTCTTTTATATACATATATGTATTTTGTCAGGTGTTAGATGCACCTCTTTGCTGCATCACAGCACACGGAAATAAAAAGGAGCGGTCAAGAAAAAAAAATGAAGAGAAACAAGAAAAATGAACTTTCGTAGGTTGTAAAATGCTCCAAATTCTCACAAGAACGGAACATACATATTTATGTGATTGTGTGTTCAGAAGAGGGCTTCAACTGAAAATTGTAGAAAATTCTATCTTATTGTTGAAAACTCGATATTTCTGTGGCACTATACAAATTTGTCAAACAGAGTTCTGTTGCTCTGATACGTTTTTAAGCTCTGCGCTCTGCTTTAAACTTGTTTATTTCTTAAGTTCCAAAGTTTCGATTAATTTCTGCACTTTAAACGGTACAGTTTTTCGAATATTTCTTGTCGTTCCACTTGAAACTTTACAAAGTCCACATGTATCAAATTCACGTAAAAGAAAATCTACAGAATTAAAAAATGATTCCATTTTCATTTTTGGCTATTCACCTCACTTCTATAATTGCATAAACTTATTCGGAACACCTGAACAAAAAATTTAATCAAAACAAACTATTCTGGTTCTAAATTATATTTAATTTATACATATACCAAAGGAGTGTAACATATACGTTAGAGTGTAAATAATGTAAACACAAAACAATTTTAAGTATGTGGGTGGTTGGTTATATTCAAATCTGTGCTATAATATTTTAATCACATTATTTTTTTTTTTTTTTTGTGTCCTAGTTACAGCCAGCTGCTGTGTTGATTTTAAATTTTAAATCATATATCTTCTACTTAATTTTAATAAACACATACATACATACTCGCATACATACATGAAATTGCTTCTATGAAGGGTGCTTTCTAACTTGTTTTTGACATGCAATATTTCGTTCATCATAATCATAAAGTTAAACCACATATTAAAAAAAAAAAATTCTACTATAATATGTCAAAAAAATTTATTAATGTTAAATACCTGCACATAATTTTTATTTGTAAAAAAATTATGAAAGGTACACGTAACTTTTAAACATAATGCAAAAAAAAACAAAAAAATGTACAAAACATGCGATATTATATTTTATGAACAAAAAAAAAACGAAAAAAAAGGAGTAAGTAACCATGACTTATTGGTTACTTTTGTAAGGTGAAATACCTTTTTGATAAAAATCTTGATTTATTGATATTTTTTGCTTAAAGTACATTTTCTTTTTTAGCACAGGTCGAAATATAAATTTTTCAAATTTTATTTAAAAAAACAGGTGTGAACATTTTAATACGATAAATTTCTTTATATGAAAAAAAAAACAATGCATAATTACACTGAGAAAAAAAAACAATAAATAAATTGACTTTATAAAGAGAAAGGATAATAATGATAGTATTTTATTAGTTTATTGTTAAGAAAATTATGTATAATGTCATTTAATTTATAATTTCCGGTTTACAATTGTTTAGTAAATATGTGTATAAATATTTTACAGTTAATTGTATATTTTCAATAACCGTTTTTTTTTTTTTTTTAAATAATAACAAATTGCTTTTGAATTTATTATTTCTGTTTATCAAGTCAATGCACTAATTTCAATTAACGAACACCATATATGGTTTTTCATATTGTATAAAATGAACATAGGAATATTATAATATTGTAATATCAACAGAAATCCGCATTTTATTTTGCAACAAATGTACTATGATCACAACAATATTCAGAAAACAATATCATGAAAAATATTTTCTAAAACAAAACAAAAGCAAAAATAAGAAAAAAACCAATGAACAGAAAATTTATAAAAATAAAAAAAATATCGCATCAAATGCAAATTAAGCTGCGCACACAGCTTATAATACAAGCACAAGGTAAGAGATTGTCGTCGAGTATTCAAGCATGAAGTAGATAAAAAAAAATAATGAAAAATAAAATAAAAAAAAAATAATCATCGTAGAGCTTCTAAACAATTACTTCTATTACACGTAGCGCGTATACGTAATGACAGGTAAACATAATTAAAAAAAAAAACGTAAATGCAAAAATAAAATTTGTAAATAAGTAAGAAGAAAAAAAAACAATTCCATCTAAAATAGTAAAATTTATTCATACACTTTAATTAGCTAGAAAATAAAAACAAATGATTCTACTGGATTTGTCTCGACGTCTACTACTGTCGTCTTGTTACATTGTTATTATGTTTTTTTCTTGATAAAAATAAAAAAAATTAAAATGAAAGAAAAGTAGAATAAAAAATTAAATTAAATTAAATTGCGTCTGTATTTCATCGTGATATGAATGTATGTATGTATTAAAAGTGACTAACTAAAAGACTATTTCTTAAAGGAAAAGATTTTCGATTCCGACAAACAAAAAGCAAAAAAATAAAAAGATATTTTATTTTCTTAAAAGAAAAAAAAATGAAATCATGAAAAGTCTAGTTTAAGTTCAAGATCACGAATAACAATAATTTCCCAGAAGAGAAAATACACATACTTTTTTTTTGTTTTTTATTGATTATCATTAAAATGAGTGGGAGCCAATTTAGAAGAAGTAAAACGAAAAATGAAGAAGAAACGAAATAAAGATGCAGAATTGGAATGCTGTACCAAGAAAAAAAAAATAATAAGAAGAAAACAAATTTTTATATAGAGAAACCGGCAAACTCTACGATATTTTTGTATTTATTTTTATGCTTGAATTTTACTTCATTTTTCTGTTGTATCTTAAGTATCTATCTACTAAAGATAGATTGTTGTTTTTTTATATTTCTTATATTTTTTTGATCTGACAGATATACAAACAATTTATATTGGTTAACATTTATCGATTTTATTATTATTGTTTGATTCACCCAATTAACAAAGAACAAAATTAATGTTATTATTTTGTTGTTATTGTTGTTGTCAATTGATGACCATTTAGTTCAATAGTTCTTCTTTTAAATTTAATTAAAAATAACTATGCCGACATTTTATAACAAATATCTAGAAATAGAACCCCCCTCGAAGTTTAAGTACTTTATTTTGTTGATTTGTTTTATTTGAGAAAAAAAAAATATTTTTCTTCAAAATTAACAAATAAAATGAAGTGAATAATACAACACAGAAAAGCTTCGGCGTTCGCGAACGTATGTACGTAAATGTTGATTTGTTAGGTTAGGATGAAAGTATGTAGGCTCCAAATGGCTCATTTTATTCTTTTTGATGATAATGATGATGATTTTTGTTATTTTCAAAATTGTGTTTTTGTTATTTTCAAAATGGAAAGACAACATTCATTTAAAGATAGTTATCATTTCTTTTGTAAGGTAAAAGATAAACAAAAATAAGAAATTTTTGTTGAAAAATTTAACAGAAAAAACAAAAAAAAAGAAGTGTTTGTTTGTTACAGATGCGACCTGCTGTTGCTATACATACGAATTACGAATATATAATATACTCGTATATTTTTTTAAATGTTTATTTTTCGTGTGGTATATGTGTGTACAGCTGTACAAATCTCTGTTGTAAATTTAATATCAAGATCGTACCAATATCATATTTAATTTTCATCTAAAAAAAACAAAAAGAATTAAATAAATTCACTGTAAAAGAAAAGAAAAAAAAAAACATAAACGATAATGATGTCCTTAAAAAAAACAGAACTGAATAATGAAAATATTTATGTGTTTACTGTATAAGGAAAGATCTGAAAGAATTTATGTTTTCAAATGAATTTTATAATGATTGGACGTATTGTTAAAATATGGTTTATGTTAGCCACCAATTAAGCGACTATAAGGAGAAATGTTTAAAGGGTTGCATTTCATTTTATATGACTCTCTGGAGAAAATTTTAATATGAATATAAAATGTTTTGGATTATTTTATTTTTTTTTTGATTTCTGGGGATTTTTATTTTTAAATTTAGATAACTTTGACTTTTTAAGTATCAAATAACCATCAGAGAGTATCTGGTTGGTATATTGCACATAAAAAGTGGGTAGATAATTTACAATTAGACCACCTGGTTAATGTATTTTGCATATCACATTAATTAAAGTGTGTTTTTTTTTCTTCTTTCTGAAATTAAATTTTATTTAAAAAATTTTTTGTTTGTTTTATAAAATTATAACAGAAACAAAAAAAGTAAATGTATGTATAGAATCGCCCACATTTTATTAGCAAAATTTCACATTGCCATTTTTTGTTTTTTTTTGGTGAGTAATCATCACATACATATATAGAAAATTCTGCTTTAATAAATTTTTAATTACTGTTTTGTTTTCTTTTATTTCGAATTTAGTAATTCCACGTTATTTCGAATCGAGTGAATATCTTTTTTAAGGTTTTTTCCGAAAGAGATTTTCAAAATTAACCAGCAGAACTTCTGTCGAGATCAGAATCACAAAATAATTTATGAAAATTTTTTTTGTATCTTTCTATTAAGCTTGTGCAACTTCGAAAACGTCAGATGATCGTCAATTGTTGAGATTCAGCAATTCAAAGTTTTAAGCTAAATTTCATCAATTGACGGCCATTTAATGTTTTCAAAGATGCACCTTCTTTCGAAATATCGAAAAAAAAAAACAAATAAATTCCATCTAAATATGTTTGTAGGCGTAAAAAATTTATCTACTGCTATATTTCAATGTCTGGAAAATTTCAATTTAATTGCTAAGTAAAACCATTTAATAATTAAAAATAAAACACATTCTCACTTGAAACAAGACCACAATTTTTGGTGACCTAAAATTGTCAATATATATAAAATGAGTTGCTATATGATATCATTTACTATATATAATTATTTCTTTAAAAATTGAAATAGACAATTTTCAGTTGTTCAAATATGTATTTATATAAAATTTCAAATAACTTAGATACACAGATACAAAAATCGCATATTTTCGAAGCTCGAAAAAAAAAAATACTAAAACACAATTCTTCTAGTAATTTGATCTTTTATCTAAATCATTCAAAGTATAGGTGAAAGATCAAATCGACTTTAAATTTTCATTGTTTTTTCTTGAGGTTTTTTTTTGTTATAATTTTAATTTAAAAAAAAAATTAAATTAAATATTGGTTCATGTAAATTACAAAAAAAAAAAAGATAAAAAATTTATAAAGATACTTTTTTTTCTCTCAAAGACTTTTTTTGACCATTTTATTACGTAACACTTTTTTTTTTGTGTGTGGAAATTTTATACGACAAATTAATTCGTTTTTTCAACTAACATGATAATTTTTTTCTGCATTTAGACCATAAGAAAAATGAATTTTGTTGTATGTTTTCTGCAATGCCTTTTATTTAAAAAAAATTACCCAATAGATGCCTTGTAATTTGTAAGAAAATTAAAAAGAGAAGTATTTTTTTTCTCTTATTTTTTAAAAAGAGAGTTTGTGCATCTTCGAAAACGTCAGATGATCGTCTACTGATGAAACTCCACAATTCAAAGTTTTAAGCTGAATTGCATCAATTTGACGATCATTTGACGTTTTCGAAGATACTGTTTGTTTTATGCAAACAGTTTTTCATTATGCTTCTAAAACAGGACAAGTTTTTACAATATTTTTTACCTACATAGTATTTACATATGTAAAATTATTTAAGAAATTTGTAATTAAAGGTGGTATCGGTATCGTTACCCCTTTTCTTTTTAAAAAAAATCACTTTACTTTTTCATATATAATCACAATTATCAAAAGCCACTTTACAGTGGCTCCATTGAACATTAATTTTTATCTATTTCGAACTCTATGAGATATTTAATATAGATTCTTTTTTTATTTTATATATTTTTTTTTATGAATAAATTTTTTCATAAGTATTTTCAATTAGTTCTTCAATTTTCCAGTATCATTAAAGAAAAAAAAAAGGAAAAGAAAATAAATTCGTATTTAAAATTACTTTGAAAGTCAAGAAGTAAAGGAGAAAGAAAAATATGTTTAAAAGATACTTGTCGCCGCCAGTAATTCTTTCTTATACAGATAGTTAGTACATGTATGTTATATAGTTTTGTCATTTCATATGTGTAACATACTCATATATATAACAAGTATTATTAATTCATAGATAAATGATTTCTTTTTATGATTAAAGTAATTGCATAACTACTTAGTAGTGTACTAGACTTCTTATCTATGTTCATAACAAATAACAACATATACATATATAATAATGTTGACGTTATATATTTATAGGGTTAAATGCAATCATGTGTACCGGACGTAATTATATGCTCACGATTCAAAAAAAAAACTTTAAAAAAAAGTTATAAGTATATCTGTTACATGAGTGGTTTCATTGCCACTAAATTTATAATAAATGTACCATTTTAGATGTATCTATGTATCTTGTATATCAAGTCAAGAGGTTTTTTTCAATAAAAAAAAAAAATGTAATGTCTGAATAGTCATTCATGAGAGTCTGCTACTTGCTGCAGTTATAATAATAAAGCAATAATGCACTTCATACCACAGTAATTGTACTAAAAATGGAATTACATATTGTATGTGTACAGAAGTCAATAAAAATAGATATTAAATAATTTTTAAGATGATAGTTAAGACGACGATACTTTTTAATGAAAGTAAACAATTATGTATTATACATATTTTCGTATACAATATGATCATATAGATTATACACATGTGATATTTTGTGTTTATTATGAGGTGTATTATTAGTGCTATAGTCATGTTACATTAAAAAAAATTATTAATAATAAAAAGTAAGCACTTTTTTCAGGTAAAAAAAAAAAAAAATATTATTTAACTTCTTTACTACACCTTCATTTTTTTGTAACAACAAAAGCATGGTAGTATCGTCTGTCGAGTATCTTTTTGACTTTTCTATTTATGTATGTAAGAACAAAAACAAAAACCATGTGTGCTTATTAGAAATACTATGAAATTATTTTTCTATTGTGCTATGGGAATAAATGACATTTCAGCTTCAGCAAATTCTTTTCTTTACAAAAATTAAAAAACAGAAAAAAATGAAATATTTTTAAATGTCACAGTCAAGGTAAATTACGTAAACATGTAGGAAACTCTTTTTTTTCTCTTTTGTTTAATGTTTTTTTATTTTCAATTTTCTAGCAAATTTGAATAAATAAAAATGCCTTTTATGAAAAACAAAAAAAAAAACAACTTTTATTATTTATTGTGTGTGGTAAACTATTTTCAAGAAAATAAAAATAAAAAAAGACATTAAAAGCAGGTTCAAGTATTACTGAAAATTGTAGAACGTTCATAAATAGCTTTTAAGTTGTAAAAATCGTGTATATAATACTTTATTGTCTTGAAAAATACAGCGAGCTAGCTAGCCAGTAGTCACAGCCACAATAATTTTATATTAAAATTATGAAAACGTTTATAAATACTATACAGACTGCAAAAAAATTGTCTTCTAAGAAAGATAAAATTCTAAGAATGGGGCTAGAAGGTTTTGGATGTTATTCTTCTTATGTCATCAAGGAAATATTTTTAGAGACATCTTGGTTATAAAATTCAGTGAACATGTAAAAAAATATCATAATAAAAGTTTAATTAAAATTTATTTATGTTTTCAATTGAACTGTAGGTTACCTTGTTAGTGATTTAACAAAGCTTTTTTATTTGAAGTCCACCTAGTTCTTTTTTAGATCAGTCCCAATTTATTATTGAAAGAACCATCAATAAACCTTTCTAAGCTGGTTTTCAGTCTGGAGGTCTACTTACTTATCTTCAGAAATATGAACCAATTCATTTGAATTAACACTTTGAAGCTGATGTGTCCCATTATCACCATCATTACAATCTTTACGGTGCTACTCGAAATAGCAAAATAGAAATTACAGTGCCGGAATTAAGCGTAAGCGAATCAGTGCCGGAATTAACCCAGCACGGGGCCGGCCGGTAGCAAATGTTATTTTCGCTTGTCGCTTGTCTCTTGTCACTTGTCTCTTGATTCTTGTCGCTTGTCTCTTGTCGCTTGTCGCTAGTCTCTTGTCGCTTGTCTCTTGTCTCTTGTCTCTTATATATTGACTATTTCTTCTGCGTGGGGCCCGTCACATTTGCTATACTTCTGCTGTATGGCTAATCCGGCACTGAAGCGAATACATACATAAGTCTTCCATTTTAATCTCGCCATAACCACATTATATTCGAAAAAATAGCAGTGCTTTAGTCAGAAATTATAAATTCTTTCTCTACCAACGAAAACCTTGTGGTTTGCAATCTACATTTTTATCCCCATAGAAATAGGAACAACTTAAAATATTTTAAATAAACAACATTACAGTAGTTTTCAAGTTAAATTTTAAAAAACAAAAATATAGAATTTTTGTGAAAAAAAAAAATCAGTAGCAATTTAAAACACGATTTTTAGAGTGTAAAATTAAAGAATCATAAATTATAATTTTTGAAGGCCTCATAAAATACACTTTCGAAAATATCAAAGGTCGATATTCCGTATATATAAATTGGAAAATATCTTTTAAATTTTATCGCATTTTTTTTCTTTCTTATTTATATTATAAATTAAAATGCATTCTTTTTGTTTATTTTTGAATATTTTATTAATTCAGATAACACGACGAAGAATTAATTATATTTGTTTTGTTGATTATACATTTTCCATATTTTTTGTTTTGTTTTTTTTTTTTGCTTCAAAACAAAGCAATAAAATAATTATAATTTATGAAATATTCTAAATTAATTATGTAAACTATTAAATTTAATCGTTAACAAAAACTGATTAACCTTTTGAATATTCAACAACAACAAAAAAACTAAAGATTCTTTTATTTTTCAAATTAAAAATATAAAATGTTTCCGAACTTATTAATTAAATTTCCAAAAGATTGAAAAAACAAACACACACACACACAAAAATCATAAATTAAAATATTAAACAGAAAAAAAAAACAAATGTGTATGCGCATTGTTGTGTTATATGTGCATTATTCATATTGTAAATGCGCGTAGATACATAGATGATGAAAACGCGTGGATGACATACATTATATAATTTAAAATTCATAACAACAAATGCGTTATTCATAATCATAATGCATTTAATTATGATTAAAATTTAGTTTTGACTGAATGAAAGATAAAAAATAAAAAAATAAAACGACTCCCACTTGAAAATTTTAAAACGTTTTTTTCCATCTTTTTATTGAAATTTTTTTTTTTTTATCCACATTGAAATAAAAAAAAATATGAAAAAAAATTTCTTAATAAAGTGTTAAAATATTAAAAACTTATCATAATTTAAAATTTTAAATGACTTCTTTTTCTTCATCATCTTCTTCTGCTCCATTAAATCTGACAACAACAAAAAAATAATGTTTTTTTATTGAAAGAAAAAAAAATGAACTTTTATAAACTAGCATTTTTTATACGTGATATTTTTCTAGGATGTGGACTGTTAACAAAAGAAGAAGAAGAAACAGAAAAGAAAAAAATGATGCTATGATTTTCACGCACAAAAAAAAAACAAAAAAAGAAAAGCACACAAAAAACATAAAAAAAATTGAATTAAAATTGTTAAGTTGTTAGTTTTGTTGCTATTTTAATGAGAATTATATCTTTAAACATGCATTCACACATTTTTGTTGACATTATCTTATATCTAATATCTTAAATGGTTATCTATCTATAGTATCTTAAAATGTGCAACGTTTATGTATAGTAAATATCATGAATTTATATAAGTAATCTGTATTTTCGGTTAATTAAGGAGGCGTTAAGTCATGTAACAAATTTTAATTAGTCACGATGACTAGGCATATATGTAATGTACATACAACTTTTATTAAAGCTTGCGATAATATTATTGGTATACGTGTGCTATACCTTGAACCAAAGGAGTTGAGGTCTGAGGAATCGTGTATTATACTAGAAAACTATATGCGCAGCAGCGAAGAAAAGATACTTACGCACATGCATTTTTGTTATTGTAAATTCTAAGAACACTTATGTAAGACATGCGCGAGATTACCTCAACTTTTTTGGTTCGAGGTATAACAAACAATAAAATCACATACTATATTATGTGGAAGTTTATATACGCGCTTATATCCATTAGTTTCGTAAATTTAATTAAACACAAACAAATCTTCTATAAAATGGCAGATAACATAAGTATCTATTCGTATTGACAAGATTTTGTATTTTATCTGAGAGTATAGCTATACATTAAATATTATTTTCGTTATAAAGAACGTAAGAAACCTTTTAATACAATTTTTCTTTTCTTTTGTCTTATTTTTCTTCATGACATCGTTTTGTGTTGCATAATAACGCATCGTATTGGTATATAAATTGTACGTATACGATCCTGATAGTTTAATAAAATGAAATTCGCAATTTTATGAAATTAAGTGTCGATAATAATAATGAATTAGGTATTTAAAGGCTATAAGACTATAGATAGATTTAATTTATTAAACTATGATCAAAAAAGTATAGGTTTACAAAAAATCACGTTTACGTGTTCAGTGATTTTCTTCATTGATCTATTTTAAAGTAATAAGAAGGCACTCTTAAAGAGTTGAAGAGTAAAATAACTGTAATTTTAATTTTAACATAATTATGAACTGCGAAAAAAAAGCAAAAAAATATGAATAGCAATTTAAAAAATATGAAAGCCATAGAAAAATTGAAAAGTTACATGTTTGTAAAATAGCAGTGTTTAAGTAGGTATGTGAAAATGACGCATATGTTTCTAGTGTTTAATCTTATCCAAGAATTGGCAATGATTCATCTACAAACAGTTGATGGAAAACTTTTGCAAAATGATGATTGGTTAACGTGACTGTTCAACGGTTATCTTCTGAAAAAATTCAATTAGCACCAGAATTACACTTCGCCTAACACTAGGAATTATAACAACTGACTTGGCGGTAAGGGGTAAGTAGTGTTGTGGACGTAATATACTTCAAGTATTATACCTAGTTTTGTGCACGAAGAAAACTATGTATTATACATCATGAATTTTTTAGGTTTTCTACGTAAAAAACAAACAGCTTGAAAAGGAAACAGTGGTGCAAATTGAAAGTAAAAATCTATGTATTAAAAAATGAATACTAAAGAAATTTATTGACTCCATTTGATATATGTCATAAATTTTACTTATTTTACTTATTATCCACATGTATGTGTAGTGAAGTGACTGTCAACGACTAGTTGAGTACCAAAACGTCACGCTATTGTTTTTAATCAATTATAACTAAGTTATGATTAAAGTTATATGAAAATTATGTTCTAATGAAATGTAGAGAAGATCCTAAACTTTATTTTCACCGAATATATTAAATATCTATGAGCAACGTAAACCAAAGAAAAACGTGATAAATATTAAGTAACATAAAACTGGGTATCAATTTTCCCTGAAATCTCCCAAATTACAACAAATATCAAATTATCATGTTCTACAAATTTGTAAATTTTTACTAAATAAACATTTTTTCCAAACATTGTTATATCATAAAATTAATATAAATTAAGTTATTAAAGAAAAATAATAATTTTAATTAATATATCAATTATCTCTCTCATTCTCTCTCAGTTTCAGTACATTTTTAATAGATGAGAAATTAAAAATGAGAGAGAAATTGAGTTTTCTACGCATAAAACAAGTTTTCTGCGCAGAAAAGTAGTTTTCTACGTAGAAAACTTGATTTATGCGCATAAAATTAGATTTCTTCGTATGCAATGAAGAAAACACTGAAATACACGAAGAAAAACAAAACTCTAACCCTGACATATTACGTGTTATTAGGGTTCTGTGGTGTACTAAGAACCGAAAAAATAAAATCGATTCGACTGGGATTCGAACCTTTGCCTTGTCGGGGCACTGTTCTACCAATTAATTAAACTATCGGATGCCAAGTCGCTCGCTGTTCGTAGTTACTACGTAATTATTGATGAAGAATACTCAAATCTCCTGCAGTTCATAGTTCCTAAAGTAGAAATTTCGCATTACAGGGAGATGAAAAAAAAACAGATCTTGTGAATCAAGATTAAAGGATCTTACGAGGATTTTTAAATCAACAACAAATTTAATTTTCTTTCTCAACAAATCTCTTTTTAGTCATAAATTGAATTAAAGTTCATATTTCAAAACTGATTTCAGTATTTGTGTATTTGATTTTTGCAAACTCATTTGAAATGAATAAAATCATTGAATAATCAAATTCTATTGAACAAATTGTTAAATCAAATTGAAAATTCAATTAATTATATTTACAAATTTCAATTACTTGAATTTTTCTTTAATATTCCGAAAAACAAACTAACAAAAACGAAATATAAATTTTATGGGTTAGGTAATTTTATTATAACATTTCAACACCTTAAATCTCATGATTGCTTTCTAATAAATTGCAAAATTTGAAAAATAACATACACACCATTTTTTCTTCAACACTTCACTGTCTTTTGGTATCCCCAACATTCAACAAACATTGTATGCAATTATTTATCATTGACTAGACCAATAAACAATTTCGATACAAAAACTGATTCTCTTTTTTTTTTCCAGTAAAGTTAAAAATAATGTAGTATGTCAAAAAATATAATGTTCATTTTTTTTATGTGTATAATAGATATTCTTTGTAAGCCATAAACTATTAAAAACAAAAAATATTAAGGTGCGACGATGTGTAAAAATAAAATCATTATATCTCTCACTGGATTTAAGAAAACAAAAAACACAAAAAAAAAAAAGATACTGTTTATTGAAGAAAAATTGAAAAAATAAAGGAAAATTCATACGTGCTGTGTTTCATTTTTTGCACCAAAAAAAAAAGCTTATATTAACGTGTTTTTTATCCTTCTTAGAATTAAAAATATTGCAAAATTGCAAAAAAAAAAATACATACATACATACATCGTGTAAGAATATTCATTGGAAGAAGAAGAAGAAGAAAAACAATTTTGAAATTAAAATAAATTATTTAGCTTATCAAATAGGATTTATTTTATAACATTTTCATACATACATGAAAATAAGGTTTTTTTTCTTCTTCTTTTGTGTGTGTGTGTGTGTGTAGAGGTTGAAGAAAAAAAATCGTAGGACGATCGTGTGATATATGACTTTCATAATAAACAATATACTCGAATCCATTCAAAAATGAGGAAGCTTTACTTGATGGTGTGTTAATCAATTTATTATTTTTTTGAAATATAAAAGAAAAAAAAAATATTGTATAACTATAAAGAAAGTGTTTTCTATAAATTTTTTCTTATATTTTTCTTAAACACGGCATTTATATACTATTTAAGTATTTTTAATGATATTCAAAAACCCATAGAAGATATCGGACCCATGAGAAGGCGTAAAGTTGATTATTAAATTGTTGTTGATCTTCGTTTGATTAGCTTCTTGAATAATAATAATCATATAAGTTCATCATACACCAGTCAGTAGGTAGTGAAAAGGGTTTGTTAGTCACGTTAAAAAGATTATCATAAAACCTTATCGTTGTTGGTTAAAAACACAAAAAAAGAAGAAGAAGAAAATTAATAAAATAAACAAAAAAACAATATTCATTTTGATTGATATTAAAAATGATTCTGTTTATTAAGCTTCTGGATTGTTTTTTTTTTTTAAATGAATTTTAACCATGAAAAGATTGCTTTTTTGAAAGGAAAAAAAAAGTTCCCATGTAACTCACATGAAGAATTAAATTAATTTGTTTGTCAAACAAACATTTTTTTTTCTCTTTAAATTGAAAAAAAAAATGTGTTATTCACACCAACTTTTTTTGTTGTTTTTTTGAAATTCAAAAGATACTCGTATGTCGTATGTCATATAGGCATTTTACCACCCATATTCTTATTTCGTTAAACTACTGCGGTATTGTAAATTTGACAAATTTTTAATGACAATAATTCATCAAAACTATCAAAATAATCTTTTGTAGCTGATTTGTTATTTTATTTTTTTTTTCAAGGCATTGAAGAGGAAGAATAAAAAATTATAGTTAAAGAAAAATTGGAAAATAAAAAGAGGAAAAGTCATGGAGTTTTCCACACATAAAACGAACGATAAATGATGTTTTTATTTTATTTGTGTAAATAATACACTTTATAATATTGATTTTGTGTTCTATAACACAATGTTATTTTGTTGTTGTTGTTTATCTAGATATTTGTTATGTAACAAAGAAAAATAGAATAATTTATCTTGTATTTTGTATCTAAATTGATGATGATAACGTAACATAAAATAAAAGAGCAAAAGTTTATTTTTCATACATAGAAACAATTTGTATATGTATACGAACTGGCGACAGAATAAAATTTACTTTATTCGATAGATAAAGGATAAAAGTATCCTTTCTTTCTGTTATTTTGAAGTTCATTGAACTATTATACATACATGTACGTATATATAAATTTCACTATACATGTTTGATATGAGGAAGTAGAAAAAAAGTAGGTATGTTATGAAATTTTATTGCTAAAAAATATACTTTCAAAATTTTCTTTTTAAAAAAGATACTTTTTATGAGATTGTTTTATTTTTCTTGTTATTATTTTTTTTTTCATTCAAATTTTATTAGCTAAAGATTCATGTTGTACATTTAAAAACATGCTCGTTTAATAATTTCAACAATAATTTTATTGTTTTTTCTCTTTTTTTTCATATTTTAAAAGATTAATCATGAAAGTACTACAAAGTTTAATTCGAATGTATACAAGAAATCAACAACATACATTCTTAAATTCTTTAAGATACACTTTAAAATCGTGATCATCACATATGTTATTTGATTAAGAGTAGCTACATATTCTGTTTTCTTTTGAATAAATGCACCGAATATTCATCTTATATATAAAGAAATGCCATTGCGCTGTGGTTCTTTGTATAATTGTATCTTTTTTTTTTTTCGTTTTTACTGTTAATATTTTATTTTCACTATTTTTAGCCTTTTAGAAAAATTTTTCTTCTGATATATTTTTTTACATGGTGGTCTGATTTGATGATGGTCGAATGAAAATATGCATTTAATGTGTGCGTACGTGTGTGTGTTGTGTAGAGATGATGTAATTGAATATACCGAGAAATATGCGAAAGAAGCATTTCAAAGTAGTCGTATGCATCATTTATGTAAATGCATACTGAAAAAATTTTATTATATTAAATGATGACTCTATAATGAAAATGTGATTTTTCAATAAGATAAGTTGAAAACAAATTTTTTTTTTGATGTACTGTACGTACACAAAATAAATGTGGTGTGATTCTTATGAATTATAATTTAAAATTTTATATACTCGAATTACATGATTTTATTCAGAATGACCATTTCATTATATGTATTTCTTTAAGATATGCGTTTTTTTCTTAAGATACTTAGACACGCGCTAACTTCAATTACTTTTTTTTTTTAGTTTTATTTTTTTTTATAGCTTGTAATACAAATTGAATATAAAAATGTTTTGCCCTACATCATTTATACAGTTTGTTTACAAAAAAAACATATGTGTATGAAAAAAAAAACAGAACAGAACACAGAAACCAAAATTGTTTAGTCTGTAAAATAATAATAATAATTTACAAGAACTGTATTTACAACTTTGTTCTAGAATTTCTTTGTTTCAAAATCGTTAGAGAATTCAATTTAATAAGTATAAATTTTTATTTATAATGAAATGAAGGATGTTTTTAAAATTTTTCATTAACATGTTCGATACGACGATACCAGGGTCTTAAAGGACAATCCACCACTATTAAAATATTAAATTAAAACACACATTATTTGTGATCATTACATTTTGAAATATATGTGTGACCGAGTTAGGGTTGGTTGGTACCCCAAGCGAGTCAGGATAACATCTGTAACTATCCGCAGATCGAAAACATACTGGGTCTTACTTATAATAGTCTAAGAGCAATCGCATGGCAGGCCTGCGTCAGGGCTAAAAATTGTTGATTGTATTGTCACTGCTGTAGGTGTAAACATTTGGGGGTTACAAATCTTGACTGAGGGTGACTTTGACAGGTATCAGGTTCCAAAGGTGCCTAAAAACAGAGCTTACTACGTCATAGTATAAATTTATAGTCCTTATACTATGACGTAGGTCTGCCATGCGCTGGTTCTCATTTTAATTTCGACTTTTATTTAGTTACAACTTGGAAATCACAGAACGTTCAGAATTTGCATATAAAAAGAAAATTCAAAACATTTTCTGGTTTTGAGTTTTATATTTAAACTTAGAACTTAGGAGTCACTACGTTTATGTTATTGTTTATAAGCTGAATTACTCTGTTTTCGACACGATTTGGTGCAAACACTTATTATAAGCTGATAATGAAAACATACCATAGAAATTTAGTATTTGTGATGGGTTCATGCAACAGAATCGGATGATTTGAAGATCTTCGAAATTTGACAGTAGTTTTTTTTCTTCAAATAAGTAGTTCAAGGTTAAAGTTCAAGGGTCAATCAACAAAAGTTTTGATTGTGAAAGAAAATGGTGTAGACGAGATTATCTTAAGCATATGAAAATCTGATTATATGATTCAAAGACATGAATTGAAGGCTTTGGGAAAAAAAATTCCTGTTAGTTTCGATATTTCGAAAACGATAATTTTTTTAAACAAATATTTTCTTTCTAAACTCTTTGTTTTTGAGTTCTGTTGAGAATAAAAAAAAACTAAATTCTTAATTATTCTTGATGAAATTTTCAAAGCACCTGAATTAAATATTTTAGCGTAGCAAAAACAAAGAACTTCCTACTACTTGAGTAGGAAATTAAACTATACCCAAACAAAACGAATTCACATAAAAAAAAATCATGAAGTGTGTTTAATAAAAAAAAAAAAATAATAATAATACAATAGATGAATAATCATCATGTATGATTTTACGACAAAGAATATTAAATAGTTAATTTCAAGATTAATTCGACATGTAAGCTTTTATAAAAAATTTTTTTATTTAATATTGAAATTATTAATAACATCATAAGAATTATAGAAAAAAAAAGAACTTATAAACATTGAATAGATTTTTTTTTGTTATTTGTTTTCAATTCTTGTATTATGGCTCAATCATTTTGTATACTCGTATCCGTATGTGTAAAAAGAACAAAAAAATGTAGGCACTTTCAAACATATTTTCCAGATGTTAAGATAAATGATATCTTTCATATAATATCAACAATATATCCGCATATGAAGTTTCGTATACATATCTATATTCTTTGCCTCATATAATACAAATGACAGATGCTAAAAAGAGTTGGTCGTTTTTATTTTCATTTTTTTTCTTTATTCATTCACAGCACGGATTCTTAAGATAATCTTTTATCAGATTACAAAAGTGTAATGGCATTCACGATGATAGACGATGTACTTTACATATTATATATACTCGTATGTAGTAAATAATATCTATGTAATATATGTATGATTATATGCCTACATGAAGTTTATGTTTAGAGAGAGAGAGCCAATTTTTTTCTTTTTTTTGTGTAATTGTCATTATCATAAACAAAAACATGAAAACAATTTAAAAGGGACAATGTTGTTTTTACTTTTCTATGAAAAAAAAAAACCATAATAAAAAAATAACAAATGAACTGTGTAAGCTATTTTTTTTTAGTTTTCTGTTTTTATTTGTTAAATCTTGCCAGTGTACCTATAAAGCAAAACTTTTTATTAAAACAAATCTTCTTGAGTGTACATAAAACTTTAATGTACGTAGAAATAAAAAACGAAATTATAGGTAAGAAAAAAAATGTTTAATTTAACCCTTTAACATATATTTTTTATATCCCACAACCGACAAAATAAGAACTTTTTAGATATTTTAACGGTTTATGTTTTATAAAAGAATACGCCAAAGCTATTGGTACGTCATTTTACAGAACCATGTTGGATTGTAAAGGGTTAACAAATCTGAAACCAATTTTTCTTTTAAGTACACGAAAATAAAATTAAAGAATCCATAAGGTACATAAAACAACAACAATAACAAACCTACATAATGGTTAAATTACAATTCAAAAAGACAATAAAACTAACATCAAAATCCAAAGATCATCATTATCATCATCGTCATATACAAATCATGAAATGTAATTAGTATCATTCATCACATATCTCGAGAAAAAAAGAAGAAAAAAGAAAAACTATTGTGGGTTTTTTTTTTTATTCAAAAACAAAATTTTCCCGCCCTAATATTAAAATGTATTTTAAAGAAAAGCCCCAGCAATCTGTCACTTTAAAGTTTGTCTTTATATGATGAGTACACACACATTATTGATGTATGTACTTTATTTACAGGACAAATTTTGTGTAGGTACAATACGCGAGAGTACTTAATAAAAAATTAGAAAAAAAAGAAGTAAAAACAAAAATCTTGTGATATATTTTTATATCTTTTTTTTTTGTCCCTTGAAAGAAAAATCTTTAAGGTACACAAAAAAAAAAAACTGAAACATAACTCATCCGTCGATGAAAAAGAAAAATTTTTTGTTTTTTTTTTTTATTGAAGAAAAATGTGATGAGTTTCTGACAATGGCATTGCGGTAAAAATGATGTATTAAGGTGGGCGTTATCTAAAGTGTCAGAGAATAGTGTACATCAACATTTAAGATATACGAACGAGAGTACTATAAATTTAATATTCGTAATGAATTTTTTTTCTTTTTTATCTTATATGAAAAAGAATAATAATAAAAGTCTATTGAAATTTTACCTATGTGGATATGACGAGTATGTGTACTCACAAAGAGTTTATGTTAACTTATCATTCATTATACATATATTCAAGAGAAAAAAAAGATTGAAAAAAAAAAACAAAGATAAAATAATGGGTACACTTATGTTATATTTGCCATTCATTGTTTTTGTACATATATAACATGAAAAATGAGTACTTTAATATTTTTCGATATAAAAGAATTATTAATGTAAAGGCAAGCCGCCCCGACTCTATACATTACTACATATTGTATCCCATCCATAATAATAATGAAAATTATTATTGTTGTATTGAATTAGATATATTCTAAATTTTCCAATGATGAATTAGATGGTTTGTATGTACTCGTATGTACTTTATTTGAATTAAATGCTTATTTAATTGAACTACGCATTCTATTTAAATAATTAATTTTATTCATAACCTTTCTATTCTCTGAAATTATTATTATTATTGAATTTTTGAATGGTGTTTAATAAATTTTTTTTTGTGAAATTACCATAAGAAACGTGATAATAATTTTGTATTTTTGAATAATTTGTTAAACATAAATTTCTTATAGGGGAAAAGGTATGCAAAATTGATTACCAGATAGTCAGTCTACCTATATCGTTTTGCTTCTTGAAGTCTTGAACTTTAGCCCACGACTGACTATAAGACAAATTACGCTATAACGATCATTGTTTGTAATATTGTATTTTGAAATATGGCCTTTAATTGTCAGGCTTTAACCTTCAATTTTTAAGCTTTTCAAGTTGTAAGAAACAGTTTGTTTTTCTGTCGATCGCTATTGTAATTCAAAATTCATGAAGAATTTTTCCATTGCATATGAGATACTGGCTCTACAGTCTATTGTGAATTTTGACCTTGCATATACATACAATTGCCTGCCATTCTTTACTGATGTCCTTAAAGAACGAACATGTAACGAAAATAATGGAATTGTCATTAAACTACGAGCTTTAATACGACTTTTCATTTATCAATTATTGTACATGCACGTTTGGTTTGTTATGAAGAAAAAGAACAAGAAAAGCAATACAATCTGTTAGAAGGACATTCATTGTTGTCGTCATGTCGAATTATTGAAATTGAAGCTTTTGTAATATTTGCACTGGAAAAGAATTAATAAGCTTGACATTTGCATCAGTAGCGTGCTAATGAAACTGACCGTAATTTCATCTTTCTCAGAAATTATAAAATCCTAGAAAATATACATATACGCAAAAATCCCACAGATATGCCATAAATTTTCCAACCAATTTAATGCAATACCGTTTTATTTGCAATAGAAAAGAGGTAAATTATTTGATTTTTAACACGTTTCAGAGTTAAGCTCCAATAATTCAATTTTATGTTACAATTTTCTTTTTCTCTAAAATCACGATTGCTATACATCATCACAAAATCATTCAGAATTTCGCGATAAAAAGAAAATTACAAGATTGATCGTGTGAACATGATTGAAATATCGATTTTGATAGAAAATTTGAACAATAAACCTTTATCTTAGGCAATTTTGTGCGATAACAGGAAATAAAAAATACATTTTCAAATTTGTGTGAGTTATTGTTTGATTTGTTATAGTGAACGTTTTTGTTTTAATTGAGTTAATTTTCAAGCTTTTCGAACTATAAGATATTTTGAAAATTGCACTTAGTATGATTTTATGCAATAGAGGACAAGGACTTTGAAAAGTATAGGGGAAATGTTTATTTTTCAATTTAAGGACCTTCATCGAGTGCTATTTATTCAGAAGATCAATAGATAATCGGATTAATAAACACTTCCCAACTCAAATGAAGTGTAATTTACAATTCTGACTTATACAGTTGAAGTGTCAGGACATGAATAAAATCATTTTTTTGACCCTTCAAGTGTGTGTAATCAACTGAAATTTTTTTTAAATTCGACTGATTTCAAAGAGAATGGGGGTTTCAAGTTGATTTCTAAGAATCTAAATGGCTTATTCAAGTTCATAATTTATTGAGTTTCAATGAAGGTAATTGTATATGATGAATTTATGTAATTGGAACTCGAAATTGTAATCCCTGAACTATGTAAAAAGTAACACTTATTATTCACATGAAGGGCAAAATAATCATGAAAAGATATCACAATTCAAGCAGTTTGGATTATGAATACTCTTTTTTTTCTCTATGTAGTTATCCGTTAGCCTTATCAGAATAATCTGATACTCAAACTTCTTAAATTTTATTCTTATAATAAAACATTTTAAAAAAAACCATATGATATCTTAGAGTCAAAAGTATATTATTATTGTTGTTTTGTCTAGATACAATTAAAAAGAATTCTCACATAATCATAAAATTAGATGCATTTAAATATATTTGCTACTGTTTTGACATTGATTATATGTTTGGTTCTTCTATTCTACTAAAATAATGAAGATATCTTTTTATTTATGACTTAGTTAAAAGACATTTTTTTGTCTTGTTATAAGTCGATTTGATTTTTTTCTTCTTCGTTCTAATCAAAGGCCGTATTCATCATTTTATACTATTTAACACACATTTTATTTTTTTATTTTCATTTTATTATTTTATAGGAGGAGAAGAAGAAGAAAATTAAAAGTCCTTATGACGTGAAAAATAGTGCCGCATTTTATGTTACAACAAAAATACTAAAAACAAGTTCGTTTTAAAGAATCAAGATGAAAGAAGAAAAAAAAAGATACAACAAGAAATTAAATTGAACGGAAGCGACAAATATTAAATGATATATTAAAAAATTCTTTTTTTTTCTTCTTCTCTTCTTCTTCTTCTTGTGTATTGTTGCTTTTTTTTTTCATTCTGTTTTTCAATACAGTAATTAATTGAAGTTTAAAATTAATGAAATGGCGGTTATCATTATAAATATTGTTCTTATATATACTTATGTATATTATTCTGAATAGATACTTTTTATAGATACTTTTTGTGTATATATTAGACATTTTTAATAATAATAATAGTTTATGATCAAGTAAAACTAGTTTACAAGAACTTGTTTGATAGAAAAAATTAAATTGTTAATAAAAAAATAAAATAAAAATTGATGATATTAATGAGATAACTTTAGGGGTTAACTAGTCATATACTATCATATATGAGAAAAATGTTATTTATTACATTAATTGCCTTAATTATACATCACATAATGCAGAATATATATATGAACATTTTTTTTTTATTATTTTCATTGCAAAAAAATAGTATAAATTTTTCTGATATTCGATGAATGATGATAAATGATGATCGTATCGTAATGACAGTTTCTGATATTTTCTTGTAATTTTTATTTTCTTTGATATATGAATGAAATATACTACATACTCATGTAACATATGTGCATATACGAGTATGTAAAACCTAGACAGGTACATAAGTTTAAAAACTACTTAAGATTGCGCTTAAGGTTATAAGAAAATAAAATTACTATACTAATCTGCATAACAGATGATTGTTAAGTGATAAAAGTAAATAGTAAATACAAAAAAGATACTCGTATATGTAGAAAAAAAATATTCACATGAAAAATTACCAAGTTTATGGAAAAAAAAAAATTATACTATAAGATTAAATGCATCTAACTAAGAATTAAGTAGTCTAAAATTATAAAATGTTACCGATCATATGAATCTTTTATGATTTTGAAAAATTAAAAATAAAAATAAAGCCTTTGAGTATCTATAAGATTATTATTTAAAATATTCAAGGTTATAAAACATTATTTTTGATTATTTATCTTCTTTTCGATCAAATTTATTTATTTTCAAGACTGTAAAAGTAGTTTTGAAGTAAAAAATGTAAACGAGAAGTAGAAAACATCAAAAAAATAGTAGACTATATAATTTTAATTTCTCCAGGATAGAGCAGAAAAGAAAGCAATTATAAGTAAGAGATATTCAAAGATTAGGCTCCGTTCGTTTGTAATGTTGTCGAAAATTAAATGTGTTACGCGCCATTAAATCAATCAATAATGTCTTACTCTTGAATTCTCATGACAGCACTGACGGTGCCAAAGCACCGAAGTGTAAAAATGAAGCTTTAGTCTCTTAATTCAAAAAGTATATACGAGTACTCAAAAAAAAAAAAAAAAAAATGGTATCTTCAATAACAGATTTTGCAGAAATTCACAAAATTTAAAATTAATAATTATAAAAATCATGAGTTGACGTTGACGCATTGTAATGAATAAATTTTTACCTCTATAGCTTTTTGGATTTTCGTATTATTTTAAAAATTTTCTAGATTTTCAAGAATTTCGAGAGTTTCAATATAATTTTACACCAATTGCTTTATATGGAACGCTCGTCTTTTTCATGATAGGTAGTTCGGGTTCCGCTAAATGGAGCATTCATCAGTATTTGCTCTCTCCCCATATAACCTCATCCCTCTGTCACTCTGTGTTGATCTAGTACAGAAAGGGGTATCCTTTTCCATATAAAAAAAAGCATTTTCTGTACATAGCCTCCCCCTTTAATTTTCTGCTGTGTGTGGCTCATAATTTATAAAAAAGCTTAATTAAAATTAAAATTGTTTACTTTAAGTTTTACGGTATTAAAATATTACTTTTTGTTACACACACCTTTTTTTGACAAGGATTAAAAATCAGTGGGTTATATTTTACTTGTCTTTATACTCAGTTTTAAAATAAGTGTCTTACATCTATAATTTTCTTCTAATTTTAAAAATAATTTTAAAATTTTACATGCCAGCTTAGACAACATACAGACTTTGAAGAAAAAAACAAGCTTATAAATAAGTTAAACAACTACCCAAATCTTATGAAAATTTATAACTTTAAGTCAATTTAATAAATTACTAACATGTAAACCATCATTTTCTGCGTTTTTTTTTCTTCATCTTTTTAATAATAATACTCGTATGTATAATTTTTTTCTATTTTCATTGAACATTGACGTTCAGCACTTCATATGTGTGTAATCATGATAACAAATTTTTATAATTCAATAAACATTAATCATGATCCGCGTGAGGTAAAACCTATAAAATGACAAATTATCATAGTTTCATAGTTATATACATATACTTTTTTTAAATTCAAACAACAAAATAAAAATTTTTTTTTTAGAAAAAAAGGCAAAAATATTGATATGATGATTTTTTTTCTTTTTTGCATGTTTTTTTTGCAATTGATCGTACCGGTGATGATGATGGTGCCATCCATACTCGTTCATACATACATATTTACATCCATAATAAAAACTTGATTGCAATTATACAATGTTTTAAATGGAAAATCAATGATTCCAAAATGTATATAAATTAAATATCAAAATCAATATAATTTTTATTTTTTGCGTGTACCTATATTATTATTGGAATTAAATGTAAATGAAATATTTTTGCTACTCTAAACGCCAATTTATATATAGTGCTAAAATCAGCATTTTAATATTTATGTAAAATGAAAGATTGAAAACATCATAAAAATAAAGTAAAACAAAAAACACAAACCTGAAATCATATTTTCATTTAAAAGAAAATGGACGATTCTCTACGTAACGCAGACTTTGAACGTGTATTTCATAAACTTGCACTAAGAAAAGATTATTTTTTAATATTTTAGATCAATGTCCTTAATGTCCTCATATATCATTTATAAAATAAAATTGAATGTTTATAACACTGCTTTTGTGTTATTAAGGTTACGCGCAGACAGAAAGCGGAGCTGAGCTGAACTGAACTGAACTGAACTTATAAGTACCGATCAGCTCAGCAAGAATATATTCGACTGCGCATGTGCAAAGCGGAGCTTATTTTATGAGTGAAATTAAGTGAAGCTAATTAATTCTTCCATTTTCACTCTCACTATACACTTTAATTTTTACAATCATCATTGCGTGTTTGTTTGTTGCATTCTAAGGTGATAAGTTTAGTTCAGTTCAACTCAGCTCCGCTTTCTGTCTGCGCATAACCTAACAGAATAATCAGAATTAGATGTCTTTTATCTACAATCAGTTACAACTTTGTTAAATTTTCAAATTTTCACTAAGAGGTTTAACTTCACAGAGAATTGCACAAATATGAGTGTAGAAAACCAAAAAATAATGAACATATTTGAATAATAATTTCATACATATGAGAATTGAAGATGATTGTATCATTTCAAAACTTTTAAGATATTACATATAGATAGTATACGAGTACATAAGTATTATGGTTTTTTATCTGTGAAACACCAAAGAAAAGAAAAAGAAAAATAACAATTTTTGCGTATCTTTTTTAGTATTATCTTGTATCTAAAATTGCATTAAACATTTATTATTATTGCACATATGAGTATATTCTATATAGGGATCTTGTTAGATCAACACAATATACGAATACATATTTTTCATCATCATTTAGGATGTTCAAGTTAAATCTGAGATCTGGGATATGAGTCGAGTTTTTTTGCTACACATATTGAAACTAAAACATATATGAAAGTATCTTATATGAAAAGAAGGTTTCTATATAGAAGAAAAAGAAAAAAATCAAAGAAGATATTTTTGAGTTATTTTATTTGTTTTTTTTTTTTTTTTAATATCCATAATATAAGGACAGACCGATAAAGTGAAAGAAATTGTTACCAGAGTATCAACAACAAGAAGTGTTTATCGTATATGACATAGGAATGCGTAGGCAGACAGGTTAAAATCATTGTCGGTCGCGCATAATCATTATAATAAGTAATATATGCATATTTTATGCTGTATATCCACGTATGCAACATAAAATAAATGTTGTATGTTGTTATTGCAACAGTGATGTTGAATTGTAACAGCAATTATATCTACAGATTGTATATAATATACTCGTATATAACTATTATTTACGTATAGATAAACATGTAGATCACACGGTATAAATATCAAGAAAAATTGCATCGATAAATATTTGCTTTTACAGGCCCAGGCCTGCCACGCTTATTTTAAAATCACCAACCAACCAACCACCATCATCATCATCATCATCATTGTAGTACAATTTCAACATATATATTCTAATTATAATCATACAAACATAATTTTATATAAATAATATTATAAAATCTAAAGAAAATGATATACATATTTTGGTTAAAGATCTTTAGATCTTACGAGGGCGGTTTGAAAAGATAGCTTGATTCTTTATTTAATCGTATGTCAAGTGTCATTGTGATAGGTTGCGTAACTATTTTTCTACGATTTTTGTTCGAGTGAATCTGCTTTTCTTCCAGAACAATAAGTCGAACAAAAAAGTCAGTTGTTGTCAGTTGTTGCAATGACTAAGCTCCATGAACTCCGTTTCGAAGTATTAAACCATCCCCTATATTCGCCTGATTTAACACCATCGGACTATTTTCTGTTTTCTAAATTGAAAAAACACCTGGCTGGAAGAAAGTTTTCCGCAAACAAAGATGTGATAGCTGAGGCGGAGCGGTTTTTTAAAGAGTTGAGAGCGGCATAGAAGCGCTGGAGCATAGATTGAATATGTGTATTGAGACAAGGGGAGAATATGTCGAAAAATAAAACATTTTTTAAATTTTCTTTTCTTTGTTTTCTTGGTCGGGCCGAGAACTTTTTAAACGACCCTCGTATATGTAGGTATATTTATCTCCTCTTCTATATTCTACCTACTTTATGCAGTTATAAAAATCTGCATTTTTGATGCGATCGCAAAACTTTTGTATCTTTACCTTTATACAGTTCAGATTTTAAGATTTTTATGTTGTTTTTTTTTTTTGTTTTTATTTTCTTCTTAAGTATTTTTTGTATCTTATTTTAGATTTTAAAATTTGATGCATCTTTTTTTCTTTCTTTTCAGTTCATTTAAGATTTTTTCTTTTATTTGATGAAAAAGTTTTCATGCATATTTTTGTTTTTTTTTCCCCAATCGTGTCAGATAGTATAACAAAAATCCAATCAACTCTGATGTTGAAAACACAAAAGAAAGAAATATGTAATTTAAAATTATTATCATATGTGTATGGTGTGTGTGTGTGTCTTGTGTATCTGAAATGATTATTATTATTATTATTGTTATTGTTTTTTTTTTCTTTTCTTAAGTTTTTTTTAAAATTTCATTTGCATCCAGAAAAACTTATATGGTATAAGACCATCATCATCATCATATCATGATGACGATAAGGTGAAAGAAGTCAGCAAATGAACTGTTTTTTTGGTTTTGGTTTTCGTCTTGTTTTTTTTTCTCTTGTTTATATATTTTTTTGTCCAACGCCTACATCCTTGGTGGATGGTGGTGGATGATGAATTCAACAATTTCTTATAAAAGGCGTATAGTCTGCGTTTACAGATGCAGATATGTATGTATGATGTGATTTTCTTTTCTCAAGTTGCCTGTTGAATCTACCGACACACTGACACTAGTAGAGTGACAGAAAAGTAAGAAAAAAAAAATCATTAAAAAACAAGGAAAATTTTCTTTAAAAGGCCATTTTTTTTTTCATGTTAAATTCAACACTTTCTCTAATTTTTATTTCTTTTTTTACCTTAAATTTTATTTTAAATAAGAAAATATTGTAAAATGCAATTTCAGCTAAGCGCGTTATTATGAAGAAAAATAATAATTTATGAACATAAATTATATTCTTTATATGAGGTTTTCTTTTGATTTTCTCATATGTGTGCATATATGTACGAGTACATATGAAATTATGTATTATGAAACCCCTTGAGGATATAACTTCTCAGGATTTTTTTTTTCTTTCTCTTTTTCTTTTTTTTTTTTTAACTAAAATTGCACATATATAAAATGTGTATTTAACACTCCCACAGGTTGTACTCATTATAAATTTTTTTCTTCATATTGTTGTTGTTATTTAAAAATTCTTCCTTTTTTTCTCCGTTAAATTTTGCTTCAGGATACATGTTTTTTTTTTCGAAATAATTTTGTAACATTTGAAGGGATGATATGTGTGTATAATTATTTATTTTGTTGTGAAGTTTTAATGATGATGTTGTTGTTGTAATGTAAAAATTATTTTTCCCATCGTTTTAATTTTAAATGAGGTGTGATGTTGTAAAAGGATGAACAATTTACATTTATACGGAGAACAAGATCAACAAATTTACTACTGTAGTTAATTTTGTGGTTTAAAGCTAGTTAGTTTTATTAATTTTAAAGATTTTCATCATATTTCACTTCTTTCTTCTTCTTTTTTTTCTTTTTGAAAATAAACACACCATAAAAAATAATAGTAGCTAATTAGATGAGACGTTGGAGAAAAACTTATGTAGAAGGTGGAAATTAACAGTATACCAACAGTGATTAGCTTCTTCAGAAGTAAATATGAAGTAGAATGAACGATTAATTTTAATTAGTTTTTCTCCTTAATTTTTCATCAGATTAGGATAAATCCTCTGAAGGACATGAACGTTAATTTTTCTGCAATTTAAACTTCTAGATATTTGCAGATTTTAAACATTGTTTTCCAAAAGCGCAAGTATCTGTGAGCGCGTATACTCCGCAGTACCAAACCGGTCTAGTACTATTTTGGTACGACTAAACCATTTTAGTACTGCCTGTATATACCGTAGGTGCAAATAACGAAAAAAGAAAGAAAAAAATACTTGTCAAACTCAAATATTTCATTCATTGTTAATTGATTTAATAATTTCTATTTGTGTATAGTGTCAATTATCAATAATTTTTTCTTTTTGTGCAAAATTAATTGGAAATAAACAAAGAAAGGAGGACCAAATTAGTTGGTTCGCACCAAAATGGTCGGCCTAAAATGGTTCGGTACCATGCGTATATACCGGGACCAAAACAGTACTAGTACCGGTTCGGTACTGCGGAGTATACGCGCTCTGTACCCTTTTTATACTTTAGTTTTTATGGACATTGGTAACAATTGAGAAAGGCTAAAAAGTTTGTCGAAATATACTGAACTTTTGCCCTAAAAGCAGAGGAAAATCTAATGGAAAATAGCATTAAAAATTGTGAAAAATTAGAGAACTTATTACATGCGCCTGATTTAACCCCTTTGGCTGCATTGAAGCTAGTCGTGTGTGGAACTGTATTCCTTTTTCGAACATTTCTTCTGCAAAATGGACACACAAGTATACACTATTCAAAATACTGCTTAACACTAAATGAAGTATTTTAAGAAAAAATTATGTATGTATTCACTAAAACACGTGGACCGTTTTATTAACTTTTCGTTTCAAATAATAACTTGAAGGAATACCACTCCACCACCGGAGAGCTTCGTTCCAAAAAATAACTTAGAGAAATTACTTTATAAGTATAGGTAGTAGCTGGAGCTGCTAAAATCGCTACCGTGTTATTGAATATATTTAGTCTCAACTCTCAAGTCAAATTATTTGTAACGACTTTTTGAAGAGTTTTCTGAAGAAAAAAATCAACGTAAATTTCATCTTTTCCACCCAGAAAAGTTCAGAAATTATATGACAACAATTTAATTTCCTTAGAAAAAATTTTTCCATATTTCCGTTTTGAAAGTAAAAATTATAAAATTTATGGTTTTTTTCATTTTTGATTGGTTATTATTGTTTCACTTTTAAAATAAAATATTTACATCATAAAATTGCATTATAATTTTATTTTATTTATTTTCTTATTTTCTATTTTTTTTTTGTTTGTTTGTCTATTTTTAGGTTACTAGTAGGCGCACCATTAGGTAAAAATTATCAACCTGGTACAAATCGATCTGGTGCTTTATATAAATGTCCAATAACAGAATATTCAAATGATTGTGAACAAATAATTACGGATGGACGACGATGTAAGTTAACCTAAATACATATACTTATTATAAAATACAATATAATATCTAAATCAGATATAGTTACAAATTATTTAGATAGAGAGAGAAAAAAAAATTTTAGATACTATTAAGCAGAAGAAAAAAAAATATAATGAAAATGAAAAACAACATGAAATCTGTATTTCCTTATTGGATTTAATAGAGACTGACTGTGGTGATAGTTAAATGTAGAAAGATCTCTTTTTTTTTTTGTTATTTATTACAAAAGTAAAGGTTTAATTTTTATTTAAAAAAAAATAATAATTTAATTTAATTAAAATTTAATTTTAAAAAAATAAATAAATATTGTATCTTAAAAAAAAAATGTAGAAATTATTGTTTTTTAATTTTAATTTTTAACTTGTGAATAATTATTTTTAATTTTTGTATTTTTGTAAAATTTTAACTTTTTGTTTTTTTTTTCTATTTATCTGTTTTGTTTATTTGTTGAAAAAATATTTATATATACATAATTTATGTATTTTATTATATACTACAATATATACTCGTATTAATAATAAATAGATAGCTAATTGGTGGAGGATGAGAAATTATTTATTTAAATTATTTAAATATTCTTTTATTTGTTTTACAAAAAAAAAAACGGATTTTTTGATGTTTTGTTGTTATTTCAATTGAAAAGAGTTTAATTGTGTCAGTAATTTATTTTAATGTTTTATTTTTTTTTTTCTTACAAATATTTTAGAAATGTGAATAATATATATATTTTTTTTTTGATTTTTGTAGTTTATGAATAATATATTTACATAATTTTTTTAATGATTTTAAACAACAATATATGAACATGTCACATGTGTATATGTTTTATAAAAATGTAATAAAATTTAATATACAAGAACAACATATATTTACAGAACAGTACAAGTACAAAATACATTCACAACAGAATACAAAAATATTACGTATTATTAATTGTTAATTCTTTTTTTGTATTTTAAACGTAACGTCTATAAAATAATATTACTTAGTTTTTTTTTTTTTGTCTGTGAATAATTTTTAAAAGGGAATATTTTATAAATTAATTATTTTTATTTTTATATTTCTATATATATCTTTTAAAAAAAAAAACAAAAACAATTTTAAGCACAAATTATATGTATCCGTATATGTATGTCATAATTATTGTTTCAATTTATATAAGCTGATGTACTATTATGTGAATAAGTATATACTATATGTATTTATTTTTGTTTTGTTTTAATATTTAAACATAATGCAATGGAAAGTATTTGTGTCACAGAAAATTAAATGAATTTCAAAAGCATCTGGATCTGGATCTGGAAGAGGTCGATTCTAATTTTGTGACATGTAAAGATCTTTATGTAGGAGATTTGAATATTCTTCATATCAATATGTTTACGTAGTAAGTATAAGAACAGTGAGCGACATGGCATTCTATAGTTTAATTGGTAGAAGGTAGAATAGTGCCCCAGAAAGGCAAAGTTCTTGGGTTCGAATCCCAGTCGAATCGAATGTCATTTTCGTGTTTTTAGACTACTATATATATTTAATATTTAACATTATTCACAATGTTTAAATATTATCAATGTACACCAAAAAACGGTTCTTCCTTGATTCATGATGAAAAAGTGATAAATGAAATACTAAATGGAGTTTAACACTAAGATTACTACAGGTCAAAGGTCGAATATATCAAGTTTAATTTACTGGAGACACATAATAGTTTTAAATAATTTCAAAACTTCAGGATACAAATTTTCTGAATTTCTTACATTTACAACGTTCGAGAATTGCAAATTTTATGTAAGTTCGAAAAAATATGTCATTTTGTTATGACACAGAATCGACCTTGGATTGTTATGTTTAGTCTTTCTTTGTAAGTAGTATAAGAAAAACACTAAAAGATTTATTTTGTACAAAAATTTTCTTTTGGAGTTTTTTCTTTACAACTTCCACAATTTTCACCAGTAAAGACATTTTAAGATCGTATTTTCAATTTCGATTTAGCAATTGTTTTTCTTTCTTTGCAATCTGAATTTTATTTTATTATAAATGCGAAATATACACACAGAAATTGCTATCCCAGCTATGTCGTTCAGACCATCAAAGAACCTTGCTCCCAAATAAGCTAGCCTTCGTTCTTCTAGAACTGGACATTTGACTTAAATTTCACCACATTTTTTTGTGAATTAAGCTCCTGTTGAAATTAGTTATATGTTTCGCAATAAAATTGTCCCCTCAGATAAAATGACATTTTTTTAAAAAAATTCTAATTAGAAAATATCACAAGAACCTAATTTTCAAAGCACAAAAAATTCATGTTAATATTCTCCCTCATTTAAAATTTAAAAAATTATAAAACCATTTCTTAGATATTTCAAAAACTTTTCTAATGAAATTTCATTTTAGAATTTTGTAAGACCTTTGAAAACTAAGAATTTCTTGACCTATTTTCCCAATAATATATTTCAAATTTTTGGCATTCGTAAGAAATTATTTTTGGACAAGAAAATATTTCACAAAAGACTTGTAACAACATTAAAAATAAAATCATTGCATTATGTTTTAAATTTGTCTTTGTGTTTTTTTTTTTACAAATTACACGCAATTATTCAAATATAATATCTAAAAAAAAAAATACATAATTTAATCAAATTAAAAAATACATGTAATTGGAAATTTAAAACAAGGACAGAAATAATTTTTTTTTAAAAAAAAAATTTTATTTTTTTTTATTATTTCTCTCGTTTTTGGATGACTTCAAAATTATAGTGCCAGGCGGACGTTATGAATGTAAGTGGTATGGGCGCTTTATAATTTCTAAAATTAATTTTCTTTTTTTATTAATATTTATTTTTTTATTTTTAATTTTGTGTGCTTTTAGAATAGTGTAAAAAAAAAAGATTCACGTTTATTTGTAGAAAAATTGGGTTTATTAACAGTTTTTTTTTTTTTTTTGGTGAAGGAAATTTGATTGAGCATGTTTGCTTTTTGATTTTATGCATTTTTTTTCAATTTTTTCTATTTTTTTTTTATTTTTAGTTTTTTAATAGAGTGAAACCTTGCGCCCAATGATAACGACAACTGCTTTCCGACACCGACAAAATTAGAAATAAATCTAAGTGAATGACAACGTTGTCATTGGGCGAGAACAACAGTCGTTCTATTGATTCTAATTGAACGTCACGTTGTAGTTGTCGTTGTCGTTATCACTGGACGTCAGTTTTGAGTGGTAGTTTTGGAAGTGTACTGCTTGAATTTTAGTACACTGCATATTTAGATTCTATCCGAAAAAGAAGGACATTCTACCCGCGTGCATTTGAAATGTTGTCAGTCTATATCGTTAATCGAACACTCAAATTATAGAATATTATCCTATCTAATGTTGGTTGGTTGGTTAACGTGGCGGTTTTTTTCGAAATTTTTCGAAGACCCAATTAGCACTGAGAGCGCCGTTTTGATACCACAACCCTCATAGTTGTCGATTCAGAGGATTTTAAAGACCGTTTTCTGTCATACATACACACAGTTTTTTTTAAAAGTGAAATGCGAACCACTAAGTTCGTTGGTTGAGAACGAATTTTATTCGTATGACAAGGCTGGTATACTGCAATTCAAAAAAGATGGCATTTCGTATTATACTAGAGAAACATGCGCAGAAGAAAAGATACTTACACACAATATGCATTTTTGTTTTTGTAAATTCTAAGAAAGAGGTTTCCTCCTTCGTTTATGTATACACAAGAAGATCACTAACACATGTAAGACATGCGCGAGATTGTGCCAACTCATATTATTTTGACTATACTAATATTTTCTGTAGGTAGTTGGTTTGTGGACTAGCTTATGGCCTGCAAACAGAGCCACCAAACTACTTTAGTACCGAGCACTTCACCAATTCTAATCGAAAGATGTAAATTTTTAAATTTATGAAAAAGAACAAATTGAAATTCGCAAATTTTATTTAAACTTTAAAATATTTCTCTGCTTATGACGTAATAGAAAATAAAAATATACTTCATTTCTTTCATATTTGCCCATCCTTCTGTATTCCAAGAATGGTTCTACTTAATATTGTATATTTTCTTTTGATTCTTTTGAAACTCTTATCCATCGCAAACACTTTTAAATCATTTTCCCATACTTTTGATTAGCAAAGCAAAAAAAAAGAGCAATAAAAATATTTAGCATATTTTATCTTTAAAATAAACGTGGTATTTCCTTTGAATTTTTTGTTTTTTCGTCATTTCATTTTATTATTTTTTCGCATATGGATTGTACATATGTGTTCTTGAAAATATCTACAAAAAAAAAAATGATTCTTACAAGTGGTATACATTACAAAAAATTTCATTTCTTAGAATATCGGTTCTTGAACTCAATAACTACTTATAAGAAACAACTTTTTCTGAAATATCTTTTTTTTTATTTATCTTATTTTTATTTATTTTGTTAAAACTTAAATTTAGTATATTTTCCCCCATTTTTAAATTATTTTTTGCTAAAATGTGGACATTAAGACAAATATTCGAAATCATATAATAATAAATTATGTGCGATGATATGAAGTTTTTTTTTTAATGTCTGTTTTATTAATGAATTGTATCTTAACAGCAGTTTGGCGGTTATAAAACGTTTACCATATCGACAAAACAAAAAATAAAGAAGTTAAATAAGAAAAAATTAAAAATAAAAGTATAGTGTTTCGCATATGTTGCCTTTCAATTTAAAAATTTGAAATATAAAAAAAGAAAATAAAATGTATCTAAATTAGAATGTGTGGTCAAAAGAATTAAATTTGTATCTTTTATTGCATTAAAAAGAACATTTATAAAACTGCATGATGCTCTCCTCCGTGTATGGTATATATTATACAAAACAATATAATATCTCACTTAATATATTTTTTTCTCTACTTAGTCAGATTTATTAACCAGACCATCATCATCAGAATGAATGCACAATATTTTGTATACGCGTATATGTTTTTATTTGAGAAGAAAAAAAAAATGCACATTTTGTATTTTGAATATTGTATCTTTTATTTTTTTTTTTTTGTTTTTTCGAAATGCATGCAGTTAAGAATTGAGGAGCTACTTTTCAAAAGGCAACATGTCCATTGCAATCCATTTTGAAATAGCTGCAGAATTTTTTTGAAAAGGAGGATAGCTATAATGATATGAACATTCAAGCTGGCTTAAAATAGCATTGTATTGGACTTATTTTGTGAATTGTAATCACGTGTTTGCTTCAAAAAGGTACATGTCACTTAGAACGGTTGAATCAAATAGGGACATGTCCATCGTTTGTTTCAAAAGGAAACAAAATCCATGTAAATTTCGTTATTTGTTCCAAAACAGAACAAAACCTAGTTGTCGTGTATTTTAAAGTGTTTTTTATTATTGCTATTACTCTTGTTTAACGTGATAGGAACGGTTCAATATAACTGTTAATTTACTCTGTAAAAAATGTGAAATAAAAAACGGATTTTGTAAAAATTATTTCAGTATTATTTTTTAAATTTGCTTTAAAAAGAAACATGTCCCTTGATTCACGACAAAACTTCACAAGTCCAAAAAGAAATAATGAAAAACTTTTAGATTAGGAACACAGGATCAGCGAATGAAAGGAATTTACTCTTTCTAATGAATCAAAACTCAAACCAATCAAAAGTTTTTCATTCACAGCCTTCAATACTGAGCAGCAGCTTTTCAATTTTTTCTCAAAATCATGTAATTGTGACATGTCGCTTTTTGAAAAGTAGCTCCTCAATTTATATTACATCGGAGGAGCAATCATACAAAAAAAAAAAAGATTTTTGTTTGTTTCATTTAAATGAACCATCATCAACAACCAGTACCAGATGATGAGTAGCTATATAGTTTATTTTTTACCAATGGTCATGCTATACACCAACTCATATACACAAAGTCTGCACACATTTTAATCATCACAAAAATCCAAAAGTACCTAATATTATCGGGGGTCGATGATCCATATTATTTGAAAATTTGTTTCATAATTTTTTTTTTTTTTGTGTGGTAGATTTTTTATTAGGTTTTTTAATTTTCTTAGTTAATATAAAAAACTTCATTTATTCGTTTTTTTTTTCTTACTTCTCAGTACATACATATATGATTAATTTTTGTTAGTTGATTGCTTTTTGTAAACGGTTCATTAATTTCGCAAATTAAACTTTACTTATAGTTTTTATTTTATTTTTTATTTTGCTTTTGTTTTATGCTTTTTTTTTTTTTGCTTTCATGCTTTTTTATGACAAACATATGTATGTGTGTGGTAGAAAAAAAATTTTTTTGTATATACGTACTAGTGTGTGTGGTCAAAGAATTAAAATAAAAAATGTACATATAATTTTTTTAGTTAGTAGAAATTTTTTTTTAAATTATAAACATTGTGTAAACTAACCTTAAAACACTCACAAAAAAAAAACACTAAATACACAACCAAAAAAAATTACTTTTTTTTTGAAAAATTTCATAGTCATAAGAATGATTAATTTTTTTTTTTGTCTTAATTATTTTAATAAAATGTTTGCTATCTTACAAAGTAATAATTATTTTTTTTTTTACCCAAAGCTTGAATTTTCAAATATTAAATCGTTTATTTTTTTTTTTGTTTGTTCACTCATTATCAATATACAGGGTATTTATTTTGTTTAAAAACGAGATTTTCGAGAATTTTGATTAGAATTATCAGAATTTTTGGCAAAAAATACTTCTTAGAGATCTTTAAAAAATAACCTATCCTATATGTGAGAAATTTCTTGGAAAATGTCCAACACATGTGAAAATATTCAAGGATATTTTACTTTTATTCCAATTAGCTGATGGTTGATTTCCATCCTATACTTTTTTCAATTTGTCTTAATTCAAAAGATATAGAATGTCAGTTCAGATAAAAAAAACTTCATCCTTTTCAACAATCGAATCCTGACAATTCGTAATGTTAGTACAATTCTCAAAATTTTTTCTACTAAAATTATTTTGAAAAAAACAAAATCACATGATAATTTTCTGGTGGGCAACATCAAAGGAATGACGTGAATGGGAAAACCTCATAGTCCAGCTCATCCAGATTCTATTTGGTTTAAAGCATGATTGAAGGATAACTTCAAATAAATCCTTGATTTTTTTTTATCCAATTTAAACAATGTCTCAAAAAAGAAAAGTTTTAATCGTGTGGAGAAAAAGCTTAAATGTCTTAAAGGTCTTTTTCCGTATCACTTCAAGTACAGAGCATTCCCACTTTTTTCTGTGAAAGTCTAAATTACGTTAGATAAAGATGGAGTCTTCAAGAAGTAAGGCTTTTGAATATCGTTGTAGTACATGCGCTTTCGAAAACGTCAGATGACCGTCAATTGATGATATTCAACAATTCAAAATTCTTAGCTCGAAGATGCACTACGTTCAAGATAAGCCCATCGAGTTAATGAAGATTCACTGTTAAACACCGTTTCCTTCAGAATGATAATAATTTTTTGTCTCGTTAAATTAATCAATGCAATTACTCGTAAAAAGATATTCTCGTACTATTCACAACATTTCAATGAGAAACTCACTATATTCTTGACTTTGAAGAAGAAAAAAAAGAATTAAAAAAAAAACTTAGCTAGTTTCAATTCAAAAATTCACTCCCCTTCAATTTTCAATGACGAAGAAAAAACTCCTACTATGAACAAAAACAAAAACAGAAAAAAAGATACCCTGTATATTTCGTACTTCATTTCAAACAAAAAAAAATAATAATAAATAAAAATCAAACTAATTGAAATTTTAATTTAGCATACGATCGAGACGAACCAATTGATAGTTTAATGCCACCAATACCAGATGAAGAGATCAAAGAGGATCAATGGCTTGGAGTTACTGTTCGTTCACAGGGTCTTGGAGGAAAAGTAATGAATCATTTCAATATTATTCTTATTACAAAATTTATTTTTTTTTCTTTTTTTGTTATAATTTTTTTGTAGTTGCTTTTTTAATTCAAGTTTATTATCTATATCCATTAACTCTTTTATTAAAACATAATAAACAATTGATTGTATCTGATCCAATAACGTGTGTTCATGAAGAAGAGAAAAAAAAACTATACATAAAGAAACTGACAATACGTAATTATTTATTATTTTTTAAAAAAAACGAACAAAATAAAGACAAAAAAAAGTTAAAATAAATATTAAAATTGTCAGTCAACATCACATTGAAATTACATGTACATATGTAATAGAATATTATGGTGCATATTACATACTCATCATGATGGTATTTAATTACACCATTCAATTGAAATAATGAAACATTAATAATGACTGCCATGAAAATGAAATTTGTACTTATTTTTTCTCTTTTTAAAAGAACAATAATCAAACCGTCATTTTAAAAGTATCTTGCAATTTGTGTGCGTATTTAATGATATAAAAGATACTTTAATTCATGTATGTAATAATTTGTTGAATCAGGCAATCAAATATCTTTTTTTATTCATTTTATTGACTTTTTCAAGTAATAATGAATAATCATGAAAAAAACTCAATTTTTTTAAATTCACATTGTCTTAATTTCTTTTTAATAATAAGTTTTTTTTTCATATATGTATTTTTGTTTTGATTGTATCTTTTTTAATTAGGTCTTGGTGTGTGCTCATCGTTATATTGTTGTACAAAAAGCTGAATCACAATATGGTCAGGGTCTTTGTTATTTATTATCGAATGAATTTAAGTTTGATGAAATTTATGAGCCATGTAAAGGAAGATCAGTTCAAAGGTAAAAAAAAATTTAAAAAAAACTAACTTTTTTTTTATATTAAAAATTTTAAACTTTTATTTGAATGTGTGTGTGTTATGTTGTAGGAGTAATAAATTTTTGTAAAACAAGAAATTTGTATGTCTATACAGAATTTATTGGTAAAGATATGTGAATATCATGTGAAAATTGATACGTTTCTAATGTATCTTTAGTATATTTATCGTGTTTTAGTTTTTTATCACTTACTTGTGTTAAAAGTCTGAAATTTGAGATTTTTCAATTAATTTGGATTTAAAAAAGAAACTAAGAATGCATTTTATTCATTTTTGTTTTGAACTTTATTTGCTTTCCACTTTAATCGTTACCAAATTTGCGAGCTACACAATAAAGTTTGGATCAGTTTAGTGTAGATTACAATGAAGACTATGTATGTTTTTCAGAAGAAAAGAAAATGTAGACATAAATACTTTAATAGTTTTGAGAGATTTATTAGAGTGAACAAAAGACACTGTGTATGATATTTCTTTTTAAAATAAATCTTAATTGATTAAAAAAAGCCCCTTTTTTAGCCAGTAATCGGTTACGAAAATCCAGAGTTCAGTCATCCAAAAACCTGCTACTATTGAACATAATTAATAAATTTTGGTATTCGCCTACCTCTAGTCAAATATGGACTACGTATTGTTCCAAAAAACGGTTATCAAGGAATCTTCATATGAATAAATTGTAAAATGTAAAAAAATCCTGAGTTTTTGCATGTACTTGTTAAACTTTAATCAGTCATCGAATGACAAAAAAAAAAGTCAAAAATGAAAATTGGAAAAATATGGTAAAGGACTCTATAGAAAAATGTGATTCAGGATCGTAACCAGAAATTTACACACATGAGTTTGATTTTCTGAACAAATCCTGCAAGATAACTACTTAAAAATTGCTGTCTTTTCTTTTCGATGTTTTATTTCTTATTTCTTTTTGATAATTTGCAGAAATCTAACTTAAGTTATGACATAACACTCAATTGTCAGCTCCAGAGTTCCTTAGTAAAAGCATTAAAAAAAAAGTATTAAAATTTCTCAAACTTCTGTTGAAATTTTCTATCTTAGAAATTAAGAAAAAATCCTGAGAATAAGAAAGAGCTTGAAACAGCTTTTAGATTGGAGGTCAAGCTTTGAATTTGGAGGCCACCTGGCTGATGATTTTATAATACGTAATATTCCTGCAAAACTATGAGCATAATTTCCGTAAATATTTTGCCTGAGAACCGTGAACTTTTCAATGGAACAACATTTTCCAAACATTCATTTTTACAAATAGCCGATATACAAAGTTCAAAGTTCATAGTTCATGATTTTAAATAGCAATATGAGTAATTACTAATTTTAACGCGTTTCTAGTTTCTACACATTTCGTGAATAATACACGACATTTTCCCCTTGTTTTCTTCTATTTTCAGTTTAAAACTGAAAAAAAGTGTAAAATTAAAGACTCACTTTTCGCAATTATTTTAATCTCAAACAAATTTCTACACCTAAATGAATGTTTATCATCTAAATTACAATTACATTCACGAATATTAATAAATTAATTTTCATGTTAAATACATTTTAATATTATGTACAATTATTTCTGTCCTCTATAGAATAGAATATCTATAGCTAAGTTACGGTATGTTGCGTGTCAAAAATGCTTTACAAAAAAAAAAAAAAACTATTTTACTAGAAACAAGGAAAAAAAAATACTGACATTATTATTAAGTAGGTAGCCTTCTTATGAAATCCACACCCATAAGATTTTTTTTTCTTTTTTGGTCTATTATTTATTTTATTTACAGTTCGGTTTTTTTTTTCTAGAATTTTGCATGTGAGGAAGAATACGTTACATTCATAAGAAATTTATCGTTTTTTTTGGACTTAATTAAAGAGTTCTTAAATGAAAAATAATCAAAATGAGATTACGAGAAAATAAACAAAAACAAATTTGTTATAAAAAAACCCTAAAATATGTATTTATGAAAAATAACATATAATAAACATATTCTTTGTTAGATACTTCCGTTTTTACACAAAAAAAATAATAAATAAATAAATAAGCTGTTATAAGGTATACCGGAAAAGGGTTATACATAATTTCCATAGGGAATATAATTTGCCAATGTAATAAGCGTGACAAAAAAAAAATACGTGTACGTATGAATATGTTCTTTTACCTGTAAAATAAATAATTAACGGAAGTCTACAATTTTAACACCATTAAGCAATACAAAAAAATTAACTGTGATAAATGACCGATAAAGATTTCAATGTTGATAATGATATACAAATTTTCTTAATAGGATTTAGGGTGAAATTTCCTTGAGAAAATAACATCATAATTATCAGCTTAAAATGTAATGAGGTTCACACAAAAAAATATAGAATCAAAACATGAAACAAATTAGACCATCAGGATCTTAATTTTTTTCTCTTCTTTTAGAGCACATGAAGATTATGGTTATTGTCAAGTTGGTACATCTGGAGCTCTATTAGAGGATAATACAATGGTACTTGGAACACCTGGACCATATACATGGCGTGGTACAATATTTGTAACAGAAATTGGTGGTGAATATTTAGAACGTGATAAAAATATTTACTATAGTGATCATACTGAAAGTGGTTCTCCAGTAGATAAATACAGTTATTTAGGTAAATAAATAAATTTAAAAAAAATTAAATTTATTCAATAAAATATCAGAATTCATTTTTTAAAAAATCCTTACTTAAATTTAGGTATGGCTGTAACTGGTGGTCGATATTTTGGTGAAGAAATGTATTATGCAGCTGGTGCTCCACGTGCCAATGGACATGGACAAGTTGTTATATTTTCAAAATCAAATAAAAATCCAATACCAGTTAAAATGATAATTGAAGGTGAACAATTTGCATCAAGTTTTGGTTATGAATTAACAACAGCCGATATAAATGGTGATCAATTACCAGATCTATTGATTGCAGCACCATTCTATTTTTCAAAATCAGAAGGTGGTGCTGTTTATGTTTATCAAAATGAAAAACAAATTCAACCAACAAATAAACATACAAAATCAAAATTAATTGGAATGTTACCAAAAAAATATAAATTAAAATTAACTGGTACATTAGAATCAAGATTTGGTATTGCATTAGCTAATATTGGTGATATTAATAAAGATTCATATGATGATATTGCAATTGGTGCACCATATGAAGGAAATGGTGTTGTTTATATTTATTTAGGTGGTCATGATGGTTTATCATCGAAACCATCACAAATTATTACAGCATCTAATTTAGGACCATTACCAAATCCAATAAATACATTTGGTATATCAATTGCTGGCGGTATTGATTTAGATAATAATTTTTATCCAGATATTGTAATTGGAGCATATAATTCATCAGCTGTTGTTGCATTACTTGCACGTCCAATTACCAATATTAAAACTGAAGTTAAAAGTAATGAATTAACTAATATCGATCCGAATAAACCAAGATGCTTATCGGATGCAACAACCAATTTAACATGGTAGGTTTAATTTTTACTATACTTAAAAATTTCTGTTTACAATGTGAAAATTATTTATTTCTTGTGTTTTTGGATTTTTTAGCTTTTCATTTGAAGCGTGCTGTTCAATAAATCAATTCGAAAATAAAGAAAAAGATTTATTACTTGTTTATACAATTGAAGCAGAAACATATGCAAATTTAAAAAAATATTCACGTGTATTTTTTGGTCGTGATCTTAATAAACGTAGTAATATAATAACACGTAGTATAACTGTAAAACCAAATGGACGTTTAACATGTAATCGTGAAACAGTCTATATTAAAGAGAATACCAGAGATATACAAAGTCCAATAAAATTTCATTTAAATTTTACAATTGTTGAAAATCAATTACCAAATTCTGGTTTAGAAAGTTTAAATCCAATATTAGATCAAACACAAGCTGATCGAAATTTTGAAGGTACATTCCAAAAAGATTGTGGTAATGATGATAAATGTGTATCAGATATAAGAATTGAAGCTGAAGCTGATTTAGAAACAGATGGTAATGTTTATAAGAAAATAAAAATTCGTTTTTGAGAGGAAATTGATTATTTTTTTTCAATTTTTTTTTAGAAAACAATGAATACAATCTGGTCATTGGTGATGCCGAAGATCTTCGTATCAATATAACAGTTACAAATTTAGCAGATTCTGCTTATGAGGCTCATTTATATATTGTTCATCAGAAAAGTGTTAATTACATTTCATCCGTTAAAGGGGTAAATTTTAATTCATCAATCAATCATTGACTTAAATTCTTCTATGTTTTTTCTTCTTCTTATAATTTTTAGTCATCTGTAATTTGCAATCCTTTTAATGACACTATTGCTTCATGTCATTTGGGTAATCCAATGAATCGTAATGCAACATTACAAATAGCAGTCAGATTTAATCCAAATGAACTTGATGATAATGAAAATCAAATATATTTTGATATATTCGCGAATACAACATCAACAATTGAAGGTGGTCTACCACATAAAAGATTAAATATTCATGTGATAAAACAAGCAGATCTTAGTATTCGAGGGTAAGTTTTTTTACAGAAAAAAAAAATGAATGAGTAATGTTTTGTAAACTATAATTTGCGAATTTTGTAAATTTTTTCCAGATGGACACGTCCTGAACAATCATTTTATGGTGGTGAGATTAAAGGTGAAAGTGCTATGGAATATCTTGAAGATATTGGAACACCAGTTACGCATACTTTTCAAGTAAGATCTAACTTTATTTTTCTTATTTTTTTTATTCTAATATTTGTTCGCTAAAGATTTACAATGATGGACCATGGAAAGCACCACACGTTAAAGTAACAATTCGATGGCCTCATCAAGTTGCTAATGATAAAAAACAAGGAAAATGGCTTTTGTATTTAGATTCTATGCCAATTGTTGAAGGTCTGTTATACATATAATTAAACAAACAAACAAACAATAAAACAAAATTCAAATTAATCATTTATTTTTTTTTTATTTTTAAATTTACAGGCAAACAAGGAGAATGTTTTATTGCTTCAGATTTAGTTAATCCATTAAAATTAACAAAACGTCCATTATCTACTGCTGCTCCCGTTACAACAACACCAGAAATAGCACCAGAATCATATATGATGAGATCATCATTATCATCACATAATAAATCCATAAATTCACATTATACTTCAAATAAAAAAAGCAGTTCCTATTTAAAATCATCAAACAGTAATAATAATAATAATAATACTAGTAGTACAAGTCATAGAAATAATACCAGCAATATTAGTGGTAAAAGACTTAATCGTATACGACGTGATCAAGCTAAAATAATTCGTGCTGAACGTTTAGTTGACAAAGATGGTAAAAAAACTGATGTTGTTAATATGGATTGTGAAAAAGAAACAGCATTTTGTATTACAATTACATGTGATATTTTTAATATGTTATCAAAAAGTGAATCATATATTGTTGTACAATCAAGATTATGGAATTCAACATTAGTCAGTGATTATCCTAGAGTAGATCTTATTAATATTATATCAAGAGCAGAAATTCATATTCCAGATGAATATAATGTTGAACAAAGTAATCCTAATAATAAAGTTGCGGTAAGTTAAATAATTTTTATTAAGGTGATAGATGATTTTGTCCGTTTGTCGTGAATTGCTCAGAGCCCCATAACTATGTAAATTGTTCAGACTAAAATGAATTTCAAATCACTGTCTGTTTCAATACAGGCGATATATCGTGAGAGAAATCTCCTAAAATCATCTTTGAATTAAAGATTTTTTCTATAAACAACTCTCCAAGGGATGAAAAAAAAGTGACAATCACCTAATGACCTTACGACCTTATATGTAACCCATCTTGTGCTAGTGAAAAATTACAAAATTCTGTTTTGAAGAACGATTTAAGAACGAAAAAACAAAACTTGTTAATATTGAGTCCTTTTATGATTAAGAGAGGGTATTTTTAATTTAATAAATCTTCGAAAGATTCTTCGACAGAAGCAATTTTTTAGACAATTTCTGAAGAGTGTGTTCGCTACAGTATTTTCTCTAATCCTTTAAGGGTTCTGTTTCAATATCAAAGCGGCACTGTGGCACTGCGAAGCCCAAACGTCCATTTATATGTATCACGCGAGCATAAATTAAAAAAAGTTCGGCTAAAGGATTCAACAATGTGAAAAAAAAAAACACCAGAACCAAATCAAAGGATATCGATCAATTGACACGTATATTTACGTCCTTAATTCTATTCTGAAGGCACCGTAAAATAATAATAAAAAACTCCTTGGAGTGAATCCTATTAATACCACTTTATAATTGGGGGGTTAATAACCAAAATCTTTATCTAATTTTTACTTATTATTGTCATTTTGTTTTTGTTTTTTTTTAATTTTCAGATTGAAACCCGAGCATATCCAGAATTATTAGATCAGATACGTGATAGTTCAACACCAATATGGGTTATTATTTTAGCTGTATTAGGTGGTTTATTACTATTAACAATTCTAATAATATTATTATGGAAATGTGGTTTCTTTAAACGAAGACGACCAGATCCAACATTAAGTGGTAATCTTGAAAAAAATAATGAAAATAAACCATTCATTCAAAAATAGCATAAAATTTTTAATAAATAAATAAAAAAAAACAAGCAAATTTTATAAATAAAATTTCAAAAATGTGTGATATAAAAAGACTTTTTTTTTTCTTAAAAAAGAAAATCTTTTTAAAATTAAATTATTTTTTATAAAATTCATGAAAAAAAATAAAAATAAAAACATAAACAGAAAAAAAAAAAGGAGTAACTTAACATAAAATAAAATAGAAACGGTCGTCTCAAAAAAAAAAAAACACAAATTTCTAAATGCACAAAAAATGGTTTCAAAAATAAATCTAATGTTTTTTTTTATCTTTTCCGAAAATCTTAATATTTTTAGTTTTATTTTTATTATAAAAAAAACAAAAGTTGTATTCTTAAGTTTTAAAAAATAATTATTATTGTTAAACTTGTGTAACAGGTTTTTATTTTTTAGGGTAACAAAAAAAAAAAACAATTGTAATGTCCTAAAGCACACAAAAAAATATGAGAAAAAAATAAATGGTTCTTTTAGTTTTAAAAATTTTTATTATATTTTTTTTTTTATTATGTAATTTAGAAAAATATATAATACATATTCATATTTTTTTCAATGATTACTTTAATTAAACTGTTAATTTAGAATTTAAATAATAGCGTGTATGTTCTTAATTTTTTTTTTTAATTATAAGTATTTGAAAATTGTAAATAATAATAATTTAAAAAAAGGCCTTCTTTAGAAAATATTTACATATACCTACTTAAAAACAAAAATGTTTAAAAAATGTTTAAATTAAAAAAAAAAAATAATATTTATAGTAAAAAACAAAAAACAATTCTCTAATATTAGATTTATCCTTTTTTTTATACATATAAATAAATTTTTTGTAAGATAAAAAGAAATGTAACGTTTTTAAACTAGTAACATAATTTACAGTTAAATTGTAAAAAAAATAATAAATATAATAAAGCCTAAAATAAATGAATAAATAAAATAAAAAAAAAATCATAATAAGGAATTTTCTAACACTGCTAAAGCTGTAGTCATACACGATAAAGATATTTCTTTCTTTTCAACCTTATCACACGCGATACTAATTTTTTTTTATTTAAAAGTAAGCATGGCAATCATATTTTAAAAAAAACTCTTAAAAAATATCTAATAAGAAGATTCTCGAAACTCTACAGAAGGATTTCTATCGAAGACGAATTGTAGCCTAAAATTTGCAAAAACTACCTAAGCTTTGGCACAAAATACAGGAAAAAAGTAATTTCTTAAATTGTAAATTGTCACAATTTGCAAAAAAAAAACATTCTATGTGGGCGTATTTTCGTTAAATGTCGCTTTGAAAATAAAAATTATTACTAATAAGTTAGATTTTGTTAAAACAAAAAAATAAGCTAAATAAAATTGTTTTTATTTCTTCTTAAAGATGTCACCACGTTAGTTAGTTATTAAAAATTTATTTTATTGAAAATTTTGTAAGTTTTTTGTAATAAAAATTAAACATTTAAAATACGAAAAATAATTGACTTTCTTTTTTCTAAATTCGATTTTTTGAAAGATACAAACGTGCTCTAAAATTATCCAACATTTCAACAAAATAACTGTGAACAAAGCCGTCAATATTACTCAATCTGTCAAATTGTTTAACAGTTACAAAAGAAATATCGAATTGAAAATTTGACTAACACAAATCAACATTATGAAGGATTTGTAAGTGATGAACGTTCTAAATGTTTCATGTATGCTAAAAATGTTGCCCACATTAAACTACAAAGACTTATAAATGGGACACGATTACGTTCTGGAATAAGTCCAAAATTAATTGTACTTAGTATTGGCCAAACAAATACAGCAACCTATAAAAAAGAAAAAAACAGAAAGAAAAAAACTTTAAGTAATGCTCATGTATAGGTTATGTTATATGTAAATGTAGACCACCTTATATGTTGGTAAGAATTTTGTTGATACTTCTTCAGAAGCTTCTCTTACAGTTTTATGTTCTAATAAACTCATAATAAAATAAAAACATGTCATTGCTGCTGGAGTATATGAAATTTGTTCAACAATTGCCTTTGATAATGCTGTTCTTAAATTTGTTTGAGGCCACATTGCTGTTGATATTTTAATCCATGAATATAATGTTGGAGCAACAAAACATCCTCCATATAAACCAAAACGTAAACATCTCCACCAATCATATTCACCTTTTATTTTTTTTTGTGTTTTCGATAAAAATAAAAATTATTAAATTTCGTTAAAATTTTCACTTTTTTTTATAGGAAATCAAATGAAATCCATTTGAGACATACCCCATCTTTTTCCTTCAATCGACTGTTGAACTATACTACTTACTGGCCAACTTATACTGTATGTTATCATTCCTCTTAAAAGAGGATATTTTGTAATTAATACTTTAAATCGTTCAATTAATACTTTCATTTTATTTATTTTGTAAATTATACTTTGTCTAAGGAGAAAATCAAAGAAAATTATCTTTAATTTTTAAACTGTTATATTTTTCACAAAATACATAATTTTTAAAATTAGTATTTAATAAAAACACACAGGTTTTAAAAATCAAAACAGCCTCTTTTTATTTAAAAAACAACACCAAAAAAAAACAATTACATACTTAACAATTATCATATAATTAAGTTCATAAAAATCATTATTTACAAAAAATGGAGAAATTTGAAAATTCACCACAGGTAAGCAACATTTTGCAGCTGCTACCATATGGTAAGTAACCAAATTAACCATTATTGAAAAAATTTGATCACTGTGGTAACATAACCGTAAAGGTTACTTTTGGTATAAACGGTAAATTATTATCGAATATGGTAGATTTACTTTTTATTATGGTAGCTACCATGATTAATTTTCGAATTTCCCCAAATACACCAACAAAAACAAAATTAAAACCATTCAATGAAATAAACTTTTTGAACATTTTTTGTTTGTATTTTTTGTCTTTTTCTAAAATTATTGCCATATTTTTTTTCTCTATCTAAATTAACGTTAAAAATTTCATTGATTTAATTTATCTTTTTCTAAAAATTTCATATATGATAAAAATATGGTCCATAGAAGACTGCATACACTCACAAAAACAATACGATGTTTTTCTGGTACTAATCCATAATTTATAGTTTGTGTGAAAGGCCAATATAAAAGACCAATCTGATAAAAAAAATAGTAAATTAGATTTTGTTTTTGTTTAAAGGATAAACAAAAAAAAAAAAAATATTCATATTAATTATGTACTTTATATGTTGGTAAAAATTTCATTTTTGTTTCTTCAACAGCCTCATACAGAGTTTTTGATTCCATAAGGTTCATACCAATAAAAAAGAACATTGTTGCAATGGGAGTATATGAAATTTGATCAACCATTGACTACAAAAAAAAACAAAAAAAAAATGTTATCCATCAATTTTGAGTAAATTTTAATTTTTCCAAAATAATTTACTCACTTTAATCATTCCAGTTTTTATTGTTTGTATTGGCCACATAAATGTTGTTATTCTCATATGAGCATAAAGGGTCGGAGCAATAAATATTCCACCCCATATACCAAAATGCATTGCTTTTTTCCAATCATAATTATCTTAATTATTTGGAAGAAAAAAGTATTTTTTTAAATTAAATTTTTTTCTTTCAGGGTGATAGTTCAGGGTTTCTTACCAAAACTATGACCTTCAATAGTTTGCTGAATTAAACAACCAGTTGGCCATAATGTACCATATGCTAGCATACCTCTTATAACAGGTCGTGATTTTATCACATTCCATGCTTTTTGAAATGCAGACATTTTATTGAATACTGATTGTTTTTTTTCCCTTGTATTTTTATTACAATTTTTTTTTCTTTGGTTTTTATTTAAAATTTTATTTTTTTTATTTTCACAATTCGCTACCTCATTATTATTGTCAAGAATTTCAATTATCTAATCCAATTGTATATCTGAAATTGTTCTTTTTTTTAAAATTGTCTTTCTTTTTTCGAATCGTAAAGGGGAGTTTGAGGGGAGGGGGGAATGAATATCTTTCCAGAATAACTATATTAGTATGAACCGAACGTAAATTTGAATCAACCACTTTCTTTTCAAGGACAAAATATGTAAATTATTTTAATTTTTGTTTTTGTAGTGGGAAAATGAACTTTGAAATATTTTTCAAAATGGAGGAAGCATTTTCAAAATTAAATTTAAAGATTTTATAAGCGTTTGGAAAATTTATGAAAATAATTATTCGATAAAACACCTCAATTTAAATTTAAAAAAAAAACAAACAAATTAATTTTAACTACGGATTAATTAAATGCATCAAACTTTTCGTCGTTTTTTTAACGAATTTTTTCTTTTCAATGCCAAAAATTTCAATGTTAAAAATTAATAATTTTCCATGCACTCAATCATAAAAAAACACTTATTTTTCCCAATTATTCAAGATAAAAATCACACACACACACACACAGTTAAATTCAAATGAGTCACTTACATTTTCTAACAAAATAAAAAATATTACATCACAGTTTTAAATAAAAAATTTTCCACTGATCCTTAATTTTTCTAGTTTTTCATATTTTTATTTTTCCCTTTTTTTTGCTTTGTTTTCCTTTAATCGAATTTTTGAACAAAATTATGAGAATCAAAATATTTATTCTTAGTTTTCTTTTTATAAAAAAAAAATTTTCCTCTAGAACTTCAGTGAAAAATTTTGTGTTATTTTGTTTCGAAACGAGGAAAAACTACTAACTAATCTTTCTTTGTTTCAGATAAATTAAATTTTGTATGTAGGTACTTTGCGATTTGCAAGAGCAAAACTAATTTTAAATTTTTTTTACGTAAATTGCGTCAGTAAGTCTCTTTGAAGAAAAAAAAAGAAGCAAAATAATAAAATGTGCAAAAAAGAAACACGTGCCAAAATTTCAATGTTCAATGTTCAAAAATTTTTTGAAAATGTTGTAATTTTTATTTATTTAATTTTTTTTTTCAAAATGACGTCATTAAAAGATGTACAATGTTATAAAAATAACAAATTTTGAATCAGATTATTCTATTTTTTTTTTTTGTCTTGAAAAAAGAGGAAAAATACAAGTGCGGAAAACAGCCGTTCATATAAAAAGAGGACACATGGTTATTGTGTGGGGAAAAAAATCGTAAATTTCGTTGAAAATAAACACAAAAAAAGTTTTGAGTTCAAGAGTAAATTGTTTAATTTTAATTGTTTTTCTTTTTTCTTTTCAATTAAAATTATTTCCTCAAAGATAAACTGTCCAATATGGAATCCATTGTATTTTCATGAAACATTTTTCGTATTTTAGCACTGATTTGTATTTTTAAATTTACAATTTTAACGTTTATTATTTGAAAAAATCGTCCTTGAAGAGATCGATAAATTATCATTTCTTGTTTTTTCCAGAACTAGCTAAATAACTTCTCTTGAATTCTTCCTTTTTTTAATTCAAAATTTACACTTCTAAGTAACTAGAAAAGCTAGAACTTTTCTAATTTCAAAATGATTAGAATTTATGAAACACCCTTTTCTAAATTTTTTTCGAAAGAAAATTAATACATTTTAGAATTAAAATTCGAATTATTGCACAGAATAAACATGAAACGAAAAAGAAACAAACAAAACTATTATTGACCTTGTCCTTGATGACGTAATTTTATTATTGTTCACCTACCTCAAGGATAAAATTATAGAAAATAAAAAATTATCAAAAATTTACGAAATTATTTTTTAATTTTCCTTTTGATTCTTTTTTAATTACGATTTAATAATTTCGATAAAATAAAAATTCGAAATATTCGACGATTAATTATGAAGATTCGTTTGAAGATTTCAAATTTGTTGTCCTTTTATTTTTAACCAATAGAACACAGCTCTGTTATTGAAATGCAACTAAAAATTATAACTGCATTTTGATTTTGATTTTATTACAAAGTGTGTTGATTTGAAGACAAATAATTCATGACGTCTTTCAGGAGCGATAAATTCGAACATGCGCGCGTTTAATCAATTTTAGAGAACAAAAAATAATATTGTTTACGTGTTAATTTTTAATTCATTATTTTTACCTTCAATTTTAACGGTCGTTGTTTTTGGAAAATTAAAAAAAAAAATATATTTTAATTTTTTTATGAAAAATAAATTTCAATTTATTTTGTATAAATGCTTTCTTTTTTTTTTTTAAATAAATAAAAAATTTAAAAATTAATAACAAAAAAAAAAATAAAAAAGAATTTATTAAAAAATTTTCATGTTGAATTTAAACTTTTCAAACTATTATGTTGAATTGTTGCTTGATTTTTTTCTAATTGTTTCATATATGCAAGAAATGTTGTCCATAAAACACTACAAACGCTCACAAATAAAACACGATTACGTTCTGGTACTAATGTGAAATTGATTGTTTGTAAAATTGGCCACACACAAATTCCCACCTGAAAATAATTTACAAAAAATCATAAAATCCAATTAATTTTGTATTTTTTATAATTTAAATTTTACATACTTTGTATGTTGGTATAAATTTAGCTTTTAATTCATTGACAGACTCTTCAAATGTTTTAAATTCTAATAAACTCATACCAATATAGAATGATGTCATAGCGAATGGACCATATGATATTTGATCTACTACGGCCTACACACCCACACATATAAAAGGAACATTAAAATTTAAAGAAAAAAAAATCCAATTTAAATTATTTTCATCGTTACTCACTTTTGTTATTCCCGATTTTAAATTTGTTTTTGGCCACATAACGCTTGTTAACCTAATCCATCCGTATAATGTTGGTGCAACATAAAATGCACCATAAATACTGTAACGTAAACATCTTTTCCAATCGTAATTTTCTGTTTTTCATGAAATTTGAGAGAGAAAAATTTGGTAAATAAATTTGGAAAAAAAAGACATCTTAGAAAAAAGTAATTTTCGAAATATGTACTTACCGAAAGTTCGACCTTCAATTGTTTGTTGTATAACACTAGCTGTTGGCCACAATACACCATATGCAATCATTCCTTTTAATAACGGTCGACGTTTTGAAATAATTTTTAATTTAGCCAGCATAGACACCGTTAATGTCATGATTATTTGTTTTTTTTTTCTTATTTGTTAAATAATATCGTCAATACACAATTCAAAACTCATAAATTTATTTTTCAGAAATTTCGGAATGTCTGAAATCATCATTAGATAAATTATAACATTAAAATTATCCTTGATCAAAAAAGTCACAACAAGATTTTCAAAACAAAAACTTTTCAAGAATTATTTAAGAATGGTCAATAGGAATAAAGTGAATTAGGTACCTAATTAGAATCTTTGCTTTTTCAGATCTCCATGGACTAAATATCAAATTACATACTTTTGAAAGGACTAATTTTTGTTAAGAATAATGAAGTCTATTATAAAGACTTCTATACTGACAAGAATCACTGTTTTCCACTTTTGGCCTACTAAAGAAATTCTGGAGAAATGGTGTGAAGCTCTTTCTTAAATTCTAAACAATATTTACATTATCCAAACATAACATTGTATGTTAACAATTTTTTCACATGAAACTTTTAACAAAGATTATATCATATTTTTCAAATAAAATTTGATCCCCAGTATGTGGGATCGTAGAATATTCAATGCACGTTTATTAAAACGAGTTTTTTTTATTATCTAGATATTTCATATTTCTCAATGTTTTTATTTCTATTTTTACGACATTAATGACTTGCATTGTATAAATTTCATTGATTACATGAGCACGCTTTTATTTGAGAACACTAACACACTAATAACACTGTACAGTGTACATTGAACATTATTCTTATAATTTCTTAATTAAATCTACACTTTTATATAACTTATTGATATTTTGAAGAAAATAAAAAGAAGACAATTTACAAATTTCAATGACCTTGACCTATTTTTAGAAGAAGCGGGAAAGGAAGTGGATACCACTGATACCAGCTCAGCTATTATCCACATGCGCTTACTTAGGAAAAAAAAAACAAGTAATTTTTTTTTTCGATTGATTACTCACTACATAATAGAAACCAACAAATGAACTTACAAAATAATTCAAATTTTAACACATCCAGCAAACTAAAACAAATAACTTACACTAAATGAAAATTAAATAAAACTAAAAAAAAATATATTAACGAGAATTTGTCTAGGCAATAAAAATAAAACTATGTATGTAGAAGAAAATCACAGCTAGCTAGAGCACCATTCAATTCACGACTGTCAGGTGGAACGTGGAACAGCTGTTCTATGACGAATTAATTCTATGTTTTTTCTTTTTTCTTTCCGCATTTTTGCTTTCATATTTCACAGTTTGTTCTTGAGAAAGTGCCCCAGTTATTTTAAACAAAACACAGAACGCAATTTTTAAAAGTAGGTACAATAAAAAAACGTTTTTTTTACAATTTAAAAAAAAAATATTTTTTTATTTTAAACTTAAAACAAAAAATGAATATTTAAAATAAAAATAATCTTACTTGCAAATAATGAATTATGACAATTACATGAAAATTTAAAATATGAAAAAATTGATAAGTACAAATCACACAATATGTTTTTTATCTTATCAATTTTTTTTTGCAGAAGCAGTAGTTTTTTTTTCTTTTCTTCTTTCGTTATAAAATACAGATATTCAAAAATCAAGTACATATTATTTTCATTTCCATCTACTTTCATTTTTAATTTGTTTTTCTTTACATACATTACATAATTCATAATTATTATTTTCAATTTTTAATTCGCATTTATCATTATTGATATTTTTTTTAGCATTTTTACATATTTTTATTTCATCAATATCATTAATTAAACATGATAGAATTTCTGGTGATAATTCTGTTGTTAATTCTTCGGATAATAAATGATTAAATATATAAATTTTTAATTCATATTTATCATTAATTATAATTTTTTTAGATGTTTTTAATAATGTTATATCAAAATATGATATACATATTAATTTACGTTCTGGATCACGATGTATACCCCATAATGTATTTGGTAATGTTACTTCAAATATATCATCATATAATGAATCATATTGTAATTGTAATTGTGTATCATCATCTAAATAAACACTTTCTTCAATATGTAATTCATTTATTATTTCATTTTTTTCATTATTATCTTTTTTATTATTATCAATTATTGTATTTTTTGTTCTTATCATTTCAACAATTTCATTTTTTCTTACAATTATTTTCATTTTTTCAATTGGTAAATTATTATCATCATCATTATCATCATTATCATTATCATCTTCTATAACTATAACATTATTTTCGTTATTTTTTTTATTATTTTTCTCTTCAATCTTTACATTTTTAGTTATTATTCCTTTTTCAGTTATTTCACCATCATCATTTTCTTCTCTTTCACCAACTTTTTCTATTTGTTTCTTCATTTGTTCATCATTTTCATTTTTATTATTTTCGTTTTTTTCACTTTTTTTAATATTATCTTTTATATTATTTTTAATTTTTTTCGAGGGAATATACACAACCACATTTGTTGCTGTATCAATATCATCATCTGTTTTTTCATCGTTTGTATCAGATGTTTTTTCATTTAATTTTTGTTTTCGTTTTGACTGTAAAAAAAACACCAAAAAATGAAATTTAATCAACAAAAAAATAAAAATGTTTTAATGAAAAAAATTGTAAACATACCACAACACGTTTTGTTGGTAAAGATGATGAATCTGTATCAGATGATACGGATGTTGATGGTGTTTTAGCATTTTTACGAGTTTTCTAGAAAAATAAATAAAAAGTAAATTTTCCAAATCAATTTATTTGAAATTATGAAAATAATATTAATATTTACCTCTATGATTTCTTTTTCTGTTGGTAAATTAAGATATGGTATTGCATTTGGTTTTAATCTTGCCCTACCACGTTCCAATCTATATATTTCACCATTAATTACTTGTTCAAAATTTCGTATAACATCATTTAATTGAAAATGTCTTTCACATACTTTATCCGATGGTTTAAATTCTTTTTGTTTTGGTAATGTTGCTTTCCAAATTTCATACATATTCTTAAAAATAAAAAATAAGTGCATAAATAATCCATTAAAAACTTTTTTCAGGTAGGTGGTTGGTGGTGATGCTAGTACTTACTTTTGGTGGATGAAACATGCATCTTCGTGGTTGATCTTTGCACACATTATCACATGATGGAACAAAACAGTTTCTCATTACTTTTTGATTTTATTTAATTAAAACCCACTCAACAAAAACTTGAAAAGATTTGTTTAATAATAAACAAATTTAAAATATAAAAAAAACTTGATCCTCTAGCTAGTAGCTTCAGTTTGTCAATTGGTTAGCTTGAGCCTTGATAGCTGTCATTAATAATGTCAATTGTCAATTATCAAATGACAATTTGTGTTGTGTGGTTATGTTATATTTCAAAATTCAACTGTTAATTCATATAATCAACAGTAGATGGAAGAACAAACAATTTTAATTTTAATAGAAGGCAACTTCATTTTGGCGGAAATTCATTAAATTCAACCGCCAATTTTAATTCTATTAGTTCAATACAATTTCCTATTTTAATATTATGTACTATAATTTGTGTTAAATGTGTTTTGTGATTAATTTATAAGTCCAACACTCAATTTAGTTGTGCACATTAGTACTTAAAAGGTTCATTTAATTAATAATGGTTTACTGGATACTGAACTGATAATTTGTTCTACTCCAAAATAGAAAAAGGTTTCGTGCACTTACCTTTTTGGTGGTGGGTGGTCATCTTCGAAATTGATTTCTGCTTAGAATTATTACGCGACGGAACAAATCACTTATTGACTTCTTTTTTCAAAATTACAAATCACTTAAGAAAAACTGAAAAATTAATAAAAACTACCAATTATTGAAAATATCACTTATTAGCACTATAAACCACGAACGATCCGATATCCTATAGTTAACAACTTGTCTTTAATGTAAAATGTAAATAATAATTCATCTGCGAGATTCATTTCTGCACATAATTATTAAACCACGGAACAAATCACTTATTCACTTCTTTTTTCAAAATTACAAATCACTTAAGAAAAACTGAAAAATTAATAAAAACTACCAATTATTGAAAATATCACTTATTAGGACTATAAACCACGAACGATCCGATATCCGATACCCGATAGTTAACAACTGTCATGTCACTGTCAGTGTCGTCTAATCTAATGTAAAATGTAAATTGAAAAAGGACAAGTTCTAAGTGCTGAAGTGCTAAATGCTGACTGCTGAAGATGAGGATTTATTTTGGCGGCACTTTCATTCAATCAAAGCATCATCAGCAATTTATTTTAGCTGCTTTGCTACTTAGTAAGTTTTAGTTTTTTTTATTTGTGTGAATCGTGTAATCGTTTAAGGTTTATGTAATGCCGACATTAATATTCACGGGTAATTTTATTAGAAATTAGAAAAAATAGGTAAAATAGAATCATAAAAAAACAAAACTTTTTAATTAAGTGATTTTCGTTAACGTGAAATAATAAAAAATTGAAGAAAATAGTTTTTCGCGAAATTCGTAGTGCATCAATTTTAACTTGCCGGGCAATCGAATTTTTTACATTTTCACAAACTTTTCATTATTATAATTCAAGATAAATTTATTTTTAAATTTTATAAAATATGGCTTATTATCTTTCTTTAAAGGTAAGTAAAAATATATGTATTTAAAAAAAAATTAAAATTATTGCAATAATGTGTAACTTAAAATCAATTCATTCTCTCATAATTAAAATTCCCTTAGAAAATTGGTGGGATGAATATCATATTTATCCGCCTTTATTTTTCTTATTAGTTTTTTGTCATTTGTTTTTTTCTTTTTGTATCTGAAGATGCAAATTCATTACTTAATAATTTCATAACTTCTGCATGCTTACGATCAGGCGTTTTATGAAGTTTATAATTTTCTTTAACAAATTTTGCAAAACCAGTTGGTTCTCTAACTGGTGTATGCATTATATTACCTTCTTTATCTTTACGATTCAAATAGATTTCAATTGCACCATGACAATATGAACAACGAATATTTTCAATTTTCTTTGATTTTGAATGTGTGTAGGCCCTACAAAAAAAAAAAAGATGAAAAAAAATTGTTTTAGAAATACATATTAGAATTTATAGTGGAACAAATATCACACTTACTTTGCTTGACACAAACTACACTTATACGTGTATTTGTAATCGATTTCATACTGGTGACAGACTTTAATTTTTGGCAATTCAGGAAATATTTCATTTGCTCTACTTGCCCTGTTCATTAGTTTAAAAAAAAAATATTAAAATTGGAAAATTTAAACTATGTTTAAAAAATAAATACCATTTTCTCCATGTTCCATTATGGCTGCTGTCTTCACCACTTAAAATCCATGTTGCCGCATGACACAGTTCATGAATGAGTGTACATCGTAAACGATCTGCACTTGTTATTACTTTTTCACTTAATTCAATGCAACTATGTCTACCTTCAGAACTGTGAAAACAGGCAAAGAAAAACGAAACGAGATGAAACAAAAAAAAAATGTTAGTTTTTATTTATCTGAAAAAAATTATTTATATATTTTTTTCATACTAACTTTTTTCGATTGCAACATCTTCCAGCGGTTGTTAATAATTTTTTATTCCATTTAATTGGAACATTCAATTTATTATCAAAAACTTTATCATTATAAAGTACATAGAGTTTTTGCGTTAGTTCGTCTTTTTTTGTTTTAAAATTTTCTCTGTAGTATAGAGCATCAGGATGACAATGAATTTTGTTAATTGTTACTGAAATAAAAAAAAAAAAAATTTTATATTATTTTATTTTTGTTCAAAATAATAGAAAATAGTATTTTTTTTTTTTTACCATCTAAAGATCTTAGAAATCCATATTTATCTATTGGCGTCATGGTAGTCTTGTCTGGAAGTGGAGTTTTTTGATTTGGAGTTCTTGGTGTTGACATATTTTTTGTTTTCTCTTTTGATGGACTTTCGTTTGTTGTAATTTCTAATTAAAAAGAAAAAAAAAACAATAAAGCTTCAGATTTTTATTCTAATTGGATTTTAATTTGTATTTTTATATGTACAGATTTATAGCGAAAAAAATTATTCCAATTAAAACTGAATTTTTGATTAAATTGGGACCAACTTAGAAACGTTAAAATTGGTAATTAAAATAATACATACATGCAAACGTATTATTTCTTTTGTTTTTCATTTTTCATCTATTAAAAATGTACTGAAACTGAGGGAGAATGAGAGAGATAATTGTGATATTCAATAAAAAATTATCATTTATGATATAACAATGTTTGGGAAAAATGTTTATTTGATAAAAATCTACAAATTTGTAGAACATTGTAATTTTATATTTTTAGTAATTTGGGAGATTTAAGGAAAAATTGATTCTCAGTTTTATGTTACTTAATATTTATCACGTTTTTTCTTTGATTTACATTGCTCATAGATATTTAATATATTCGGTGAAAATAAAGCTAAGGGTCTTCTCTACATTTCATTAGAACATAATTTTGATGTAACTTTAATCACAACTTAGTTATGATTGATTAAAAACAATAAGTTGTCTTGTTAATATGGTATGCCCAACAAAATAAGCATTCAGTCTTGGTACTATAGGAGTCGTTGATTAAATTCAAATAAATTAGGTTTAAACCAAAATTCGAATTAGTGAGTTTATACGACATGAAATTGGGAATAAATCAAAATCCGTATTAAAAGTGGATTAGCTATAAACTTGTATTATGATTTTTTAATTAGAATCCTTCCTATACTTTTTTTTTTACCAAAAATTCTGTTGTTGTAATAATTAACTTACTTTTTTTGTTAGATCCTTCTATTTGTGGTGATCGTATTTTAAATATTGGTGTACCAGTTTTAACTGATTCAAGTTGTTTATTAACTAAACTAAATATTGCTGGTAAAGGATATTTCAGTTTAATTGAATCATCTTCATTGTCTAAAGCAACAGCATTTTTATATGTTGGAGAATTTTCTAATTTTTTAATATTTCTTTCTAAATTCGAATCATCAATGAAATCTTCTTCATCATATCTTGGAGTAAAAAGTTTACGTTTTGTTTTTTGTGTACTGCTTGTTGAAAATTGTGGAAAAAAAAAAAAAAAAAAACAAAAATAAACATTAAAATGAATTTACACACAAGTTATTTTTATAAGCTTACGTTTGTGGAGTTGTTGGTATTTTTGATTTTTCCTCATATTTACATGTTTCTAATAATTTATCCAATCGATCCTTAAAAGTTGCATCTATTAAAAAAAAAATTCGATTCTTTTTGTACTGATCATTAAAAAATAATCTAAAATTACGTAATTACCATTATCTGCTGCAGAAGTATCACAATTCTTTTTAACTTTAACACAATCATCAGACAAATCAAGATAAACAATTTTTTTTGATTTATTCTTCTTTTTTCTTGTTTTTGTATATTTTTTCAATCTATCATCATCTGATGATTCAGACATTGATTTCAATGATAATGAATCTTCGGTATCTGGATCAAAATCTGATTGATTTTCTGAACTGCTACTGCTACTAATACGATATTTTTTCGGTTTTATTTTTCGTCCTATTGAAAAAAAAAAAAATAGAATGAAATTTATTCTTTCCTGAAGGCAAAAGAAATCACCTCTTTTTGTTGTATTTAGTTCAACATTATCTTTTGGCATTTCCAATTTCTTTTCAGATCCTCTTATTGGTTTAACTTGTGCTATAGGTTTTTTGAAATTTTTCGAATCATTCAAAATGTCATTGGTGAATGTTTCTTGTCTTAATTTCGTTGAATGAAGATCAGGAAGAATATTTTCATGAACTGAAAAATTGAAAGTTTATAAATTAATTAAAAATGAAAGAAATTAATTATTGCTTAAATTTACATACAATTAGTAAAATTTTCTATTGTAGATTCATCTTCATATTTTGAAGTACTTAAATTTTTATCAAGCTTTTTTATAACTTCTGGTGTTTGCCATTTATCTCCATATAATTTGGTTAGAAGATTCTTTGCTAAATCGTCAATTTGAAGTTCTATTTGTTCTTTTTCACCAATTAAATTATCATTTGTATCATTGATATTTTGTGAATTTGATGGATTATTATTTGTATTATCGATAGGAGTATTTTTTGATGATTTCTTATATTCAACATTATCGATAGGTGTATTTTTTGCTGATTTTTTATATTCAACAGTATGTTGACTTTCTGCATCAGATAATCGTACATTATTGAAATTATTATCATTTTCATTATGCTGATTATCATCATTTGTTGTTCTTATTTTTGTTTCATCTTCGGATTTTGAATTATTGTTTTCTTCATTATCATCACTTTGATGGCACATTTCGTTATTAGCATCATTTTGTTTATCGCTTGAAGTATTATCAGATAAAGATGTGTACGTTATAACGGGTTCTTTTAATTTAAATTTAATTTTTATTGTTGCTGAAATATTAATTTTTTCAATACATGTCTCAGAGTCCAGTAATGATGATGGTGTATTCGATTGCTGTGGAAAATCAGAATTATCGTTAATGTCCACATTTTCGGATGATGATTGATGATTTTTTTTCGATGGTGTTTGTTGTTTTGTAATGTTCTTTTGATTTTTAGTAGTATCATCTAAATCTGGTTCATTTTCATTTGATGTTTCTGCTATTTCTATTGAATCTTCAACAAAATGTTCATTTGGTTCTTTTTTCACATCATAATTGAATCTTTGAGAAACAAAAGGATATGATTTTTCTGTAGAAATTTCTTCAATTCCTGGCGTTACAAGAGGTATTTTATCTAAATACTCTTCTAGTCGTTTAATTCGTATATTATGTTCGGTATTTGGTAATGATAAACAAGATTCTCTACCTGTAGAAGGTTTTATATCAGAAATTTGAACATTATATGATCTTTCAGATTCACTATCAGATGAAATCACTATAACATTATTGTCAATAACACTACTTGTATTCTCTTCAATTTTAGTTTCATCATCTGTTTCTGAAATTACAATAGATTTACTACTATCAGTATCGCCAACTGTATATACCCTGTTGCTATCATATTCAATATCATCATCATCATTATCTACTGTTGTTAATGATGATAGCTTATTTACTTCTTTTGAACGTCGAACAGGTGGTGTTAATGGACATAAAATTGATGTTTTTCTTTCATTTTCCGTTGATAAAATATAACTTGTAGTCACAGATAATGTATCAGCTTCAGCTATTTCTTTCATTTCATAATTCATAATAAATTTATTTTCAATTGTTGGATTATTGATGATAGATGGTGGTGATTTAATACCTAATTGTTTCACTTGTGCAGATAACATTTGCAAATCATCCATTGAATTATCATTTTGAAATTTTTGTTGATCATCATTTTCAGTACTAAATAAACTTTCAGTTAATATTATTTCTTGTTTAATTTCTTTGTTATTTTCATCATCAGCAGATACATGAAGATGTTCCATCTCTATCTCCGTTTGTTGTGCATGTTCTTCAATTTCTTCGTAATCATGATTTCGACTTTTGTTCATTGATGAATTTGTCGATTTATAATCTGATGAGCAATTTGTTACATCAGAATCTGATAATTCTAATTTTTTAGAGAATTCCATTGAATATCTCGTTGTCGTTGTTATATTTGATTCTTCAATAGTCGTAGCGGTAGCATCATTTCTCTTAGTAATAAGAGCTTGATGAGCAATAACGGCATTATCAGTAATAACCGTAACTGCTCTTTCTTTTTGTTGTTGTGATGTTCTACTTAAAAACAAACGATTCAATTCTTCAGCTTCATTTTCAGATTCATCGTCAGTCAATAATTCTTTTAGCAAAGATCTACTAACTTTCTTTTTTTCAATAATATGTTTAACTTGAGTTCCTTTTTCATTTTCGTTATCACTTTTATCTGTCTTATCATCTATAGACGGTGGAACAACATTTTTTTTTCTTGATGATAGTGTGAGTTTAGAAAATTCTGAAATTTCAAACATTTTTAACAATTTTAACAAGATATTCTAAAAAATTAGCATAACTCACTTTCTCTAACATTAAATGCATTCTTTGATGGATTTATGTCTTCAACTAATTTAAATTCATTTTCCATTTGTAAAATTTTATAAAATAAAGAAATTTAAATGTAAAAATAAACAATTACTAAGCACTTTCTTCTACACTTTCCATAAACATAAAACAATCAATTCAAACAACAAAATGTACAGTAAAAAACGGCACACGGCACGACAGGTACAGAATTCAAATTCAAATATTCAAAATTTGACAGCTAGATTTCCAGAGCATTTCAAACTTGTGAGTTATTATATCATTGCCATGTAAGATTGATAAGTGTTGATATTTTATCGTTAAAAATGTTCTTCATGTTAAAAGTGTTTCAACAACGCAATAGTTTGTAAAACGCTTATTAAAAAAAAAAAAAATAAATAAATAAAATTCAGTAATTTCGTTTAAGAAAAATTTAAGAACGAACGAAATTAAAAAACAAAAAGTTCGTAAGTAAAAAAATGCGTTGCGTTTTGTAGAAATCGTAAAGTCCCAGCCAGTGTTAATCATGTGTATTTTCTGCATGTGTCAAAAGTTTAGTTTTGCGGGCTATTGACATAGCCGTATATCCGAGAATGATTATAGTTAAGAAGGGAAAAATTAAAAAAAAACAATTTAAGTGATTTAATTTAGTTTTAATTTTGTGATCTGAAAAATTAGTGAAATTTAAAAAAATGGGACGACGTTCAATTAATACCACGAAAAGTGGTAAATACATGAATCCCACGGACCAAGCAAGTAAGTAAAAATGTCCTTATTAAGGAGTAAGGAAAATGAAGTATGTATTTCTAATGAATTTTAGAATAATTTATTATTTCCTTATAGGAAAGGAAGCTCGGAAAAAAGAATTGAAAAAGAATAAAAAACAACGGCAAATGGTACGAGCTGCTGTACTAAAAGGAAAAGATCCAGGACAAATTTTAGAAGAAATGGAAAAAATTGATGAAATGGGTGAGGTTGTTATGAAGAAACTATTTGTGTAAAATCATATGTAGTATTTATGCGAATGGTTTTCCAAAAATTGCCTTTTATCAGAAAAGAAATTAAAAAAAACCTCATTTTAAATTGTATTCTTTTTTTTTTTTTAGAATATAATGTTTACCAACCATCACCCCTTAATGAAAAAGTTTTACGTGAAAAAAGGAAGAAGTTAAAAGAAACTTTCGACAGAGTCATGCGGTTATATGTAAGTTCTTAAGTTCTTCAGTTCATTTGTAATTAGAATTTATTATGGGTTTTTTTTTCTCAATAAAATATTTATAGCATAATGATGATCCAGAATTATGGGCTGAATTGAAAAGAAAAGAAGTTGAATATGAAAAGAAACGTTTAAAGAAACAACAATATTATGAAAGTGTTAAACATGCTCAAACTGTACAAGTTGATGAAATTCCTTTACCACAAATGAATACTGCTCCATCAGGAACACCTTTTCCAGCTGGTCAAAGAATACCATCAGTTCCAACAGCAATTGCACCACCATTTCCTGCTCCTACTGTACCACCAGTAGGAATTCTCAAAAAGCCATCAGAAACAATACACAAATCTGAAAATAAACCAACAATTGATAATAAAAAGAAAGAACCTCCAGGTTGTCCTCCAGGACCACCACCAGATCTATTTAAAATGAAAGAATTAGATTCTGATTTTGAAGATGATGAACCACCAAAATTAAAAAGATCAAAATCGATTAGATTTTCAGATGAAGTTCAAGTTAAGGTAAAATATTTGAATCGAAGTTGATTTAAGTAAATTTCAATTTCATATTTTTTTTTTTTTTTTTTAAATAGGAAAAGAAAATTAGAGAAGAAGAAGAAGATGACGATGATGTTGATGATGATGATAATGATGATGATGATGATAATTCACAATCACCACAGACAAAATCAGATAGTGATGATGTGTCTAAACCTAATGAATTGCAACAACGTATGTTAGAATTATCTGGTCAAAATATTGATGAATTTATGAAAGAAATGGAAATTGTGCAGAAGAAAAGAGAACAAGAGAAAGAGAATGAAGAACGTTCATCAAATAGTGGTGAAGATGAAGAATCAGATATATCAGACCATGAAGATGAAGGTAAATTAAAAATTAAAACCTTTATGTTGCCATCTTGTTCATACATCCTTTTTATTTTTTATTTTTTCAGATAAAAGAAGACGTTCTCAAGCTGAATTACAAAAAAGAAATGCATCTATTTCAGAGCCATCAATTCCATTACCACCAACACCTGCACCGCCAGCTCATGTATTAACATTACCAAATGGTCCACCACCACCACCAATGGGTATGCCACCACCTCCAGCTATGCTATTTAGACCACCTCCAATGAGACCAGGAATTCCAGGAATTTCACTTAGAATGCCACCAGGTAAATATAAAATTTCAAATAGAATTAGTGTTAAAATATTGAATATGAATTGAAATTAAAATAAATTTCAAGGTCCTCCTGGTCGACCTGGTATGCCACCACCTGGACCTCCTGGTCTACCACCTAGATTAGGTATTCGTATGCCACCTGGACCACCTCCAGGTTTACCTCCAGCTAGATTAATGCACCATCATAAGCAACAGCAACAACAAATGCAAGTTAAAGATTCAAAAGGTGTAACGACAATTACAGCAAAGCCTCAGATAAGGTTTGTCAATTTTATTGTTGTTTTTAATTTAATAAATACGATAAAATTTAATTTCTTTTGTTTGTATAGAAATTTAAGTGCAGATGTTACAAGATTTGTACCATCAACATTACGTGTTAAAAGAGAAGATAAACAGAAACCAAAACCAAAACAAATTCCACAAGAATATAAAAAAGCTGAAACAAATAAAGCAGCTACAAAAGATGATGCTTATATGCAATTTATGCGTGAAATGTCAGGACTTCTATAGCAATATTATAATTATTTAAAGAATTTTTTTAAATTAAATAAAGTGAATTAAATAATATTGAATGAAGTTTTTATTTATTCAGACAGACAAGAAGTAATAATCCCAAAACGCTTGCACCAATTTCATTAACCCTTATGGGCTTTTTGTGAGTTACTGCATATTACACAATAGGTAAATCGTGAATAGATAGATAATGGAAATGCCTTAATCGTTTTTTTTTTTGATAACTTGTTTTCATATGGTACAAAATACTGTAGTCGGATACCGTATTGTTTATAAAATTGTATTGTATTTCTGAATGTATGTACACTGCGCGACACATAATTGACATATACTCTATCCACTAATTATTTGCACCACAGCGCTTATGGACATATTTTGTCTTGTTTCTTGTTTTCATCACCGGCACTTTTATCCAGCGTCTCATTGCACATATAATAGATTGGGGTATGGTATGAGTAGCTTAGTATACTAATATTAAAAGTATTAAGTGTAATGACACTGGATAAAAATGAACTTTTCCATAAGCGTTGTGGTGCAAATAATTAGTGGATAAAGTATAAGTTATGATTTTTCATATTTTTTTGAAAGAGTTATAATAAAAGGATAGCGACCTAAATAATTTTATGATATAGGAATTGAACAGTCCTTAAACTTGCTAAAGTCACTGCAATTGCTCTGTCTAATGAATTGGATTTAATTATTAAAGCTTTACTGCGTTTCGCCTCTGTGGTTGCCATTTTTATACCAATGTCTTTTATGTTTTCTTTTTTCCGTATTTTTCTGAATCCTTTAAAAAATTATTAATTTTATTCAATCTTCTTCTGTTTCTTTGTATAGTAATCTGAAAATCCCTATATCATAAAATGAATTAAAAAAAAAACAGATGAGGTCAACTATGTGTCGCGTAGTGTATGTTTTTTTGTTCTCTATCTCTACTGAATTTTGTGTATGCGTTAAAATATCTCTAAAATCGAGGATATCATTTTCCATTAAAAGTTTACGAGTATATTCTAAAAAAATCCTTTGTCTATAAAATGGGATTTTTATTGAAATAAATTTATTGCAAAAAAAAAAATGCAAAAAACAATACATATCGTCCATTAACACTTTTAAAGATTTATGCCAATAAATTTGCAATCATCACATCATGAACCACCGTTATTTAAAAAAAAATAATAAAACAAATTTTTGTTTTTAAAAATTGAATGAAATTTTCAATTAAAATCCTTTTGTATTAATTCCTTTTTTTTTCAATTAAATTCAATTTTAGTTGTTTTTAAATGCACAATGGTTCTAATTAAGAGTTCATTTAATGAATAATTTAAATTCAGAACGCACAAGAGATACATATACCTACCAATGTATGTATGTATGTAAATGTGTATAAATATAAAGGAATTAATTTAGTTTGTTTAATTGACTCCTTTTACCAGAAAATTAATCTATAGGCATTTTTAGTACAAACAAATTTTAAATGAAAGTAATTAAATACACAATAATTATAATTAAATTTCAAATTAGTTAAATTTAATAAAAATGTAAATGAATTTTTGTTACAAAAACCTTTTTCAGTACCGTACCTTCATAATTTAGCAAGTAAATTGACCAAAAAAAAAAAAAAGAAAGATACATTTTTATTGAATTTCATAAATTTTTAATAAAACAAAAAACTAGTGTTTAATTAGAAAAAACTGTTTTTTTTTTTCATTTTTAATTTCAAAATGCATTTTATCTTTTTTTCCTTCAAATGATGTTTCTTTATAAAAAAAAAATCATTAAAAAAAATGAAAATAAACAGACAGAGAACATTTCAACAATAAATTGAATGAATGGAAAAAAAAGAAAAGAATTAAGTGGATCAAATGAGAACCTTGAAGATTCATGGAGTAAGGTCATTTTATCCTTCAGATTCAATTTTATTTTATTTTTTATAATTTTGCGATTTTCAATTTTCCAATATTAAATTCAAACAAATGTTTCATTTTAAGAATCTTTTTAATGTTGTAAAAAGAAAAAAAAAAAAAAGTGAACATTCGAGTGTATGTACACATAATATTCAAGCACACATAATCAGATCACACATTTCAAAATAAAACATATCGATTTGTACATTTAATTTGTATAAATAGTGATTTGGATACATGGTATGTTCATTCAACGAAATAATGTAATTTTCATTTATCTTTTTTAAAATGAAATACGAGAATGTGTTAGAGATTTTTTTTTTTATAATTTAATTTTTCATTTTACAATTTCAATTTGGACATTTTTTGTTTTTTGTGGTGTATGTAGAACACGTAAAATGCATTTATTTTACGGTTATGTAGTTAAAAATGAAAATACAAAAAAAAAAAAAGATGGAAAAACTAATTTGAAATGTTATTGGGAGAAGAAATACTTGAATAAGTTTAAATGAAAATAATTTGAAAATACATTTTTTGAAATTTTCTATTTTAAAATTCATGATATGAAATGTAGTTGAAACTTTTATGGTGAATATTTAATGAAAATTGAAAATATATAAAATATTAAATTGCACAGATAATCATCATTATAGTACATATATGACATTATACATATCCCTGATAAAGGACTTTGTTATTATATCTTCGGTAGTTATTATTTTATCACGTTGATAAGTGATGGTTCTAAGATGGTTTGACTTTAGTAGAAAGGACTGTCGGGCTCTCGTTGGGCTCATCACAGGGCATAAACACATGTTATCATCATCTAGCGGTTATGAAAGTGGTCAGGGATCCAACGTGTGAGGCCTGCCTGGAAGATGCAGAAACAAACAGAGGATCATCTCTGCTGTTGCCCAGCCTTCTCTGGGATAAGGCTACGTACATGGAACTCTGATGGAAATAGAAGAAATCTGTTCTCAACCCCTAGACAAAATCCTCTCGTTTATTAGGAAAACGAAAAGATTTTACTAGATACGGGGTGGGATGCTGAGTACAATGGACTCTCAGGATTTTGGTTACTTCCACTTGATTCGTAATTTTTTGTATTTTTCTCTCTCCTATATTTCATAACAGTTTAAGTCGATATATGAAGCCTATGAGGGTTCAGCTTTCATCTTATGGTAAATGAAAAAAAATTTGTTCGAAAAATATTAACTTGTTGCCCTTCCTGCTGCGCACTGTGGCTCCAATTTGTGTTACATAAGCAAAAAACAAAAAAATATATAGGCTATAAGTTTTCGCAATTATACGAGAATAACTACGGAAGTTCGACATACATACCAACAAGGACTTTTAAATATTATATATGTAATTATGTATAAAAAAATTTTAGAGAAAGTTTTACTCTTTTGTACAATGGTCTTTCTATATACATACCTATCTATGTATTCATGAAATTTATAATTTTTTTCCACAAATTTGTCATTTAAAAAGGATATTCCCTGCAGGCAATTGATTTTTTTTTTCAATTTACAATCTCAAAATAGAGAGAAAAAGTCTTTATTTGTATTGCTGTTCATATCATAATTCCGCTCCAAGGAACAGTAGTAATGCAGTAAAATTGATAACGGAAAAATGTTATACGTATTTTATTTGTCTAATATTTGAATTCAATTTACATTTCTGATCCTAAAAAAATATTTTTAATGAGTATAAATAGAAATTTTCATAATATTATTCTATTCAATTAAAATTCAGTAAGTCTTTTTGTGTGTTAATATTTTTTTAAATAGGTACCTATGTGTTTGAAATATTTCAAAACAGGATAACAGATAAAATAACATTGCATTAATTTTTTTTTTTAAATATCTATTATCTTCTTTTATTTTGTTCCAATTGTTGATTTTTCAATTAAATATTCCTTTGCTACATTTTATGACATGCTGATTATGATGTGGTGTGTATGTATGTAGGCTACATCAACAAGAAAAAAAGAGGACTTTTGCTATTTGTGGAAATGATTCTGCTTTGATCAATAATCTCTCTTTATGTTGTACCATAAACAAAATGTCGTATACAGAAATGAAAAATAAAATAAAAAATCATAGAAATATTTTTCAAATTAATTTTTTGTTTAAAATACAAAAAAACTATTTCCTTTTATTGTTTCAAGTTTTAAAGACTTGAAGCATTCCAAAACTTAGTTTTTGCTGTTTAGATATTTTTAAACTGTATATATTTTATAAAATTGTTGTATTTAGGGTGCCAATCATTAAAGGTCTTGTTAGGGCGAGGTGCAAATAGCCCACCCAGATCATCCTTAATCTTAAGATGTCAATGTCAATTTAGATTAGAAATGAACTTTATTGCTCTTTTCTTTCTACCAAGCCATAAGGCTTACTCTTTTTATTATAATTTCGTAGTTAAAAGTACTTGTAAATGAAAAAAATGTTTAAAAAAATAAATCTTGTGTGAAAAATGAAACCATAACGCTAACACAATTAATTCTAAAATATTGCCGGAAGTAAGTATATTTAAGAAATTGTAATTATAGCAATGACTTTATATATAATATTTATTGAATCTATTTATATCATTGAATTATAGTAATCTTCAAATTCTTATTTCAATTAATTAGCCTTAATTCCCTAACATCTATTATTTTAAAACTTTCCTCGAAATCCTTCTTTCATGTTAGCTGAAAAGAATTATCGTATTTCACATTTACAATCCCTTGTTCATTAATTAATTTTGTTTTGTTTTGTATTTCTTATCTTAGAAAAATAAAATTCGAAATGATTAACGCTTTTTAAAATTTATAAAAAAAAATTCTAGACTTTGTCTATATCATTAATTTTATTTTTTTACACAAGCATTGTTCTTTGATTGAATTTTACAATTGAAGAAAAATACATGTTGTTGCTAATTTACGATAAAAGTTATTCTGTGACAGTTTAGTCAGAAGCATTTGATGAAAAATTATAATAACTTTTTTTTGGAGAGAAACACGTGTGCATACTTGTTGAATTAAAATGTGTATTTATAAAAATTCTATCTTAACTCGAAAAAAAAAAATACAAATAGGTACAACAAATTTATTGTGAAAAGGATCCTTGTAAGTCGGAGGGAATAATCTGCAGAAGAAAAGTGAAAACAAAGCCTAAGGAAGTTATATAAGTTTCCCTTCATTTGTTAATCCTTTTTTCTTTCTTTTCTAAGAGAGAGCATGATCCTGTAAGAATAGAATCTTTGGGACAAGAGATTTTCTAGTCTAAAGTCATTTATTTTATCACTTCGTTATGTTTTTAATTTTACTCTTACGTTCCCCTAGGACTAGAAAGCTGAAATTTGGCTATAGGATATTCTTTGAAGTGTCTAATATTATCATAAATGAAATACAAAGATAAGTATTACAAGTCGATCAGTTCACAGGGTTCCAAGATATTCAATTAACAAATTTTTGACGAAAACGGTCTAAAATTAAATGAAGTGTTTTTCGCATATGTAAAAATAACGTAATTGTGAGGATAAGTATTTCTTTTTCGACATTTATAAGTCATAGAAGGGGAAAATAATACAAAAATACGTACATATGTATGTAAGTATTTTTAAACAGGTCTGTTTCTATTTTTACCCCTATAAAATTAATTCAAAAAGACAAATTGTTATTAGCAAAGAAAATCTTCAAGAAAATTTCATGACAAAAAAAAATCAATTTCCGCACAAACATGTTGTAGAAGTTTTACAATGAAAAAAAAAAGTTAAAGTGGAATAGGTTCACGTGAATTCCTTTTGTTTTTAATTTGAACGTTGATTTAATTAATTTTATGAGAAAATTTTTTTTAAATAAAATAATAATTTTTAAGAATGAAATTCCAAGAAAGCTTAAAAAAAAAAGGTTAAATTCATCCAAACAAAAACATTTTCTAATTTTCCTAATAAGAATTTTTTTTTGGTCCTGAAAAAACAAAAATTTTAATCACGTTTTTCGAAGTTTTATCTTGATGACAACAAATTTTAGGTCCAGTTTTACACTTAATACTTAAGTGTAATCCTAACACTTAACTATAATTTAAATACGAGTAATGATTTCAGTTTTACACCCATCACTTAAGTATGATTAATGGGACACCTAAGCTTATGTGGTTGGTGTTGAGCTTAAGATTCCCTTAAAATTAAAGTTCATTAAAAGGCTCTGTTGAACTTAAAATTAAAATTTGAAATGTAAAAGTATAAAAAAATTTTGAAAAATTTTCGAATATCGAAAAAATATTAATACTTAAGGAAAGCTTAACTGTTGATTGTAAAACTAGGCCTAGGACATTTTATCGTCTACTGTTCTGATCCAATTTGACTTTTATTTTCTTTTGGAAATGTTTTTTTTCTTTAATCTTTGTCCTGGTAAAATGCTTTTTTAAAAATCTCTCAGTACGTTCAGGACGTGATTCGATAATATGTACTAAATGACATAATGTATGATAGATACATATCAACACATATACCTACATATGTACTTTTTAAAATCACTGCGTTCGTTTTTAGAAAATTTCTTTAAAGAATTTTCTTTAAATTTAAAAATTCATAACAAGAGTATGTCAAGAGAATCACAGTCATGAATCTATATTCTTTTTAAGTGTTGTTTTTCTTAGATGAGTATAGAAAAAAAGGATTTTAATATAAAAGACAGACAAGAGTGTATGTATGACAAGTGAGTTAATATCAGTAAAATGGAATTTTTGTTATTACTTTTTAATTTGTTTCTTTTTAAATTAGAGTTGAATTAGTTTTTTTTTCTTCTGAAATCTTTTATCTGGTATTTTTGTTGAGAATGTATGTAGGTATATGGTTTAGGAGGATTGAAATCTTTCTGTAGTACACTTTGAAAAGATTAACAAAGCTCAATCTGAAACTCCTGAAATGAATTCAAATTTTAAATTGTGATAGATTATTATTTTTGTTAATGTTTAATTTTAAATACATGCAAAAACATAAAATAAAACGTATAAGAACGTATCAAATACTCGTATATTGTAAATTATTTATTATTTTAAATCGAAATCAAGTAGAAAAATGTATCTGATTAAGGTAAAACTTATTTCCTTTTAATGCAAATCGTTCAATCACAATGAATATCCATCACAAAACTAAATTCCATATATCTTTCCTTTTATTTCTTTACAAATTTTCTTATTTGAAAAAAAAAGGAAAAAGGAAAAAGATTAAAAACACATATCCTTGTCAATATAAATATGTTTTACGTTTTTATATACGTACACAGATAATTGATTTATATTTATCAAATGTTAAAAGATTTAGGTATTTGATACTCATTTTACTTTTTTGTATGTTTTGTATTATATTTTTCAAAATTAAAATTATATAAACAAACGGGAAAACCCTTATAGTAAAGGATTAATTTCAGTTTATCAATCAAATTGATCCTTTTCTTCTTTATATAAATACGGGAAATGTAACATAAAATGAACAAGATATCATATCGAAAAAAGATACATGTATACATATGTCATAATATATGAAATAATAGTATCTTGAATCAAATTAGGTACATAATATATTATTGACAAAAAAGAAAACCCTTTTTACTAACAAATTTATTATCAAATTTAATTTTTTTTTTGAAAAAAAGAAAAAGAATTTAGGTGTAAAACTTTTTGAAATTTAATCACTTTTCTTCTTTTATGTTATTCATTAAATAAAAAGTATCTATCAAAGAGATTATTTCTTATTATTAAATATCTATTTATCTGTTGTATCGTGTGTAGGTGTCTATTTTTTTACTTTTACTTTCTTATTTTTCAAAGACTTCATTTTAGATGAATTCAAAAAAAAGTATATTTTAAAGATAACAAAAAATTAATTAATTTAAAAAAAAATAATTGTAAAGATCAAAAGGGCTCCCAGAAATAAATTTAATAAGCAAAGAAAAATACCCTTTCTTTTAAAAAAATAAAAATGAGAAAAAGGTTTCATTTTTGAAATATATACCCGGAAGTATTTATTCAACTCAATTTAATTTCAATTCATTAATTTTCAATAAATTTCTATGGGCAAAATTTACTATAGAAATTTTATACAGTGGGTTACAAAAGTATTAGGACCGAAAAATTTAATAGAATAAACATGCGCATAGTTTCTTTGTGTTTGTAGGCCGATTTCAATGAAAAAAAAAAATACTGTCAAATTGGTAATTTTATTTTGTTTTTGAGATATTTAGGAATTTTTGAACATTAGGAGGGTGCTAAAAAAGCTCAAAAGAACGAAAATTGAATAGATTTTTGCCGTAAAAGTAATATTCTGCTGGTACAAATTCCCTATTAATAGGGGAAACAATAAAAATCGAGTTAATTGCTCATTAATCATAAATAATTTTTAAAAAATAATTGAAATTATTTTATCAAATGATGGAAACAGATTTCTATGTTTCGGTCCTAACACTTTTGTGAACCACTGTATATGTATATTTTTAACTGTAGGTAATCGATATACGATACAAAATAAATTATCAATAATTATACAAGTGTGTGGGTCTATCATCAATAACTATTTTATTCGTTTTTATGTTTTATATATGGAATGTAATGTTTTAAGTCTTAAGGGTAATTTATTAATTTTATATAAGAAAGATGTATGTAAATATGTAGAATGTAGATAGTGCATGTTCAGTATTTAATTAAATTTGAAAAGAAAATATGTAAAAGGAAATATTTTCATGATATTTTGTAATTAAGAAAGTTGGAAATTGATGACATATGAATAACAACTTTGAAAAAAAGTATATTTTGTTGTTGTCGAGAAAGCAGAAAGATGAAGCTATAAAACTGTTTGTGACCTCTTTTCATTCAATTCAGCATGCCACGATATAATTCCTTGAAAGATACAAAAAATCTTAAAGATCTAGAAAATTCATTATCTCATATACCTGAAGAAAACCTTTGGAAACAAGATAGTTTTGTCATTTGAATTTTTTTTTTGTTTTTGTATTTTTTGTTTTTTTTTTTTGCTTGATAGGTTCTAACACAGAAACAATGTCAGAAACGTAATGTCACGCGTTTATTAGGTTTTGTTTTTGAGAAAAATAAAAACTATCGATTTTTTATTCAATATTATTTTGCCTTACACACTTTATGTATGTGACAAGAAAATATATTTGATTTGTTTGCTTGAACTATCTATACACTACACGTGGTTAAGATATTAGAAAATAGTTTTTTGAATAATGCTTCTTTATCTTTTCTTCCCTTAAGAAAAATAAATTGAATACAACGTAAAGATAAAAATATGAGAAAATGACATAGAAATAAAAATAATTTGAAATAAAAGTAAACTTGAAATTTTGAAAATTTGAAATTGTTTCTATACAACTGGGGCGCAATTCTGTAACTGTGATATGTAAAAATGTAAACGTAAACGTAAAGTCAGCTGTCAAAAAATATGTATAGTGTAAAAATATTAATCACAGAAATATTTTTTGTGTAAAGTGAATTTAAATTTGTGTAAAATTAGTTGATGTCAGTTGATGATTTGACATTTAGCGGAGTAATAAATACGATTTAGCACTTTATTCAGCACTTACTTTACAGACTTGAAACGAGAATCGTATTTTCATGAACGGTGTAGTGTAGTGTAAAAACGTAAACATTATCGTAAATGTCAAAAAGTAAAATGTTTTTTTTACGTTTTTACATATCTCGGTTACAGAATTGCACTCCAGAAGTAGTTTATGTGAATTCTTGAAAATTATAATATCATTCTTTTAAATTTATTACAAAATAAATATGTCAATGATTATACAGTACGTTATAAAATAAAATATGGAAAACTATAAATTTAATATTGATTTTCTTATTGTTACAGTTGAAGTACAAGCATCTACATAATATATTGTTTGGAAAAGTATCTCAAGTGCCAAAATGCAAGTATGTATACATTTTCATATTGAAAATTAATTTTAAAAAATAAAAGTAATTCAAAAACAATTTTGTGAAAAAAAAGTTGAAAACAAATCTTCAATAAAATATTACAATTTTATTACTTATTCTTTTCTGACGATAAGGAAAAAAAAAATTCTTTTATTTGAGTCATGTTTTTTAAATTAGAATTTTATATTTGTTTCTCCTCCTAAAACATACACCCTTGAGAAAGCACGAAATCTATTAATATAGCAGAAAATATTTGTATATATGTATATATTTGTATAATATATACATACGATATTCCTATTTCCGTCACGGCACGTCAATGTAATAATTGACCTTTCCTATTTCCGTCACGGCACGTCAATGTAAGAATCGACCTTTATTGAACGTAAAATTATTTTTTAAGATTAAAAAGTAGGTATGCTTCATTAGAATTCCCTTTTAAGAATTATTTTAAAATTGACAAACTATATTTAAAGTAGAAGAGAAAAAATAGTTCCAAGGACATATTCGTCTTTGACTTGGTATTTTTATTAAAAATTGTGGAAGGGTAATTAGTAAATACTATTTTATAGGTTTTCAATTTCAATTCTTTTGAAGTTCTGATATAAATGTTCCATCTTAATGATTACAAAATTATGATCATCATAAAACATGTAAAGGAAAATAACAACAAGTGTCTACTCTGGACATTGATTGAACATTCTACTAGAAAATAATAGAAAAAAAAAATGATTCCATATTTATGGAATTTTCATATCATTCTTCCATCGAACACTAGGTAGTAGTTACAACCGTCGCAAACGAGTTTAAAAACCGGTTACATCTGAAGGTGGCACGACCAAGATATAAGAAGTCTGAGTGTATAACAACTGTCAGCTAAAACTATTTTAGATAATTCTTATTATACCAAGTTGGAAGAAAATTGTTACAACTAGCGTTAAATAACTGGTTTAACCACCTAGTGTGGCTTGGATGATTGAAAGCAGAAGTTCAAAAACGACTTGAAGATTTAAGGGAAAAACAAATTAAAGACAATGATGTTGTGGAGGAAAAAACAAAAATATCATTAATCAATCCTAAACGATGTATATAAATATAGATAGATGTAGATAGATAGATATTTGGCTTTTGGCAGTTACACACAAAAATACTTTGACTATTCAATATATACATTTTTTTTTATTCTCTCATTTGAAATGTGTATAAGAACATCATGTGTATTTATGTATATATACGTAAATATCCTTTAGTTTTTCAAGTTCATAAAAAAACAAGAAACTAGAGATCATAGTATAAAAAGGAAATACAGAAAATTACAACCTTTCGGACACAGACATCATTTTTCATTCTGTCAAAAATATTTTAATCTGATATTAATTGACTTTTAGTTTGAATACTGGAATGTTTTAAATTTCTACTATGTGAATTAAAGTTGAAAGGTTCTTTTATATGTTTACAAATTTTTCACATATGTACGAGTACATAAAAATGAAATTTAAATAATTTTACATGAAATTGTTGCATTTTGTGATAGTCCATGAAGTATTTGTACTTTAATTTAATACATAAAAATATTTTTTCGTAATTTAAAAAAAAGAAAAAAGAAAAAAAAAAGAATCTAAAATATGTTAAAAAATTGAATATTTTCAGGATATTCAGTCAGTCGAAAAATATACAATTTTTTCAACTAAACATATTATTTTCACAAAAATTTGCAATCTTAAGATACTTATAAAAAAAAAATACCGTATATATTAAATATTGAAACATGATTTACATAGATACTTTGAATTCTTATAAAAATGATTTTACATATTCATAAGCATTGTGCCTGGAGGATTTTTAATTTCCTGTTCTTTGTAAGTACGTGTGCATTCTATAAAATCAATATTAATTTGTTAGTATATTAACAACACACGTGCTTTAGAAGTATTTTGAAAATACCATACATACGTTGTTTGTTGACTTGTTTTTTTTTTTAAATGAACTACTGAAATATTTCAAAATATCACAAAATGTATACAGATCCTTAACATTAAGTAAACATTTACGGACAATTTCCTGTTTTAATTTACAATGTAAAAACTATAAAATTTGTTGATATCTATACACAAAATATTTTTCAATGATGTTGAAACTTAATCTATTAAATGATGTATTTTGCAAAGGATATTTAGTTAAAATTTCAAGAGTCCTAGTGTATGTAATACTGTGTTGTGATATTATGTTTCGAAAATGAGATTATACTAAATTTCACTGTTGAGCGTATCGTATCACATAATATATCCTCTTGTACAAACACAAAGTAAACGTAAATTTCAAGTTATTATTGAATAAAGGATATCAAAATTGTTTAATGTGTATTTTTCTAGTTTTTTCTTCGTATCCTTTATTAATCCTTAACACTTTCCACTTCAAGATTTTTTTTTACATGGGAAACCAGAAGTTTTTCGCTATTTTTGAAGAAAAAAAAATTGAAAGGCATAGCAAACGGGTCTAGGAAAATTCATCGCCAGCAATTCATCGCCTCAACAGTTCATCGCTACAGCAATTCACCGCCGAGTTGCTGGCAAAGAATTGCTGGCGGTGAATTGCTGTGGCGATGAATTGTTGAGGCGATGAATTGCTGGCGAAGAATTGCTGGCGGTGAATTGCTGGCGAAGAATTGCCGGCGATGAATTTTCCGGATCCCATAGCAAACAGTTTAAGTGACTGACCCGGAAATGGCATCGTCGAAACAAACAAAAAATTTAATGGCAGGATAGTCAATTTCAATCGTTTGGGCACTCTGTGACGTTAAAGTTTATTTTCACTTATTTTACTTAACTTTCTTCAAAAAACAAAAAACAAAAAATCATACATAAATATTTTCCGGTTAGAAAACCTTTAAAGTTTTCATTTAGTGTTTAATTTACTCACCCACTCTCTAGACTACTGACATTTTAGCCCTTAAAAGTTCATATTTATTGTTTGTTACTTTTATTTCGTAGTCAAAAATATTTCGATGTGGTAAGGGTAGTATATGTATATAAAATTTTGTAAAGTGAATGTTTTGAAAAAGGGCTCTTATATTATCCTATAAAATTTCTGAAGACAGTAAAACTTTATCTTTAAAACAATAGAAAAGTTATTGAATGAAGACCAAGAAAGAATAAAATTGGTGAGTGAAACAGACAGTTAAAGTTCAAGGACCTTTAACAATGACTAAACATTTTTGATAGAGTTAATGTCAATTATTAAATTTGGAATAATATTTTCCCATCAAATCTTTTTTTTTTCTTTAGTAAATTGCTTGAGAAAACTCAAAATAGAAATCGGAAACTTTATTTTCTTTTTGTATGGTAAAAATGTGAAAGTAAAAAAATTATAGTGAATTCTAGAAAAAGCATCAGAATAAATTTATCCTTTCTATGGAATTTCTTAAAGTAATCCATTAATAATAGGTATTTCCTTTGTAATTATTGACATTCAGATTTTTTTGATTTTTGATTTTTTTTTTTACTATAATATTTACAAAACCTGCGATTTTTTCTGTTTGCAAAATAAAATGTTAAATTTATTTTTCTTTATTTTTTTCAGAATGTACAATTGGTATTCCAGGAATGGATTACCTTTTTAAAGGTAAGTACACTTATTATTTATACAATATATTTGACATATTAAATAAAAAAATAGGCTTATTTTATTGCGTGATATTATAAAAAGAAAATTAACCCTTTATGCTAGATAAAATAATAAAAAGACATTTTCTGAGGTCATTTTACAGTTGTTGGTATTAACTAAGTCATTTTCGTGTTATTTAATAATTCTTTAAAATACAGGTGTTTTTTTTCTATTTGAACATAATACTTTTTTTTAAAGAATGTTTATAAAGAATTTTTGAACAGGAATATGATAAAGGGGGTTGGTATAAGAAATATAACACCTTTAAGACACTTTTGAAGGATATACCTACCTATACATATAGTATATGTAGGTACGTCTAGTACATAGGCTATGAAAAACGTGTCAATGAATAATAATTTTTAGCTTTTGTTATTAATTGAGATCTTAAATTCTCTACACGTTTACTGTTTACGTTTTTAACTAAGTGAAGAAATATTAAATGCTTAAATTCTAGATACAATTGAATTTATTAAGAAAATAAATGTTACTGACTCAACAGAGCTTGAAACAAAAAGTAAGTTTACTACATTGTGTTTCATAAAGAGACCCTAATTGGTAATTAAACCCGAATTGAAGTATAAAAAGTATATTGTAAATTTTGTAAATTTTGTTAGTTTACAAGATTTTTTTTTTATTTATTTTTAAAACTCGTGTGAGATGAAACAAAAGTATACTTTAAGTGAAAAATTTTTATTTGTAATATACTAATTCCATATCAAACTCTTTTCAATGTAGGGGAAGGTGGGGCAAGTTAGGCTAGGCGAGTCAAATGGGCTAGCTTTATTTTCCTTATTTAGAATAGTGACATTTAATATTTAGAATTAAATTATGTTTTATTATTGTACTATTACACATTTCTGTAATTTTCAAATCAATCGTATTGTTTGTTTTCATACAATCCTGAAAAACAAATTTTTGACAGTTCTGATCTAATTTTTACCGCCAACGTTCGGAGTGTTTTTTCATTTTCGTTTAGATGAAGTGAAATGCGATTAAATTTTTATTCATCATAGTTCATTTTGTTCAATGAATTTGAATTAAACAAAGTAAATAGAATATTTTTAAATATACTATTTAATATATTTATGAAAAAAGTCATATAGGGGCAACACGAGCAATTTCAATGGGGCAATATGAGCTAGTGACCCGTTTTACCCCGAATGTACCTCGTACAACAATTTAGAGGCGTTTAGGAACAAAAAAAAGTAGTTTTTACTTGAACGACATAAGAGTGTTTACACTTTAAATCAAAAAAAAGGTGGTGGAATATATGTATTTTGGACCAAGAAAAAATATTTTTTTGGTGTGACAATATCAAATTTACGTCTAAAAGCTTTCCAGTTGACTGAGAAAAATCAAATTCCACATCCTTTCAACAAAGAAAAGGGATTAGCTGGTAAAGACTGCGTGTATGGATTTTGAATTTAAATTTAACTTATTTTTTATGTTTTAAAAAATAAAAACAATAAAATTTTGATTGAATAAGACTTGAATTTTCACTCAGACTATTTTGCCCCGCGTGGTAGCCCATTTGACCCTACCTACGGGGCAAGATGGGCAATTTGACCTCAACTTGTAAAACTCAAAAAATACTTTTTCAGTGAGAAATTTGTGGTTTATTATAAGTCATATTAAACATGTAACCGAATAACAATTCAATTTTTCTAATCACTTATTTTATTGTGTACTTGGTTTCCACAAAATTCGACATTGAAGCTTAAGTAGCTCATCTTGCCCCACCTTCCCCTATGTATCTTTTCGGGAAATGTTTGTACTTAATTAAAAAAAAAAAAAACAAGAATTCATAACATTTTTGTGGACTTTTTTTTTTTTCAAGTAAAAAACCCGGAACTTCTTATATTTACCTTCATACTTTGTAAAGTATGAAAATTGAAAAAAAAAAAGAGATAAAATTAATTTTTTTTCCCCTAAATCTATCATTATATAAATTTTCAATGTAGCAATTCAATTTGGTATTTTTTCTAAAACTGTCACTCCAATCAACGGTTGACATTTCATTAAAGCTCTGTGTGTTATTAAATTTTTCATTTATAAAAAAAGATCTACAAATAAAATAAAAGAAGAAAAAAAAACTGTTTAGCTTTTCGATTTCATTTCACATCAATTGATTAAGTTTGACATTATTACATTTCTTTTTAGCACGTATTTATTTTAAAAAAGAAAAAAAAAACAAAAAGATTTTAAATAAAAATAATTATCCTCAAAAAACTGGATCAATCCACGAAAGTTTAACATTTCATTCTATTTTAGACTGTTTTCGTCAGAAATCCGTTTTCAAAGTTAAATATCTCGGGATCCTGTATGTGAACCAATTGACATGAAATTTTTGCACGTCATTCTCTACAAGACTTCCTTTGACACAAAAAGATGTCTGTGACAGAGCGCGAGCTATAGAGCGCCATGAAAATTCTTCAATCAATTTTAAGCACCAAAATTTACATTTTTTGACTCCTTAGAAAAGTATGTTCACGTGGGACTAGGAAGCTGAAATTATTTGTAATTTGAAGGGTAAAAATCCGTTTCTAGAGCAAAAGTTATAGGATCAAATACAAAAAAAAATTAATTTTTTCGACAAAAAACTTTTTTTTCCCTTCTTAATTTTGATCCTTGGGAAAAGTATACATTTCAATTTTTGAACTATTTTCTAACCACGTGCATTTTATTAAACTCAAATCGGTGCATTACAGCCCGAGATATAGAAGTTCATGTAATATTAAACTCTTTAAGAAATATCATGGCCAAATTTCAGCTTCTTAGTCTCACGGGAACATACTTTTCTAAGGAGCCAAAAAATGTAACATATTGATACTTAAAATGGATTCGAGAGTGTAAAATTAAAAGTAGAACGAAGTGTTAAATGGATAAATATTCTATCAATTTCAATTGAGTTGAAGTATCAATTGTTAAAAAAAACAGAAAAATTCAATTGAACACTGAAGTTTAAAGAAACCAGAGTGGCCAAACCAGAAGTCCAATATTAAATTACCAACATATTTTTTTTGTTTTGTTTTTGTACATAATAATTTCTTTGAATAATTCAAATTAAAAAAATAATAAAAAAAAGCATAAAGCGTAAATCGTGAATAGTGAAAAAATTTACATTCTTAACACGAAAGACTTATTAAGGTTCACGATGAACTTGAAATTTTCTTTTTATATACATACGTATAAATGCACATATAAATCGTACATATGTACATATTTTTAAATGCATAATATTCTTTTCACTATAGAAAGTTCAAGGTTAAAAAAAGCATTAAAAATACTTTTTCTTTTAATGATTTCCTCATTTTCTTTCCTTTTATACTCGGCGTGTACTTGTTTCTTTTGTGAAATCATAGAACGACTTCTATGTGAAAACATTAAAAATTTACATATAATCAGTTCAAATGTGCTTGGTAGAAGTGAACATGATGAATATGTACTTTTATGATTAATGAAATATTTATACTACAGGCACAAATGTTAAAAGTTGAAAGAAAAATTCAATGGAAATTAGATAGAATATGATGAAAAACATAATATGCAAATTATAAATTTTAAAGAAAGAAAAAACAGACAAATTTCAAATAAATTATAGAATTTTAAAAGTTGAAAATTTTTAATTTGGGTTAATGATATGCAAATCAGACTTTTTTAATCTTTTAAAATCAAAAATTTTGAGTTTTATAAATGTTTTTCTTTATTGGAATTTAAACAATTTTATACGTGTGAAAGAAAATCATGAAAATTTTCGATAAAAAAAAACAACATAATGAAAATGGCAAGAATTGAAATTGAAAATAAAAATGAAAAATATTATTTTCAATTATGATCATTGTCCATTATTTGAATTAAAATACGAATATTAACAATAAAATAAATTATAGTTTTTTCAAGTATATACGTAAGGATGTTCTGAACCCACATAAAACAAAAACTCCTTCTATTTGAGCTTGAAATGAACCCAACATTAATCGTCTTTAATGACAAAAATGACAAAAGAATTCTTCAGAAAATATCATTAGTTTGAGTTGAATAACAATTTTTTTTTTTGATATTTGTTACCATAGCTGTAGGTGCGGTTAATACATTAACTGGATGCCTCATCACTTGCCAAATCGATTAACTTCATTTAAAAAATAGATTAATTATGATTCGAAGACCGAAAAAATATTTTTAATTAAGTAGTTTAACGGCTTATTATCACATTCAATCACTTCGAATATGGAAAATCCAAGAATTATTCGAGTTCTGGAACTAAAACCTCAAAAATGGAGTTAATCGATTTGGCAAATGAATTCCTAAGAGGAAATAATATACTACCTTTATTTTTCCAAAGCATTTTTGTTCATTGTTTCTTTGTTTTGAAAAACCATACAAATATTAAATACTTGAAATACCAATTTCTAGATGTTTGTCTACTAATATGTTCAATATTTCTGTACATTTTTATTATTCGAATATTAATTTATGTATTTACATCTACACAAATATTCCATGTTGTGTCGGAATTTAAAAAATTCTTTGTTCTTTGTTCTAAAAAAAAACTATAAAAATACCAAAAATGTTAAAATACACAAATAGCTATTCCATGTTAAAGAATTAAAATTCAAGTTCTACAATTAAATTTAAATTCAGAAGAAAATTATAAGATTCCCAAAAAAAAAAAAAAGGATACAGTAAAAACAAAAAAAAAAAAAAAAGAATGAAAAACGAAATTAATATTCTTTCAAAATTCTATAAGCTCGTAATAATATGATTCAATTGAAAAAATCGTATTCAGATGTAATCTTTAAATCGCATTCTTAGAAAAAAAAATAATAATCATTTCCTTATTATATTTCAAAAATAATAAACAATAAATCCTGTAAATATTTTGTTTCTCATTTCATTGTAAATATCTTTTAATCTTTTTAGCTTTTTTGCTTCTACAATTCAAAATTTAATAAATTGAAAATGAAAATAATTCGTAATGACAAGAATTAATACTATCTTTTCAATGAAAAAATCCTTAACAATACATATTCACAGTACGACAACAAAGGATACACTAAAATATAAAAGGCTTTTATGCTTTAAAATGAGCTTCATAAAATTAGCATTATAAAGTATGATGTTTCTATATGAAACAGTTGAATTGCGACGGCGCAATTTATTGTGGAGAATTTAGTTATTTTAATTTTTCAGTATGAAAATCTGGCACATTTTCTTTTTTTGTAGAATTTATCACAACACGTATTAGAATGAATTTTTCATGGAACCACAATGATGTATTTTTCATAAATTTTTTATTTATATTTAAAAGACGTTCAAAACTGACGGTTATATATTATAATTATGTTACCACGAGATCAGGTCCTTTTGGAACGTACAAAAAGATTTATGAATGAAAAGGACGAATTTATTGTTTTATGTAGCTCTATATACACAGTATTGTCTTTCGTACGTATATAGAAGACTTTATTATGAATGAAGTATGTATTAATTTTTACAAATGTTTTTCTTTAATCTGAAAGCTGAAATTTTCCGATGTTTTCTTTCAAATATTTCACTCAACACAGTTTTTATAACAAAAAGCTCATTTATTTAGATATCATATTTTAATCCTTAACATTGCTCTATATTTTGCAATTATAAGTGTCTGAAAATATGAAAAAAAAAAAATAAAGATTATTAATTTAATAAGAAAAACTGTTAATTTATTTTTATTCTGCATTAGATGTCTGTATTAATTTTCAAGAAAATTCTCACGTAACTGAAGTTTATTAGACAGCAGGTAAAATTAAATTTATTTTAATAATATTTCTTAGAGATTTCTCGATGGAAAATCATTTTGAAATACATATTATATAATTTATCTAATTTAGCAATTACAAAGGATTTTTTTTTTCATAATACTTACATATGTATGTACCTACATAAATATAGGATATTAGGATAATTAGGATTTCATATGAATTTCTTTGTGATGATGTGGTGTAAACAAGCTGATAAGAATAAAATACAAGATCTTTGAATGGTTATAATGACATTGTGGTGGTGCCTATAAGCAATTTTATAAAATTCGATATATTTCAGAATAATTTCATTTAAAAATTGGTATTGAGATGTTAATTCAAGAAACTTGGATAGGAAGAAATTCATTATGTTTTTGCAAAGCCCCAAAGAAACAAAAGGAAAAAAAAAGTTTTGGAAATTTTCAATAAAACTAGAAAAACAAAAACAAGGTAAAAGTAAATTATGAAATTTTTACACACAAACCTCTCTAAATAGTAGAAAATCAATTTTTTTGAAGAAATGCTAATAAAGTGCTTCTTCAAAAATGAATCATTGCTTTGCTGATGCGATATTGATGCTTGTCACAAATTCAGAAATGCATCGCAACTTTTATGATGCATCACGAATAGAAGAACATTAGCATCACCAAAGCAGCGATTCATTTTTGAAGAAGCACAAAGTATCATAATTAAATTTTCTGTTTTAGTGAAAATTCTTGTATAAAATAGTCATGACTTCCGCATTTTAGGTGAAGCTAGAGAATTTTCCTGTATGTTTTTTTTACCAAATAAATTTTCCCCATTTCATGATATGAATTGACAAATTAATGTTTTTTTAATTAATGAATATATTGTATTAAAATTTAGTAGAATGAAGAACTTACCTGAAGGTGAAGGATAATGTTTAAGAGAATATTATAAACATTTGAAGAATTTTAAGGTGTTAATTCGTCTCAACAGAATGCAATAAACACTCTTGTAAATTGACTAATTTACGTACAAAGTGTACATCAGGCTTTTAATTATGTCTAAATTACAATATTTTATGGCCTATTTTCTTTGTTGTTTGTTTCTAAAGAGTCCTGGATGTATGATTTTCTTCTAAAATTGAATTCATTGTCTGCGTTAGTTAATTTAATAAAATTAAAAAGAAAATAAGCCCAAAATACGTTTTTGTTGCTTTTAAAATGTTCAAATATAAATTTTATGTAACTTAACATAATAAAATAGTGTATCTTTGATCAAAGTTATTTTTTAATTTCCATTCCTTCCATATTTTCGATTTTTTTTTTTTACATAGATACCAGTTAGATACATAAATCCATATAAAAAGTTAGATACATACTAAAAATCCAATTTCTTGGAAAAATATTTGCTTGATTTTTTTATGAACTCTCTTCTATAATAAAAATTTTACAAAAAAAATGTTTAAAAAATGTTTGGAAATTTCATTAAAAAAAACATGTTTATTATATTTTTAAAATAAGAAAATTATATTTAAAAAAAAAAAGGGTAATATAATAATTGAAAATCTTTATCTAGATTTTATGTAGAAAAAATTAAAAGGATGCGAAGTCTAGATGGATATGAAAATTCTTTTTTGTCAACAAACATACTCAAGAGGTAATTTGCTAGATATAAGTATAAAAAAAGGATTTTCATTTTTGATGTCTTTTTTTTCTTATCTTTTGCAAATATGGTAAAATTTTTTTTTGTTAAAGTTAACTTTTTTTTTTAAATTTTGAGAATCTTCTACAAAATGTAGTTTACATCAGAACGAGTATAACTATGTTCATTTTGCATTATACTGCCTCATTTATAAAATAAAACAGCGAAATTGTTTTGATATTTCGATTGATTTTGTTTCTGTATGCTTTTTCTTATAAATAAGGTTGCAAAACGGTATAATTATCCTTATTTCTTGTCAATTGAAATGGAAAAATATGTAGATTCGTTTAGTATAAACTTTATTTTCATTTTTTTCATATCTGTACATATATTTTTACATTTTTTTTTTTATACGATTTTAATAAAAATTTATGGTCCTTTTTTTCCCTTTTCATAAAAATAGCATTGCAGACTTTTTCATTGTCATATATTTAAGAATTCATAGTGAGTATGGTATACGTATATAAAGGATCATGAACAACGCAAAAAAAAAAAAAATGATAAGATAATATAAAAATATCAGCCTTTATTATCCAAATGAAAATACATAAATAAATACATATATCGTTTACATAATCATATATAATTACATTACAACGATTTAAGGATTTCGTTTTTTGAAAATAATCAAATTTACATATGTGTGTATCTATAAAAATAAAAAACGTATTTTAAATGAAAAAGTTTAATCTTATTATAAAAAAAAAAATTTTAAATATTAAAACAACATCACGTTCAGCAGCTTCTAATCTATCGTAGTATGTGTGTGAAGAAAAACAAATAAGAAAATTATAATTTAAAACTTTTTCCTTTAGGTAATTTGAAAAATAATAATAATTCAAGCATTATTTTTCAAACTTAAAAAGTGTTGTACATGTGTATATCTAGGGTAAAATATTCAATAATGAGGCAATTTTTATAGCTCAAAAGTAACTAATACATATATTCTTATGGCTGAGTGCATCCTTTGTTCCACGCAATACAGAAAACGCATATTTTGGAACTACACGTCTTTGAGAAGTAAGTAAAAGGAATGTATGTACATACAGTGAATTATTTTAAAGTTCTTATTTATTTAAAGCTAAAATTTGTTCAAAAAAGTGTGCTCTCACATAAAATAAGATACAAAATTTTAAGTTGTCAGTCATGGAAGGCAACTGTATAGATAGAAAAAATATCAACTGGTGCTAGCACCTATAGCGCAGAGATAGGCCTGTTGCCCGTGCAACCAGTCGTGAAAAAACGTTGTCCAACTACATATGTATATAGACGTTTATAGATATTGCACGATATTTAACGTTATTCGAAGACATACAAAGAAGCTTCACGTTCTTTATCGATATCTAAATCCTTCTCTGAAGAGAATTATATGGTGGGTGTTTTTCCTTGTTGTCAAATTCAAAAAATGTCTTTTAAAATTCTTTGAAATATTCATTTATTTGTATTTTTTCAAGAGTACTTAATAACATTTTATTAAATATTTGAACAATTCCAAGAATATCTAATAATTGACAATAAAAAAATTTTTTCATCATAATTGTTACTAACTGAAATTAACTGGATGGAGTTGAGTAAGTTGAATGGGCGAGCTGGGCTATTCAAGTGTTTTAGCTGTTTGTGAGTAACATCTTTTGAAAAAATAAAATATTTTAAAAAAAATCCAATAAAATTTCCAAGAATGTATTTTGATGAAATCCTATATATTGAAAATCTAATCTATATTTTTCGTCGGATCAAAAAGTTTGTTTTAAAACTTTTCTTTTAAATGAAAGTATCTTATTTAAATTAATTATTTCTTGGAAAATCCATATTGTTGCAACCAAAAAGTTAATGTTGGTTTAATTATTATTTTAGGCAATGTATACACATTAACTTTTTCATCTAATCTGAAATGAAAAATAAAAAGGTTCTATTTAGATGAAGGCAGTGAAGTATATGCGGTGGTTTATGACCCAAAATTTAATCAATCCTTTTTTTAGGGTACATTGATTCCTTTAAAAAGAAGCTATATTCGTAATTATTCGATTGATTTGTAAATTTTATATTTAAATAGTTTAAATACATTTAACCTATACTTTCAATTCATAGTTTCCATGCAAAGATAGAAGCAAGTGTGAAACAGAATTTAGAAAATTTGAACCTTTGTGGTTTAATCAAAGCTTGACATACGATAACTTTGGATAGAAAAAGTCAATGTATAAACTATTATGGGACTGGGACTTATAGATTCTCATTTAATTAGAAAATGAAGAAATGCATGATAAAATTTGTAGATTTTAGAAAAGAATTTGAATAAATCTTAAAATGAATTAACTTTATTTGATAAAAGGAAAATATTAAAAGCAATTAACTAATCTGACATTCAGTAATTAAATAAAATTCATTACTCTTTTCCTTTCTTTTTGAATGGCAAAAAAGTCATTAAAAGCTGATAAAGTAGATGAGATTCAGTAAAAAACTTTTTTTAAAAAAAATTATAAAAAGGTTCAATTCGAAAACAAATTGAATTCAGATTTACAATGTTTAATCAAGGATTAAATTTTATTATCTACTTTATTTTCAAAAATAAAAACCAAAAAAAAAAATAAAAATTTATTCGTGGTTCACAATACTCGTATAAAGCTAATCCCATGGAAGTGTACCTATACCTGATGAAAAGGGAAAAATCCAAAATTTTTGTTTCTTGCGTCATTTGGGAGTCTCTAAATTTTTTCAAAATGTACATTTTAATCTTTAAACTACTCATTCAGGTATTCTAAATAAGGACCAAGTAGCTGATTTTTATTTTGAGTGTCTTAAAAAATATTATTATGTAGAAAGTGAGATGTGTGTGCGTCACATATGAAATGTGTTATAAAATACATACTTAAAAAATGGAAAAAAATATTTTATGTTTTAATATTTTAGAAAAATTAATCCTTTTCCTACATATTTTTACTTATGTTTCAACACAGAGCTCAAAAATGAAGAAAAAAACGAGATTTCAAAAAGAGACCATGAAATGACTTCCTTTCAGGTAGTGTACGTCACATTAGTAAAAAAATAAGTGAAATTTCCAAATTTCTTCAATTTCATTTAAAATACTTATATATTTTTTTAAATTTTAGCACTCTTTTGCTTTAATTATGTAAAAACATGTGGTTCTCGTTTGTCGAAATATGTATGTAGTTTTATAAGTAAACTATTGTCAAATGTAGTGTGCGTCACGTGTGGAATTAGCCATAAAAAGTTAGAAAATCTAAAAATTATTATAGTACATAATTTGAATATTTAGTTGTGCGAGCCATACATATAATCTTCTATCTTAAAAAATTCTCTAGAGAGCCCTTACATCAATGAGAATATTTATATTTTTATTATTATTACTTACTTTTGAAATAATTTCCTTAACGATGTGTAATACCATACTTTAACAACTTTTTTTACAAATTAGAGCAAACAAAAAAAAATCAAAGTTATTTTATGACTGGTACATATATTTTTGGTTTTATATCACGTTTCTGATTTAATTGCTTTAAATATCATACTCTTGAAATTAAACCAATTATTTGTGCTCTTTTATTTTCAGTATCTTAAGTTGATGTATTTTTTTTTTGTAGGTACTAATGGTATCTACAAATAGTAATTTAATCAGGATAACCTATATTTGTATTATAAAATAATAATATAACATTGCGGTAAAAAGCATGTAAAAGACGTAATAATTGAAGGTACAATGGGAAAGAAAAAAATAAATTCCACGTAAACATAATATTTGTTTAAAAATATCCTGAATTTTAATTTATAATCACATATATGTAGTAGTTTATGTCTTTGATTTTGTTATTTTTATCTTGAAAAGTAATCACATAGGTACATATATCGTGCGCCTATAAATGAAGGAAAAAATACAAGAAATTATTCTCATGTTACACGCAAATAAGAATTTTTTTTTTCTCAGTTCACACATACATTTTTTTTTTAATCATGAAATTACTTTATAATTATTTAATGCCTTTTCACAAAAAAAAAAGTTTCTTCATTAGAAAATTGTGAAAGTTAAAATTAAAAATCATGTGTTTATGAATGCGAAATAATGTATGAGTATGTGACTGAAAATAAATAATAAGAAAAATAGTATTTTTTTTTCTTTTTTGGCAAGGAGTGCAGTGATGATGGAAAGACATACATACATCTACATATATGTATACTTACTCGTAAATGTTCATTTAAAATATTCATAGCGAAAACATTAAAGAAATTATTTTAGTTTCTCACTTTAAAAAATCGTTAACACACAAATTTAAATAATTCAAAATATATGGTCTTTAAGTACTTTAAATAATTTATAAACTTAGATACATCTTTTAAATTTAAATTTTCAGAGTATAAAAAAAATATACATACATATGTACGAGTATGTAGTTTAACATTATGTATAAGAAAAAGGACATGAATACCCTAATGTGAACATTTTTTTTTCGTTTGTTTTTGGTTTTTTGCTTTTCATATCTTACACAAAACTTATATAAGATATTACAGTTTTTAAAAGCTTTTAACAAATTTATTCATTTTTTAGTGGTATGTATGTACATTTTTTTTTGTGTGCATGTGGAAAAAGTTTTGCATGAACATCCCAGTTGGAAAAGTCAGAAGGCCTTTTCCTTAGGAAGGCATGTAGAAGTTTTTAAATTTAAAGTAAATTGTAAAAAATTCCTGAGAAGGTACATATAAATGATGGTATTAGAAGTTTTAAAAATTTTTTCTAACCTTTTTTTTCCGTTTTTGCTTCTCTAAGAGCTGTTTGGAAGGTTTCTTTTTACCTCACATGTAGAAGGTAATGAGAAGAAAACGAAGAAAAACCGAATATATACCTTCCAAGTCTAGGACATGTCCATGTAAAAAAGATATTATGTGGGATACGGAAAGGAAGGCTTCCAACCGTTTTTAAACTTCCAAAGAAGGCTTCTAACCGTTTTTAAACTTCCAAAGAAGGCTTCTGCATGCATGGTAGAAGGCTTCCATTTCCAACTGGGATATAAGATCATAATATGTAAAAAAAATATGTATACCACACATACATACTTAAATTATTTATATAATATTTTCTTCACATTGTTTTAAATCTTTTCTGACTTAATGGGTTTTGAATAAAAAACCATAAACTAGTTACCGTTAAAATATTACATACATAAATTTACATAAAAACAACAATGAATGCATTTTTTGTTTTTGTCGTTGTTGAGAATAAATTGTTTTTAAAAGAAAATAAAAAAAATAAATTTATGGTAAACTAAAGTTTATAAATGTAAATTTGTAATATTTAGATTTTTTTAGTGCAAGTTTTTATGTTAGATTATGTGAAAACTGTGGAAAAACAGTAATGTGAAAACAATTTTCATATTTTTTTACGTTTAATAAAAATTTATCAACAAGTATCTTTTTTAAAAAAAAAAATCTCATCGTACAAAGTTTATAATAATTTTGTTGAAAGTCATGCACTAGAAAAATAATAAAAAATGAGAATTCCATTTCATAACTTTCATCTAGAATTATAAGGATTATTTTTTACAATCTTTTATACGATAGATACATACATATATGTGGGACTGGAAAAATACTTGGTTTTGAAAAATAAAAATTTTAAAATGTGATAAAAAAACAGGTCACACATATATTTGAAAATTATTAACACATTACCAACCGGGGTATATTCAAATTATACTAATTATAATTAATGTAGATAAGCGTTTTTTAGCTGATGATAGGATATATCGATTACGGTTGAAATTTTATGGTATGTAATAAGTTTTTTAACGTTTTTCCCCTTCTTAAAAAACAGGCAAAAAAAAATAAGTGACTAACAAAAATGTGATCTACCTACACAATTTTTTTTTTCGTGCCTGATATTCCTTAAGGAAACAAAGCACCTCAAGTATTATTTGTGGTTTCTTTGACAATTTTGCTGTCATACTATATATGCACCTACAATTTAAAGTGGAATCCGAACCACTAAACTCGTTCTCGTTTGTGGGGAAACGAATTTATTCGTATGACAGGGCTGGGTACTGATATTTGTTTAGTAGGTTTTTTTATGTACATACTTGCTTATGGTCAGTAAACAGAGCCACCAAACTACATATGTATGTACTTTAGTACCCAACTCAAATGAATTGGTACTCATTCAAAGCTGAGTGAACCACCTACCTTGTATTCCAGTTAAATTCCTTTTTAGCGGACAATTCCAATACGGTATATTCTGATCTGTCTGATCTCTGATCTCATTTCTAACAAAATTCATAAAATCCTCGTTTTTATTGAAGCCCACACATTCTGGTAAATTTTATATTTTTATATTGCTAATATAATTTTTCTGTAAATAATAATTTGTAAAAATTTGTAAAAAATCAAAAGTTGAAAAAAAATTTAATTAAAAAAAAAAGTGAAAATAATCATTTTGACATCCCTTTGACATCGTACGATCAGATAAGACATATAAAAAACTTTTTATGTGACAATTTTTGCACCATAAAATTAATTATTTTTTTTCCCTCTTCAATCTACATCCTTTGGTGTTCTTTTCAATTTTTCTATGACAGAAAATAATTATATATTTTTTATTTTTTTCGTAGAAAATATCCTGATGGCTTTATATCATGAAAATTGAAAAGAAAAAAATATTTTCATAATTTTCATCATCCTTGGAAAAAATAAAATGTTATTAAGTTGTCAGTTTATAGAAAAAGCTATTCAATATAAAAACGTAATATAAATATGTTTTTTTTTTATTTTCGAATTTTTCAACTACAATATTTTCTTCTATATTTAACGTTAAAAAATAAAACCTCTATTAAAAATTAAGTGCTTTTTGCAAAGAAAATATAAAAAAAAAGAGATTAAAATAAAAAAAAAACATAAATGCTTATTAGTTATGAATTCTCTTTATTTTGTAAACGTTATTTTTCAATGTAGTTTCTTATATGTTCTTTCTATTTAATAATAAAGTATTGGTATTAATAGTACAGTGTTGAACAAAAGTATTCCTGCAACAACTTTTTATTTACCAAAACTAAAATTTAAGACTTAATAGTTTCGCCGTACAATTTGGTCCTAGAGAACAAATTTCTATCCTTACTGAATTTAAGTCTCTTGTCAAACTGGTCCATATTTTTTTTAAAAGAAGAAGAAAACTCATTAAATGCAGATTAGAGTTAAACGGCTCGAGCAAAATTAACATGCTTGAAAACAGTATTTTGAACGAACTATCAATTTATTTTATTTGTAGGAAACCTATTGTTAGAATACTTTTGACATGCACTGTACACAAAGTTATTTATTTCATATTAAGTCCAGTCCCAGTGAAATATTAAAATTTAAAAAAAAACATTGAATCTACCTACATACTTATGTATGTTGAAGGATGTACAATAAATTGAAAAAAAAAAAAAAAAAACAAATTGCATACATACATACTACGTTTGTTTTTTCTTCTTTTTGTGTTTTCAATAATTCAACAGAATTTCATTTTAAAAATTATTTTTTCATGAAAAAAAAAATGGATGCAAAAAGTATTAAAGCTATGGATGGAATATGATACAATCTTTAAAATGAATATTTTTTTTTTGTTTCAACTGTATGTATGTATAGTAGATATATTTAAGTTTTCTGTATATTTGATTAATTCGCTAAAAATTGAAAATTAGTTGGCTCTTTGGGTGTTGTTTTCTTATAAAACCTATACAAATTCTATCTGAAGTCATTTTCCAGACGTACTACAATGAATGAATATGTGGTCTTTAATAATCGAACTCTGAAATTGTAAAACAGTGTCCTGTCTTATGTGTTTTCTTCCTTTTATACACGAAAATTCAGACAGAATGTATATTAACACTAACTTTTTTTTCCAATGATATTTTAACACTTTTTTTTCTTTCACAAAAGCTTGTGTTGTGTGTTTTCAGATATTATGCAATAAAGAGATACCACCCCTACATCTTTCAAAAAGAAAATAAACACACAATTTTTTCAATTTGATTTGAAAAAATCCTCTAATTCTGAGATTTGCATACATTTTCAATTTTCCAAAATAATATTGTCCTTGAGACAATATTTTCAAACCAAAATCAATCTTTTATGCTTTTAATGTCATTGATGAAATTTTAATCTCATGACAAACGAATGAAAAATATAATTTTATTTTGATTTCAGGGAGGATTATTTCAGTTTGTCATTCTAACTGTTTGATTCCTCACCCCACAGGCTTTTGTTTATCTGAAAGTAAGTCGAAAATAAACATTTTATTAATATTTGTAAAATATTTTTCTTCTTCTTATTATTTTTTTTTTTTTATGTTGGTCTGTATCACGAAAATTAATTTTTTTTAACCTATATAAAAAAATTCCTACAAAACGTGCTGCTAATAATGACAATTAAAAATAAAATTAAAAGCTAAATAAAAATAAACAAAACCTCAGACTAATTAATTATTTATTATTATTGCTTATAAAGGTTCACAATGTGAAAATGTGAATTTCGTAATTTTTGTATTGAATTATCCTTTTTTTTTCTTATACCCTTGAATTTTCTAATTTCTAATTGAAAAGATTATTCAGTAAATAAATTTTACCATAATTTTAATTAAAATTTTTTCATTTGTAAAAAATAAAAGTGTGCCCTTAATAATTTAAAATAAATTGTTTGAATAATTTTTGTTAACAATTATTTAGCCTCTTGACATTTAGTACTCAATTACCATTATTATATTTTTTTTCTCTAGCAACTTTTAGTCATTTTACAAAATTTGAGTTTGAGTAATTAAAAACAAAATATGTACTATAATAAAATAATTGTTACATGAAATTTGGTTTTTTTTTTATAATAATTTTTGAGAGGCATATTATATCATAGAATAGAATGTCTAAAATTATGTTCTTTTATGTAAAAAATTTCATTTGTTACTGAATTTAATCTAAATTTAGAAATTTTATAATTTAGAAAATAAAATGAAATAGGCTAGGAAAAATTAAATAAGAATTCTAGGAATAATTAATTATGTACATACTCGTATGTAATATGTACATACATATATTTGAGAAGTGTAGATGCAAAACTTGCTAATTCCAAAAATTAGTAGGTAGTAAAGTAGGTAGTTTTTTTTAGCAATATCTAATTATTTTCAAGATACTTAAGTATACATATATACCAGACTAATAATAATATTCGAATTTGAATGAAAATGTGATACTTTAAAAATCAAATATTGCGTATTTTAACTACAAAACTGGATTTTTTTGACTTTGTCACACCTGCAACATTTTTTTATACTTATTATATTTAATACAGCGGATCATTGAAGGACAGATCCAAGTAAAATATCTTTTGAAGTCCTTTATTCCATTATATTTGAAAAGAATACTCAATACAGTCTGGAGAGGAGATTTGAATATCATCAATGTTTACGTGGTAACTAAGAACAGAAAAAACTACATTCGACTAGGCTGGGAACCAAACCGCATACATACCTTTGCCTTGCCGGGTAAATGCGCTTACCACTGAGCTACCGAATGCTATGTCGTTTTTTTCTGTTATTAGTCTACTACAAGTCAATATTTGAAAATTTTAAGTATGAAAGGTTTTTTTTTTTTGCATTTATTTTAAATTCATTCAAAATACAACTATAGAGAGTTTTGCATCTGTACTCCTCTTATAAAAAAAGAAAATATCTTAATGTTTTTCCAATGCAATATGTTAATTTCTAAGGTGTTAGCTATTATGTCGTGCTAAGGTTAGCATAATTAGAAATACGTTTCAATGACGTACACGTACAAAGCATTAATTTAATGGTTGAAATACTCGCAAATTGTATTTTAAAGTCTTGAAACAATATCACAGGCACATAGTTTTGTTGTAATTTTAAAGGTTTTTTTTTTAAATGAGAAATTCATTTCAATTCAACAACAACAGAAAAAAAAATCATACTGTTATTCTAAATACTAAACAAGGGAACATTTTTATTATTCATTTCGAATAATGATTGAAACTGTAGGACATTTACTTTCTCATGGTTTCTGAACATGCAACAAAAATAAAAAAATAAAGAAGAAAGCTTTTTTATGTTTTCGCAGTACCTACTTTTATTTGTTTTGTTTTTTTTTTCTCGAACAATTGAAATAATATTCAATGATTAATGGTGTCAAAAGTGCTTTTTATTTTATTTACAAAACAATAAAATGTAAGAAAACAATTTATTTTTATTATAAAGTTTTTTTTCTAATCAGCTGTCAAGGAGTTGCTTGATTTTTTAAAATTTACTTACTTTTTCTCCATTTTTATTTTCTCCAGGATACAGCTTTGGTCCTTTTGTCAAATTTCAGCTTCCCTAGAAATAGAAGACAAGAATTTTATTAATTGGTATATAGTATTTTTTTTTTTGTCGTTATGTAACTTGTGTTATATTGTATAGAAATTTTTGCTCCTGTAAACGAACTAATTGTAAAAAATGATAAAGGGAATTATAAAGACATAAATTTCAAATAAAAATAATTCACAAGATCCGGAGATTTTCGAACTCAAAAATGATTTTGTCTACAAAAAGTACGAGAATTGAATAAAGTGTTAAACAAAACGTGAAGGAAAACTTACAGGATCGGGATGTTAATAGAAAAAATGACCGCATGTAGAAATAAGGTGTTTGCTTGATAACAATTTATTACAGCAGACTATTATAATTTTATTGTACCTATTATACAAAAAACTTTAAGATTAAGATGTTGAATCAAAGAATGATTTTTGGCGATAATAATTTAATTACAATGGATATTGTATGATGTGAGAAATACATAATATGAATCATATAAAAGGCAAAAGAGTGTGATTTATAAGTCGTGGATGTCTGTGATATAAAGGAGGTTAGCATATTTAATATATTCACATATTCTGATGATCAGAATTAGAGAATTTTGGATCATGAAAAGATTAGAATTTTGAAGTAAATGTATAGAGGGTGCATTTTTATGTTCAACGTCGAATATCCCGAAAATGTGCCTTGAACTTGCCGACGCAGAACTTGATAAGAAACATTTTTTCAAAGGTCTTTAGGTTGCAAAAGTGGGCATAGTCACTTTTTGGGAAAAAAATTTCTTCGACGTTCAATATCTCGGTATCTTTTGTTTTAATTATTTATTAAAACTGAACAAAAATGAAAATCTTACAGACTATAAGTTCCAGATCCTCGATCATCTAGCAATTAAGCAAATTGCGGCTAGCAAATATGACGGATTTGCGATTGCTAATTGCGATTACAAAAAACCACATCCTCTATTGCAATCGCAAGTTTTTACTTTTTTATAAGGAATTTGAGGCTATGTGCTCTGTTGGACTCAGTACGCGATACCAATTTTTAACGTTAAATAATCGAGGATACCATTTCTATCCTTTCAGCTAGAAAGTCTTGCTTGATTGCTTGCTAGACAATTGAAGATCTGGCCTTAACTTTTCGTATCTATTTTCAAAGCTTGTATACTCTTAATAAGAACTTATATAAACGTTATACTAAAAAACAAAATTATTGATTATCTTTCATTCTGTATATTGTGTAAGTTAATATACAAAAAAAATATATATCTTCATTCAATATTATGATTTTTCACTATAATGTAATAAAATACTTACCCTAAATATTTGAAAAATAAATAATAGGTCGTAAATCAACAAAATAAATACATATAATTCAAAATCGATTTTGAATATTATTAACGCATTAATGCTTCATTTCCTTTGAGATATAAAATATGTATTCTCATCTGAAAAAAAACAACAAATACTTGAAAAATCTTGTGTATTTAATATTTAAAGAGTTTTAATTTAACTTTAAAATTACAATAATAATTTTGACCTTTTATTTTACGTTTCTGTTCATAAAGTCGTTACATGAAATTTACCTTTATAATTATATGAATTACAAAAGATTAACTGAAATAAAGCTATGTATATTATGTAACTGCGCGTGTTATTTCCATGTTTTATGATTATTATCATTTTTCTTTAATTACTTTGGGTAGTAATATTTAATGGTGTATAATAATCTTTAAATATGAATAATTAAAATGAATTGAGTTGTAAATTTTACAAGATTATCTGCAAGAAGGTTTTTTTCTTTTTTCTAGCATTTTTCTTTATATTAAACATTTTTAAGAGAAAGAAGTAATTAAAGAAAAAAATAGGAAAGAATAGTACTTAATTATTTATTTATCTCAATTTTGAAATATGTTTTTCAAAAAATATTTTCCTTTAAAGAAAATATTCAAGAGAAGACAAAGAAAAATTTGAAAGTAAGTGAAAATTTTGTTGTTTTAAAATATTGCGAATTTTTCATATTTCGTGTTAAAATTTTAAGAGAGAAAAATAAAAAAATTTTAAAAGCCAAGTCAGTTTATTATATACGTATAAAAATTTTATGTGTGCACATTTTTTATTTATCATCGTAATATAAAGATGAAGCCTATAAAACAATTTACTTACGTAAATTATATCTTTTATTTATGTGATATACTTAAAATTATCCAAACATGAATTTTTATAAGTTTAATAAATTTAAAGCAGAAAATCACATAAAAAAATTTTGTAAATTAAAAATTCTGTTACAGAGTGCAATTTATCCGTTTGACATGAGGTTTTTACACCCACATTTTTTTTTAAATTCCTTTTTGGTATTTTTCTGACAATTTTATGATATACATGAAACTAATTTGTAGTCAACAGAAATTATAAAATTTACATCACTTAAATTTTGTATACAACTGCAAAATTGATTAAATAATAAAAATTTAGTAACAGTGAGATTTTAAAAAGCTGAATTCAGCCACGTAGGTACATGCTATGTACTAGGTTGTTTGATAAGTCTTTGGTCTCGATAAGAAAAAACACATTTTAAAAAAGAAACTAGATCTTTATTCAACATATTTTCCTTCTAATTCAATACATTTAATCCAACGGTTCTGGAGCTTTTTAATACCTCTTCCGTAAAAAAAAATTTCCTCATTAGAATAAAATCTGCGTCCATTGAGCTTTTTTTTTTTTAAATTTGAAAAAAAAAGTCACGCTGTGATAAATCCGGTGAATACGGTGTAGGAACTTTCCGTACCGTAATTTCACCAATTTTGCTGTTCCTGCTGCCAATGAATGAGCTGGAGCATTATCGCTATTTTTGATCATGTGTGAGAGGACGCGGCGCCACTAGCGCCTCATAGTAAATATTCATGTATATTATATTGTTCACAAGTTCTATTGAAATATTTATAATAATATCAGTTATTTCTCGCATTTTTACTTTCCTATCGCTTCTTTTTATTTGATGAATTTTTTTTATAATTTCTAGAGTTGTCACCTCCACTGGTCTACCATGACGTTCACCATTTTTTGTGTTCATACGGTCATGTTTACATTCATTAAACTAATATATATTGGTGGACTTCGATGGCACAGATCCGCCGCAACGTTTATCAAGCCATTCCTTGGTTTGTACGCCCTTTTTCCCCATCAAAAAAGCAATGTTTATTTAATACACGGAACTCACTTTTTTCCATAATTTTGAAATAACCACAAATTGTTCACTTTAAACCACTGTCAAACATAAACCAATTATCATATCTCCAAGAAAATTTAAATTTAAAGATTTGAGGGGTTGTATTTTCAATACTTTTTCGTGTTGAGACCAAAGACTTATCAAACACCCTAGTATATATAAGTATATATGGTATGATTGATGTGTACATTCGTATGTAAATTGTTTTTCCATTTCATTTTTTCTCAAATTATGAATTGATTTCGTTGTTCGTTTTCAAAAATAAAAATCAATGCTGAGAATATTTTAAAATTGCATTTATGCAAGTTTGTGATGAAATTCACAATTGTCGAAGTTATTTCAATTTAAATTTCTATGCTTTTGTATTTTTTTTTTGCATAGTTTTGTGGCGAAATTACTGTTTTTCCACTATATTTTTCTATCTAACTTTATTGAACAAATTTGATTTTTGTTCGTATTCATCCTTAACATTATTCTACTTGTAGAATTTTTTTTGTTGTTTTTAAACAAAGAGATTTAATATTGATAAAAGATTTTTTTGTGATAAGTTGAAAGCCTTTATTGGTTCCATTGATTTTTTTATTTTTCATTTTTATTTTCACAGAGATAGGTATTTCAGGAAATCATAACAGTGTTATATGTATAAAATAGATAGTAGAACAATAAAATACCATTTTCAGATTTTTTAAAAAATCCAGATTTCAAAGAATAAAACTATCACACGGACAAGTTTTCAAAAAAAAAAAAGTAGATAAACAAAAAATGTGACAGCATAAAAAAACAACACTTTATTCATACATACATACATAAGTATGCATATAATGTATCAACGTATGCATATATGTATGTATGTGCATATGTATATATTTTTTTCAGTTTTTTATTATATTGGAGCCATTTTAGTTATTTATTTTTTTGTTTTATTTTCATATGAATTTTTAATTAATTATTTTTTTTATCTTTTTCTTTTTTTAAATTAAACATTGAAAAAAAAAAACATTTCATCTTGTTTTTAAAAAATATTAATGCATTTTCTTTTTATTTTAAAAAAATGCAATATAAAAAATAAATTCATGCACATAAGTACAAAAAAAAAAAGATTGAAGCAATAAAGGTAAAATAAGTGACTTTTAAAAACAAAAATATTAAAAAAAATATATTTTTCCCTCTTTAATTAACATATACATACATAAATCAAATGATAAATGCACACACTTCCGATGTATTTACATATATATAAATTTTATTTTTATATTTTATTCATTTTCATATTTCGAGGATGAAAAATAACGTTGAATTCTTTTTATAAAATAATTGAATTTTTGAATTAATAAATTTTTATATTTTTTCAAACCTTATTTTTTCTCATTTTTACTTTTTGTTTGTTTGCATTTTTCAAAATTTAATTTAATATGAAAAGTTTGAATTAAATTTTTTGAGATTTTTCTGAAAAGACTGTTTCGAGTGCATGAAATGTATAGGAGTTTTTTTGTTTAGAACTAATTTATTGTTAAAAAAAATAATTGTATGAAATTAGACGAATTTTGTTTCTAAAATAAGTTAAAATTTTTTTTTTCACTGAAAATAATCTAGTACATGTGAGTATATACTATTTTTGGTGGATTTAAAGTGGAATGCGAACCACTAAATTCATTGGTATAGAGAACAAATTTATTCGTATGACAGAGCTGGTACTAATATTTTGTAGTTGATTTGTGGACTTGCTTATAAGGTCTCTAAGCAGAAGAATTGGTGGTACTCATTCAAATCTGAGTGAACTTAGGCGGACTCGATTTCGAGACTTTCAGTATCAGAAGCCGGTCGGTCGGTTCAATACTTAGATAGTGCATCTTCGAAAACGTCAGATGATCGACAATTATTGAAATTTAGCAATTCAAAGTTTTAAGCTGAATTTCATCAACTGACGATCATTTGATGTTTTCCAAGATGCACATATAGTCGTATTTAAAGTTAAAGATTATTGTTGGGGGACATCTTCGATCAGCTAGCAATTAAGCAAATTGCGACTAGCAAATATGGCGGATTTGCGATTGCTAATTGCGATTACAAAAAATCACATCCTCGATTGTAATCGCAAGTTAACCATTTTTATTTTGTAAGCACTTTTGCTGAATAAGTTTTTACATACATAACCTATAATTTTCTATTATATTACGTTAAAAATTCGTTTTTTTTATTCAAATTTTTGAAATTTTAAAATTTTAAATCATAACCGAAATTATTTTGTTTATTATGAACTATTTTTTTTTTCAATTTTCAAACTTCTACAGTCTCATAATTGTGTATAAATTTATAAATTCATATACAATGGTCTCACTAACCAATTCTATCCATTACAAGAAAAAAATATTCAAATTATATTGATAACATAAGTATTTGGGTTTGAGTTTCTACTTATTTATAAGAAATTTGAGGTTATGTGTTCTGTTAACTGAGTTTGCGACACCAACTTTGCGATCGCAAATTTTGACGGTTAATTTGCTTACTTGCGAGAGCAAAAACAATCGAGGATACCAATTCTATCATTTCAGCTAGCAAGTCTTACTTGCTTGCTTGCTAGCCGATCGAAGATGTCCCCCAATATTTATGTTTTCGAATACTTTTTAGAATTTTCTGTTCTTCTTTGTTTGTTTGTTAAGATTTGACATAGATGCGTGAAATTGTTGTTTCTGTGTTTGTACTGTATCTTATACGTGAAAATATTGATAAACGAATTCCATTTACTTGTAATCCGAAAATATTTTAAATTTTTCTATAAAACTGTCAACAAAACTCATACATATTCTTCTAAGTTTTTGTTATTCTTACCTTTTCACTTTCCCCTTACCCTTTCGTTTCACTTTTTATTTGTCATTTCAGATTCAGATTCCAGAATATAATATCTGTACTTATAAAAAAGTAAATAAATTACCTTGTACCTTTTTTTCACATGATCATCAAAAGCTATAATGTCCTTTTTTTCAATTCAAGGCCATTTGTGACTTGTAAGCCGTTTGCAAATATATTTTCATAATATTTGTGAAAATAATGATAAACGGATTGCATAAAAGGTTTTCATTTTCAAAAAACAAGAAAAAAAAATTTGTTCAAAGTACTTACTAAGTAAACTTAATTATATATGTATATACACTGACCTATGAACTTTTCAGTCACTTGACAATTTTCCACCTGAATGTCTTTACATTCAGAAAAGAAAAATACAGCCTACATCTATTTGTATATAATTTTAAATTTTCTATAAAGGACAAAAATTAAATCTTTAAAAATAAAATAAAAATTTACTTTTCATTATAGATTAGTCAAACATAAAAAGGTAAATTCTTGAAATTTGGAATTTTTTTTTTATTTATGTTGAAAAGTCTTGTTTGAAAAAAAAAAAATAAATAAAATTTAGAAAGTAGACAAATGTTATTTCAGGTAGACTTTTAACAATAAGAACAATAATAAAAAGTATGCTTACCCCTAGAATTTTCACTGGAAAAAAAAAAAAATGTGTCCAGTCTATAGAGTCTAGAAGGTCATAAATAAAATTATTCTTCCATAAAAAAATATTATAATCTATCCTTTACAGAAGGATATTCAACCTTTCGATAGGACCATCAAGTTTTTACCAATAATGGTCGCTGTTAGACTTATTTTGTTTAGATATTATGGAAAGGAAAAGGTCTACACATGTGACAGTCATATTATGCAAAATTTTAAAGACGTCATCATTTTTATAGTTACCAAAAAAAAAACTTACAATGAAAGGGTCAAAAAGGTATACGTACTCACAAACAATACTCTTTGGTGGACATGGTGATATTCAATTGGTTGTGTTCCATGTGTAATGATATAAATTCAATAAAAACTTTCTATATTGATTTTTTTTTTTTTGGATTAATTCAAAACAAAAATAGCTTACTTTTTATTTGTCTATATGTAAATTTGACCTTATTGAAAAATGGCATGTGCCCCCCGTCCCGCTTGCTGGGAAAATTTTTATGAATGCAAAAATTAAACTTCAAAGAGCAAAAATATTTTTCAATTATTTTAGAACTTTTTTTTTTCCATTTTATTTTATGAAAGAAAATTACATTAAAATTAACATTTTTAGGATTTTTTTTTTTAAATAAAAATAATGAGCAAAATAATGATTTTAAAATTCATTTAATGTTTCGAATTTCTTTAAGATTCTTCAACGAACGATAAAATGTAAGATTTTTAATTATTTTATTTTAAAAAAAATGTTTAATTTATTTTCGAAACAAAAAAAAAAACATTGTTGAAAATATTTTAGAATTTCATAGTTCTTAAATTGTGCCTGAGGTTTTAATAACGAAAGTTTCGAAAATTTACATTTCAATTTTCAAAGTTCTTTAGAAATTATAATTCTGTTTTTTTAATTATGTATATCTACACTGTATACTGTATAGATATATGTATGTATTTGTATGTATTAGTTGGTAATATTACTCAAGCTTAAGGGATTTTTTAAATTACACAGTAGTGTTGATGACATATTCTAAAGCCTGGAACCAAAAATCATATAACTACAAAGATAAACAATTGCCATATATCCTTATGTCACCATTAATTTTTACTTCTACACCTGATATCAGGTGGCTACATGTTTACTGAATGTTATCAACATTTTATGCTTATGCAACAATTTTAAAATCCAGAGCAAACCAAAAATACGTTGATGTTGCTAAACATTATATGTACCCAATAATGTGTCTGTTTACCAAATATAAATATAAAGAATTTTTAATACTAAAATATTTTTGACTTGAAAATCAGAGTTTGCTTAGATTAAATTTTAATGAATAAACATTATAGTATTTCTAAAACTAGCATTAGATATTCTATAATGTAAAAGAAAATGAAATAACGTGCCTATTGATTCTGATCTCCTGATTCATTACGAATAAAATTTTGAAAAGAAGAAGAAAAAGATGAAAATGAAGATGAAAAATATTAAAATATATTTTTAAAATTTGAAAAATAAAATGTATTTTGTATATAGTATATGTATATACGAGTATGTATCATACATATATAGTATTTAGAGGTATAAGAAAAATAATATTTCATATTAAAAAAAAAAATTTTTTTTAAAGCAAATAGGTATGTATTTTTATTCAAAATGAAAATAAATTCAAAAGTATAAATCGTAATTTATGTTGCCGTAGCAACAACCATTATTTATATTTGGTAAACAGACACATTATTGGGTGCATATATTATAATGTTTAGCAACATCAACGTATTTTTGGTTTGCTCTGGATTTTAAAATTGTTGCATAAGCATAAAATGTTGATAACATTCAGTAAATATGTAGCCACCTGATATCAGGTGTAGAAGTAAAAATTAATGGTGACATAAGGATATATGGCAATTGTTTATCTTTGTAGTTATATGATTTTTGCTGGAACAGAATGTGTAGCTGTAGTATGTAGTACATTGTAGTACTACGAGCTGTCAAAAGTACAACCAACACCTTATTTGTCATATGACGCATTCACGCATCACAATGTGTAGTGTGTAGTTGTTAGCTGGAAAAGTAGAACTTTTTATATTTCATACTATAACTTCACGCTACAGCTACATTTTCTGTTCCAAAGTTTAAGAAATTTAATTGTGAAAAAAAAAATTCTATTATAAAACAATCGCAAAAATTTTTACCCTCTCAAATCCCTTTTATTTTTTTCTTATTTTATTTAAAATTTATTTTTTAACACTAGAAACGTAATTTATGTGCACACATAATACACACATGACGTATGTTCATAAAATACATATTTAAAATGTAATTGTATACAATTGTCACGTATATTGAAATTTGTAAAACGTAAAATTAAGGATATAGATTTTTTTTTGGTAGAGTAAATTAATTAGCTAGATTTATTTTACGTATATAGTATACTTACTTTGATTTTAAATATATCAGTGTGGGAGTATAATGTTATACAGGAAGCAAAAATGTTTTTTGATTGAAAAAAAAAAGGTTCTATTTTTAGAAAATTTCCCAAACTCCATAATTTGATTTTAATTTTTTCAAGGAAAAATCTATATAACATAATATATACATTGTACATACATGTACACATTTTTTGGAAAATTTATTATGAAAACGAAAAGAAATAAAAATGAAAAATATTTTAACTTTGATATAGAATAAAATGCTTAGTGAACTAAATAAAGATTGTTAAAAAAATGTTCTACCATATTGTGTGAAATTGTGTGATTTAGAAAAAAAAATACATAAGTAGAAATTTATAATTTTCTCAAAATTTTGCTGAATTTCTTTTATGAGTATATAAATCAATAGTTCTGGAAAATATTATTATGACATAATGATTTTTATGATACATATTTTCATTTTTGTGATGTAGTTTTTGTTTTCATGGTCGATTTAATCTTTATAATGAAATACTCAAATACGTTAGAAAGGACACAAGGAAAATAATACGTTTAAAATGAATTAGAACACTCTTAGAAAATGCGCTTTAATTCAATGTTACAGTTCTTCAGGGTAAATTATAATGATATATTGTTAAGCTTTAATACAGTATAGAATTCAGGACATTCATGTAATTACTTTCTTATAATTTTCCACTTCAAATACACTTTATTTTGCAATTTATTTCTATTTTCCTATTTAAGAAGAATTGTTGTCCTTTTGATTAATTATGAGACACTCACATACGAGTATATTATACTGTTCGAATAAATCGAAATTTAATTAATTATTTTAATTTTATTTTAAAAGATACTTTTTAATGAGATTAAGTATTTACTCGTATTAAATTTGTGTATACTAATTTTAGATTTTACACACATATGCTTTTCTATATACGTGTTCTTGCTTCAGGAATTTCTAATTGATTCCATAGAATATAGAGAAGGTTCAATTTAATGAAGGACATCTTGCACAATATTAAACTGATTTAGATGCATTTACAATTAATTTAATTTTCTTTCTTCATTTCAAAACAAATACTCCTATAATTTTATCATTTTGTAATTCCATTTCAGTTAATTATAACATATTGTAGGTATTTGTAAAGCAATACTTTAGAAATCAAATCAACCATTTTGTAGAATATTATTTGAATTTAATTCATAAGATATCTTGTCTTTAATTAAAATTGTTATTAGAATTATTTGAGAAATGAAAATATGTATCTACATTTTATAAAAAAAGGTACATAAATAAGTCATGTACATTTATAAAACAGTTAAATGATATGTGGATATAAAAAGAAAGCAATATTTAAAAATTAAATAAAACTATTGAGTCAGATTAGGAATAGAACCCCAGCAGGGCCCACACCACAGGTCTAGCCTACGGGTCTACAGATCCTAATAACGGCCCTGCATACATAAATGGCAAAAGGAAATTTACTGGATTTTTAATTTTTAAACAAAAGTATTAAAGTCATTGGAAAAAGTAAGATAAAAGTAATTTTAATTATTTCTCATTTTCAAATTTCATTTAAAATTTTTTCACTTGAAATTAGAATTTTTTATGAAGTTTTAATGATTGATTAAGTTCTTCTTTTAGTTTTTTAGTTGATTGGTTGACGTGGCGGTTGTCAAATTACTTCCGAAGACCCAAATAGCACTAACCGTGCCGTTTTGATACCACACACCTCGCAGTTGTCCAGCCAAAAGGGTTGTACACCCTTCTGTCACAAATGCACTTACAGTTCAAAGTGGAATGCGAACCACTTAATTCGTTGGTAGAGAACGAATTGTATTCGTACGAAAGTGACAGGGCTGGGTAGTATTTTTTTGTAGTTGGTTTGTGGTTTGTGGACTAGCTTATAGCAGACTATAAGTTTTTTTTTAGTAAAAAGTGAATTTTCATTTTTATAGAGCGACGAAAATAATACAATTTTATGTAACTTTTATTGTTGTTGTTCTTTTATTTAATGTCCAAAATGATTTTTTAAAATCTGATAAAAATTACAAGTTAAACTTTACGATGTCTATCACATTTTATTTGAACAGTTTTTATGTCGGTTGATAAAATTATGTTTTTGTTTTTATTTGAAATATTTCAACCTTTTTTGTAATATTATGTCTATAGACCTAGACAAAATAACTATGTTTTTTATTATTTTCGTAGAACATCATACGCACAACTATTTTATATATCTTTTGTTATTTAATTTTTATTTTAATCTATAACATTTTGTTTTTAGTCGATATAGCATTTTGACGAGCAAAATTTGTCAACAATGACTTAGGCAAAGAAAGGTTATGCATGCTTTTCATTAAAAGGAATTAACAATTTTTTTTATAAATTTTTAATATATTTTTGAGTACTCATAAAATACTTTTCAATGAATATCACGAAAGGAAATAAATTTAAATTAAAGACAGAAAACTCAGAAGAAATTCTAATAAATTCTTAAAGAAATATAAAAAAAATAATAGAATCCCAAGGGTATCTAGAGAGTAGGTACACGATACAAAAATAAAGAACTTAATATCAGAAGAGCTAACGCAAATTGTGTTAAGAGTTTCTATTTTCTTTTATACCTTAATTATAATTATGTACCAAAGTAAAAACAATTTATTATAATTTTTAATCTCTTCTTTCAGAAAGAAGTTCAAATCAACATTATTTGAATACATATTATTAATTTACAAAATCGGAGTAAAATATATTTTTTACACGAATTACTTCATATTCATCTAATTAGCATTATTATTAGTCTTATATCTTTATTTTATCATTAATTTGTTTGTTTTCTGAAGCTTTATTCATGCTGGAAATTAAATGATTGCAAATTAACTAGATAGGGGAAAAAAAAAGAAGGGTTAATGAGTTTCATAATTTTATATTGTATTCATATTATCGATTTACTATATAATCTTCTTAACGCAAGTATAATTTTTGAAAATATAGTTAAGGAAAATAGAGAAAAATAATGATTAATTAATTTTTTACAAACTTTACCTGATTTTTTTTTTTGTATTTTTTGAAAACAAAGAATGTGCTGTAAAAATTTATAAATTTATAAATCTAACAATTATTATTATTATTTTGAGCTTATTACACCCATATATACAATTATGATACTCAATTGCTAAATATGTAGTATGTATTATACTAGTGTTACACTATTTCATTTCTTAACTCATTAATAGGTAATTATTATAAGTATATATTTATACTTAAATATAATTATGGGTAAAGCCATCCCCTAACTCCATCTACTTAAATCGCACTATCTTATGCTACTTGTTTCCACTGAAATTTGAAAGCCTCAATTTTTTTCTCTGTCTTCCAATCCAACAAGCCTGATAGTTATATCAAAAAGTGGTGTCCATTCTGTCAGTTTTGATAAGAGGATTTTGGCTTTTTTCTCCTTCGGTGGGCCAGCCGTGTTGGGAGAGTGATTTGAATTCTTATCTTAAAATTAAAATTAAAACAAATTTAAATATTATTACTTAATTTAATATTCTTATTTATATGTAATACTATTATTGTGTATACCTTATTCACTTTTACTTTCAATATTAATTTTTTATTGCTAATTTTTAGGAGTAGTCTCGTCTCTGCTTTTAAATTCCTTCCAGTATATCGTCTCATTTTCCTATAGGTCCATTTTATCTTGTTTTGGAACTGCCTACACGTTATATTTCGCTATCAAATGTTTTAATTGCTTCATCTCCTTCCTATTTAAATCTAAGCATTGACTTTCAATTTAATTTTGTAAGGATAATGTAGCCTTTTAAACCGTTTTTTATATATACATAATATATTAAATAAAACAACCGATTAAGATAAATTTAATTACATACAACTTTATTATAAAATACCAAATGAAGTTACAGCGGCGGTAGGTAGTAGAGGACTGACTACATAGTTTAATACATTGCTTAATTATTCATAATCTGCTATATACATTTATTGAGTAAACGGTATTGCTAATTCACATAACATAGACTACTTTCAATATACATGTTACAATAAATAATCTAATTGCAATTGTCTATTCGAGATTTCTAGAAATCTCTTACAATTCGGCCATCCTGCATTTTAATCGCCTCGATTAAAAATCAAATTATAAGACAATTTTTTAATTTTTTATGTATGTATAATTTCTTTTTTTTTTCTTTGCCAAATTTAACTTTTTTATATTTACAAATATATATATATGAATATTTCTTTTATTTTTAATAAAATTTAAATTAATAATTTAAATATACTGCTTATAATCACAATAGTCATATAAAAACATATAAAAACAATATAAAACATTACTATATAAAATATATGCATATACATATTTAAAATTGTTTCAATGATTTGCCCTCGACTCATGTACCTTCACTTTTTTCATACAAAAATGGTCTCATATTGCATGCAGAAGATATTCCTTTATAAGGAATGCGGGTCAATTGCATTCCTTCAATATCCTTTATAATATAACGATCATTTAATAACACCTTTTCCACCTCATAAGGTCCTTTAAACTTTGCCAATAATTTCTTATTAACGCCAGGCACATTACATACATTTTTAACCATGACGTAGTCTCCTTTTATATACTTTTGAGGTTTTTTATGGTTTTTATCGTAATATTTTTTATTATATGTTTGAGATTTTTCGATATTTCCAAAGGCTTTATTTCTGATTAATTCCAAATTATTCTGATTATCTGACAAAGCTTTCTTTTCTAAAAATTCCATTACCTTATCGCAAATTTGCCCCTTTTGATTCAACCCAAACAAAAGCATGGACGGTGAAAACCCAGTGGTGCTATTAATTGTATTGTTAATGGAAAATTCAATTTTAGCAAGATTTTTGTCCCAGTCAGAAGTTGTGTCAGCACTACATTGTTTAGCAAGCATAGGAATTAAAACCCTATTAACGCGCTCAACTTGACCGTTGGCTTGTGGACATTGCGAAGCAATTTTTACATGCTTTATATCATGCGACTGTAGAAAATCGGAAAACTCTTTAGAAGTAAAACTTGTACCTCGATCAGATACAATTCTTTCTGGACGAGAATAATTTTCGAAATAAGAATTCAGACATACTATAACCTCTTTAGTTTGCGTTGTTCTTACAGCATACAACTTGACAAACTTAGTAAAAGCATCGATTACTACAAAAATGTATTGTTTCTTTGCCTTAGTGTTAGAAAGAGGACCTAAGTGGTCGATGTGAAGGGTGTCGAAAGGCAATTTACCTTTAGGTATACTGTAAAGAATTCCTTCCTTTTTACCTGACTCTGGCGAAAAGTAAATACATTTGAGACAAGACTTGATATGGTTTTTAATTTTATCTTTTATATTTGGAAACCAATAAGTGCGAGTTAAAAGATCGTAACATTTCTCAACACCTAAGTGGCACATTTCTTCATGATGTGTACGAATCACCTGATTTTCCATTTGTTGAGGAACAAAGAAAAGAATCTTGTCTTTAGATTTTCGATATATCAGGCCATCAACCATCTCATACCATCTACTTTCACCATTCTCTAACTCTTTAGCGATAGATACTATCTTTGGATCTTGTCTTTGTGCTGCTGCTAACACAAACTCAAAAGATTCATCTGATATATGTAGTAGATTAATTGCTCTACTCAGAGCATCGGCATGAGGCATTCTTAACCCACTTCTATGCTCTAACCTGTAGCTATATTCTTGCATTTCTAATGCCCACCTTGATATTCTAGGGTTTAAGGACTTTTTGTTCAATGTTAACGATAGTGATTGACAATCAGTCACTATTTTGAAGTCAATACCAATCAAATATATCCTGAACCTTCTCAAGGCATAAATTATTGCAAGAGTTTCTTGCTCAAAGCTATGATATCGGCTTTCAACCTCTGTGGCACGTTTAGAGAAGAAGAATACAGGGTGAAATTTTTTATCATTCTGTTTTTGCATGAGTACTGCTCCAAAGCCTACGCTACTGGCATCGCAGTGCAATTCAGTTTCATTCAATGGGCTAATAATTGAGAGAACAGGTGACTCAACCAATTTACGTTTCAGGAGTTCGAATGTTTTATACTCTTCTGCACCGAATACAAAAGGAACACCGTTTTTTAGAAGGTCATACAAAGGTTTTGCCAAAATAGCAAAATTCTGTATGAACTTGCGAAAATAGGAGCACAGACCCAAAAAACTATGAACACCTTTTAAACATGTAGGTACAGGAAAATTAATCACGCCTTGAATATGACTATCACTCGGTTTTATACCTTTAGAATCAATATTATAACCTAGGTAAGTAATTTTATCTTGAAAGAAAGCACATTTATCAAATCTTATTTTTAAACATTTTTCTTTAATTATTTTTATAACATTTTTCAAAATCTCTAAATGTTCTTCAATAGTTGCTGTTGCAATTAATATATCGTCGATAAATGTTAACACATTACCAGATTTAACTAATTTTCCAAATACATGCTTCATGAATCTCTCAAAAACAGAAGGTGCGTTTTTGAGGCCGAAAGGCATCCTAGTATACTCAAATTGTCCTAAAGGAGTCACAAACGAAGTATATTTCACTGAACTCTCAGCTACTTTGACATGATGGAAACCGTTTTTCAAATCTAGGGTTGTAAAATATTTTTTATCTCTCAACCTATCTAAATGATCTTCAATTAAGGGGAGAGGGTAGTTATCTCTGACTGTTACCTTATTCAATTCCCTATAGTCCACACAAAGCCTAAGTTCATTATTCTTTTTCTTTACTAAAACGATAGCTGATGCATAGGGTGAACTACTTTCACGAATTATGCCCTTACTACACAAATCATCCAAAATTTTTTGTAATTCCATTTTATGTGCATATGGTAATCTTCTTGGTGCACAAAAGAATGGTTCTTCTTTTAACAATTTTATGTTCATTTCAAAATCATCACAAAATTTAATTTTGGAATTTTCAGAAATAAAAACCTCTTTTAAAATATTTTCAACCTCTTTTATAAGTGGAAAAGGTAAGTTATTATTTATATTTAAATTAATTTCAGGTAAGTTGTTACTTACGTTAATGTTCAATATTTGCTGCATGAAATCGTCGTCATTATCATTTTCATTGACATGACCATCATTAACACATTTTTTATTACCCTTTAGATTTGATGAATCAGCTGTATGTTGCACATGAATCGAAGACCCATCATTGTTGTTGTTTATTACATCGTCATCATCTCTTACATTTTTATCAATATTTATTAAATTTTCTTCTTTTTTCTTCATTAATACAAGATTACATTTTTCAATAAAATCTCTACCTAAAATGACAAAATGGGACATTGTGTTATTACTTACTACAAAAATTTGTAAATTAATTAATGAATTGTCATAATTAATTTTAGATTCTACAGTTCCTAATATATTAAGTTTGCTACTATTAATACCGCAATATGAATGACATTTTTTATCAATAATACTAGAAATTAAATAAGCTGGTACAAATTTTTCTTGAACGAAACTTATTGGACTACCTGAGTCCAATAATGTTGTTAATGATAAAGCACACTTTAAATTGTTTTGATAAAAAATATAAGTCAGCACGTGTTCAAAATTATTAGAATAGTTAATATTAAATTGTTTACAATTTGTAGTACTTATCACATTTTCATCTGTTCCAGTGACCTCATTATTTTTAAGTAAATCATTTTTAGAGAATTTTTTAGCAGGTTTATCAACATTCATCACGTCATCAGTAGCTGTACTTGTAGTATTATTTGTATTAGCTGTTTTTGTAGATTTATTAAATTTTTTACAATCTCTACCGAAATGTCCATATTCTTTACATTTATAGCATTTAATTTTTTGTAAGAAATTTTTTTTTGAATCATCGTCATTTTTTTTATTCATGAACTTTAGTACAGAAGAAGAAGAAGAAGAAGCCACATTATTAGTAAAAGAAGAATGAGAATTACTTTTAATTTTTTCGTATTTTCGTAAGCATGCTTTTAATTCAATAATATTATTTGCATTATATAATATCATTTTATTTGTTTCGCTATCTGGAATGCCCTTAATAATATATTGTAATAAATCTTCTTCTTCTATACCACCTATAGAAGCAATTTCTTGCATAGCAAGAACGAATTGTTGCATGTTTTCTTCACGTTTTTTTTTTCTAGCTCTTAACTGATTATGCAAATCAGCTTTAGTCACGTGTTTTTTAAATTCTTGTTTTAATGCTTTTTTAAGGTCATTCCACGTTTTAATATTCACTGATCTTATAAATAATTTAGCTGTACCTACCAAGAGTCTTTTTCCATAAATAAATTTACTTTTTTCGTCCAATTTCAAGGTTTCTGCTGATTCTTCAAATAAATCAATCCATCTTTGAATAGTTAAGTTATCATCGCCGCTAAAATTTGGAGTCGAATCCTCTATATCTTTAAATGAAAATTGTACTGACCTTGAAATGACCGCGTTGTCCTCTAACTGCAACTCCATTAGTTCTCTCTTAAGCCTCGAAATTTCACGTTTTTTCTGAACTAAACTTCTAAGTCGTTGTAATTCAGCATCTAAATAATTTTCACTGGTACCATTATCCTCGTTTCTAGATTCTCGATTATCAGGATCATTATCAGGATCTAAATCTTCGTCATCATTATCTCCACCGTCACCAATATTACCACTTCCTGCACCACGTGCTTGCGTCTCTTCCGGAATGAGTTCGAGCAGCTGTTCGTCAGTAAAATCTTCTACTGCTTCCTCAATCCTTGCTTTTAGAGAAGCTTTCGTAGGTCCTGACGTTGGCAAATTCAATTTCACAAGGACACTTTTTAATTGTACTATAAGTGCACTTTCCATAAATTTATACCATTCGTCTGCCATTCTTACACTCGGTTAACAGATTAACACGTGGCACAAAATTAGACTTGAGAATTTTAATGACTTTTAAAAACTTTTTATTTTATTTTAAATTAAACGAGTCCTTATCCCACTTCTGAAATTTTGTAAGGATAATGTAGCCTTTTAAACCGTTTTTTATATATACATAATATATTAAATAAAACAACCGATTAAGATAAATTTAATTACATACAACTTTATTATAAAATACCAAATGAAGTTACAGCGGCGGTAGGTAGTAGAGGACTGACTACATAGTTTAATACATTGCTTAATTATTCATAATCTGCTATATACATTTATTGAGTAAACGGTATTGCTAATTCACATAACATAGACTACTTTCAATATACATGTTACAATAAATAATCTAATTGCAATTGTCTATTCGAGATTTCTAGAAATCTCTTACAATTTTTTTTTTCATTTAAAAAAAACATTACTCGTGTTGCGTTATTATTTCGCTAGAAAAGTGTTAAGTGAATAAATATTTCGTTAGAATTGTAATTTTCTATAAAGTGTGTTTATTTTCAAGTGTGTTGTATTTCTTTATTTTTCAATTAATCTTCAACGTTATAAACAAGGATTTTTTGTTTTTAGATTTAATGAAGTGCTTGTTTTTTTTGTAATTAAGGACAAAGAAAAAAAAAAACAAACAACAAGACAGGACATGCTGGAAAATGGGGTAAGTTAAGTTATTTTTAAATTATATTTTTTTGTGAATAATTGATTTTTATAAAATTAATTTTCATCTTGTATAAGTGTCATTTGAAAAATAAGTCGCTTTGAAGAATTTATAAAATATATGTAGGTATATCTCTAATGTCCTTAATCTGTCGTTTTTTAATTTTTTTTTTCCATTAAATACTAAACAATTATTGAAAACTACATCAATAAATTGTAGTTTTATAATTTTTTTCTAATATTTATTGTATTGTAAACAAAATAAAAAAAACATAATTGTTATTGTACTATTATACAGTATACAATACAACAAACATCATAATGGTATCCTTTTTCAATTATTTTTACTTTTTTTTTTGCGCTACACAAAAACATATAAAATATTTTAATATTTTCTATTGAAATTAAAAAAATCAAATAATGAATAAAAATTTTAAATAAAAAAAAAAACATTCTAATCTAAAAAATTGATAAGTATACACAAAAATAAAAATAAAAAAAATATATAAAAAGGATTAAAAATGGGAAAAAAACACTTGAATTGCTTTTACACTACTTTTATTCCAGGGAATGAATTTTTTTTTATTTTTTATTTTTTTTTGTAATAGATTATAGTATAAAAAAAATATTAGTAGATTATATTGAGGTAATTGAAAATTTGGTATACACAACTAAATGTATCCGTATGTAGGTCAACCGAAAAAGCAAAGGTAGCAAAGGAGTATGGGTTAAATTTAAATGTGATCGCTTTTTAAAAATTTGAATTTTCAGATTAAATTTTTGTGTATATAAAAGGTTGAAATGAGGCCCATTTAAATGCATGAAAGTTTTGCATAAGTTTTTGTTATAGATTAAACATAACAAAGAAACTAGAATAAAAAACAACCTAACTGTATAACAAAGAGTTGTGATAACAAAAAAGACTTGTTATAATTTTTAGTAAATATAAAAATCATAAAAATGAATGTTCAAAAATACAACGTGATTTTCGAATGATTCTAAAAATAAAAAAAAATATGAAAAATACTCAAAAAAATTTCATATCGAATTCGTTCAAATAATCTCAGACAGAATCAGTGGTCCCACCTAAATAAAAAATTAGTAGATAGAACTATTTCTCAGAAGATTTTAAAACGAAATTTCATTTTTGCGATATTGTAGTTTCTGGTACAATTCTGTAGTTATTAGAAAAAGGAATAAATAAATAAATTTACAAAGTAGAGAAAAAAATATTTAAATAAAAGAGAAGTATAATTTTAACAAAATTAAAATGTAGTAGATTTATTTCGATCAGCAGAATATGATGGTATCACTGTTCATTTATAATTAAATATAAAATAAACAACATTTATTTTAAATTACTTTTTTAATTTGTATTAATTAGATACATCCCTTTCACAATAATGAACAATTTTATCAGACATGAAAATCTACAACTTTACTATTTTATGAAATTATTTTGTTTCGTTGGCATCCATTACAAAGTACGATATATATTATGTATGTAGTATAAGTTACATATGTTTTACAAAAGATAAAACAAATCCCTTAAGAAGATTTCATTAAAAATTATTGTGAGAAATGAAAAACACATTTCGTATAGTTGTTTTCTTATGTAATATGATACATATTTGCACGTGAAAAGTTTCACTATACACAACACATGTAATTTTTAATTAATTGGATAAGAGTTCTTTGTGTTCAGGGAATAAACTTTGTTTTCATTGCTGTTTAATTATAAATTTACTAAATGACACTATGACCATTTATATATGTATGTTATCAGCATCCAAACAAATTATTTTAATCGAGTTTGAAATATTTTTTTGCATTTATAAAGTTTTATTTGATAATGCAATGCCTAAATTATATTTTTACCTATTTACTGAAATTTAAGATAACGTTCATTGCAATCATTTTATTCGAAAATTTTTCTGTTTGTTAAATTCAGATAAGAAACATTTATGTACTTTATATCCTTTTTGAATTTACATTGAAGATATGCTTAATTTTATCCCAGCAAATAATATTTCAAAGTTATTTAAGTTGTAGCTTTTAGACCTATTTTGTTGAACAGGCAATATTTCAATTCAGTTTTTTTTTATATGAGAAAAATTTGAAACTTTACAGCTTTTGATTTTGTGTAAATCCGCTTTTACGATCGATGTCGAAAAATTCTGAAAAATATATTATTATGTATTTCGCATCGAGTTCGGAATAAATGGTTTGCTGGGATACTCAATATATAACTGAATAAATTTGCTATTTCGTAGGTAGAATTTGCTATATACCTACACATTTTTCATTCATATGTGCAAATGTTTTTACTTTCATAAAATCATTAGGAAATGTTGTGCTTTAATGATGAAAAAAATTACACTTAGAATTTTCCATTTAAATTAATGGTACATCCTTTCCATTTAAAGAGATATTTTATCTGTCTCACTGCCAAAGAAGTCACATACAAACATATTTAAATGATCTAATTTTATAACATACACACATATACAAGAATATTTTTTACGTTAGTAAAAAAAATACAAAACTTCTTCATTTTAGAAATTATACTTTTTCCAGGAAACATACATATGTATGTATGAGTACGAGTATGTATGTAGGTGTAATTCATTTTTTTATGAAAGTACTCACTTTTATTTTAAATCATTTTCTTATTAGCAATTTTGCTTATCAACTATAGACTAAATTGTTTATTCAGTACAATGAACCACACTGTAAAGCAGTCAATAGAAAAAAATAGTAAGTTCGATCTGCTGTGACATGCTACAAGGACTTTAGTCAGACTTTCATTTCCATTATAATAACAAAAAGAGAAATATTAATGTCCATAAAAAAGTATATATGCAAGTTTAATTTTAAATATCTTCTGAAAATAGAAAATAGGACATGAAAAGGTTTTCGAATTTGAATTTTAAATTTCAGAAAACAAATGTACGATATTTTAAAAATTTTATGCAAAAAAAAAAAAAGACTATTAAAGTTTTATAGAATAATAAAAAAAAAGGATCTCTCACAAAAAATTTAAATTTTAAATTTTTATTCAGAGTTGAAACAGTATACTTGAGATAAAAACATGAATTTTTGTTTATTTTTTTTTTTTGGCCAAACTATCTGAATAATATAATATTTTTTATTTAAAAGCAAATATTTTTATGCAATACAGTTACCATATATACATATATTATTCAATAAATATAAAAACAAATAAATAACCTTTTTCACATCCATAACTACTTGTATATTCAAATTTGCTTGTATTTCCAATAAAAAGTAGATTTTTATTGAAATTTAATAGTCCTATGATTTTTGTTTTGTCAGAAAAATTTTTCGATAATATACAATGCACAAATAATTTTCTATTATGCAAAAACAAAAAAACAAACAGCCAAAAGAATTTTTTAAAATTGAAATTAACCCTAGGATTGCCTGATTTTATATACAAATGTATATATTCGGATTTGACAAAATATACTTTTTTCTTGCGAAAATACAAAACTTTTTTCTTTAAAAAGCTGTATCTCAGCATCCCGTGAACCAAAACTCGTAACTCTTTTACCCTAAATTTTTGTTAGAGTATTTTCTTCAAAATTGTTTTTTACGGTTATCCTTTAACTGCCATAATTTTTGAGGAAAAGGAAGAAATACGTGAAAAATCATGAATATATTCAACATTTTTAACCTTGTTTTACATATATATATAATCTCGGAAATTAGGAAAAATATAAGACTTAAATTTAAATAACACTAGAGGGGACAATGCATTAAATATTTGGGTCAAAGTATTATGAGTTTTGGTTCACGAAATTTTTGCACGGAATGTATGGTTTACATTTGTATACACACTGCCAAATTTTAAACAAAGACGACGATTAGTCAATCCTTAGGGTTAAGTATAAATAAACAGATTCTACTTGTAAATATAATTTTATTTAACAAAAATTATTAATTTTTAAAATATTGAAATGAAAAATTTTAATTATTATTTATTTTTTGTTGTTATTTATTGCAAATAAATAAAATTGCAACAGTACAGGTACATCATTTTCGAATTTTTCTTGTTGACTTAAAATGTTTTTATATTTTTTTTCGAATATTTATTTCGGCATTTTAATATTTTTTAATTAAATTTAAGTGAAAAAATAAAACTTTATGTAGAAAAATATATGAAAAATAATTTTCATAAATTTTTTTTTCTTTGTTTGTTTTCAGAGTATTCTAGTTTAAATTTGATTTGACTTTTTAAATAAACAATCATGATTTTTGTTTATTTTTTTATAAAAATAATAAACTAGCAATTAATCTTCTTCTACGGTAAACGACAGTCCTGAAAAGGTCCTTCGCCTCCAGTCATTCCCATTCAATGACTTTCTTATTCAGCCTTCTACTTATTTTGAGATCTCTAGTACCTATGTATCTTGGGTCTTGGGTTACTGTGCACCACCATTTGTTTCTAGGTCTTCCTCTTGACCTTAAGTTATTTAATCTCAATTTATAAATATATTAAAATTCGACAGTTGTTCATTTTTTAAATTTATATTTAAAATAATTAAAGCAATTCAAAAGTCACACATAACCGAAATGTGTCAATATGTGTCAATATATAATCAAAAAATTTATTAATAAAATAATGAGTGTGTTAAATCTATTGTGTACACGCTTGTTACGATACACTGATTTTGATAATTATACATTTGTTGAGAAAAAATCAAATTTTTGTTAAATAAAAGTATTAAAAAACAATTCTGATAATTCCTTCATTAGCACGCAGTGGTTTTATAATTTAAACAAATAAAAAATTACAATATTTCCAAATTATCGAGTATTATATTTTAATTTCAGATTGCGTATTCATATTCAGATTCATATTTTCTATTAATATTTTTTTCAGGAATATTAAAGGAAAATTGTTCGTGTAATTAATAATGAAAAAAATGTCACTTAATTAAAATTGACTTTTTTTTTTCAATTTTACTTTTGCATTTTTTGAAATATAAAAGCATTCTCCATTATTTTTAATAATTAATACACCATTATTTAAATATTCTATGAAACACATAATTGTATTTTTTTTTAAATATCAAAAAAAAAAAAAAAAAAAAAAAAAATTACAATATTTGCAAAATTTATCAACAAACGAAAAACCAAAACAAATTCCAAATTTTAATGAAAATTGATGTTACTTAAATGAGGTTTCGTATTTTCTTTATTAAATTGTGGTTGTCTTCTTAATTATCAATGTGACCTTCAAATATGTACCTATTTAAAAAAACAACTCTTTTCCTATATATTTTCATAATATTACTTTTCCATGGAATATTCTAGTAATTTAGAAGAGAAATAATTGTAAAAAAAATTATTTCATGTGCCAAATTAGTCCTTTCAACAAATTTATTTTTTCACTTTTCATTTCCTTTTTTAATATGAATCGAGTTTGAAGAGAATGTTTGTAAATTATCATTAATTCCGAATAAGGCCTGCTCTAACCTTAAAATTGAAATATGTACATTTAAAAAAAAAAGTATAGATACTATGTACAACAGTAGCTTTTGTCGTAGTTTCAGGAAAGCCAATAAGAAAAGAAACCCTCATCACAACTATCTGTGCAATTGCCCGACTCTTGTCAGTGCAAGATTCTAGACAATGCATGGTAAGCTTCTTTTTCAAGGAACTTTGTGAAATATCAAAAGGCACGGTCAGAGACATGATACGATTCCTGAATGAAACAGGATGGCTATATAGTGATCTACCGGTATGTCGAACGTCGTTTTTCATGTGTTACGCGGAGTGTGGTATCAAAAAGGCACTCTCTCAGGCCTGATTTTGACTGTCGCGTCAACCAACCAACTTTTACCTTTACTTATAGGAATTTAATTCATTCATATCTGTCGGTGGTTCGGATCTCAAAAAGTTCATACATCAAACTACAGTCGTCTATTTTATCTTATACATATATGGAAAATGATAATCGTATTCCAGATTCAAAAGTTATGGAAAAATAGAATTAAATCAATAAAAAATCGAATTTTCTCTGAAAGAAGATATTGAAGTTTTCAAATAGTAATTTAAATTACTTAAAAGAGTATACAAACAAGACTCATGTTCTTATATTAATTTTTATAAGTTCAGTCTATACTAATTTTTACTTAATATAATCAATGACAACATAAAATTACTATATCTACTCTGTGATATATTCTATCTCTTCTATGAGTTCAATTTTCCAATAAGTTCCAATTAAATAAATAAAAAGAAAAGAGATTTTTTTTTTTAAACTAATAAAAATATATTATAAATTAAGAACTTCTAATTGCGATTATTATCCCTGGGATAATAACTTTTATATATCTAGATTTATCGTATAATTAAAATCAATAGAAAATCTTTATTTAATTAAGAATGTTAATCACTTCAGAAAATTTTTGATATAGACTATATAATAAAATACACAACATGAATCGTTGGTTTTTTGTTCGTTATTATTTTGCAAATACATAATTAAAATTATATGTATATTATCTAAAAGTAACGAAAATAAATAATAATGAGAGGTACTTAAAAGAACATCTACAGTGAAGGTTTTTCTTCATAGAACACACATAATATTAAAATTATACTGTTTAAATGTCCGACGAAAAGTTCTTAAGCAAGAAGAAAATAAATGAAAAGGAAAATTACTCGTATCATCATTAAGATGATGTCAATTATACTTTACACTTGTAATATTTTCAATGTTAAGATAATATAAGATATTTGTGTGCGTATTTGAAATATAATTGAATATGAAGTGAAAATTCCTTTTTAAATGTGAAGATACTTAACATCATGATACAAGATTATTACCTATATAAATAAGCTCCTCATCAGATAGGATAAAAAACTGTTCATATTTATAATATTAACTATAATCTCCTCACAGTTCATTGACAAAGTTTTAATTTTTTTTCAAGGTATACATACTTCAAATCAAATAAAAATCTTGAGGTAGGTTGAGGCGAATTTTAATACAAAAAAAAATGGTTTGTGAAGATTCTATACTATAGCAATAAAATGCGCATTTTCTTTGCTTTTTTTTAAAGATAAATTTTCGATAAAGAAGATAGTTGCGTAGATTTCTCTGATGACAGATATTTACAAAGTTTCAATAAACTGGATTAACATTAGGATTGACATATTATTTTGTTCAAAAATTGGTAGATTTTTATCGTTTTATGTAAAGGAAAGATTTTAAAGAGAACACCGGACCCTTTAAAAGAAAATTTGTGGTAAAAAATACATATATCGAATTGTGGTCCACAGAACATTGATTTTTCAAAACAAACGAATGAAAACTCCCATACAAAATTGATGATTTCAAGATGGGACAGTGGTAGTTTAAAAACTTTTAATAAACGAACTGATAAAGTTTAAAAGTCGTAGCTTAAAAGAATAATGCGTAAAATAAGGCTCAAAATCAAAATGCTACTTTTATATACATACATTAATTCCTAGTAAGGTTAAAGGGGTCATATTAGAAGCAAGTGTTCGAGGGTAAAGGTTAAGTTTCAATACACACGTATAGAGCTTTGTGTTTTGTGCGTATAGATGACCAATCAACGCTCATAACGCACAAAAAAGTAGAAAATTGTTAAACTTTTTGAGAGTTATGACCATTTGGTCAGCTCAGCTCTCATAATTAATAAGCTGTCATTTAACGCACAAAACGAAACGCTCTAAGCGTGTGCATTAAAACTCAACCTTAACTAAAGGACAGTTTTATTTGTGGCGTTGATAAATGAACATGAAAATTAATGAAAATGAAATTTAAATAAAAATTTCAATTTGATCCAAATGCAAATTAATCAATCAAAAATTCAATTTCCATTAATATGCTTAGACTGGCAATAACTTTTGTTAATTTTGAATATACATATTTAATTTTTAAACTATAGATATCCTTGAATTTGTATATAATAATGTTAGACCTATACGTTAGCAAGTTCAGGAAATCAATAATCATATTTGATTGGCTCAATATTTCAATAAATTCCTATTATTATTCTTTATATCCTTCTAAATGCGTATTTAATCTTTTTTGTTTCTTACTCCAGAATTATTATTTTGATTCAATAGATAAAATGTTAAAATATATTTTCTCTTATTATTGCCTCACAAACATTTTAAATAATTTATCACGTTTTATGTGTGAAAATGAATAAAATGAAATCACATAATCAATTATATGTTATAAAAGCAGTTTATTTACATAATAATACGTTTTTTGATTACAATGTAAATGAAAATGAAGGAAAATGAATGAGTAGGCATAAATTAATAATGGAAATTTAAGCTTATAAACTCCAAAATAAAATATTAATGAATAAATCAAAATTATTGTGTAGAAAAATATCAATTATCCTTTATATTTTTATGTAGAAGTGAAACATTTCATTCTATAGACACTTCACATTTACATTTCACTCCTTTTATTCATTTGGGGTGGTTGTAATTTAAATAATATATTTTAATTATTTATTTGTTGATTTTTTGTGTAGAAGTAAATATTTTTTTGATTGTTTAAAGCTTCACCACAATGACCCAACGCTGGGGTTCTAAGTTAGTATGAAAATTTCAGTGATAAAAATATAAGGATGTTTCAATTTCTATTTTTGTATTTTCAACAAGTTTTTTTTTTTTTTTAAATACAAAAGATTTCTTATTTTATTTAAATTTTATTAGAAAGAATATTAAAATTAATGTAAACCTTGAAATTTGCATATTTTTAAAATTTATTCGAAGAAAGTTTGTGATACTTTAACTTTAGATAAAAAATTGTGTAGAATTTTCTAACATGAGCAATACCTTGTTTTCAGCAACGTATGTATTTAATTTTCATGTACATGTGACCTACTTTCTTTTGATTTTTCATAAAGAAAATAAACATACATACATATGTACTTAGTTAAGTAAATATTTTTATTATTAGTTTTTTTTTATGTTATGAAATACGGCTGACACAATTTGCTTTGAGAATTAACAAAAAATTTTATTTTTATTTATTATTAGCAAAACAAAGAAATTGTTTTAAATTAAAAAAAAAAAAACATTGAAAAAATAGCGAATAAATTTTACAACATCAAAAAATATTCTAAATTTTAATTAAGTTTTTGTTTATTTCTTCAGAATTTCATAAAAAAATTCTTTTTTACCATAACCATACCATAACTGTAACATAACATTTAATAATGTTTTTTTTCTTTCTTAAAATATCTTTTTTAAATCTTGTGAGGCTGTGAGGGAATACCATTATTCGAAAAGTCCTTGAACAAAAAAAGTATCCTAATTTTCAAACAAAATTTTATTACCAGGCAAATATTTTAAATATACGTTTAATTTTTGGATTTATGGAATTTTCAATTAATTCAATGGTACAAAATTTTCTGTATACGGTAAATTAATTTTTTTTTTATTTTGTCAAAAAATGTTAGCTAATGGAAAAAAAATATTGTTTGCCTTCGATGGTAAATTATGGTAATGGTTTTTTTTCGCTTTTAATTTAATATTTATGAAAGTATTTTAATGTTAAAAGAAAGGTATGTTGTTTTTAATGGGAAAAATTATTTTTTGTTTCACTTTTGAAAAATAAACGAAAATATTATTTAAAATTATATAAAGTATGTTTGTATAGTGAAATTTTACAAAATTTTAGCCTTTAGTATTTCCAGTATCCTTTCTTATATGAAATAAAGAAATGTATCTCCCACTGACTAGGAAAAAACTCTTGAAAACCAAAAAGCGAAGGAGCTCATTAAATTTAACCTTCAGCTAACATTTCTATGAAACTATACTCAACCTCAGCAGGAATGAGTTAAGTTCGGGTCTTCTCACCGAGCACTGTCCATTTAACTAACATTTAAGCAATACAGGTTCTGCAAGGAGGCCAAAAAGACCTCAAAACACATTCTGTGTGAATACGAGGCGAGGCGTTGGTTTCTAAAAAGAGTGCGACACATGAATCAACTTTTCTTTAAACCTGAAGAAATCTGGTGTGTACTTTCTAAATCGATGAGGGCTTCACATAAGGTCTTGTTTAGTCGAAGTAAATAGCGCCGATCATCTTAACTTATTCTTTTTTATAAATAAAAAAAATAATGGATTAGGGAGATTGTGTAGATCACTTTCATAGAATTAATTTAAGATGTCACAGATTTTGTATGTTTATGAAGTCAAAACGGTCATGTGGAGGAGAATTGATTATAACTCTTTAAATATTTGAAATATCAAAACTTTTCTTGTATTATTCCTGAGTGTTTTTAAAATTTTCAAATTTTTGACCCAAAAAATGAAAAGCATAGCCTTAGAATATGACTTTTCAAAGCTTGGAAAAACATACATACTACATTTACAGTACATAATTCTAAAAGTCATGGATGAAATATGGAAATGTCCTTTTAAAATAAATTTAATTAGAATGTCATAATTTCTTTAAAAAAAATTATGTGGAAAATTGTTCATAACATATATAAAATTCAAATCTTTTGAAAGACACACATTCTTATTTTTATTTCTAAATAAAGAAATTTAAAAGATGTTGGTTTTATATTAACAATTTTCAAAAACAAAACTACTTTTATATTTTCAATAGAACGGTAACACATTTATGGAAACAACGAAACATTTGGAATGTCAATTTGACATTGTAACAGCTGTCTTTTTGTTTACATTTTGTCGATTGTCTAGTCGATAAACACGTGCTATTTGTTGTTTTTAGAAAAGAAAATAGCAAGTTTTTGAATTTCTCTTAATATTTTGGGCTTTAAAATATTAAATTATTTCTGTCTATACGGTTTTTTTGTGAATATGATTATTTTTTTTTTCGTTTTCTACAAAATTAAATAAAAGTGTTTAGCAGTTTATCAGTACTCCAAGGTAAGTTAACAAGTTGTTGTTTGTTATGTGATTGGAAAAGTGAAATTTCAAGTTAATAACTAATAAATTAGAATTCTTTTCTATAAAAGTTAAAAGTTATTTATTTTGTTTTGTTAATGATACAAGAAAAGATATAGTTTAGGTATTTATGTATGTGAATAAAAGTCTTTTTTTTTACTACAATACATATAAGTACTTCAACGTTTTACAGTAATACATATACCTAAAGAATTTGCTTATAGAATTCAATTGGGTTGGTTTCATAAATTACTTTTTCATCAGTTATTTAAAAATACCATTAAATTATGTTTGAAAGTAAGTTAAAAAAAAAAGCCTAAATACTTTCTATATTTCAGATTTTATCTAAAAAAAAAAAAAATGGATTTCAATTATAATTCAATGAAACAGAAAATTAAAAATCTTGATGAATTTTCGTTATTTATATTTTCTGAATTTCTTAAAATTAATAAATCAAAATCCGAAATACTTGAAAAATATAATGAAATAATTGATATTAATGATTTATTCGATATAATTGATAGCAAATTAATTGAAATTATTGAAAATGATAATACATCATTATACATTCAACAAATTTATAATTTTAAAATAGAACAATTAGAAAATCATGATATTATATTGAAATTTTTATGTGATTTACTTGAAAAATATAAAAATAATAACAATGCAATATTATTCATTATTAAAAGATTAAATGAATGTTTAAAAATCATTGTTGAATGTCATATTGATGAGAATATATTAAAAACATTAGAAAAAGAATTAATAAATATGTCATTTATTGAAAATAATGATGAAATACAAATAATTACAATTAATTGTATAAAAATAATGTCAATTAAAAAATTTAAAACTGATGTATTGGAAGTTTTATGGAATAAAATCAAAAATAAATCTGCTTCAATAATAAATTCATTTTCATACATTAAAATAATTCATCAACTTTATCATGAATTTATTCATAATTTACATATTTTCAATGATGAAATATTTTGGAAAATTCTATTTAATTTATTGAATATACAAAAAAAATTTACAATTCATATTATTAAAGAAATATTATTTTATTTAAAAGATAAACAATTAAATATTAATATTAATGAATATTTTCTATGGAATAATAATAATAATGAAAATTTAAATAATTCAATATATAAATCATGGATAACATATTTAAATTGTTTAGAAACAATTGATTTAAATTATGTACATTTATCATTACCATTATTAAATACAATTGAAACAATTACGATACCAATTAAATGGAATAATTATTTATTAAAAGAATTATTATTAAATAAAAATTATGATATACAATTATGGTCAATTGAATATATTTTAAATAATTATAATATTGATAATATTAATGATAATTTATTTTATATATTTTTAAATGTAATTAATAATACAAATATACAAAAAATACTTGATATTGATAAATTTATAAAATTTATAATTAAAAATGTGGAAAAATTTTTAAATTTTTTTATTAAAATTCAAACATGGAAATCAATATCATTTCATGTATTTTTTAAAATTTTAAATCAAATTGATAATTTCACATTGTATAATTATGAAAGTAATAAAATACATAAATTATTATTTGAATTATGTATTAAAATGAAAAATTTACAAAATAAACATATACGAAATGATTGTAGAGAAATATTTTTTAATATTTTTGAAAAATATTTAAAAAAATCATCATTTAATGCATTCTTATTATATTTTGAAACATTATTTCATCATACTAGAGAAATTATACCAATACAAATAATTCAATTATTTTATGAAATTTGTTTAAATAATCAAAATCAAATAACAATTACACCACCGTCATCATCATCATCATCACCACCATCAACTCCACCACCACCACCACCACAATCAACAACAAAAATATCAATAAAAACGATAGAAAATTTATTATATAATAAAAATTTACATGATAAACAACAAAAAAATAATGAATTAATTGAAATTATAATTAATTATTTATTAATTAATGAAAATTTACAAAATAATAATGATAATGTAATTTTATTATGTTGTATTGAACAATTAAATGAAAATTATAAAAATTTATTAATTGAAAAATTATTAAAAAATTACAATTTAAAAAGAAAAATTCATGAAAATAATTGTCATTCAAATTTAATAATTGAAATTAATGACAGTAAAAATGAATTAAATTTACTAAATTCCTGTGAAATTAATTTTATTAAATATTTCATTTTATTTAATTTACAATCATTTAATAATGAAAGCTTATTAAGCTTTAACGATCATTATTATTTCGATGTATTGAAATTTATTAAATTTGATTTAGAAAAAATAACAAATAAAAAATTAAATTTAAATGATTTATCACGTTTAAAAGAGAAATTTATTGATGTATTCACAAGAATTTCATTGAAATTGAATAAATATAATGTAATTATTGATAATATTGAAATATTATTGGATAAAGGTGGTTTAGAAACATTCGAAAATGTTATGACAGCTATTGAAAAACAATGTCAATTGGAATATATTAAAATTGATGAAAGAATATTGGAACGAATTTTAAATGAAATAAAATATTTAATGAAAAAACATGGATTTTTGATGCTGTCAAAAACGTAAGTACCTACCTACATTCTTTTTTAAATAATTAACAAAAAAATAATTGTAATTAATCGATAAAATGTAAATTGTAGGTGTTGTTAAGTCATCAGTCATTAAGTCAAAAAATAGTGCTTTGAATATACTTATACATTCAAAGATGGTTCCTCTTGATTAAATTATTGAATTGTTGAATTTCATCTGAATAATATGAATGAGTTGGGTACAAAATGCCTTGACAGATTTATTTCCAATTTAAAATCAATTATATGGCATGTGATGAATTAAATTTGATCAGAAACAGACCAATGCCCAACTTCTTCGGAAGTCTCTACTAACTGTGTAAGTGTAGGTGACAGCTAGCTAAAGGTTTGGTTTTCTTCATTAAAACTTTCTGCTAACTAGCTGGCAGCTACATTTCTAATTCCCAAAAAAAAAAAAAAAAAAAAAAAAAAATGTAAATATGCGTTACAGAATGCGTTACTATCGAGTTATGTAACACCTAAACTTAAGTGACAGTTAAGTGCTAATCAGAGGTGAAGAAATGCAAATCTCTTTATTATCTTTCTGCTAAAGTAAGCTATAAGATAGTTCAGGCTGAAGAATTTTGGCATAAGTCACTTCTGATTAAACAGTCACAATATGTACCAGTACACCACCGTGTATGTACACTCGTACACACATAAATATGTGCAAATTTTCTAAAATCCTTTTTCCTAAACACTACTGAATTTATCCGACTTCTTTTCAATGCATATTGTTTCTGTTAGTTTAAACATTTCCTGAATAAAAGGACAGAAATAATTGAAATTATTCTTTAAAGTAAAACAAAACAAAAAAATTCAAATTTTAAATTCCTTTCTTTTTTTAATAAATGGGCTGGATAATTGCAGTAAGTTTTGTAGTTTGAGTAATTATCGAAGAAATGTTGTTAAAGGATCAAAATTAAATTTGAAAGCTTTAAGGAGAAATTGTTTCAATTTTGCCAGCTTTAATTTGCATTAATTTATTAAAGTATCACGAAAATAACTTTAAATTAATAAAAACAGTTAAAAAGTTGTAATTGGATTTAAATATGTTTCGCTTTGTGGCCACAGATTTTCAATTAAAATGTAAAAATATTCATTTATTCAGAATAGATAAACTTAAATGATAGTATATTGAATTTTAATTGCTTATACAAAATTACTGTTATTATTCAAATAACTTTTTTATTTTGTTTTTTCACTGTGATAGGGGTAGTAATCATTTTGCTTTTAAGAATTAAACATTACTGCTTGTGATTTTCATAATTTTTTTTTTTTTTGCTGAAAAAATTATAAAATAAAATTATATTTCCTACTACATTTTGAAATATATTTTAAAAAATTGGAAAACATTAAAATACAAAAAAACTTCTGTAATTTCATAGTGAATTTACCATTTTAAAGTTTTGAGGAAATGTTTTAATTTTTTTATAAAATATTCATTAAATTGCTGCAATAGTTTCCTATAATAAAAATTTCTCATTTTAATTGTTAAACATGATAAATGATGCAATGCAGTCAAATAATGAAATGGAAATTCGAAAATAATGCTAAATGAATATTTAGAAACCAGTACCACAAACACAATGTACCTATTTCATCAGAGAAAAATTACATCTGTTAATGTGTTTTTTTTTCTCTCAAGCTTTCATTTGAATTTTACGTATTTGTTGTTAGTTTTTTTTCTCCTCCTTCCTTTTTTTTGTCAAGTTTCTCAAGTTTTTCGATTCAAATAAAATTTCAAAAAAATATAAAGACAGAGTGTCATTTGAAGGTTTTTAAAAAAGTTGTATGTATTGCTTTTAAAGTAATGTATCTTTATGATTTATTTGAATTTTTAAATTATACTATTTTTTTATAGAAATTATCTTAACACTTAACCAGCCGGCATGTATTTTTATCGACATTCAAGCAAATAAACGTAAAGTAAACCTAAACTGAAAAGCAGCAGTAGGTGTAACGGCGTGGTGTTTAATGTAGTGTACTTTTTCTTTTATCAAAGAGCTCGTTAAAAAAAAATTAAAACTTGATTATGTTCAATTTTGGAACAATAATTTTGATTTATAAGTTTAGACAATAGACTGGTTATCCTTTTCATAATAATAATCTTAAATAATGTGAAGAGTTGAATCATGAATAGGTAACAATTGTTTAAGTTTCATATAATAACATGAAAGAAAGTTCAACTGAAAAAATTGAGTTTTTTTCCAATTTGATCCATAGTTTTGGAGGTATCGTGACGTCCCTATAGGTATAATATACTCCCCACACTACCGAATTTGTTTCAAAATTTCATCTTATCGTTCCAGGGTTAAAATTATATGAAAATTTTGTTAAAAAATATTTTTTTCACAAGCGTTACATTAATTTTTCTATAAAATGTTTTGCCTGTCATACATCTACAATTTGCTCTCTCAGACGGACGGCTTGGCTGGTTAAGTGTTAAGACACTAAAAACTCAATATATATTTTCTAATTTTAAGAAAGAATATTTCATTCTAAGTAACCGAACATTTTATTTAGTTTTTTTTTTGTACTAATTTTAAAAATTTTTCAAAAATATTATAAAAGATTTTTTCTTCTTCTTCTTCTTCTAAATTTCAGTTGTTGTAATTTTATTCGTTACTGCATAACACAAGAAATAAATACATTTATAAAATACATGAAACAATTTCAAAATTTAGATCCATTAAATACTCAATTAACATTTACAATTTTTAATGAATTATTAAATTCAAATAATTTCAATTATGAGCATTTTTTAAATGATAATGCTATTGAATTTTTTATAAATGGCGGTTTATTGTATGGTGAATTATTACATGGTGATAAATTAATTGAATATGAATATTGTAAAAATAATTTTAATAATGATAATGAAATCAAACAATCATCATCATATGCAACACGTCTAATATGTATTAGAATAATATTAAAAATTGATAAAAAACAAAATGAAAATTTTAAAATGAAATTTTATGAAAAAATTGAAAATAATTTATTAAAAATATATTTTAATTTTAAATCACGTTATTTTAATAATTCAAAACAACATCGTATTAAATTACGTTGTTTACAAATAATATCAATTATAAAATCATTAAATTCAATATGGAATGAGAAATTATTAAATGTTATTTGTGAAGAGAATAATCAAATGAATATACAATATATTGCTGAATTAATAATTGCTTCAACAATTCCATTGGATGATGTTTTAAAAATTTTAAAAGATGTAAGTTATTTTAAAGTTTTATTGGAAAAAATTTAGTTTATATGAAAAAATTTTCTTAGATTTTTGAAAAGCATTTCCATCATATAATTTAATAGACGATGTAGAGACATACAATCCATTTTATTTAATTTTTTAATGATTAAACTTTCCTGAAGATTCAACTAAAAATTCTTTGGAATATTTTAAATATTTTGCCTTCTTCAAAATAATTACAGGCCTTCGTCAAGTTGCACAATTTTCGAGTTACATGGACAAAAAATTTGGCATTTCCTAAAGTTCCAATCTTTTATTTTGTACTAAATCTGACTCTCGACTTACAAGGTTTTGCTGGCTTGAATGGTTTCGACTTACACGGAACGAATTAACCGTGCAACTCAAGGAAGACCTGTAATTATTTGCTATTATAAAATTCTCATACATTCAAATTTCTTTTTTACGAAAGCTTTATAGTAAATCAGGATCATATAAGCTCGAGCTTTTTTTTTACAATGCTGTAAGTAAACTGTTAAAAGTACACAAACAATTTAAGTTAAACGCAAACTACTAATTTCTAGGGGAAAAAAAAAACAAATCTAAATTTATGCAGGGCTCGAGAACTGTTAAGTGATGGTGTAACTTAGGGAGGAGGGGGGGGGGGGGCTAGTTTCCAAACAAAAAGCTTGGTAATGTTTTGAAACGAATTTAGTGGTTCGCATTCCACTTTAAACTGTAGGTGCATGTATGACAGAAGTCGGGGTGCTGAGTACAATGGACTCTCCTGTCTGAGTGCTCGTTGATGCCTAACTCGCATCCCCCCCACCCACAAAAACAACAACAAACAATGTTTTGAAAAAAAAAGTTAACAAGGTCCAGCATGTTAAAAAAGGGGATAAAGTTATTGAAATTGTGAATTGTTCAGAAATATGGGGTGGATTTATAAAATGAATCATGACAAGTCGGTTTTTTTTCTTCTTCTTTTATTTTTTATGACGGAAATGCTAATCAATAGAAACATGTTACAAATAATCAATTTTGTGTATTTTTTTTCTTTTCTTTTGATTTGTTTTCAGCTTCAAAAATTTCCATTACGTAGTCATCAATCAATTTTTGTCATAACATTTCTTAATTATAAAAAAAATTCTGAACAACTTGATATTATACATATCGATGAATTTATGAATACAATATTACCATATTGTATGGGACCAAATTTCAATTTACGATTTTATGCTCAATTAACATCATACACTATGATTAATTTCATATCAAATATAACAAAATTTTCAGAATATATGAGAAAATTTCATTTTATACGTGATATAATTAAAACAAATCTAACATTATATGGTGATGTTAAACATAATTTACAAATATTTAATAGTGATTATCGTTTTAATCATATATCATGTGATTATTATTTAGATATTCGTACAATTTTTCATTATATACCAAAAATAACATATATGTCATGTGATGAATATCCATTAATTAATGAATTATTATCAGAATATTTTTATGATATTTATAAAAATCATAAAGAAAGTTCATTTTGTTTATATAATGTCGAACATAAATGGCTAATGAAACAAATAATACAAAAATCATCGAATGATATGGATCAAGTTGATAAATCAAATTCTTCAACGGTGGTTATGACACAACCAGCACCAGCCAGTTCAGATGTTATTGATAATTTTCAAATGAAATTTGATCCGAAAAATTTAACAGATTTATCAAATTCAAATTGTGAAGAAAGTAATCAAGAGAAGGTAAGTTAAATGACTTTACACCCATGTTCTGAATTCCACTTTTACGAAATTGAAGTTGTGGAAGTGGAATTAGGTGTTCTAAATTTCATGTCATGTTCATTAATTTTTTCCAGTGCAAGTTCCAAAAGCATTAGCTTCGAAATTAATGTTCGAAATATGTATATAATTCCGCATGGAATCTAGAACACCATTTTCAATTTCGCATTGATTTGATTTCGTATTCCATTTCCACTTTTTGCGGAATCTAGAACATGGGTGTTATTAATATTGAATTACGTTTTATTATATTCTTAGAATTATGATATGATTGTTGTTGCAAGTTTAATAACAAATTTACCAAATTTGGGTGGTATATGTCGTACATGTGAAGCATTAGGAATTAAAAATATCACATTAAATTCAATTAAAATAATTGAGAATAAAGAATTTAAAAGTTTAAGGTAAATATTTATTTTTTTTGTTTATTTGAATTTAAATAAAGAATTAATTTTTAAATTTTCCTTTAACCAATACAGTTTAACATCAGAAAAATGGTTAAATATCACAGAAATAAAAACGAATAATTTATTTAATTATTTAATTGATAAACGAATTGAAGGATATGAAATAATTGGTGCAGAACAAACAGCAAATAGTAAATGTTTTTCAAATTTTAAATTTCCCCGTAAATGTTTGCTTTTATTAGGGTAAATTGATTCTGAAAATGAACATTTGATTTATTTACTTTACTTTATTATTATTATTATTTTTCTCCACAGACAAGAAAGAGAAGGTATACCACCAGATCTAATTAGTTTATTAAATCATGCTGTAGAAATACCACAATTTGGTATGATACGTTCATTAAATGTTCATGTAACTGGTGCTTTATTCATGTGGGAATATTGTAAACAACATATAAAAACCAATCAAAATAGTGTAAAATTATCATAAATATCGGATAATTAAAATCCAAATAACATTTATTAAATTTTATTTTTATTTGTAGCTATATGAATGTTTTGTACTTGTGTTCATATTAATTATGAATGTATACAAAAGTACCTATTTACAATAAATATGAATATTTTTTAATTAATTCAAAAAAGCTTCTATTATTTTTAGACAAAGTCGAAAAAAAAAAATTAGATAGAAATTTTGTATTTCAGTTAGTTGGCTTCGGTCAACTGTGGAGGTAAGTAGTTTTCTGGAAGGTGTTTCGTGGGGTCCTCTTAGGTAAGATTTTGTGAAAAACTTTGAGTAAAGCTTTTAAAATTCGATTTTAGGGATGAATTCAATAATGTAGTAAGTAGGTAGTTCATTAAGTTACATTAATTTACCCACATGATAATTATATTTTAATTGTACAGCGGGATCATCTACAATTTAGCTTTTCTCTTCCGACCAAAAGAAAAAAAAAATGGAGTTTCTTAATTGATATTTTTTTTATTCTTCAATACAAAACCTTCCCTAAATTTTAAATATTTATGTAAGGATTATTTATTTTATCATTTATTTTTCTTTTCTGATTGTCAGTTAATATTATTAATTGACCGTATCAATTCTCGTTTTAATGTATATACTCGTATGTACTCGTATATATATCATCTGAGTGAGTATATGTTTATTTTTTGTTTGTTTATGCGTATAATTCCAAAATAAAAATAAACCAACTCTGGAATTTCTAATATCTTTTGTTAATCAATCAAAATAAAAATTAATTGATTTACAGTTTTTTTTTCCCACATGTCATTCAAGATACTCGTACATCAAAAATCAAAACACATTCATAAAATTCAAGTATAACTTCATACACATACATAGTATACCTACATAAATTGATATTTTAATAAAAAGATCCTTTTTTAAATTGATTTTTGACAGTTTTCGGTTGGAATTTGATACTCCATTGTCTACTATGTTACATTGATTGACATTGTAATATCTTTAAAAAAAGAATTTCATTTTCAATTGACTTAATTTTTTGTTTACAATTAAAATTATATTTTTTTTTGAGTTTTTTTGTTGTCCCAATTGCAATGTATTTTTTTTTTTTCTAAATGAGCAAAACTAGGATTATTTACATGCCATTTTTTTGTTTATTTTAAATTTAAATTTAGCATTTTTTTTTCTAGACAAATTCTCTTTTGTGGTTTATTTCTTTTGTAAACTATTTTTTGAAATTATAAATCTATGATAATTAAATCTGATTTGAAAAAAAAAAAGTAATTTAAATACGAGTTAAAAAACATTTAGCTAAAGCAATGTTTGGTCAACCTCGAATATAAACAAACAAAAATTTTATAAAATAAAAACCAAAAAAGTAATGTCTTTCAGGATAATTAGAAATTTTATCTTAAAACCTTATTTAGTATCTGTAATGTAAAAAATTATTAGTAGAGAAATATTTACATATCTCTACTCTTTACATACTTAAAACATCTTCAAAATATAATTTTGAAATAGAGTTCTATTTATTTGTTATAGCACCAATGAATATTGTATCAAAAAGATGTTCCCATTTATGATGTATTCTTTCATATCCTTCCATAATAAATCTATAATTACCTGGTAAAAGTAATCGTGGTACTTTAGTTCCTTTTATTTTAAAATCTCTTAGATAATAATAATTCTGTAAAAGTAATTAAAAAAAAAGGAAGAGAATAATGATAAAATAATTATAAAAACAAATTTCACATTGCATTGGAAAAAATAAATAAATAATAGGGGTATTCACGTTGTGGTGTATACCCTTGTAAAAGGTGTACGTTTACAACACTGTTGTATCAAAAATTATGATAACCTTTTAAAATACTGTTGTAAACTGTACTGTTTATTTTCTGTTGCCATTTTAAAATGAATTTGTTATTAATTACAAAATTTGTTATTTGTTTTTAAGTTTGAAAACATTCAAAACGCAAATCTGTCAAATGTCAAAATTATACAACACTACTACACTTTAACAATAGGTGAAAGATATTTAGGGTATTCACGATGTGGTGTATTGTTAGGTGTACTGTTGTACTGTTGTTAAATTATATATAAATTTGTATAATTTAACAACAGTACACCTAACAAATACACCACATCGTGAATACCCTCATTGTATTATACATTCACAATAGTGTTGTACTTTGTCTGTTCATACAATAAATTTACACCACACAGTGTACTGTTGTATAATTCAACAACAGTACAACATTACACCTCAGAAATACACCACATCGTGAATACCCTGAATAATTTACCGGTAGAAAAGGACATTTCGTTGAAATATTTGTATTATCTTTGAAATCATCATAAAAAATTTTGACTAAATTATCTTTTGTTGTTCCATTTAAAAATGCACAAATATTTAATTTTGTTGTTTTTGTAAGTGTTTGATATTTAATATTATTTGTTAATTTTATTTGTAATGTAAATGTTATAAAAAAATTTTCAATTATTTGATATATATTTAAAAAACCATTAAAAATCACATTTAAACCTTTTGTTTGTCCAATTAATTTTCCATCCAAATATTTTCGATTTAAATTACATGTCATATTATTTAATTCGATACCATATGCCTGTACAAAATAAACGAGTATATACATACGTAATGTAGTTTTTTTTTTGTAATTAAAAAATTAAATTAATTAATTAAATTTTATTTGTTTAAAATGAAAAATTTTCATTTACCTTTTTATGTCTATTTTCAACAGCATTAACATTATTTAATAAAATTACTAACGAGAATAAAGTGAAAATCATTTTACGATTAAATTATTTTAAAGACTGTTGAAAATGATAATAGTTAACGCAGTTTTTAAATTTGTCTATAATTTTATTGGGAGAAAAAAAATTAATTATATCTAGTAATTTATGTGATTTTAAAATAAAGATACCAAAAATGTATGCCCGTTTTTTTCTTTTTTTTATTGTTAAATTTTTCTAATGATATTTTAATGATTGTACACCACAAACGATATTTCTAAAGTGTAAAAAATATGCTTATAAGCTTCACAAAATCTATAATCTCCGATAGATACAAAATAGTTACAGTATCTTTTTTTTTTTTTTTTAGATATAGCAATTGTTTCTGCTTGACCATTTTTCAACAATTTGAAACACTTTTTTAGTGGACAAGAAACGTTTTGTTGCTTGAAAAGAACAAAATAGAATACGCTAACTAAATAAGTTGTTATCTTTTTCTCTTTTTCGTTACTACAAGAATTGATAATTACCCTCTATTGTTTAATTATTATGTCGATGTCACCAATGACCAAGCAAAATAAAAAACAAAAAAAGATGTGATATGTGCTTCACTTTTCTGAGAAATCTACCATTTGGAACATTTCAGTTGGTTGGTTGGTTGGTTGGTTAGTTGACGTGGTGGTTCTTAGGATTACTTCCGAAGACCCAAATAGCACTAAACCGTGACGTTTTGATACCACACACCTCGCAGTTGTCCAGTCAAAGAGTTGTACATCCTTCTGTCATACATGCACTTACAGTTTAAAGTGGAATGCAAGCCACTAAATTCGTTGGTAGAGAACGAATTTTTATTCGTATGACAGGGCTTAGTTAGTACTACTTAATATTTCTTGTAGTTTTTTGTGAATTTAGCTTATGGTCTCTAAGCAGAGCCACCAAACTACTTTAGTAGGTAAAAATTAAATAAACATTAAAGGGAGAGTAATGACCGGAAGCATTTCACGTTGAATTTTAGGTGAATACACTTTTCTCGAGAACCACTTGGTCAATTTATAAAAAAATTTAGACTTTTTTTTTATTATTTGCGATTCTAAATTCTAAAATTTACTAAACTGAAAAAATTTGAAGCTTGACTTGAAAAGTTAACAATTTATTTGTAATGCAAATGTTATTTATTCACGGCTGAGCCTGTAAATGTATTTCCAAATCACACTTCCTATATTCATACAGTTGATTTATTTTCACTTTTTTCTAGCTATACTATCTCCTTAAAAAGCTCAAAAAAAGAAAGATACAGTATTTTATCTTTTCAAATTTATTATCGAATTAATTTAAAAAAAAATAAAATAAAATAATTGAACTATTTTTCTTGAAATTCAAATATTATGAAAATTATTAATATTTTAAACACATTTTATTGTACTCGTTTCTTCCTTTAAATTCATATACATATCGAGAGGGGAAAAAAAAAAACAAATTGTCTAGACATTCTTAATATCTTTTTTGTGTTTTTGCAAAAAAAAAAAAAATAAGTGACAAATGTTTTTTTACACGACTTAGAATAATTTTTTTATTGGTTGATAAATTATGATTAAATTTGGATTATTTTTTCAAATACACAAAAACGACATTTAATTTATTTTTTCCCAGTAAAAATTCATGAAAAAAAAGAAACTGAAATTTATTTAAAGATAAATAAATTTTTTTTTCTCCATCACACACCCACATAGTATTTTATCAGTTACAATTTTAGTTTTTAAAAAATTCTATCTCCTCAATTTTATATTCTTTTATATCTTATTTGATTTTTTCAAGTATGATGACATATTAAATTTTAAATAATAAAAATATTAAATATTTGAAAACATAAAAAAACACCACCCTCAACAACGTGTGTAGGGTATATGTACATTGTACATATCTTCAAGAACGTGTGTTAAGGTATATACTTTACAATTACAATATAAAACAATTTTATTACACGAAACATAACATGCTATGATGAATTTTTTCTAAATTTATTTTCCTATTTTTTTTTAATAACGTTTCATGTGGAATATTTCAGCGAAAAAAAAAAAAAAGGAAAAAAAGGAAAATAGTAACTAAGTTACGGGGAAAAACATTCACTTTAAAGAAAAATCTAATTTGATGGAAGAGACAACATCAATTTAAATTGAAACGAAGCAAGTAAAGTGAAAATATGCTGAATATGCGGAAATTTATTCATAAAAGAAAGAAAAAAAAAATTAAAAATGACAAAAAAAAAGGAAAAGACAAATTTGAATAGAACGAAAAAAGAAAAGATATTTTTATACACGTGAAAAATACCTTATGACTATGTCAAAGGAAAAAAAAATGATGACAAGATAATTTTGCTATGAATATCAAGATTTTGTTTATTTCATTTTACGAAGATAATAATATTTGAAAGTTTGGCATAAACATTATTAAAAAAAATATATATATTTGAAAGAAACAATTTTAAATAATGATATTTTTTTTTTGTAAAAAAAAGTTCTTTTAGAATAACAAGAAGCTTATCTATGTGGAGAACTATAAGAATGTTATATTAAATTACAATACATACAATATTGGGCAGTTTAATATTTTAGCTATAGAATTAGAATAGATTCTAAAGGTTGAATAATTCACTTTCACTCGGGCCGGTCTACAAAAAAAAAATTGTTTATCAGAATTTATCAAGTTAAGAAAATGAAAAAAAAATATGTATGTACTTGTTTATTTAATTCAGGTGTTCAATTGAGAATTTATATTATTTACCATGAACTTACAACTTGATTTACATATGAGCCGTTTTTTTTAAAGTGTCAAACTTTTGATGAAAAATGAGTTAAAGTAAATTTCAGTTGAAGATTTACATGTCCTTTCAACTATTTATAACATCAAGGTTATTATTAGAGCTAAAGCAGTTAAGCTAAAGGGCCGAATAGTTTCTTTTTCTGTTTTTAGTTTTCATACAAAAAAAAAAAGTGCGAAATGTATTTAGGCAAACTACTAAGGCGGGCAGTGGACGAAGCGGTAGAGTGTTGGCTTCTGATGCTGAAAGTCTCAGGTTCGAGTCCGCCTGAGTTCACTCAGCTTTGAATGAGTACCAATTCACTTTGAGTTGGGTATAAGTGCTCGGTACTAATTAGTTTGGTGGCTTTGCTTCGAGACCATAAGCTAAGTCCACAAAAGCTACAAGGAATATTAGTACCAAGCCCTGTCATACGAATAAAATTCGTTCTCTACCAACGAATTTAGTTGTTCGCATTCCACTTTAAACTGTGGTATCAAAACGGTACTATATGCTAATTGGGTCTTCGGACCGCCACGTCAACCAACCAACCACCATTTAGGCAAACTAAATAATGTAAAAAAAATATTGACTGGAAATAAATAATCAGGATTTATAAAAATCAAATCACAAAAATGTCAAATAGGTAAAAGTGAGGTATTTTTTTTTATTATCTATTTTTTTTATTATTTATAAATAACCTTTGACCTCGCATTCACTTAAAATACAAAGACGTAATTGAATTTAGAAAAATATATCTAACTCCCACTCATATCACCCGCTCACTTTGATTACTAGGTCAATTTATAAGGATAACGTAATTTTATCCTTCATATATGTGTACCATATATGGTTGATACAATTTAAAAACAACTAAAATATAAATCAAATGGAATTAAGGAGAAATTTTATCGTATTGTGAACGATTTAGATAGTTTAAAAAACTAGGAGATGTTAAGATTTGTTATATGATTTTTTGAAATTAAAAAAAAAATCACTACTTATACGTACAGTACAATCTGTACAAAACAAAAACTATGGAAAAAAAAAAAAAAAATCCATTGTTTGTAATTAAAATGAAATTCTTTGAAGATTAAACTATTAAAATATTCTAAATAACAAGAAAATATACTTGTATAGCATAAAAATGAAATAAATAAAAAAATAAAAATTTTTTGGAAAGCTTGTTGTAAATTACACTAGAAAACACATGTCATACAACAAAAATGATAAACACATAACTATTTTCAATGACCTTTGGTTTACTATTCACAAAAGTAAACATTAAAGTTTCAAAACAGGTCTGATTTTAAATTCAATTTTTTTCAAAAATTTAACATACATAATATGTATGGGTGTACTAGAAAGATTTACCTCCAATTAATAAGTATAACTACTATCAGGCGGTCGATCAAATTTTTTTCTTAAATGTTATTTAATCACCTAACTTTACTCTATTAACACCCACAAAAATAAACATTGAAATTTCATATGTCTATGTCCCCTGCGTTACTACCAAATTTCTTCAAATTTCAAGTATACATTTTTTAGCCCGACGAATCCTTTTCTCAATAGTTTTATTGATAAATAAATATCAAAAAATAAGCAAAAGATTTTAAGAAGAAATGTTTCTTTTTACAAAGACAGCCACAGTATAAAATTCACACTATACTTTTATGAGTCACTAAGAAAATCGCAAAAATTCATACACCTATTGTAACATTTCTGTTTATGTCCTATTTTATTAAGCAAGTTTAATTTATTCAGAAACAAATAATATGTTGTCGAGAAAAGTTCAAAAATTTGTTACCTAGTGTTATTTGCATTGTATGAAATTATATGCATTTTAACTTTTGTAATTTAGTTTATCCTTGATAAAAAAAATATATATATATTCTATAAATCTCTCTTAAGAACGTAATTTGCACAATATGTTGTATTTTCGTAATCTTTTTAATGAAGAATGTTCTTAAAAAAATAATTTTAAAAAACATTGCTTATAAACTACATTTTACACAACCACACACCCACACACTGTGTAGAATTATTTAAAATTAATTAAATTGAAAACTAAGAATAAATTTAAAAGATTTATTATAAAATAAATTTTAAATTAAATTAAAACGAATTTCCTTTTTAATTTTAAGTTCAAGAATCTTCAACAATGATTTTATTGTCTTTTTTTCGCAGTTGAAAAATTCAAAAAAAAAGTGGAATTTTCTCTTATAATTTTGAATGTTTTTTTCTCACTTAGAAGAAGTAAAATTTAAGGAATTTTGTAATTAATCCGTTTTATTAGCGCTTTAACGCAGGGTTTTTAAATCTTGTAAAGACATACTACTTTTAACATGCAGTAAAATATTTTTCTTTATTTAAATTGAAAAAAAAAATCGAAAAACTGGAAAAAAAGGCAAAGAAATAAAATTTGCAAATATATACTTTTGTGTTGTGCAAATAATTTTGTATTATCCTTTTATTTGGGTTTACCGTTATGACTACTATTGTTGGTGTAAAAAAAAAAAAACAAAGAAAATTGAATGAGATGAAAATATGTACTTACTTTTTCTTCTTATTTTTTTTTTAAACCCATCTACTTACTTATTTTTATGAAAGAAAAATGTTAGATAATAAGAAGAAAGGATTTTTAATATCTTTCTTGGAAAAAAAAAATTCAAGATATTATGCTACTTATTTTTTCAAAAAGTTGTAAAATCTCCTGAAAAAATCTTAATATTTTATGTATGTGAATTTTCACCTTAAGTACGAATATAACGTCATGGTCTTATTCTTTTTTTTCCCATCTATCAAAACGAAAAAAAGAGGATACATATTGATTTTAGGATTTTTTAAAATATCTTAGAAGGAAATGTAGGTAAATATTGTTTATTTTTTCTTAAAATCCTTATTTGTTAATTTTTTTTTTGTTTCCTTTTTTTTCTCTATTTTTTTTTTGTAAATTTTTTTATCCGGAATCTGGTAAACAGATTTTAACTGTTTCATAATATTTTTTCACGGTAGAAAGTTAAAATAATTTCAATTTACAAAGAGTTTCGAAGTGTATGATTTTATTTTTGAAAATTTCGTTGTTAAAATAAAATTTTATAAATTTCTTTGTTTGTATTTGAAAAAAGGATTTCATTCATTTAAAATTCAATAATTTTCTTTATGATTTTGAATTTTCTTTTTTTTTATTTTTCACTTAAAAATGCAAATTCGGCAAAAGGAAGAAAATAAAGATTAGTGCATCTTCGAAAGCGTCAGATGATTTGTCAATCGATTAAATTTAGCAATTCAAAATTTTTAAGCTGAATTGCATCAATTGACGATCATTTGACGTTTTCGAATTTTATTATTTCGAAAACATTTTCATAGAAAACTGGAAAAAAAATAAAGTATTCGTATTAACAGTTATAAATTATGATTTTAAAGAATTAAAATGAGAAAAAAAATTGAGATTGAATTTCAAAAGAATTATTCGATTTATTTATTTAAAAATTTTTTATTGTTCAGTTTTTTCCCTAGTTTCTGGGGAGTCATGCTTGAATTATTATAAATTCTTGGCTTGCAAAAAAAAAAAAATAAATAATGTATGAAATTTTTATGGCATGTGTGGAAGATAATCAAGGTCAAAAATTTTTTTTGAATTCTCCCTTCAACGAAAATTAATTTATTTTTTCAAAGAAAAATTATTTCGAAAATTTTAAAGCATACGTTGGAAAAACGACTCTAAAACGACAAAAATAAAGTTTTATTATTTTTTGGTAATAAGTTTAATTTAATAAACTTTTTTCTTTTTATCAATTTACCTGGAAAAGTAAAAATATTGTCAAATAATCTGAAATTTTAAATTTATTTCTTCTGGCAAATTTCGATATTTTTTTTTTTTTTTTGCAAAAAATTTAATGGTTGTTTTTTTTCTTTTCCCTTTAAATTTGATATTTTTCTACCAGATTTTGATTTTTATGCTTAATTTGCAAAACAAATGTTTTAAAAAAGAAGAAAAAAAAATATTTTGCTTTTACATATTTTCCAAAAACGCATGCAATTTTATTGTATGACACGTGGACTACGTAAATTTTTTTATTGTGTTGTAAATTCGTAATTGGTCTCATAAGATTTCTGTTTTATTTTTTCGTTTTTTTGTTTGTCATACATAATTAAATATATTATATTTTCAGTGTACGTATATACCTTTGCCATCAATACAATAATTTCTTTAAAAGTTGTTAAGTCTCTAGCTAGCTAGCAGACAAAAAAAAAATGGTAGAAATAAAATAAAAACAAATTTGGTAAAGCTTTTACAGATATCCTTTTGTATCTTTGAAATAAATTTCAACAAGTAAGTGATAAGGATGATGAATAATACAGTGAAGACTTGTATTTGTGTACTTGTAGAAATAAACTTGGGCATAATAATTCTTGTTTAAAAAAAATAAATAAATAGAAAATGTTAAATGTCTTCAAACTTCGTAAGGTATGGTCTCACAGGGATTTTTTTGTTGCTGTAAATCCATTCGAAGGCCTACAGGCTCATTTTGAATGTCCTTCAAAATAACTTTGATACCCTAAAAACTAGTCCGATTCTCGATTAATATCGCCAAATACGTAATAATTATTTTAAATTTGAAAATTTTCAATATTCAAAACAAAAAGGACGATGTTGATTTTTACTGTGTGTCACCATTACTATATACTTCCAGCATCGAAATAAAATCAATCACTTTACTTACAGTCTGTTTTGTATCTAATTGTAAAATAACTTACTAAGCCATGCGGTGCAATGTGATATTTTAATGAAACTTTGATGTTAAAAAATACAATTTTTAACTTATGATCTTTTTGAAGAAAAAATAAAGAAAATTCATTAAAATGCTCTTTTGTATAATTGAAACTTTTTAAACAGAACACGAAAAAACAAAACAAATGCTAATTCATATACTTTGAAATTAATAAGAAAAAAAAACATTATTGTACCGTAAAGTCTACCGTTAATCAAATTTTTTCAGATGTTTAATAAACAAATAATTAAATGAAAATGAAATTCTTTCAAAATTAGAATGGAAAGGGTAAATTAAACGTATAATGGGATCGTATTAAATTGAAATGTTCAAAGAATTTCTTATATTTAATTAAATTAATTGTTTTAAAGGAAAGTGATTATTTTATGTATTATCCTTTTTGTAATTACATGGTGCTTTTGTACTTTAAAAAGAAATAAAAAAAAAACGATGTCTTGTGAAATTAATACCTTTTTAGGGGTGTGAAAGTTTCTCATTTTTTTTTCTTATTCAATTTTTTTAATTAATTTTGTGTTTTTCGTCAAAATAATAAGAAAACTGTTTATTTATTCTTTTACCATGGTGTTTTTGGAAATTGTTTAAGAAAATTTGATGAATTTTATTTTTTTTTCTTATGAAGGAAAATTAAAAAAGATAAATTGATGGTGGGAAGTGAAAAAAGATAAATAATTATTGTCTGAAGAATGAAAAAAGAAAATTATTTTATGCTTTAAGACTTTTTAATTATAAATTTTTTTTTTTTTTTTGTTTAAATTCACACAATTGGGTTTTACTTTTAGTTTTTTATCACAAAAACATTTTATTATGAATTCGAATGACCAAAAAATCTAGAAAAAAAAAAAAAAAAACAGAAAAATTATTAGAAATTAATTTTACATTTAATAATACAGTTTTCGATATGAAAGAAATGTGTGAATGTGGGCGTTATTGAAAAAAAAATCATTTCATTTAATTTGAATGTGTAAATTTAAATTACGTTTTGGAAAACAAGTTAATGTGTAGGTTTTATCATTTCATTATTATTGATAAACTGACAAAAACAACACAATCATCATAAATTTTCACAATCTGAAACACCCCCCCCCCCCCCCCCAAAACACTAGAAGAAAGAAAAAAAGTATCCAGCTCAATTATTTTCATATTTCATATTTTTTGAAAAAAATAGAAAAAAATTTGAATGCTTCAATTTTAATGGGATATACTTATGAGGCGTAATAAATTTATTGCTTCTATTTTTTTCTCTTTGTCGTTTTGATTTTTAAAAATTTGGGTTAATATGAAAAATTTAAATAAGTACACCTAGTAAAAAAAATGATTTTTTCTAATGTACCTAAAAATCTAGGAAGGATATTATACGTATGTATTTTATTTATTTTTTTTTTAAGGATATTAAAGCAATTTTGTGTGTGTGTGTGACTATTGTATTGTAAATTTTTATTTATTTTATGATTTATACTGTGTCACAGGGATATAATCGACCGTAAAAGAAATATATATATTGATGACGAAGGATAACTATGTTTTAGAAAATCTAAATTTTTTTTTCTTTTTTAAATCAAGAAAATATGTTTAACCTTTCTTTGAATTTTTATACAGGGTGTTTTGTTTCTAACTACCAAGAGTGTATCTTTTTTTGAATTACAAACAATCTTTTGTGACAAAACTTCGTTTAAATAACATTTTTGACCCTTTTCGCACACCTATGATCCTTAAAAACATGATAACGGATAGCGGTATTGAACTGAAACTTTTTTTTGTTTTATTATACATAATATTAACAAAGTTACAGGTGATTTTGTGTTGAGAGGTCTTGCATAAAACTCATAATTTTTAACGCCCTCTAGCGGTGAAAATAGATACGATCGAAAGTTTCGCTAGTACAATTTTTTTCATGAAATAGTCCAGCGAATATCGTGGTATCACTCTTGGTAGTTAGAAACAAAACACCCTGTATAACACTTTTTTTATATACACAGCTATATATTTTTGGTATGTATACGAATACAAATTTTTAAAGCATGAAAATAAAAATTTATTACATACATATCATACATATGTACATACGTCATAAAAATGCGTATATTTATTGCAAAGGTAAGTTAAGTATGATATATTACATTTAAAAAAAAAAAAGACACAGAAAAATATGTTGAAAGAAGAAAAATTTCAGAAATAAAAATACTTACTTATTTCCTTGTACAAAAATATCATTTCCGTTCCATTTAAGTCATCTGGTTAACATTAAATCAATATGTTTTGGAACATAAATTTTCAAAGTACCTAGCTAGTACTTAAAAAATTACACAGGTAAACACATGTACTTCACATACAATTACTTTGAAATCTATTGCTTTAACCAAAAGAGTTATGTAATATAAACTTTTGATTTTTTTATCAACAAAAAAAAAAAAAAATGAAAATACTGCAAAAGCATTCGTTTCAGTTTCGGAATTTTATTGAACAGACTTAAATATCGAATACACATTTTTACCTTCAGCCTTCAGCATATTTTAGAGTTTTTTTCATTGAACAGAACTCAAAAATAAAAGTGCAAAAAAGTACTTTAAATAAAATGGTAATAACTAAGCTTGTGTAGATTTTCTAAAAAGCAAAACAAAATTGTGTCCTTAAAGCATTAAAATAAGCTTCTTCTTTTTTTGTAAAATTCGTTTTTTATTTTGCTTTTAAAACTTCAATGGAAAAAAAAATATTTTGTACGTGATTCATTCCAAAAATGCTCACTGGACGCACAATAAACAAAATTAACATTGTTAGGACATAAGTGATTTGGCTGGTATAAATTTTTGAAAACACTAAAATCAGTGTTTTTTTTTTCCTAACACAAAAAGTCCTAAAAGGGTCGTTCGTTTTAATAATTGTTTTAGTTTTCGATAGGTATGAATGTGAATTGTTCAGATCATTTAAATACTACTTTACTTGCGAATGCTTTGATTTATAAAAAATAATTGAAAAATGTCTGTTTGCTTTAGATGTGACCTTTTTATGGTTCAGTATACATTGAAATTTCAAATTTTTAAATCTAAATAAAAAATTTCTTTTTATTTGCAACTTTTCGAATTATTTTTATTTTCATAAGTTTTATTATTCGTAAAGTTTATTTTTATAATTCATCATGTATGCTAGTTGATTTTGCCAAAATATGAGAAATACTCTAGAGAAATTATAACACATTTTCAACATGGAAAATTCTAAAAAGAAAAAAAAAACAAAAATTGAATAAAATTATTTGCAGAATGATGTTGAAAACTACAACATTTTGCGTATCAAAACAAAAATGGTAATCAAAAAAATTAAAGTCTAGACTAACTTTCTAAAAACAAAAAAAAAATCAATTAACATATTTTGGACACAAGGCACATAAGTTTTGCAAATATTAAAATGTTATATTTATATTATTATCTTTGCCCTTTTAAAAAGTATAGGTAGGTGTGTATTTATGATGACATGAGATTTTTATAGTCAGAGGGTCGATTCTGGTTCGGTAAAGTGAAAACGTTTTCACACTGTTTTCACTTTTTTTACTGCACTGTACCCAAATAAGCGATTCTCGTTAGATTCGTTGAAACATAATGCTAAACTAAAATTTTGGACTGACGTTAAATAAGAATTGAGAACTGTCAAATTATCAAGTAAAAGTTGTGTTTTTGTATTGTATTAAAAATTGTAACCAGCATTTTTTTAATTTTTTTTATACACTTTAGTGTTTACACTGTATTAGAATCGGATTAAGCAGTTTAAATCCGTAAACTTTGATAACGTTGTCACGTCATCGAACCAGAATCGACCCATAGCACAGCAAATTTTAAACTATCCTTTAAAAGCATTTTATTATTGCAATCAACATTTTCAGAAATACACAAATACGTCGTATGTAATTATCTACATTACGTATTTACGTACCTGTAAATAGACGTGTATCAAAGCAGCTGTTATGATCCTTTCAATTCTATAACGATATGCCATTTCACTCGTATCACGTATATATAACAAAATGAAAAAGTTACAAATGAAATTGAATCCTAAACAACGCAACGGGTAGAAATCCTTTTTACTTATTTCGTTTCTTTTTTAATTTTTATTTTATTTGTTTGAAACTTTTCTCAAACATTTTCAATTTTCATGCTTTTTTTCTTACATTTTATCATTTATTTTTTTACACAATTCACATTTTATTTTTTTTTTTTTGGTTTTCTTTCTTTATTTTGTTGAAAAGTGAAAGTAAAAAAGTACAGAAATTATAATTCTGAAGTTTTACAAAAAAAATGTAAGTACGTGGTGCTGAAGTGATTTTAAATATATACTGAAAGAGTGGGTATACATTTCAATTTAGCTGCGTACGATAAAGAGAGTTTTGTTTTTATATCTTATATATACATATGTGTGTCTACATGTACATCTTACCAAATTTACTTATTAAACTAACTTTAAGTGCTTTTTTTCCTAATTTTTCTTTTTTGTTTTTCAAGTGTACATACAAAAGTTTTTAAACAATTAAAAAAAAAAGTTTTCCTCCAAGTGTCATTTTTTTTTAACAACACACGTGTTTGCTAGATTAAGATACATAAAAAATGGATTTATAATTTGAAATTATCCTGAAAAGATTGCATTTTTTCAGTTATCTTTTTAACTTTATATAAATAATTATGTAACCGCATTTTATTTACAATTTAATATATAATTACTCACCTCGTGAATTTTACTGATGTGCAGTTTATTTTTAATCCTTGCTTGTATAGAAAATTTCTGCTACATACTCGTAAATTTAAAATTGTTTTTTTAGTACCTATATTTTCACTGTCCCTTTATTTAATTACATGATAAAAATAGAACTGTAAGCAGTGGCGGATTTAAGTGTGATGCCGCCCTAGGCACTGTCCTATATGGCGCCCTTGGTAGCAAAGTTTGTAAGTCTGGCAATTCTTATTTATGTATTATGTATGTATAATTTTATTATAAATTTTATCACTAAAAATTAAAATCGAATGGTATAACTGCGCAGAGAGATAATGACATAATTTTTAGACAATTTTTAAACTAGTAGTAGTTTTTTTATTCTATTTTCAAGTTAAAAAGAGAAAAAAACACTAATACACATATAAACATTTTGTGTATAGTAGATATATATAGCATGCGCAGATCATTCGCTTTTAATTTTTAACAAACTCTAAGAGGATTGCCCCAGCAAGGCAATGGTCTGTGGTTTGATTCCCAGCCAAATCGAATGTCGTTTCTGTTCTTAGTCTTCAACAGAAAATTCGATCGAAGGTTTCGCAGTGTTGTGACATCTGATCGATAAAAGGATCATTTTAATAAAATACATTTTCAAAAGGTGTTCAAAATCAATTTTCATATGAACATGAACATGTCCAAAAAAGCATTGTTTTATTGAAAATAAAATAATCACTTTAATGTTTTAAATTTCTTCTATAGAAAATTTTTCTTTACATTTTCAGTAATTTACTTTAATTACAAGAAAGCTAATGTTTATTCAAGAATAAATAAAGTACTGTTTTATTTCCCCAAAAATCCTCCTCGAGCGTTAACATTTTCAATATAATGAATATGTTTGGCTTCTTTGGGCATTTTTCAATATATTTTTTAAAAACGCAAAAAATTGTTTTTTTCGAAGAAAATTAATTGTACAGGACAAATAATATTTTTAAGAAGAAGAAAAAAAAAAGGAAACAGGAATATAAACATAAAAGAAAACTTACTGATACACACAATTTTATTGAATAGAAAGCCTTATATTTTTTCAGAATAAATGGGTATTCTATTGTTTTTCTTATAGTTACTGGAAAAAAAAAACAATATTTTGTTTACCAATTTTTTTTATTTACTTTAAAAACCGAGTTTAAATTGACAAATGGAAAATTTATTGAAAATTCAACCTATGATATGCGATTAATTAGTTCTTTGAAAATTATAAAGCAAATGTACATTTTCTACAACTAAAATTGTTGTTTTCCTTTGTGGTTTTAATATGTACTAGTTTTCCATAAATGTTATCTTGTCTATTTCTCTTTCATTTCAGGTTTGTCATTAAATATTGAACAATAAAATATGTGTGTCACTAATTAGACATCTGATATTCCCCTTTTTTCCCCTGTCTTTCAAAATTTATAAAAAAGGGTTAGTAATTAATAAGAAGTAAGGGTAAGAAAAGAAGTAATTAATAGTTTCTGCCTATACATTGTATTTACGTGTTTTCCAAATTCAGAAAAAGTTTTTTTCTTTTTTAGGTTCCGATTTGAATTTAGATTTATTGGTAAATTTGTTTAGTTCTACATTCTGCTCGTTACCACCCATTTCTTGTAAAAAAATAAAATACAAAAAATAACATACATGTACTATACACAGCTCTCTTTACGTTATTATACTGTCCTGATAAAGAAATAAAGGACTATCCCATGTGGCTACGTTGTGGCTCATAATTGGAATAGAAAAGAATTTAAATAATGTGATTTACATTATTGTAAGTTCGAATTTGTAATGCGATATCAAACTTTACAAGAAAAAGTGCTAGATTTTCAATCATAATACAAGCTATTCCCTACGTTCAATCATTGATAAAAAAGCTTTGCATTCTTATTTAAAAGCCACACAATAAAAGGATAAGAAGGAGATAATATATTATTCTGAATAGGTAATACATAGTTATTTACGATACAACAATATAGTTTAGTTCTCCTACATATCTGTATTGAAAGTACTTATGCAGTAGGTACTCAATTTCTTTTACTTTCTATATGGTTTTTTACAATTTTAATAATTCCCAATACACAATAAGATGGGTAAAAAAAACAGGATACAAAAGTACCTACTCAACTTTACAAAAACAAAGTTTATTCTTTGAAAGAAAAAAAAAAATGATGTATAACATTAATGAATTTCATTCATTTATTGAATTTCAGGGAAAAAAAAATTACTACTGTCTTGTCAATTGGCACTGGCACTTTTTCATGCTGATATGGAGATAAAAGACTTTGAAAAATAATAATTAGTGCTGTACATGAAAACTGACAATAATGAAATGTGTTTGTCTTTTGTTTATACGAGTACCTTATCTGACATTTATTGAAATAATTGTATTCTCTGGAAGTGAGATATAATTAAAACTTTCTTTTCACACATATAAAATATGATTATACCTATAGAAAATGAAAGTCATAGAAAATCAATTAAATGTGAACTAAAACAGATTTCTTTTGTTTTCCAACCAACTCATCATAATTGATCTCATCTCATCATTGAACTCATCGTGATTTATTTAAAATAATGTAATTCCGATAGTAAAAAGATATTTACAGTTATGTAGATATAAATAAAGGATGGGAAAAGCTAAGAGAGAAAAGAAAGTAAGTGTTGATATCTGGCACATTTGAACTTTTAAAATGCATGAAGTGTGAGAGCGTTCAACAATTTAAGAGATAATATTAATAAAAGATTCAGTATATTTCAAAAGTAGCTCCAGATTAAAGTCATAGACATTTCGAAAGTACCTTGTATTTCTCGAAAATACGTATTTTAAAGGCATATTATTTTAGATATCGTTGAAACACCTATCATTTAGTAGTATCTGTGAAAACTTAATAGCGATGCAACAATTCTACGATGCTTAGCTTATAGATGTCTCTGTGACATGGTCATGGACAATGACTGAGAAAAGAAAAAAAAATCTGTTCTTTTCTTACTCGAAAAACATAATAAATTTGACAAATAATAATAATAATTATATTTATCACAGAAAAAAAAACCTTTAAATCTGAATAATAACATTTCAATTAAATACATTAGCTCTACATAATGTACATTGTACATATATGTACATAAGTCTTATTCATGAATAAATTTTCTTATCCTGAGATTTGAAGAAAGAGAATAAGCTTATTTAATAATCCTATTATAATAAATGTCTGCTTTCGTAATAATAGCACTTTTGTTTATTTTATGAGTCATATTATACACAGAATAACACTCTCATTTCTTTGATATCGTAAATAGAATTCTTTTTGATTCTAAAATTAAGATTATACGCTTATAGAGGAAAATTAAAAAAAAATAATAATAAATGATGTTCAATATTTTTATTTTTTAATGGGAAAAAAATCGTTTTTAGATTTACTCGTATTTATAAATACATACAAAAATCAAAATTCAGGAAATAAGTATATACATAAGCCGAAGGTGTTTGGGTAACTACATAGTAATTACCAGGTAAATTACCGGGTAAACTACCGGGTAAATTACCGGGTAAATTACCGGGTAAACTACCGGGTAAACTACCGGGTAGATTACCGGGTAAACTACCGGGTAAACTAACGGGTAGATTACCGGGTAAACTACCGGGTAACTTACAAGGTTAATTACCGGGTAAACTACCGGGTAAACTAACGGGTAGATTACCGGGTAAACTACCGGGTAACTTACCAGGTTAATTACCGGGTAAACTACCGGGTAAATTACCAGGTAAATTACCGGGTAAATTACCGGGTAAATTACCGGGTAAACTACCGGGTAAATTACCGGGTAAACTACCGGGTAACTTACCGGGTAAATTACCGGGTAAATTACCAGGTAAACTACCAGGTAAATTACCGGGTAAATTACCGGGTAAATTACTGGGTAAATTACCGGGTAAACTACCGGGTAAACTACCGGGTAAATTACCGGGTAAATTACTGGGTAAATTACCGGGTAAATTACCGGTTAAACTACCGGGTAAACTACCGGGTAAATTCCGGGTGAATTACCGGGTAAACTACCGGGTAAATTACCAGGTAAACTACCAGGTAAATTACCGGGTAAATTACCGGGTAAATTACTGGGTAAATTACCGGGTAAACTACCGGGTAAACTACCGGGTAAACTACCGGGTAAATTACCGGGTAAATTACTGGGTAAATTACCGGGTAAATTACCGGTTAAACTACCGGGTAAACTACCGGGTAAATTCCGGGTGAATTACCGGGTAAATATCGGGTGAACTACCGGCTAAATTACCGGGTAAACTACCGGGTAAAGTACCGAGTAAACTACCGGGTAGATTACTGGGTAAACTACCAGGTAAATTACCGGGTAAACTACCGGGGAGCCTGAATAATGTTTTTTCCATTGTCCTGAATGAGTATAGTTACACTTAAAATAGTTAAGAAAAAGTTAGCTAAGAATCTAACAACAAAAAAAGAATTCAAAAGAAAATAACTGAATAATTTCTTAAAAAATACAGTTACAATCTGATTTTTTTAAAACGTGGCTCCCTTAATCCAATAAATATTCCACTACTTGCTTTGAATTGAATTGAAGAAAAAACCCTTCTAGGTATTGGAAACAAGAAGCTTAATATATTTCAGTCGAAATATTAATTTTTTCTCGTGAACGTGCTTAAAAATTGTTATTTATACGTTAGTTTTGCACTTTTATGATTCTTCTATGACAGAAAAACGTCATGTTTAAAAAAGTTTTAGTACCTTTTCAACATCCTTGAAAATCTTTACAACTCTTTTTTTTTTCACATTTTCTCCCACATAATATCTTACAATGTAGCTTGTAAATATTTTCTTGTAGAATTTGATCTTTCCAGGTAACACACATGAAAAGCTATATACTTGAATTTGTATATATGGACTTGTATGTATGTGAGTGTTGACATGGAAATACAAAATAATTGCAATCTGTTACATATACTATGTTTAATAAATTTTAAATTATTAAATAACAGAATTTAAATTGATTTTGAATATGAAACGTGCGCTAAAAAAAAAATATTATTTACGTTTTGTGAAATTTTATTATGAACAGTTTGTTAAGAAATTCCAAGAATATTGGTATAATTTATATTAAATTATACACGTGTGAAAAGAAACTAAAAGAATTTGTTAAAAAGAGAAAGTATTGAAAATATTTCAATAATTTAAAAAAAAAACAGTTTTATTAAAAAAAAAAATCATTTTCTGAGAATAATACGCTTCATAAAAATATTATTGACAAAAGGAAATAAATAGAAGTCAATTGTATCATTTTTAGTCAATTGAATGAGCTGTGTTTGTTTTTTTTTAAATTCAAATAGTCTATTCATGTGTTTTTGACATGAGGTACCTACTTATTACGAGTATACAATTTTCTTTAATACAATACTTTTTTTCTGCACGTTAACATATCGTCGCATGTATGTTATTAAAAAATGATTTAAGTTGACTTATAGAACATATGTTTTTGGAGTTTAAACTTATGTTTTTTTTTCCACCACATACATATATTAATATTTTGACTGCCATGTGAACAGAATTCGGGTGACGTATAAAGTTTCCATTGGGCCGTATCACCCAAATCGAGTGACTGATATATTGGCTGGACAGAAATGTTTATATATCCCGACGCGCCTATATGAGCAGCCCAGGGAACTTCTGCTATTTTCATAAGATAATGTACATGATAGTCTAATGTTTTTGGTGCGAGAATCTCCTCTCATTGCAATGTTATGAGAATTTACGATGTAAATCAGGACGGGATATTTTCTGATTGAACCTTCTGACTTACTAAAAATTATTATCCTTTTTAAATTACTATTATTAAAATATGTAATTTCAAAAATTGTGGTACTTATATAATATACGTAACAGACCTTTGTCTATTTACTTGTTCACCAGCTAAATGTAGACTGAGCGTATTGCGCATTGTGATAGTCTTGCTTTCGTCGGTCTATTTCATATAACAGCTTTAGATTGATGGGTATTTTCTGAAAATTTTATTTGTCAGTCAAAGTGTTAAAACTATATATACAATTTGTTCACACATAAAAATCTATTGAGACATTCTATTATTATCATTTATTCAAATTCATGTCAGAGACATATTCACTGTATTATTTTATATTTTTTAATGTTTCATGAACAACTTTAATAATGTCTAAGGATTAAGACTGTCAAAGATGTTTAAGCATTTCATGATGTAAGATTTTCTTTTGTGTATGGAAACTGAAACTAATTTCCATATTCCATAATAGAAATTTAAAAAGCTTTTCCAATATAGTGTAATAAGTATATTAGGTTAAGCAATTTTATAATTCCAAAAATAAAATAAAAAAGTATTCATGTCACGAAAAATATTCAGAAATAAATAACAAGATACGAAAATAATTGACCCTTAAAAGCTTTTTCATTTATGACTGTTTTCAATAATTGATTTTTCAAATTTTCAACAGAATACCTACTTTATACTTTTATGAAACATAAAGTGCTTCTAAACGCGATGTGCCCAAATGACAGATATATTGTATATCTGACCCAAACTTGTCAAATCTAATCTCGTCACCCATATCTGTCACAGATTAGTTAATCTTTCGTTTGACGTCAAATTCCTTCCGGGAATCGAAATAAATCACCCAGAAGTTTTTTTAAAAATTTCTTGGTATTTTGGAAGATTGTGTAGAAACACTATACTATTTACGAGTTACGTTTTATTTCTTATTACTTTTACATAGTAAGGGGATTCACTCTTTGGTGCAAATTGCATCGTTGCATTCGGTGTATCGTAGCACGAATTTACAACGATACAACAACAATTCGTGTAATGTAATGTAATTCGATGTAATACCTATTTGCACCAAAGAGTGAATCCCCTTAGTATTTTTTTTTATTATTATGATCGATTGTTTTATTGGTAATTTTTTTGTTTTTTCTTCTAGAATATTATAATTAACGGTTTTTTTTCTAGTTATATATTTTGTTTGTGTATTTTACACTTAATAATCTTGTGGAAGTATGATGAATGGTTTTTACTACCAAAAAATAAGTAAAATAAAAACAATAAAGTTAAAAGTTTGTACTTTATTTCCTTTTTTTCCTAAATCTAAAAATATTTTCATAAAGTCGATTATAATCAAATTAAAGTTAATTTGACAGGATGAAAAATGATGTCTGGAATAAAAAAAAAGATTTGATTTCCTTTTTTTCTGTATTGGTCTCTAGAGTCTTTTATTTAACTGAAATGAATTTTTCTAAATTGCTTTTTTTTCCCGAATATTTGAATACAATTTTTTTTTATTTATTTGAAAATTAAACAATAAAATAAATTAAAAAAATGTTAATTAAGCATAAGTATATATGTAGAAGTGAAAGTATTCCCTTTGATGAATTTATGTCCTTGTAAAGTTTGGTTTTTTTATGGTTTGAATTTTTTTCTCTTGGAAATAAGAGAGCACACTTAAAACGTTTAAAACAAAATTTATTGGATGGCTTTCCTAGTAATTGAGTTTTTTTTTTTTTTTTTTGATAATGGAAAAATTTAATGAAACATTTTCATTTCATTTAATATTTGTATTTTCATCGGAACATACATACTTTTTTGTCAACAAAACAAACAAAATGATTCTTTTTTTATACTTGAATTTATCGTCACTTGTTTCTAACAAAAAATAAACAAGTAGAAGAAATTTTAAAAGAAAAATAAATTTTTTATAGCTCCAAAAAAAAAAATTCAAAGAAAATTTTTGTTTATTTCTCTGCTTTTTTTTTTTAAATAAAATTTGTTTGAAATAAATGAGTCCTTTCACTCACACACACACACACACTTTTACCAAAATAAAAGATGATTATTTAGAACGTGGAAAAAATTTTACCTTTAGAATTTAGATCATTATGAAATTTAGACAAATATCTTATGTACTCGTATCTCGTGGAAAATTATATATACCTCAGTATGTACTTTTATTTATGTCTATCTAGACATGTACTTTTCAGCCGAAGAAGAGATTCAAACTTATACACTTGAGTGTGTACCCACATATGTACATAAGTACTTTGAAATTATAAAATATTTCATTTAAATAAAACAACAAACTTCTCGATTGTGTTGCTGTAATGGTTTTCCATTTTTACTAATTTACGAAAGTAAATAGAACAATTGATGAAAATTTATTCTTTTCCAAACAATATTATTTTCTTAAAGTTAATTTTTTTTATATTAATTTTCATTTTATTAAAGATATTTCGTTGGAATATCTTTTGACATTTTAACGAAAAAATACATATTAAAAAGGATATTAAATATTGAGTATACAACAACATGAATACAAATTTCATTTTAATTTTTTTTTTTTAATGCTACTTAAGTTTTTTCAAGATATTTTTTTTTGTAATCTGATGATTAAACAAAGAGATATAAAAAGTACACAGATACAATATAACAAAAACTTTCTTTTTGTTTCCATTAAATATTCCAAAAAATTTTCAACTCTTATGAAATTTATTTTCAATTTGTTTTCTTGCTTGGAGATTAAAAATTTCGTGCAAATAATTCTTTGTTTTTAGCAACAATGTCTTAAATTCATTTTATTACTTTTGCTGATTTTCAAAGACGACAGTTTTTCAGTTGAAAATATCTGGAAGACGATCATATTTCAAATTAATAAATTTATCTCTCTTCTTTGGCGCAACAGGTTGATGTTTCAACACTTGGGTGTCCAAGAGGTAATTAAGGATCACATAGCCTCTCTTCTTTTACTCAATTTCCTACCCTCACGTGGCAGACTCCAGACCCGGAGCAACCTTGCATAAGATGGTGGTAACCACCACCTCCCTCCTTTCAACGACAAGGTCGGATTCGGGACTAACGAGGGAAGGAAGCCGTAGAAAGACTAGTCACTACTAGTATTTTGTGTTAGAGCTCCCTACGGTCTGTATAATGGCAGGATTATGCAACAACAACTGCTATCAAGCCTCCCAAGAAGGTCATCCTGTCTTTGCGTCTGGTGGTAACCGACAGAAAAATTTATAACCAAATTTAAAATTTGCCTAGACTAAATAAATTTTCGGAACAACTTTTTTTATTCATCCTTTTTTAACAAATCAATAATAAAAGGACAATGAAAAATTATTATTTTTTTAAATTTGAAAATAAAATGTGAAAAATACTTTTAAAGAACATTCATTGCATGACCTTTCATGTTTTTCTCTTGCCTTTAGCTTTTATATATGTATGTATAGTATATACTTAAAATAGCAGTATCGATTTAAATACATTTTTATCATTTCAGTTTATCATAATTATCATAAAAGAACTGACCGTCATTCACCCAATTTTGAAAAAATATGAATATACAGTGAAACATCCTAAATTGGGATAGTCATGGGACCAGCAAAATTATGTCCCAATTAAGAGGTTTCACTGTAATTACTTTTAACATATTTTTAAATATAATTATATATACTTACGTATATTACACTCATGATAAAAATATTTAAAAATTGTTAAAAGTAATGACAAAAAATTAGAAATAAGTCAAGGATATATGTACGATACATCAAATTAAATACACGTACACTCAAACCATAAATTAATACCCAAGTATCAAATCAATCAATTTCATTTTTAACCATGTACTAGATTTTTTATTGCATTTTTAATTTTTTCAACATATTCAAAACTAATTTTGTTTTTTGTTTTTATGAAACAATTGTATTGTATTTTATCAGTTTTTTTAAAAAAATATTGAGGGTTGTTAATTTATGTTTATCCTTTTTTAAGGATATAATTAGATAGAAACAATCTATCTATACATACCTTGAAAATGTGTTCAGAAGGAGTAAAATGATTATTACCATTAATATAATGAAAACATGCCTGAGTTTGCTGCCGGGAAAGCAGCAAAGGTCTTGGATTCGAATCCCAGTCGAATCGAATGTTTTTTTCTTGTTTTTAATACCATTTCTTGGTGAATATCGCTCTAAATCTAAAAATATTTTCGATTACGTTGATTTTTTCAATTATATACATATGAAAATTAAAAATTATTATCTTCAAAAATCAATCTCCGAGATTTCTTTTTGTATCTTATCAGATTTTATATTTGATTTCCTAAGCTATTGTTTATTATTGTCTTTTTTTTTTTTAATTTTTTCAATTGAAATTGACAGTTATTCAATTTACTTAAATAAATATTGTATATCACGATAAAAATTCATTCAGTTCTTTGAATCATATAAAAGCACATACATACTGTGAAAAAGAAAAAAAAAACCCTCTCAAAAACAAACAAAGCAAAAATTAAATTTAAAAAATAATAAAAAAAATGTTAAAATTTCTGTGTTATTCAAATCTAATAATAATTTTTATAATTGATTTTGTTTCATCAGCAAAACTAACATCAAAAATTACAAATGGACATGATGCAGATACACATGAATTTCCATATCAAGTTCAAATTTTTCATAAAAAAATGCAACATTGTGGTGGTTCAATAATTAATGAACGTTTAATTTTAACAGCAGCACATTGTGTAAAAATTCCAAATTTTAAGGATTTATCTATACGTGCAGGAGTTAGTGATATTATAAAAAAGGGGGTGGATCGAAAAATTTTACATAGTATTTATCATAAGGAATTTAATGAAGCAACAATACAAAATGATATTGCAATTTTAGTATTAGATAAACCATTAAAATTTTCAGATACAATACAATCAATTAAATTACCAAAAATTAATGAAAATTTTAAAATTGATACAAGAACAATTGCTAGCGGATGGGGAATAACTAATATTAGTTGACAATTTTCGAAAATTTTACAATATGTTGAAATGAAAATATCCGATTATAATGTTTGTAATGAAAAAAATAATGGTTTGGTTACGAAAAATATGATTTGTGCTGTAAGTGATTCTGATGGTGGTGGTGGTCGTGGTGGTAATATTTGTAATGGTGATTCTGGTGGACCGTTAGTTATTTATGAAAATGAAAATTTTACACCAATATTAGTTGGAATTGTATCATTTAGTTTTTCTTGTGATGCTGGAGAACCTGGAGTTTATACAAAAGTTTCTATGTATATTCCATTGATAAATGAAATTATTGTTAAATATACGCGTGAAAATAAAAAATAAAATAAAATCAATCATAAGTTTTTTTATGTTATTTTTTTTCTTAAGTGTCCTCACATCACACCTTTGACTTATATACTTTTGATTCAATTATAAATTTATATCTGACTAATTCTATACTGAAATATCAACCAAGAAATTTCTGAATTCTATCTTGATAAGTTATTCAGTGATTTTAAACATTTTTGAGAAAGTCCTTGATAATATAGGAGACTAATCCTTATAAATGACATTCTCTAGTGCCAAGGGGATTTTCAAGCTTTATCTTGAACTCTATCTAATGCAAGCAGTTATTGTTTTAGATGTTTATTTTGTAAATATACAATAATGTAGTAGATAGGAGACAGATTACATAATGTGAAGTATTATTTACTCTCCTCAAAGGTGCTTTACTAAATCTGAAGACGTGTTCATTCAAAATTCTTGTTACTTAAAAATATTGATCATGTGTAATATACAAATGCATGTATGTTATCACATTACCCATACTGATGCATGCTAAATTTTTTTAAATGTACATACTCGTATGATGGATTCCTGAAAAATAAAAGAAGAGTATATCGTGACTAAAAATGTTTTCTTTAAATTTGTTTTGAGAATTTAAATTATGTAAATAGCAACAATACAGTAAATCCAAAAATAACACATTTTCTCTTATTTTATGGTATCACAGATTGTTTGCGAATTTTTGTATACTCTCGTACATATGTACAATAGCTTTTTTCTTATAAAAATGTTAAACATAATAAACTTAAATTTACATGCTTACTTACATATATTATGGAAAAAATGATAGAAGATGTGTACAGTAATACTGAAAACATTTTGGATTTAAGATACATTTAATTAGAAATCTAGCCTTCAAAAAATTTTTTTTTGAGTTTTAATTGGTCTCTTGGAAAAAGAGTGTCCTTGAATTGATGATAATCAACGTATTTACTACTTCGTATACGTCTAAATATGTTCGTCACCTAAATATCAAAATATTAATCAAGATTGTATGACCTAATATTAGTCCTTGAAACAATTTCTAAGAAGAAAAAAAATTACATATTTACGTACGTATTCACAAACTGAAGGAAACAAAAATAAAAAAAAAAACTAACCAGAAACTTTCTTAACAAAAAATACCTCAACGTCATCAACTTTTCTAATAATTTACAACAGTGGTAGAGTAACATAAACATTTGGGGGAAAACTTCTATGTCATATATTCTTCTGGTACTACATACATACATATATGTAATGTTACACCAAGTGACGAACGTGTTAACTTTGATTACTAAAAATATAAAGATAGAGAGAAAAAAAAAAACGAATAAATAAAAATCAGATTCAAAACAAGGATATTTCTACACAATACGTGAAGGATTTAACACCTGTTATTCATAATATTTACAGAGGATAATGATTTTAATAACAAATAGCTCATTCAATATAACGACTAACGAATGTTTTCATTAAGGAAAAAAAACCACCAACAAAAAACATTCCATTCTATGTATTTGAAAAAAAAAATGACAACTAACAATTATTATCCTTGTTTATGGTATACAATTCCATTAAAAAAATATTCAAATTATTCTACAAACAACCTTTTAAAGGGTAAGTTTATTTTTGTAGAAATCTGATAATATCATCAACATTAAATTAAACACCTATAAAATGGAACAAAAAACAAAGAAAAAAAAAAGGATAATACTTTGGAACATAAAATTTGTTTTACTTTTCTAAGTAGTAGTAATATTTTTAATTTTTTCGTTTATTTTTATATCTTTTTATAAGAGTTTCTATTATTTTTGTTTGTTTTGTGAAAATCCTTTAAAATAAATAAGAACCAGTTCTTAAAATTCTATCTAGAATGTAATAACATTTAAAATAATTGTTATGATGTCAATAAAAAAAAATAAAAAAAAAAAACATCTATAAATGTCTGCTGACTTTAAAAGGAAAATTGTATTAAAGAGTTTTTAGCTAATGATAGCTTGAGCGATTTCCAACTACACTTTTGTTGAAATTTTAAAAGATTTTACAGTAGGTACTAAAAAAATAATATTATAGTATTGAAATAACACTTTTTAAAAAATATATAGAACAACAATTTAACAGCCAGCAAACAAAAGAAGAAAAAACTTATCTCAGAAAAAAATAGTATTTTTACTATTATGATCCTTTTGACATACTTGACATTAAAATTCTCAATTTGTACATGTATGAATGTACGACATTTCATATTCACATCATGTTCATTTGAAGGATGCTCTAAAATCATTATAATCTTATTTTACTTTTACTAATGCCTTTTAAGTGCTTTTACATATATGTATATACAAAAACTAAAAATCAAAATAAGCCAACGCCAACGGTAAGAGAAAATTTCTGGAAAAAAAAAAATAATTTACGTACTGTTTCTTAAATATTTGAAAGTATTTTCTTTTCAGCTTTAAGGAAAAACAATAATGAAAATTCATCAACCATACCTATTTTTTTTTTTTTTTTTTTTTTGCTAAATTATTTCTATACAAAAATAATTAGATAGAAATTGTTCAAGCTAAAGCTTATTATGAGGAAATGTACGTTTAAGAAAAAATAAAAATAAATAAAAACAAAAAAATTACGTTTTATGAAATTCATAATAAGTTTCAATCAAAAAAAGAAAAATAAAATGACAAAAAATATTATTATTAAATAAAATAAAAATAAAAGTTGCTTATTAAACAATAACAATAACTAATCAGCTTTTATACTTTTATTTGTGTAAATATTTGTAAATAAACGAAAAAAGTTTTTAAGATAAATATACTTTTTGATAAATTTTAGGAAATTCAATTATTTAGTAATATTTGTTTATTTTAATTTTAATTTTTTTACGAGAAAATCATAGAAATTTTTATTTTTAAGTATTTATTTACATTTGTAAATGTCACGACTTAAGTTGTACCATACATACATACATAAATAATAGTATATACGTATAATAAAATAAATAAATGAAATGTGATTAAAACTTTGAAAAAAAAAAAGTAGGATTACGATGGTGTAAAAATAAATATACAGATGAATGGAAATTTTATATAATAATACATATATCTGAGGCGTTCCATATCAAAACTCGTCTTATCCACCCTGCTCAAAATTTGAGCTGAAAGCACTAACGGTTTCTTCTGAAGAGAACTCAAATAAAAACCAAAATATTATCACATAAAAATTTGTCTAATCCTTCAGATTCATTCAATTAAAAATTACTTTTTTTGCAAAACTTGCCTTATCCCATGAGTTATGTCGTTTCAAAACAAAGAGTTAAAAAGTTTTTTGTGTTTATTGGAAAATCACTTATCAAGGAGAAGACAAGTTTTAAAAAGGAATGCCTCATCTATCTAAATGAAAAATTTATAAAAATAAGTAATAATAAGTGGGTGGGAAATAAATTGGAAATGCTAGAAGCCACAACACTTTGTTATAACGCTGCGGTAACCAGGATCAAAAGCGATTGTTTATTAGCTAGAGTTAGCTTGGTTTTTGACTAACAAGTGACCTTCAAAGTAAGTAATTGAGGGGTATAAAAGCAAAGTCAACAATCTCGGCTTTTGATAAAAAATGGGTAAAGAGTGCAAAAAACATGAGAAATGTATGAGAATTTAGTTGAATATTGATTACAATGCAATGACAACAAAATCTCATGGCAAATCTGTCTCAAAAAACTCTCCTACTTTCTAAGCCGCTACATATAAATAAAGTAGAAACTGAAAATCGTTTAAAATGAAAAATGGCGTTTACTGAAATTTAATAAAAGTTGAGATTGCTGACTTTGCTCAATTGTGAAATGCCGGAGAATTTCGTTTGTCTTAAAGAAAGAATTTCAGTAATTAGAAGAATGTGAAAAAGGGTGGATTAAAAGAAAGATAGCTATACATCAAGAGATGTGTGACTGAGAGCATTTTTTTTGGAGGTAATAACCATAATCAAGGTTATGGGAGCACTTTGAAGAAATTTATTCAAAAATCGAATTGGTTTTCAGAATAAGCCAGAAAAAATCCCACAACTATGTACATTAAAGGGCATTTACAATAGGCCTTTAGGCCTCCGAGTGAAATTGCTTCTCAGAACCTATAGTGTTTTTTGTTTGACTTGAATCGGTGCAACACAGCCCAGCAAGTCCCAATTCTCCCATATACAATTCGTTTTAAAAGGAAGTCTACAAAAATATCCTTAATATTGCATTGATGAGCGTATGTAAAATTCCTTATATGTATGTATAGATCGGAGTGTTAAGAATGTTCTAAATTAGGAAGCAAAAATATACTGTTTGTTTATTTGCATATGTATAGTATATTAATTATTCATGCATAAAGTATAAAGCAAAAGTTACAAAGGATTTATTATCTACAAAGCCATTTTTATAAATTTTTAACTAAGTACAAGCACTATTGAAAAATTTTCTTCATATATTTTGTGTATCCTTCAGGTATTCCTCTAGAATTCACAAGCTGATGTGCGTTACGTTATTGTTTTGACAAAAATGTAGGTATCTTGTTTCCACGTAAACAATGAATAATTTTAAATAGTTTATGAGGCGAAAATAAAATAATAGACAATCTTCTACGAAAACATGTGTATTTTGAAATGTGAATTGCTTATCTCGAAACAAACAATAAAAAAGATTGCAAATACATTCTCTACTATACACGTAATGATTTAAAGGCTTAGTTTTTTCTTTAAAACGTGACCTATGTAATAGATAAAAAATTAAACTTACCGAAAATTGCAAAACAAAAGAATCAATCTTCAAATTAGATACAACAATAAAAATAAATAAAATAAAAACAAACAAGATGAATATTTATGGTTTGATTTTTACACCAAAAGTTATCTCATAAATCTGCCGTTAAGATACTCGTTAATGTTCAATTCAGAGAAAAATTTAAGATTTTCCACTAACCAGAAATTGTAAAAGTTTTATTATACGTGATTGATTTTATTATACATTGAACATTATAAGAATAATTAAAACTTATGATAGGTATACCATACATATTTTGTCCCAAAATTTGCCATATGATTGTTTTGATTTCAAAGAAAAAAGAAAAATAATAACTTTGCCAATTTCCTTATACATATACTACATTCTAAATTGGTATTGATTTTATTTTTAGCCTATGGGGAAGTTTTTATAATACTACTACGAGTATACTGAATATATGAATATCTACTAATAAAAAAAAAGATACACTACATTCTTTTACGTTTTTCGAATAAATCACCTGCAGGGAATTTCCTTTTGAATGGTAATTTTCAAATAGATAAAAAAAAAACATGAATGAAAAAAAATTCAAGAGAAAATACCGAACAAGGAAAGAAGAAAAGAAAAAAACGTAAATTATTTTTTATTACCAGAAGGAACTTTTCTTTGTGATTTTCCTATGTATTTTCATAATGTGAAAAATTTAAAAGGTTGATATCATAATTTAATAAAAGTATATAATATTCAGTATTTTCGTAGAATTATCAATAATGTATGAATGAACCTTAGGGAAAGAAAAATATCCGATAAAGAAATAAGTTAATGTTAATATACATATTTCTGCGAATTCTAAAATATCTATGACGTCAAAAAATCCAGTATAACGTTCTCAATTTAGGGGTTAGTATTTTTAATGAAACTTCTAAAATTTGATATTCAATGGTCGCTGGATACAGTAAATTTTTTGATTAGATTTAAATTACTCACAGAAGTGAGAAAACCCACCCACACTGAACCAATACTCTACGTTAATAGTCTACGTTAATTGAATATTTCTATTTCTATACTTAACCAATTTTCCTGTCTTCAATGGTAATTCGGATTTTTTTTTTATCGATCCTATTTCTTTTCCTATTTTAGGACATTTTGTGATTTTACGTTCTATTTTTTTAGTTCCTTATTTTTTAGTTTGTTTGCCATTGATTGCTTTCGTTTAATTTGTTTTGTTTTACTTAGCTTAATGACATCGTGCTTTTTACAAGAATATTTTGTGGGTCTATCAATCAACTTCTTTTGTCCTACATCTCATTGTTGAATGTTCGGAGTTGTTTTAATGCAAACCAAAATTTTAAATTTAATAAAGTGAATTCCGAAAGTTTTTTAAAAATATTGTAATAAGAAATTTTAAATAACCCTTAAAAAAGTATTTAAAAGTATTTCTTCTATTAAAGGTAATTAAATTTAATGTTTGTCTTACCTTTGTAATTTTTATGCTATTTACAATTCTATTCTTCTTCTTCCATTTTCCCATAGCTTGGTCAAAATGGTCAAACTTTGACCTCTTCAACCACCTTTCTCCAGCACTCTCTGTTTTTCGCATTCTTCTTCAGTTTTTTTATTCCTAGTAGTTTCTTTAAATCGTCTTCAACTTCATTAACCCTTTGCTTCTTCGTTAGGCTTAGAGGTCTGTTACAAAATGATTATGCTTAAATATTATTCCATCAATTGATTTTCGAACCATTGAATTCTTACTACATCTTTCCCATTTATTAATTCATTTAGCTTTTCATTATTACGCCATTCTCTTAAAGATTCTTAAATTATTTTCATCACCCACGTTTTGCTATGCTTCGAATTCAACACACATATTTTACTTGAGGATATCGTATGAGGTAATGAAGTATTTAAAATTCTATTATTGTGTCAAATCACAATTTAATTCTCATCCACATAATTTTAATTGTTTCAAAAAAGGCTCATAGCAGATTATTGTGTCCTTTTGAAAAATACAATAAAATTAAACATTTTCGAAACATAGTCATATTTTCTATTGTTTAAAGCTTTATACAAAATGTATCTACAAATACTCAATTACCATGTTATTAAACAATATAATATGTAAATAAATTCCACTGTGGTTTATTGTTTATCTCTCGTGTATTTTCAATTTTAATTATTTATTGATTTAATCTTCAAATAAAACACAATATTTAATTAAAAAAATTGCAATAATAAATTCATAAATCTGAAATTTTATTGAAAACTCAACACAAAGTAAACACAAAAGATACATAATAATTTTAATATATTCAATGTCCACAAAAATGTAAATTTATCCAACTGAAATAATTTCGAATATCAATTGTTTTTTTTTCTCCTCTCTTTTATTTCTATTCAATTGATTAAAATACAAACAATGAGATTAATTTTCATAACAGTAATCGAATCACAAAAAAAAATAAAACTTATTTTTCATCGAAACAAAAGTATAAATTTCGTCAGAATTATTTTTTAATCAATGAACCGCATTGTATAGGATATCCAATTACTGCACTTTCGTTAGAGCGGTGCTTGTTGGTGCATAAATAGAGAAAAATGTTAGAGAAAGTTTTGAAATTGAGAAAAAACGAACGAAGAAGAAGAAAAAACAAGTTCTATATGTATTATTCAATACTTTTTTTTTATATATTTTACTTTGATTTTGTGAAAACCAATAAAGTTTTCAAACCATTCGAATTTTGAAAACAATTACATATAATTAATTATAATGAGAGATGGATAACGAGCAACTTAATTAAAAAATATTACCTGATTGATTTCAAGAGAAATACCTGCGGCATAATACAGGAGAAAAAAAATTAAAAAAAAAGAAATAAATAAAAGATACTAGAAGAAAAATTTAGTAAAGTATATTTTATATGAATATGATGAAAATGAATTAGATTCACAACAATATACATAATACATATGACGTAAGTAATATGTAAGGTGCTTATAAAAAACTCATTAATTTTAAGGATATCAGTACGATAATATTGTTGAAACTTTTTTTAACCCTAAAAATAAAGTTTTGTTTAGATTATGCTATTTTTAATTATGCGTCCCGACCATTGACATAATATTATATTATGAACAAAACATCTGTATGAGACACCATACTGTAAAAATGGGACTAAATTTATATTGTTGTCTCACTCTTAGGGAATTAACGAAATTTCTTTTGAGCCCACATGAAACAGAAAGTTGTACGGTCCATAGTATAAGTCAATGGTCATGACATAACTGTACCTATATGAGCGGTGCTGGCACACGATGATGGAAGAAAATAGGGAAAGGTTAATTAGGAAAATATACATATACAAATACAAATTGTGTATACGTACAACGACTTCTGTATGCTTTCAAGAATTTAGTTCTACTGATTTTAAGGTGAGACTCTCAAAAAATTTTCCACGAAAAAAATTAAAGATAAAATTTCCAGGACATGGATCTTGTTTAAAATAAGGCTTAAAATTCAAATAATGTAGTAAACAGTTATGTAAGATATGTAGGTTCATTTTAGGGTTAATAAAAAAAAAAACTACTGTTACAACTTTATAATTACTGTAATTAATACATTTCATTTTCAAGATGAAAATATAATGCTTTTACAAATTTATACTCATACACATATGTTATACTGTATGTGATTACACAAACTTTTAATTAAATTATGTACATTGTATAGCTCTTCAAATTGAAGATTATGAAAAGCTATTTATGAAAAATATATATTATGTAAATAAAAAATATATGAATTTAAAAATCTGTTGTTGACATAATTTTTTCATAATAAATTTATATTCGTACTAGATATTTTATTTTATTTCTTAATGACTTTAGATACATACAACATTCATGTGTTATAAGTACTTATATATATGCATAAGTACATATATGCAGATACTTAAAAGTTGAAAAAGTATAATATGAATAAATTTTTTTTTGTTAAATATTTTATTTTTTTTTTAATGTGAGAGAAAAAATGATTCAAAAAGAAAATAAAAACAAGCAACATTACAGTCAGGATTAAACAGGCAGTGCAAAAACAAATTGATAGGCATTAATTATTCAAATTTATGATATTATCTTTTTATTAACAGTCGCATTTCTTTTCTCATTTTTTTCAAGGCTTCTATCGTCCTCTACAATATATACTACATAATGACGTAATTTTTATTTGAAAATTTTTTATATTGGATTTAAAGTCTTTTCCTTGTTTATCTCTTGAAAGAGAATTTAAATTATGTTTTTTTTGAAGTAAATATTAAAATAAACATTTTTTTTCCTTCCTTATATTTTTCACTTCCTTTGAAATCTTGCTTTTTTTTTTTTTTAACACAATTTCAATATAGGATTTCCCTCTTGTTGTCGATAAAATGCTATTCCGTTCCAGTTTTTTCAATTTTTCTTAGTATTTGAATGTGGTTTTACTTTAATCTGAAAATCCATTGATGAGATTATAAAAATTCATGAAAATATTTGCACACAATGAATGTGATTAAATTATAATAAAATCTGGTGTTTAAATTTTCTTAAGATATTTTGAATAAGGATTTTTAAAATACATGATTTTTTTTATTTTCTAAAAACCCATTCGATTCTTTGGAAATCGAAATCTTTAAATCTTTATTCAGGACATTAAAAATATCTTTTTTTTCTTCTAAATTTTCTAAGATTTTAAAATTACAAACAATGAAAAATAATAAACTAATTTTTTGAAGCTCTGTTTTTCATTTACTTTTTATCCTTATGTTTTTGTTTTATTATGTTTTTCAATAATAACATGTAAATGCCTTAAGCACTTTTTTTCGTGTTGAATCATTGTTCATCCTGAAGGATTAAAAATGAATAATTCAATACAGATTTGTAGAGCAAAGCGGAATGAAAAAAAGGAAAACATTTTATAAAAACCTTAATTTACATAAATTGATTTTTTTTTCATTGAATTTTTATTCTTATAATCGAATTTATGAGACTAAAGCACACACTCACAATTCACAAACATCATGAATTCAAGATTTCAAAGATGACATCAGTTATTTTCTTTTATATAAAATATGAGACATATCATTATGTACTGACTTTTTTTTGTATACTTTTGTTTATTTGATTAATCATATTTTTATTTTTCGGTGAATATATCATGTCATTTATTTGTCGTGAATAAAGAAATCGCATATGTGTATGAAAAAAATTACATTGTTATCCATAAAGCCATATTTTACGAAAGTCATCAAATTACATATTTTCAAAAATGAGAATGTTAAAAATTTTCGTCTAGACGACAAAAATCAGTTTAAACAATATTATTAGTTTATTGCCACTGGTATACAATTTTAACAAAAAAATTAACCATAAATCAAATTCAAATTATTGTCATTTTTTGAAGAAAATATTTGAAAAAAGGCTTTTGAAAAAGTTTTTATAATAGAAAAAAATGGATTGTGAGGAAAGTGATCATAAAAACATCTTGTTTGGATTTAGAGGTTCCGAAAGGTGTTAAATTTCCTCTATATTCCTTAAATGTTGTCAGTTTTACCTTTAACACTTTTTTTTACTTATTTCGAAATCCTTTTAAATCGAATTTTCCCTATCTCTTTTGATACCCAGGTGTTTTTTATCAGAATTTTAAAAATGTATACTAAAGTAAAAACACAAACAAAAAAATTATGAAAAAGTGTACAAAGATTAATTTTGGTTAAAAAATTAACCCACGTAATAAAAAAATAGTAATAAAATCTTTAAAAATTTTCAATAATTTAGAAATTACCTAAAAAATATATCCAATAATAATTTTCATTATGAATAACATACATTCCGTTACAAAATATAACCTCATCTTTACCATGTCTGTGTATATTTCATATAACGAGTGAAATTTTTACAAATCCCTGGTTCCATGATTTTGAAGGTTCTGTTTCTGTTGTGATAAAAAAAAAATTGTTGGTATTTAATTTTGGGAAAATTCTACCGTATTGTAGAAAATAAAAGAGAAGGTAAATCAGTAATTGAACAAAAAATGAAGTAATCAAGTGAAACTTTTGAATTTCTATTATAAAATCGATTTCAGGATTAAAACACATTTTCATTACGTACATATTTCTTCCTTAAATGTATATCTATTACGATACACATCTTCTAGTGTGTGTTTTTAAAATAAAAATGTGAAATTTCATGACAAAATCTGTAGTAAAAAATTCTATGTTTATTCATGTGTGGAAGCTGATGTGTATTTACACAATTTTCACAATTTTTTTTTAGAGTATACATATATGTACATACGAGTATATTACTCTGTTTTGATTAACTTCCACATTATATAAATATAAAAAAAAAAGAAATATTTGAAAAATCTATTGTATTTAAATTTTATTCTTCAATGAACACTTTTCTGGAAACGTATTCGAATAAAATAAATTTCGAATACAAATTTCAAAATACGTCAATCGAAAATCGAAATAATATATATTCAAACTATAATAATAAATTGTCATATAGAAATAAGATAAATTTAAGCCTAATATGTATTTATTATATTGAAAAAAAAAAAAAAATAAGTTATAGATTTTCATTTGCAAAAATTTGAATTTAACTTTCCGGAATAGTTTTATGACGTACCTTTTGTTTATCATCAATATATTTTTATGATCGATTGTATTTCTATTATGGTCTCATGGGAAAAGGTACAGTGAATCAAAGAATATTTCAACAAAAAACGGTAAAAAAAAAAATATAGTCCTATATGATTTGAACGTAAACTATAAATAAATAGAAGAGAAAAAAAAATTTATGAATATGTCATCATTAAACCCATTCAATTTTATGTTTTATATTTTTGATTACGTACAGTTCCTAACAAAACTCAATTATTGATGGAAACATAAATCTCTTTGGTATTCAATTTTTTTCTATGATTTCTAAAGTCAAATTTAGTAAATGGAAAAAATCCATAATTTTATTGAAACTAAAATGGCATTTCATTTTTTTGTTGGTATACGAGATTTTGTGTGAAATATAAAGGAAGCTTTTATATTTCCTGTCAGAAAGATAATTTTGTTATTTTTTTCCCAATAACAGATTAATTCTGTAAAGACTATATTGATAATTGACTTTGATTTTTTTAAATGAACAAGGAAATTTTACAAAAAATAAATTCCGTCAAATATAAAATAAAATTTCGCATACTTTAAAAAAATTTTCGCATGGTACCTAGTACCTACATAACTCTTGAAAAGTCATTGTAATAACAACGACTAAAATACAATTCCCTAAAAATAAAAAAATATATTAGATACGAGTAAGTCGCCATCTTCTATTTATTTTCAAACCTAACAAAACTTTCAGTATAAATATGTGCAACATTGTGAAAAGATTGAAAGATAGAACGGTTTGGCTTGACTTCTCCTGAACCTAAACAGAGAAGACTTCCGGACTGTACAAATACTATATGGTGACCATGAGAGTGACCAAGGCCCTTACGTTTGGGGTTTGTCTAAAGTAATTTTTTGTTTGTTAGGAAAACGAGAGATTCTGCCAGTAAACACTCAACTATTTTTTGACAGAACACTCTTTTTAAAGCCCAATATCTCTATTTTTATGAAACTCTGAAAAATATCCTAGGAAAAATCTAAAATATTTTTATATGGTTCCTCAAAAACTTTGTAAGTAGAACTCATTTCTTTGGAACATTTTTCTAATTTACTGATGCTACGTAGCATTCACATCCTGGTAATTAATCTGAAATTTATTTGATAATATTCTTTAGGAAATATCTACATTTTTTCAAAAATTTAAAATTATTTTCCGGTACGGGACGACCAATATATGTATATATTTTTCTAATAAAAATATTTATCCTGTTTCAACAGTGACACATAATAGCTAGAAAATATTTAACAGAAATTTATTTACCATAATTAAATTAAAACGGAAATTCAATATAAGCATAATATTAACATTTTGATGTTAAAATTACCTAGTAACGTGCAAAAAATTCATAAAAATAATTAAATTGTGAACTCACCTACTCGTATAGTGTATATTTTCCTGTTATTTCAAATACGAAACATTAGATAACCTATACATACACACACAAACTGTTTAATCAATTTTATTCTCGTACATCTAAATAATTTCCACACTATGATTTTTATTTAATTTTGTTAAAGTTCATGCGATTAATCGAATTAATTTTTTTTTTTATTTCATTGAAAAAAGCCATTTTTGAAAATTGTCTATTTAAATTCTCAATTTCATTTTATATTTTATGAAAATTTTTCTAATTGAAAAACATCCTAATTTTTGTTGTTTTTTTAAAATGTTTAATCACTTTAATGTACAAACTTTAATATAACGAGAAACTTTTTGTTTTTCATTTCAATCTAATTATAGAATTTTTACCTATTTAATTATATATAAAAGTGAAAAAGGATAATAATAACAAAATAACTAGCTATAGAGTTTTAAACTTTGTAATTAGCCATTATCATTTTCTTTAATTTCGTTTTATGTTATTTTCATTGTTCTCGTTACTTTAATTTATTTTTATTAGTTTTGAATTCTAGGGGAAAAAAGAAAAAGAAATTGTGTTTTAATAAAACACTATACTTTATTTAACAATTAAAGTCAGTATTGTGCTTATGGAGGCAGTACGCGATGAGTTTTTTGCCTTGGTAATATTTAATTTAAAAGATTTTTCTCGATTGAAATTGAGATCTGATCACCCCACACACGAGACAGATTTATACAAACGAAATGTAAAAGAGTATAGAAAAGTATGCCTAATATCTTGCCTGTACTGACTTTAATTGTTAAATAAAGTATAAGCATTTTTACATTTGGAAATTTGCAAATTTTTAACGGATAATTAAAAAGTCTAAAAAAAAAGTTTATTTTCTTAATAATTTTTATGAATGTTGATGAGGGTTATTTGTTACGTCATTAAGTTTTACCTTACTGTCGTAATATTATAGTCTTTTGATAATTTTCTTCTTTTTCAAATTCTAATTAACTTCCTTATTTTTGTTGTTGTAAAAGTCACACTTCAACTGGATACTTCAAGAGCAAATAAAAAGATATCTGATATGACACAATGGAATTTGCAGAAGAAAAATTGTAAAGTTTTTTAATTAGTGTGAATGTAAATTCAAACGCGAACTTTTGTATCTTTTAGAAGACTTTTTTAAAATTGATAACAAGAAATTTGAGGACACAACTTCCGATTCTTAATCGATCTACGTACCTCTTCGCATTTTTTGTAGGCAGTTGCTCAAAGGTCAAGGCAATCTCTATATGCTATTTCCTTTAGTGGATATATTTTCTTGTATTTGGAAATATGTATATGTTAATAATTCATATTTCATCACAAAACCACTTAAGATTAGGATGCGAATGAGGCATCCACGGGAGCACTCAGACATGAGAGTCCATACTATTAAATGTCGCACATTCTTTACATACATCATTTTGAGTTTGAGTAACTTCATTTTTATGAATGAAATATAAATTATACGTATGATAAGCAAGCAATTCATTCATTCATAATGAAATCTAAAAATAAATTTACAAGGCCTTAAATCATAACCATATATGAGCATACATTTACACGAATTTCCAATTAAAATAACACTCATTAACAAAAATGAAAAAGAAATAAAAAATAAACTCATTGTTTACAAACACACCTACATACTCGTATGTATGTACCTTCTCATATGTGTACTGAAAAGTTTTATATGTACTCGTACATATATGGTAATTGAGTTTGTTTATAATTAAAAATAATTTGTAATTCGTAATAAAATGACTAACAAAAAAATTATGTAATTTATTTTACTCTACATAATTTTCACAGTTAAACTGAAAATAGAATTTAAAAAATACATACGTACATAGTTACATAACGTAATAATTGTATGTATCATATTTTTAATTTTTAAATAGAATTCAATTAAAATTAAAAAGAAGAAGAATCTAAGAAATTTATTTGTTTTTTAGAAATTAAATTAAATGTAAATAAAGCCGAAATCAATTATTATTGAATTTATGTAAATACAACAATTTGTTTTTTTTTTATTATTTATTTAATTTTATTTTCTTTTTATAAAAGGAAAATTAGGGAAAAACTTTTTTATGAATGTTTTTTTTCATTCTATTTTTACAAAAATAAATTCATAAATTTTAAATTTTATTTATACTTTTTTTTTTTTCTTTTTTTCAAAATTTGAAGGCTCAATTCTATCCGTTAAGTCAATAAAATTCGATTTTAATTTCCTACAAGAAAAACATAAACTTTTTCAATAAAAATAAAAAAGAAAAGTTTATAATGAGTACTTAAGTACGATTTGTGAAATAAGACAAACTTTCTTAATATTTTGTTTTTTAATTGAATTAATAATTCATTTTAATTTTAAATTAGAAAAACAAATATTTTATAAACAAATAAAACTTTTGGGTAAAATTTATTAATAATTGTGAATGTTTTTGATGAGTTCATTAAGTCAAATAAGGCTTATTGTGGTACCATTTTAGAGATTTACCTACTAGATTAGATTTGTAGATTGTGACTTACCAGTACCACCTGGGGTAATTTTTTTCTATTGTTTCACCCATTGCATTTTTTTAATGTTTCTTCTTTCGACTTATCTATTCTTTTATCGGAACAATAGATCCAACCAAAGCTGGACTATGAATTAAGTAAGAAGACTGATTAGACATTGCTTGTTTACTTTTTTATCCTACCATCTTTTTCTCTGTTTGAAATTTAGTAGAGACGTACCCCATTATTCTAGGTAATAAAATTTTAACAGATCTCTAAACCTCTAAACTTAAACTCTACTTAACCTCTAAATATTAAGAAGTTAGTAGAAAGTCGATTTCCACAATATTTAATAGAGTTTGTAGACTGTGAAAAGTTAATATTTGTAAAAAACTGCTTCTCCTGCATTATTTATTTTATCATAATTCACTCGCTTTAATATACGAAAATCTACTATAATTAAAAGTCTCCACGAAATTAAGAGATCAGCTGGTCAACGATCTTTCAACAAAATAGGAAATTTTCTGTTAACTAACAGTTGGTAGCTTAATAGCTCTTAATCTTGTATTTTACTTAAAATAGAGGGGGAGGATTAATTTTCTTTTTAAAAAAGAACTCACCTTACTAATTTGTATCTGAAAAATTCTATTTAATTGAGTCCTTTTATTTTTAAATGACCAATTTAATTGAAACCTTTCGTGTTGCTTGAAACAATGATAAAAATAAGGAAAATAAATATACTAAATTTTAATTCACAATATATCTTTTAGAATTGCCATTAAATTAATTGATTTTTATTTTTTCAATTATTAGAAAAAGGACTTGTCTGTTTATTATTCCATTTTTACTGTTACTTTTTTTAAATTATACTCTTTTATTATAATAGGAGTATAATATATATGAATAAATGTTTTAATGAATGGCGACAGTTCATTAAAACTCAGACAACATTTAAATAAATCACAAAGTGTGCAATTATATATTTGATTTCATTGAACTCAAGCATTTTAATTGAATTAAGATTTTATCAAAAGTCATTGAACTTTTATTCATATTATATAAAAGTTATGTAGGCGTTTTTATTTTATATTTAATTTAAAATTAACAAAAAGCAAAAACAAAACAACAAAAAATTGCTAGCAACAAGGTCAATTAACAAAAACTTTGAACTCATAATAAATCAAAACTAAAAGGATATAATTTACCCTGAATTAAACATTTTACAGAAGTTTTCTCTTTAATATTTTTTTTTTCTAAAACTTTAAATGAAGTAATTTCTACAACTTTAATTTTTTTTTTCCAAGAAAACAAAACAAAACTAGAACAACACAAAAAAATCTACTTAATTTACTAAGTTTTTAATTTACTTAAGGGATCTACAAAATATACAAGAACATAATAAAAAGCTTTTCTCAATAAAATGAAAATTATTATCAAACGAAGGATAATACGTGTAATATAAACATTTATTTATTTATTTTTTTTTTTCATAAGATAATTGTATTTAGTTAATTGTTCTCTTAAGAAAAAAATCTTTTTCAAGAACAAAAGCATAATATGTGACTATCCTTTTGTTTTTGATTTTATTTGCCTTTTATTTGTCCTTGTTTTTAACGAGTGAAGAAATAAAGTTACGTAAGTATATAAAAAAAAAATGTTAACCAGAGTACAATTTAAAAAGTATTAAATTTTTTTTATTAAATAAATAAATTAATAAAAATGAAAAATGAATAAAATATTTGTGAAAAAAAAAGAGTTTATTTTGTCACAAATGAATTCAAAGAATTCGAAGTTGAGTTCAATTGTTTTAAGATAAACAAAGAAATCATTAATTCTGTTATTGTACTTTAATGTTTTTTTTCTTTTATTTATTTTTAAAATAATAAATCTTATTCATTTAACTTCGTAACATAAATCCTAATCCTTTTTGTGTTTATTGTCGTTACCACTTAATTGTTGAAATTTATTAGATGGATGAACTTTGAATGGAAAAACTTTTTTACTGTAAAATAAAACATTATACGAGTATCTAAGATAGTTTTGTAATTTATTTAACAAAATACTTTAAAAACTTTAAAGTAAATTGAGTACGTTAAACGATAAAGGATATCTATTTTTTCCTAATATAAAAAAATAAATTTAATTTAAAAAAGGATATCATTTTCTAAAGACTTTTATTGGAAAAATTGTAAACTCTTTTTCAACATTCTTCGGGGGAAAAAAAAAATTAAATAATTGCTATATTAAATTTCGAACATACTATTTTTTGTCAATATTTTATATGAGTTTCCTTTTCAAAACTCCTTAGATTATATTTCTTCTATTTCTATTATCCTTTGCAAACTGACATGTAATATACAAAAAAAAAAGAATTTTCGTACTTTTTAGTATTTTTTTATTGTGAAAAGTTTTAAAACGAAAATACTCCCAATTTTTAAAGTTTTGATAATTTTAAATCGTCTTTGAAAATAAAAATTAATAAACGAAATGTTCATGTGAAATAAAATATTGTTGAAATTCAAAACAGGACTTTTAATATTGTGTTATACACCTTTCTTATTTTTTAATAAAAGAATCTCTCTAAGAAAATAGATTAAAGAGAAGAAAATGAATAAAACATAACAAATCTAATTTCTTTTGAAAAAACGTCAACTTTACAGTTTAACTAACCCCTGGAAACAATCTATAATTTTTGTTTAAAAATTGACAGTGTGTATATTAGTAGATTCGCCTAAAGTATATATTTCCGGAGCAAAATAAACATTCCAAATCAATTATGTATATTCTCATTCTTTTTTTTAAACAAACTGAATTAAATAAAAATGAATAGAACCTGCACACGCGAACAAGCTTATTTTTCATACGAATACATGTCACCATTAACATTTTTCATGTCTTCAACAAAGTGAAAATTTTATATAAAATAAATTCACAGCAGTCAATACAGTGAGTGTAAGGATTAAGGACATATGTATGTATGTATGTATATTTAAATGGTTTTAAAAACTTATCTTAGTATATTTTCATACCCATGTTTCTCCTTCCATTTTCATTTAAATCAATGTCAACGTTATTCACTTCATATTCAATATTTTTTTCTATCAGTTATTCTAAAAATTACAAATTATATTAATTTTGAAATGATTAAAATTTATTTCAATTTATTCACGTGTAAAATTTAATATTTTTTGAAGAAAATACACTTTAACATCACATGTGTTTCTCCCCTTTTAAAATCTTAAGAAGATCAAATATGGTATCCATCAACCACCCACATTCATTTTCTATTTCATGTGTGATAATAAAAATGCATCAATCGAAATGCAGTATATAATTTCCATTAAATCGTTTTCATTCTATTCAGTTTTCATTTCCTAAAATTGAAAATTAAGAATGATAAGTGAAATTACAGTGATTTTAACACATAGTGCTTAATTACCTTAAATCAAAATACCCTTTAGTATACTCAAATAACTTCAAATTATGTGTGAATTTTTAATATATTAATCTTGCACTAAATTGAATTATATATAGATATGTTTACAATAAATTTCACTATACGCCCACAATATATGCTTTAGCTTGAAGAAATTATTTTTATTTTAATGAATAACAAACATTCAATTTAATTTTATAGTTAAACAAATAGAAACTATGTAAATTTTCAATAAAATATTCAATTTTAATTAGAAAATCAGGATATGTAAATATATTGAATGGAATTTTCTGTATGTTTTTTAAATTGAATATACGAGTATAGCCTAGTTACACGTGCAGTTCTATTTAAGCTTCTAGATAGAATAAAAACAGTAAAGAAAAACATCTATTTATTGGTTTTTTTTGTTTGCATTTTTGCATTTATTTTCAAATTTCTATATTTACCGGATCAAATTTTAAACAATTTCTATTGGGTAAATTTTCGTAATTTTCCTTTTTCATTTTTCTTATATAAAATAATTTTTATTTAATTTTATTATTATCTCACTTACTTGCCCAACAAAAGTATGCTCGTATTGCATATCCTGTGTAATTTCCATATACATAATTTTATTATTGTTATTATTTTTTTCAAATTTTCTGGAAACTAAATTAGAAAATTTCTTTTTTCTTGGAATAAATGAAAAAACTTTTTAAAATTATTAAGTTTCCATTATTTAAAACAAAAAGGATAGAATAGTTTTCTACCACTTTATAAATAATATTTGTTTTCTATTTAGTAATGCACTCGAGTGTGTATATAGATATTCGAAAACTTTTGCATCACAAAAGACTTAAAAAGTTTTACTTTATATTGAAAATTAGAAAATGTCCATTTGCACATTTAGTTTTCTCTTTAAAAGACTATCATGTAAAAGGAACTGGACAGAATACCAAAAAACATATTAAAAAGTTAGAAAGAATTTACAAGAATGAAATATGCACGAAGGATAAACATTTAGTAAGTAAACTAAAAAGAGTTTAAAAAGTATTTGGTTTTGTTTTTCGTAACATTTTCAAAGTTTTAGAAACCTTTAGAAATTTAATTTTCTTTTGTATAAAAATTAGGTTTAATTGTGTAGGAGATAACAATAATGTTTACGTAGTAACTAAGAACAGTAAGTGACATGGCATTCGGTAGCTTATTGGTAGGAGCACTATCCCTGTAGGACAGAGGATTTTTAGAATGAACATAAGTTCAAGGTTCAAGTTCAAGGTTCATGAACTTTGTTTAAGGTCGTAAAATTTTTACAGAAATACAGTTTGAAAAAAAAAACGACCAGTAACAGAAAACAGAGTACTCTGGCTTCAAAAAATGGTTAAAAGTCTCAGGTTCAATTCCTCCAAAGTTTTCGGTAAAAAAGTACTTAGAGGTTATGTATACTAACAATAAGCAAATACATAAGTACATAAATATCAGTATGAGTCCTGTCATACGAATAAATTCAATAAATTCTTACTTCATCAACGATTTTTTGTCCGCATTACTCCTAAAACTGTAGACTGTATTATGACAGTCACCAAATAGAAAACACTCAAGTTAATTTGAGACGCTAAATTCCCACGACAAATAAAGGAAATTGAAAATAAAAATATTTCGATGAAAATTTCCTAATATATAGTGAATGTATTTTTCATTTTTCTGTTTGGTGAGTAATTACAAAGTTATGTGACCTTTGAACCAATTGTTTATAAATAGAATTCATGTGAAGAGAAATAACTTTAGGAAAAATATGTGTGACAAATAAACATAGTTGTAATGTAATTAATTATTCATCAATAAGTTAAAATAGAGATTACTTGTTTTACATGAAATTCTCATGAAACAATCTAATGAGTAGGTAGAATATACGTAGGTGTTGGATATTATTTTAGTTATTAATATCATACGTAGAAATTCTACATAGCAATATTAATATTAATAATGATAGTAGGTCGACATTTTATTCTTGAAACATATTATGACGATTATTTTATTTCCAATTGTAATTTGTTCTTGTTTTTGTTTTTTAGAACGTATAATTTCTTGTGTATTTAAAAAAAAAAAAAAACCTAAAAAATTCATATTAAAAATTCCAGTTGTATTTAAATTTTTTTAATAATGTGTAAGAACAACATAAAAAAATTGTGTATACTGTTATTAAAAAAAAAAACGTACTTTTTTTTTCAAATAAAAAAAAAAATAAAATATTTGTAGAACGATATTAATTTTCATGGCAATCAAATATACTTAAATTCTGTCATATGTTCAAAATAATGAGTAGGAGTTCAAAAGTACAAGATAATGTTCTTAAATTTTTTGCGTGGGTTAAGTTATTACTTTGTCTTTTTTTTCTTTTTTTTTTTTTTCTTAACCTTAGACCCTTGATAGTGACAAGTTATGATTGGAATGATTATAGGATATTTTACCATTCTAAAATATCCTGTACAACGCACATAAAACAAAATTTTATTTATTTTAAATTACATACAATGACAGTCCAATAGAATGAATTCTCAATGTAATGAAATTACCAAGAGAATTAATTAACAATTTTTTTCTACTGACTATTTTATATTATATAATCTTCAGAACAGTTAGAATGAAGTTAATTAACCAAATTTCTAAAAATAAACCTTTTCAAAAGAATTTTACAGTAAATTCAAGGTAAATGTAACAAAAAATTCCATTACAAAGAAACACCATGGTTTCTTTTAAGTTCTTAAATTTTTCTTATAGCGCCAAAATAAAATCAAATTTAATTACGCAAAAAAATAAAAAAAAGATTACAAAAAATGTGTAGGTTCTCATAGTTACTTTTCTTTTGAATTAATTACTTATTATTCAATAATTAACAAATACATATTTTTTTCTACGGTATTTCTTAATACAAAATATAAGCTTTTGTATTTATATATGTATTTATTTTCTCATTAAATTTAACACAAAAAAATAAATAAAAAATAAGTTACTTTTCGATGTCTCATTAAATTAAAAGTATGTGTCCTACATAATTTAATTATAAATTTATGAATAATTATTTTTTATTTAAATTTTTAATTATCATTAAAATGAAAACAAAAATAAATTCTTAATATACTATACTTATTTATGTAAAACAATAAATAGGATAAAAAAAAGAAAACAGGAAGAAATTTTCCCTATTGTTATAAAAAAATTATTTTACTTACAAATTTATAAATAAGCGTACATACATAACGACGTAGGTATAAGAAAAGAATAGAAATATACATAATTAAATAATGAAATTTTAATTTATCATTCTTCGTAAGAGAAAATAAAATCGACATTTTTTTTCGCCCTTTATTTGTTACGAATTTAATTATATCACAAAACAGTGACTTGCAAAAATTGGTAAAAAATTGGTAAACATAGATTTTCAATTAAAAATATAAAAACATAGAATTTCGACAGTCAGCTAGCTAAATATTCTATACAGAAAAATTTACATAACAGTTTGCTTATGAGATTTAGAGGAACATACTTTTTTTGGTATATTCTATACAATGAGTGTTCAGGTGTTCCTTCACATAATCTCTTTTAGTTTAAGAATTAACATCAAATTGGGTGGTAAAGAAACCACTCTGACATTTAGAAGATAATGCTTGAAGGGGTAATGAAGCTCGAAACTAAAATATTTTTAATTTGTAGGCAATTTTCCTGTTCTGTATCCTTTAAATTGTACAAAAATTAATTTGATTGTTGTAGTAAATCACAAGGTTCTATTACGCTAAACAAATTTATATGTGGTGTACTCATTTTCTGGGACGTATCCTTTATTTTTTAATAGCTATTGAGTGTAGCAAAATAAAAAACTAGATACTAATCTTTACGTAGTGAGTACAAGAATCTACTAAATTTCAAATTCCTAATTTTATTTTATAGAAAAATATACGATACAAGCTTTTTAATTCAACGTTGCTTTAAATTTATTTCTTTAATGATAGTATCCACCCAAAATTTTTTTAGTATGATTTAAACTTAAATTGTAACTCGAAAATCATGTTATTCAAGGTACTGTACAATTCGAGAAAGACTTGTACTTGAATACTCAATCAAGTTTAACTTCCTTTTTTTTCAATTTTAATTCTTTTTTTACAATTTCAACTTTAGAACAAACGTTTGAGCTTTTTATGTCAAATGTGACATGTGAATAAATCGAAATATAAATATAAAAAAGGGCAGTGGAGTATACCAATTCATTTAAGTTGGGAGAAACTGTTCAGTTCTGAAGTAGTTTGGTGGCTCTGCTTACTGACCATAAGCATAAGTACACAAAATCAACTACAATAAAATATCAGTACCAGCCCTGTCATACAAATAAATTCGTTCTCTACCAACGAACTTAGTGGTTCCCATTCCACTTTAAACTGTATGTAACCATAACTTAAATAGACGGATAAGTTTATGAACAACTTAAGATAAACTTTACTATAGTGAATACCGCCCTAAGCGTTACAGAATAATAAAACTTTTTCCTTGAATTTCCTTCAGGTGAAAGTTTATTGTTTTTCTAGTTCTACTTATTTAAGTAAGTAGCATTATACTAGATTAAAAATTTCAATGTATTATACATTTAAAATTATGTATTTTTCATTAAAAAAAAACCAACATATAAAAACTAGAACATTAGACTAAAATTTTATGCTCAGACATGCTAAAAAGATAAAACATTTTATATCAAAAGATATAAACATTATAATATATATGTACAAAAGAATTGTGTGGAAAATGAGTACAAAAAATGTATACTGTGTGCTATAAAAATCAAATTTCATATACACACACTTTGTTTATTATATTATTATTTTATTTTTTTTTACTGAGATACTGAAGAAATAAATTAAACTCAACGAAGTGTAAAATAAAATATTCTTTTAGTACAAAAAAAAAAAAAAACAAAAAATTAAATATAAATTTTATGCGTATAGACAAGCACTTTATGTATGATACATACATACATACATTCATTCTTCTTTAAAGAAAATGTCTGTATCAAATTTATAGAATCTTTTATTTAAAGAAAATGTATAAATATACCACTCAATCAAATAGAAAGCGTATTCTATATTATAATTTTATTTTTACTTGAGATAAAACTTTTAAGATAATTACATTTTTATTTTTTTATTTGTCAATCTCACCTTTTATCAAGTTTTTGTTCTTATTAGTAAAAATGTATATGATATAGAATCAAGAATAACGTTCTTTTCAAATGTCATTTCTATCAGTTAATAAAATGTGCTTCAATTAAATATCAAATATCTAATTAAAAACATTTTGTGTGTCTGTGTGTGTGTTTTGAAAGTAATTAAATCAATGAAAACAATATATATTCGTTACTACTACAATAGCAACTTTCTAGAATATGAAACCTATGAAACCTTAGCCAAGTTTTGAAAGGAAACAAACTATAGACGAACCGAAAGAAAAATCATCTTCAATTTTATTCTATGTATCTGTTGTACATAATATGTGTAGATACATATATAATATACGTTGTGTCCTTTGTTCTATTTGAAAACCATTCAATTCCTGTTGCTTTTAGTAATCATATGAACAAATTATTATTGCACTTTAAAAGATTGCATTTGAATTATGTATTTTCATGAAAGAATGAAAAAACTTTAAAGATACACTGACACAATTTTCATTTATAAATCGATATAGAAAATGGAATAAATTCATGTTTTATTTTCATCTAAAAGAACATTAAACGAATACGTCTATACCTACATAACAATAATATGTATATGTATGTACACTTCAAGTTCTTTTTGTTCCGTTTTAAATTCACTTCGTCCTTGTTAACATTTTTTCTTTTGAGTAAATTTGTGGAATAAAAAGATATATTTTACAAATTGCATGACATGCTTTTATACGTATTGATTTATTATGGTACGGTACGTTGTCTATACATAAAAAGTACATATGTATGTACAAATATGTAAGTATGTACTCGTATATATTTTATTTAAAGGTGTATCTTTTTCTTAAGAGTAAATATAATTTTCAATTCATGAACTTTAAGTTGTATTAAGAAATTTTTAAAAAATATTGGAAAACGCAAAGTATACGATGAGTATGTTCATTTTAAATGTATTTTAAAAGATTTTTTTGTGATATGGTATAGCTAAAAACCCACAGTCTAGTCCTGCCATATGAATAAATTCGGTTCTCTACCAACGAATTCACGTGGTTCGCACTCCACGGCATTTTAAATTGTAGGTGCATTGCATAACAGCAAAATTGTCAGAGAAACCTCAAGTAATACTTGAGGCCCTTTGTTCCCTTGACAAATAGCAGGCACAAAAAAAAAACAAAAATTTCTTCGATTTTCGAATAACGTCGAAATTCAAAGAAATAAATTTTGGCCCCTACAGAAAACTCGAAAGTTTTGTTTTTATTTTTCTTGCCTTTTCCCATACTTTCCCTCTCTGCGAAAAAAAAAACGCTCTCGGATGCCTTCTCCTTTTTTTATTTTTTCCCTTTCTTCTAGGAAATTTTTTTTCTTTCTGTTTTTCTTTCTCAAGGCCAATTTTGTAAAATGCTGGACAGATGGAGTTATAGTATATTTATTCCTAAGAATCGAAAATTTAAATGTTTGTGAAATCTTCATTTTTCAAGACATTCTGAATTCTTGAATGTGTGTTTTTGTGGGAGAATAAATGCTTTTTGATCAGATTTAGAGCTAAAAGCATTCGGATCTCAATCAATTCATAATTTTTCCTTTCATTTAAGTAAATATAATATGTGTAAAACATCGAACGTTTATAGTTTACCGCAGTTTTTGATGCATCACTCGTACCCTATCAATTCTATCTTATATAACTTTTGTTTTTCTTTTCCAGTTTTTCCTGCTTACCTTCCACTGTTCGGTATGATTCGGTCTTATAAATCCAATATTTTCAAATAATTTATGATGATCAACTTATTTTTTGTTCAAGTATTTAAGGGTTAAAATTACGCTTAAGATTAATTTTTATAAATAAGAAATTCTTCGAAATTTATATTGATTATCTTACATTATTACTTTTATCACGCATTCATAACATATAGTATGTATGTAGTATGTAAATGTCTAAGCTTTCACAAAACAACATTAACAAAATTGTTATATCATTATAATAAAATAGATGTTTCCATTAATTTTATGATCATTTCTTCAGTTCTAATCATGGAAATTTTTTTCTTCTTTCTTTTGTTTAATATTAAATAAAATTTTCTACATTAGTTCTAATAACATGACTTAATTTTTTATACAAAAAAGTATAGTTTTAATGTTATTGTGCATGAAATAAAATAAATGTGATGTAAGATATTTTGAATAAATTAGAAAATAATAAATTGTTTAGGTATTACTTATGTTACGTATTACATGTACATATGTACATTTTATGTAGATTACATAATATAACATATAGAGTAAGCTTATTATTTTTAAAGATTTTGTAATATTTTATTGTAGGTATAATTTTTAGATTTAATCAAAGTTTTCTTTCAATAGATTATAAAGTAAGACAATAAAAGACTATAATATGTAAATTAGTAGTAGCTCCATTAAAAGATCTACGAGGGGTGATCCAAAAGTAATGATAATGAAAGTAAAACACGGTGATTATATTTGAAAAAATAATTTATTTAGTCTCCAAACAAGTCAATACTTTAGTCCATCTTTTTTCTAAACCAAGGATTCCCTTAGAAAAAAAATCTTTGTCTTGACCTTTCCAGAACGTCTCAACAGCGGCTATCACTTCGCTATCGTCTTCAAATTTCTTGCCTCGGATATGTGTTCCTTGAGCCGAAGAAAGAGGTAGAAGTCACTGGGAGCTAGATTTGGTGAATAAGAAGAATGTTCGAGCAGTTCGAATCCCATTTTTATTTTTTTCAAACATAGGTACTTGATGACAACTCTAATTTTGTTTTTCTCCATTTCAATGTTATCTCTTCGACGGTTTGTATTCAAATGAATGTACCTCCCGAAAATCGTGGTATATTTAAGTGATTTTTTTTATGCTGATCTCGTGGATTGTATAAGCAAGGAAAAAACATTTTTTATTTTGATTATTATGCGGACATGAAATAACTGTACTAACTCTAAAGACAAATTTCTCTACATTGAATAAATGTTAGTTTTTTTTTTCTAGGAGGAAGAATTTACTCACAATCTTATTTTCTCTAGAGTCAAAGGGTGGAGGGACTCATACCTGTACAAACTTAAAAAACTTTCAAAGGACTTTTTAAAATATATATTTACATGCATCGAAATTTGAAAATAAAATAGAAATTGTTTACCGTTTATAGAAAATTGAAAATTTATTGATTTGGAAAGAAAATAATTTATTTATTGACAAAAAAAAAAAAACAACGAAATTTCCTCCAATCAAAAACGTTAAACAAATTTCAAAAAAAAAAAAAAAACAAACTTTTCTTTGTATTTATTTTGGAATAAATAAATTTTATTATTCGATGTATTTTGAATTATAGATATTTGTTTTTCCAGCAAAACTTATAGAGAAAATATGCAATAAATAAATTTATAAAATTATTTGCATTGAAAATATTTATTTTGCAATGACAAATAAACAATTTCCTAAGTAATTTTTTTTTTGATGTTTCAGAAAAACAATTTTGTTGATTTGTGATTTAATTAAAAATTTTTTCAAAGAAATTCAATTTAAACATGATAAAAAAAAAACAAAAACTTTTAAAATCCAATGGTTTAATAATTTACAATATTATATTGAAAGAATTTTATACAAATATTTGATATGTAAATTTAATACAAAATTTCGCTATGAATGACATTTTTTAATTGAATTTTAACAGTAAAATAAAATAGAACGAATTGATTGTGGGAAGAAGAATTCTATGAATTTTACGTATCGTGTTTGTGTTATGAAATTTAATTTATTTTCAATTTGTTTTTAGGTATAGGTAGGTAAGCTTGACAGGTAAATACATACGTTCAACCAAAATAATAATTTTTGTACCTGTATCCACGATTGTTGTATTGGTCAATCGTAATTGCAAACAAATCTAAACCTTGATAAATCATTAAAATTCTAATGGTTCTAGTTAACATCTCATTACCTCTCACATATACACAGAACAAGAATATCATTTTCAATTAGTACGTGTCAGGTGAATATTTACATTGGGGCAAATAAAAAATGCCTACACATTATTATTACGACTAGGCAATTCAAAGGCATAAACTTTTTTCATAATTTTCTTTATCACAATAAAATTTTTTTTTTGCATAAAAAATAAATTAGAAAAATTTTTCAAAAGAAAATAAATATTTTCCTAATACTTTTCTCACAAAAATGAATAAAATTTCAAAAAAGAAATAAATTAGAATTTATTTTTCTTAATTTTTCTGTTTTTTCGTGCGTATAAAATTTATTTAAATTAGGTAAACTTTAATTGAGTATTTTCTTAAGACAATTTTCAATTGAAACTTTCTGATAGAAATTTTTAAAATTATTTTGAATAATTTTGTTACGATTTTAGAACTTTTAAATTGGAAACTTAAAGGCAAAAACCAAATTTAAAATTAAAGACTCAAAATTTAAATAAAAAAACATTTGAATAAACGATAATCTTTTAGAGTACCTCATACCCTACCTCATGAATAAAATGATACTAAGTGCGAATTTTGAGAAAAAAAGAGAAAAAATATGATTTTCGACATTTTTTGTCAAATTTATTTATTTAATTTTTTGTTCTATTTTAAAGTTAATTAAGATAAATTTCCAGTTTTAAGCTTCTTCACAATAAATTTTCACTTTGAAAACTTCTCTTCCAAAAACTGAATAAAAATCTTTAAAGTGAAGTCTTAAAGACACGATTTAACAAAATCATATTTGAACTGCCCACTCAAATTACTTTATTTTATTATCACTATTTTTGAAAAAAATAAAACTTTTAAATTATAATACACAAATATACCGTTGGGCGTTGATGTGTGTAGGACTATATGAATATGAAAAATTTACTCAACTCATAACTCTTCTTGTTATATTATTTTTTCCAATTTTTTCCTAATGATTTTTTTCCGTTATGTATGTATTTATTTGTATAAAGAATCCTTTAATTTCATATTTGAATGAGCGTGTGGGCAACAAATGTATTTTATTTGCGTTCTTTTTGCTGAAATTTTTTATTCAATAAATTTTATACATGAATATATAGAAAATGTTTGAATTTATGTTTGTTTTCCATTACAACGTTCTTTTTATTTCTGAAAAAAAATTTGCCAGACAGAATTCATCTAAATGGTTTCAATTTAACGCGTAATATGAAATTAAAAATAGATCAAAGAAAAGACACTTAGATACTAAGGAGAATGTCATCATTATTCTCGAATTTTTTTGTAAGTACATACTTCTTTTTGACTTTGTAGACTTGTCAAAACTGATACGATTAGTGGAATTACGTTTTTGTAAGACTTAAAAGCTTAAAGTGTTTAATTTGACAAATTTAAAAAAAAAATATCAATAATGTTCAAGAGTTCAAGTATGTTTTTTTGCTTGAGAAGTCAGTTAACATCATAGCCATAACAAGAAAATGTAACTGGATCGGCCATATGCTCAGGAAAAAATTGTAGTATAGGCCGTATAGCTATACATCATCACTAGGCTGGAAACACCAAGGCGGTTTTCCGAGAGGAAGACAAAAAAAAACATCTGAAAAATAAACTCTCTCTTCAATGATAGTGATGATTTCAAATACAAATTTTTAATTAAGTTTTGATTTCTAAGCATTAATTTCATAGAAGAATTCGTTTGGTTGAAAGATCTTGTATCTTTCTACTGAATAACTAAATATTAATTACACGTGTTAGACATGTTTTTTTTCAATTTTGAATGGTCATAGTAACAAAAAAAAAACCACTTTTTAAAAATATTTGTTCAGCATGAAATTTCAAATAGTAACAAGAATTTTAGATAGATTTTTAAAATAAATTTTTGTTCATATTCTAAATTACAAATTATTGTTACAACATACCTACGAGTTTTTTTCTTTTTCAAATAAATTGTACTTAATTTTGAAAAATTAGATAATAATTCATAGAAATTTTGAATATTTTATATGAATAATTTTATGTTAATTACGTAATAAAAATGCAATAAAAAATTATCTTTTTGGGCTAAAAATTAAATGTGTTTTAATTTAAATTTATTTAATCTGATTTTAAGTTTTTTTACACCTAGATACTATACGCTACGATGAAAATAAATAAATAATTAGAACTTGGGATTAGGCTTGGTAACATACGTACTTACAGGAAGCAGGTGTTATAAAAAAAAAGAACCAAATTGATCCTGAAATTAATGGCATGATGATGGGGACGTAAGGCGTAAGTTAATCTACTTCGTTTCAGTATAGCAGCAAATACTTCGATAAGTTTAAAATATTGTTATTCTACGTACAAGATTATATGTACACTTTGTGTGTACATTAAGGTCGATTTCAATATCCTGTTTATTCAAAAACCAATATATTTTACTATACCAGTAATTTCCGTTATGAAATGCAATATATTTGATTTTTTGTTATTTTTTTTTGCAATGTTTTAGTAAATCATTTTTGAGTTGGGGTGGTATTTTATTAAATAAAATCTTTCAAGTAAAATATTTTAAGCATTTGACTTTTTTTCATTTTATTTAAAATTCTCAGAGAAGAAAAAATAACTTAAGAAAAATATTTTCTTTAAGCTAATTTACACAAAAATATACTTAACATAATTTATTATGAAAATTTAATAGAAAATAAATTTACAAAAATATTTAACTTAAAAAAAGCGTATTTATAGTAATCACTTAAAAATTCATTGAATTTGTGTTTATGAAATAAAAATTGAATTGAAAAAGTAATGGGGTAAAATACAAAAATAACTGATTTTTTGGGCAAACAACTTTTCCACTCTCTATACCACCCTTCTTAATTCATGCTCTGATCCTTAAAAATTTCGTAATTCAATTTCTGAACTATTTTCTTAGTTATTGTATTTTATTTGACTCAAATCAGTGCAATACAGCACGAGATATAAGTTCAAATTCGGAAAGTCACATATCCTTCCATATATATCAAAATTAAAAATAAAATAATTCAAAATTTTCGGTATGAAAAATATGTGATTTGCCAATTTCGAATTCTTATATACTTAAAATTGATACGCGTGATTTTATATTTGGCACCTTGTCGCAGGAATCGGTTTTCAAAGTCCCAATATATTCAACTTTGAAAACGGATATTTTACGTTCTAAAATAAAATAAAAATAGAATCTAAAAAAATAGAATAAAGTGTTAATCCTTGGAACAAATTTTTTTAAAACAAATAATTTTGCATGAAAAAAAAAAAACAAAAAAGAATTCTATGAAAATTTATAAGACTTTATTGAAATAAAATATTTACGATACTTGGCAGATACTGTACTCGTATAAAAGACTTTTGTTTTTTCTGTAGACTATAAAATTTCCTATGTGACCTACTTTCACACTGCATGTACATATGTGTACATTTTATTAAGAAAAACATACAACTATGTAAATAAATAAAATACATACTACATATGTAAGTAAATATTTTCCTTTCTATGCTATAAAATTCATGCGATGCTTTTGAATTATTAACAAATACATATGATATTTTGTATTTACACACATGTTATATGTGAAGGACAACAGCATTAAAGTCTTACAAAATTTATTTAATGGATTTTTGCTTAACAGAATTAAAAAAATCGTTTAGTAATGAAACCTAGAACAACATACAAAAGAAAAATGTTAAGTAAAACTTGGTGAAATTTAATTTTAAAGTGATGAGTATTCAAGATTGAAAAGTAGAAAATTGTTCCTCAAAATTGAATTACTTATTATGATGAAAAACTTTTTATAACGTAAACTTTTAATTCAAATTTATTTTTCCTTAATACTTTCAATTAAAATAATATTAAATTTTATATTAGGCATTAAATTAAAATCATTAAAACTTTCTTCTTTTTTAACTTTTTATAATATGTCGAAAAAAAAAAAATTAAATTTCTGATAAACTTCGTTTTATGTTTTCTTAGAAATAACGTACTTTAGGTTCTCTAAATTTTAGACATTAAATTAATATAGGTTAGAAAATGTTGTATGCTACGTAGTTTTAACACGTTATCTACGGCGCGGCGTGCCCGTACAAATTTTCACAATTCACAATGTGGATGCCCCATCGATCGGTTGATAGTACACTATCAATGACTGACTCATAGTGATGGTTGTGTAAGTCAATTTTTCTAGTAGTAAAATGTGTTCGATTATTGAAAACTAATTCATATGTTGAAAAATTCCAAAATAGTACACCCCTTTTCGGCAAATACCAAAGCAGCAGATTATGTTTGAAAATACGCATTTTACCTTAAATATTTTGCTCTAGCGAACAAATATTGATACTGAAAATTTGTTTTGTAGCGAAATCTCCAAAAAATATCCTTTTTAAATTTTAAATATTTCACACACTTTTTTTATTAAAAATGGGAAGTATATGAGATTTGCAATTTAAAAATAAATTTTTGTGCAATAGGCAATAGCACATCAGGTGGACCAAACAAAACACAAATTACAGCGCCGGCGTCAAAGTGTTAAAATCAATTTAACGTTAAGAAAAAAATTGTACACATAATTATGGAAACTATTTTTATACAAATAATAGAATTTAATTAAATGTTTTTTTTCTTCAAGGAACTTTTTAATAAATAACTTTGATCAAGATATTCCACGAAAACATATTTTTTTAATTATAATTTTTTCGGAATATTTTAATAAATTTAATTATTATAAAGTTTTAACAAAAACCAGAAGTGAAAAGTGGAAAAAAAGTGGAAAAACATTTAATACACTTCTTATAAATTTCATAAATTTGAAAAGAATCCTTTAAAATTTCCTTTTTTCAATTAAATAGAAATATTAGCTAATTTTCTAGCGTTGTTTTTTTAAATTTAATTTCAGGATTAAAAAATAATGAAACATAAGTGACATGACAGTTAATATAAATATAATATGTGTAATATTAAGGGTAACACTTTGAACATCATTTCCTAAGGTTACGAGAGGTGTGGTATCAAAACGCCACGGTAACCAACAAACCAACCAACCAAGGGTAACACTATAGAAACAAGATTTATGGCTAAGAACGACGAACTACGGACTACCAACCACAAAATCGTGTGTCAAAATTTTAAAAAATATGTTGTCTTATAAAATTGCCCACAATTGCGCGTACCAGTGGTCAATTTAAAGTTAATTTCTAGTTTTGTCGCTTTGATTAAGTATTGTCTGTGAATTAGCATGTATATGTATCTCAATATTTTAAGACGGTAAGGTTAAACTATAAAAACGACATGGAAAGATGCGAATGACAGAATTTTGATTGAAACCACATTCTGAATTAAATGAAATATAATAATCAATCTTCCTATATATAACTTTCTGCAACTTATAAATAGCGTGCAATAAAAGAAAAATAATTTTTTTTCCAGTAAAAATAATAATTCCTCTTTTTTCCAGGACGTATTCTACATTGTAACTTAATAGAAACTTCTGGTTTGGACATTGATTTATTGAAAATTCAATGTTTAATTGGTAATTTCTTTTATGTATAATGTTCAATTAAATATTAAAACAAAACATTCAAAGATATGAGAAATATCTAGAAAGTAGTAATAAATAAAATAAAAATAGATTTTTTTTTTTTGAAAAATACGCGTAATTTAATAATCAAAAATTTTCAAATGTCCTTGAATAAAGCTATTTCCATTGTCGTGTAAGTTGAACTTCACTTTAAAGTTATCCGTTACAAATTGAGATACATTTCAAATATATTTTTTGTCGAGAACTCATTATCTCTTATTATATCTTTTTCTTCAATTTTTCTTTTCATCTTCAAATTGAAAAATAAAAATTACAAACACATAACACGCGTTATTTTATAGGTAAATATGTATTTAAATACACATATCTTATTGTTCTACTCCAGATTCTGCACTTGAAATATTATGACATTGAAAACGTAGGCATATTACTTTTTTTTATTAAAAGAATATAGCGTAATACGATAAAAGATTCTTTTTTCTTTTTTTAAATTTTAATATTAAAAAGGATTTAAAATCAGATAAAGTCTTATCTTTATTATTATTATTATTTCTTTTTTGCAGAAAACTTTAACAGAAAAAACAAATTACTTTTTTAATATTGTGTTAAATCGAAAATTCAAAGCAAATACTTTTTTTTTTATTTAAAAAGATAAAAATGAGAAAAAAATTAAAGATATAGATACAAATTTGTTTTAGGGAATTTCTTACTGACTTTTTTGTTACCTTGTATATTTATAAACAGTTTCAAATACTCTAAATTATTTTGATTTATTTAATTTTACTTCTTTTTTTTCTATTATTCAAATTTTATAATATTTGTAATCAAATTTTATATTCAGAAATACATTTCACTTTACTATCTTTTTCTTTTTTTGTAGATTTTATAAACTTTATTCAGATAAATTATTCTTATTTGACAATTCGATTACTATTTATAAACTATTTTTATGGTTCAATTGTGCCTAATAAAATAGGTTTTTGTATATTATGATAAAAAAAGGATACTTTTCCCACAAGAAAAGAAATATTTTAAAACTTTTCTAAAAATATCTAAATATTAAAAATGTATCTTTAGAGTCTAAGCTAAAAATAAAAGAAAAGTGTTTTGAATACTGTTCGATATTCCCCGTGCAACCAAAGCTCTAAAGTTAGCTATAAAGAATTATAAAAATTTGCGTGAAGCTCTCTATAGAAAAAACCAAGGTTTTGATTAAGATCGACATCGATTTTATTCACGAAATTCGACGTCAGCTATAAAAGATTTCGATGAAGAGCTTTATCGAATTTTGTTTCAATACTGTATAGAGCCGTTATAGGAATCTTTGTCGGAATAGAACTACTTAATTAAAAAAAAAAATTTTTTTTCTCTTTTTTTTTTCTTGCTTTTTTTTTTTTATTTATTTATATTATATGAAAACAATTGAATTTGAAAAATTTACTTTTGAGATTCGGAACCACGGACCTTCGTGTGTAAAGCCATCCTCTTTGCATTGCACCATTCATCACTGCACCGGCCATAGAGCTTATTGTAAATATAAATTGTTCGTTTAAAGACCGATAACGATTCTTGACGATTCTTTATAGATCGTTGTCCGTCTTTGAAATACTTTGAAAATCGATAACGATCAATATAGATTTTGTCGTTGGCTTTCGTTATCGTCGATATCTGCGTAAATCGATATAGATATTTAAAGATTTTTTCGTCATTAATCGAGAGCAATGTTTATCTTTATTCCCCGTTATTGTTCTATATTCCTTTTTAATCTTCGTTTATGGACGATATAGATCTATATCATAATATTTTTATATTTCGTCTGCAATAATTCTCTTGAGAGCAGGATTTCAATATCGATAAAAAACGTGAAGTTTCTTTCTATGTCTTCGAATAACGTTAAATATCGTGCAATATCTATAAACATCTATATAGTTGGAAAAAGTTACTTCACGACTGGTTGCACGGGTTATGTACGTATATACGCGAGCATATGTTTTGGAGATGTTTTGAAAGTAAATGAAGTCATAGAGAAAAAAAAAATCTTATCTCTTCATAATGTAAGAGGTAAAAATTTTCATTCTATATTTTGTGTTTAGGGGTTTGAGTTAATGGGATACACGAATAATAGGGATAATAGAATATGTTACAGCTTAACATACATATGTATACATATGTACATACATATGTCGCTGGAAAGTTATAACGAGTAAACTTTTTTTATCATTGAATATCATTTGAAAATATTTTAGTGATATTTTGTTATCTCTTGTATAAGTTTCTTACACAAATATTTGGTAACCTAAATATTTAAATTTTCTAAAAGAAAAAAAAAAATATACTCGTATATGAAATTTAATACTGAGGTATGAAAATAGAAATTTCTTTTAACCAAAAAGTTTTACAAATGGCACAATTTATTTGTATAAAGTTTCAAAACTAAAAACTAAACAAATAATACATTTATACATTTCGTATTTTTCCCTCATGAGTTGAAAACCTAAACATATGCTACAGAATATATAAGTATCTTTGATTAGCTCTTTCACGACGATAAAATATATTCTTATCATTTTTATTCTTGTGAATTTTCTCACAAAACTTTTCAAAGAAATTACTAATATTAAAAACTTTAGAAAATTTTATGTGAAAATTAAATTATAAAAATCACCTGTCAAGATATTATATAGGTAAGAGTATATAATATCTATGTATAATATTAGCAAAAGATTAAATATCTCATCAGGTTGTTAAAATATGTATACTTACATATATATAAAAAGGATATATATCAGTTTCGTTTAAAATTTATCGCTACTAGAATATAATTGAAATTATGATGTCTTTTATGTCATGTTCATAAGATATTAAATAATTTTTAATACGAGTAATATGTATGTATGTATATGTGTATGTGTACTTACATTTACTCTTAATTCTAGAAAAAATATGAAAAAAATAGCATGAAACGTTTTTTTATAAAAAAAAGAAACAAAAAAGTGTATTCTTTCGAGTAAATTAATTAAATGTATTTATTTTTTATTACATTTTATTTTATACACGTATATAAATCAATCCTTTATTTTGTACTAAAAGTTAATTGAATTCGTTAGATGTATCTAAATAATTTTTTTCTATCCATGTTATTTAGTAGAACTAATTCTAACAACTAATTAAATGTAAGAGAGTACATGCAATGAATTTTAAAGATTTTCTAAAATTAAAAGATTTAATATTTTCTATTCAATGCAAGCATTCTAGTATTTTTGTTAATGAGTAAATACATACTAGCTTTTTTCTTAGCTTTGTTTTTTTTTTTTTCATTTGGCTTTTAGTTTAGTTTTTTTTTTTTTTTTTTAATGAAAATCTCTTAGTATGCTGGGAATAAAATTGTATAGTCCGTTGTCGTTGTTATTGTTGTTGCATTCACGAGCACTCAGACAGGAGAGTCCATTGTACTCAGCGCCCCGTATCCAGTAAAATCTTTTCAATAAACGAGAGGATTTTGTCTAGGGGTTGACAACAGATGTCTTCCATTCTCATTACATCAGAGTTCCATGTACGCAGCCTTATTCTAGAGAAGGCTGGGCAACAGTAGAGATGATGCTCTGTTGTTTTCGCCTCCTCAAGACAGGCTCCACAAGTTGGATCCCTGACCACTATCATAACCGCCAGATGGTGGTTACACGTTTTATGCCCTGTGATGAGCCCAACGAGAGCCCGACAGTCTTTCCTACTAAGGTTGTATAGTCCTTTAGAATGCAATCTTAAGGACTGTTATATGAGTATTTGTTAAGGTAAGGTTTATAGGTTAAATTAGAACTATAAAGTATATGATCGAATTCAGTAAATTCACATTCATATTCTTAAGTATTTTAAAAGAATTTTTGGAACCTATCCTGTAGTGACTTTACTAATATTTATAGGCTACTACTTACTCAATACTGTGCTGCTTTCCTTGAACTTTAGTCACCTACATAATCTTCAATTATTTTCTTTTTCCACCCACTCTAGACCACTGCTGGCCTGAACGCTATTCATCTTTAACTGATTGTTTTCTTAAATAAAACTTATCTTACCCAATTTTTTATGGTAAACAAAACGACAAGGAATTCCTGTACACAATGTCTAAATAATATTATATTATTTAATTTCCTAAAAGCATTTTCCTTTCTTTAGTCCAAAACTTAATCATAATTATGTTGAATTTTTTCGTAGGATTTTTTGTGGGTGAATAATAAATAAATAAGTATAAATGAACGAAAATAAAGCCCAATATCATTGGTTAATCTAATAAAGTAAATAAACAGCAAAATTTTTTGTATCATCCTACGTATGATTTCATTATTAATCTGTAAAATATTTGTAATAAAAATAATGTTATTTTAAGAACTTAACACGATTTATTTTTACACATATATCTATTTTTAAAATGATTAAATTGAATTTGTATACACTATTATTATTTTTTTTTTATTACTACGTGAAAATTTTTTCTATTTTTGGTACTTTTAATTTTATACAACATTTAAATTGCTTGCACACAATCTACTAACAATAAAAACTATCATTAGTGAACAACATTTTGTCTACAGTACTTATTAAAATACACTTATGTAGGCGAAATTAATTTTCTGGAAATATTAAATGGTATTTTAATAATTTTTTAATGGCAAATGAATTCAATAGCAGCATCTTTTTTTATCTTACAATAACTATAGTAAAACACACATGTTCAATAATGATAATGTGTCCTTTTTCCAGTAATCAAAATCTTATAAACGATTATTAAAATATCGTTTCCAAGATGTTCAAAGTTTTTAAAAATTGCCTGTGAACAGAATTTTTGTCAGTGAATTTTCTTGAATTGAAAATAATTATTTTTTTGTAGATCCTTTGTAAGATAAATAAAATTTTAAAATTCACTAAATTTGACCTACGTCATTTGGAGATAACCTTATCTACCCCTCATTTGTGCCTATACACAAAAATATGTATTTTATTTCGTCAATGTCCGGTAATTTTAAATATTTTAAGGAAGTATAAAAATAATATTTTTAATGTCATTGACGATAAAAACAAAAACAATAAACTCATTTTGTTTTCTACGCGCGTATCTACTTTTTTTTTTCTTCAGATTTTTAAGTAACTTTTATTGTGTGGTTTCTAAAACAACTAGAAATTCTCAATTACCATACCACACGTGGCATAAAATTAAAAAAAAAAATGAATGAATAAATAAAAGTACCTATCTATCTGAATTAAAAATTTTAATTTAACAACTTTTTTTTTCAAGTGGGTTCTTTTTTTTCGTATAAAGAAACATCAAAGAAGTCTTTGGAAATATCTATATAATTTTTTTTATTAATAAATTAACTTTTAGAAATTTAAATTTAAATTGAAATATTTTGATAACAGTAAATATCATAAATTTTTTATTTTATTTTGTCAATAGTTTTAATTTTGAATATTTTTTAATCCATAATATTCTTGAAAAGCACATATCACATTAAAACACGTTTGTGCGTGGTGTTAATAATTTTTGTTTTTTAAAAAAAAAATAAATAAAACGACCATTTTAGCTTTTTGCTTATAACTTTTGTATCTGTTACCATGTACATATATACCCTCTTTTAAATCGACATAAAAGATATGTCGATTTAAAATTGGTTTTATTCTGAACCCATCTCTATGTGTTTATACCCTTTGTAACAACCATAAGAATCGTTTGAACCGGTTATTTAAATCGGTTTATTTTATATCGATTTAAACTTTAATTCGATTTAAAGAAGCGTTTATACCATGGGTCTATTTTGTGTCGACACATTTTATGTCGATTTAAGTGAGGGTATATACATGGTATGTGTTTCTTACAATAGACCAACAGTAGTCATCTAACATGTTTTGATCCCAATATCCCTGATACATTTTGCTTTTTAAGTTCTGAGAAAAACGCTCGCCATGCTCATCGCAAACTTTTCCGAGGTTTTCAGGAAAGAAATCAAGGTGCGATGTTACGGATGAATTTTCAAAGGACATGTTCACGCATATAATCTGGTGAAAGTTATGCAATAATTCATATTCAGCAACTATTTGTTGACAATTAAGTTTGTCTTTTGTTCTCTAGAAACTCTTAGATGACAAGTCGCAAGGAATCTAAAGTAGTTTTTCTAAATTTCTCATCTTTGAAAATTTATGATTCGATAAATATATATGTACCTTCTTTAATTTTCGCCTCAGAAAGACCAAAAAAGCACTGTATAAATATCGAAAAACGGTATTGGTTTTGTCTAAAGCCTTGACAAAGTTTTTTACTAACCCTAATTTCATGTGAACGGGTGGAAAAAGTGACATAGTAGAAACAAAAATATGCATTTCGTTTTACTTTAATTATTTTTGTTATTGTTGATGATCATTTATGTAAGTAAAATTTGGCACTATCAATCGGGACACGGCCTTCTCAAGAGAGAGAACTACATCAAAAATAAATAAATATAAAAAATCAACACACGCCTCATTATTTAAATTTGTAACTTTTAATTCTGTCAAGTGAATATCTTTTTTATTTAATTTATCTAAATAAAACAAATAATACATTACTTTGTGGCACATTAATAAAATAAAAAAAAATTTAATTACCACAGAATTTTTCGTTTATATTTTTTACCTCAATAAATTGATTTAAAATTTAATTAAATTTCCATTCATTAGTCTGAAATTCAAATAAAAAACTTATTTTGATTATTTCAAATTTAAGATTCTATTAAATCATCAGAATTGCTTTTATTGATAAAGTCCTTTTAGCAACAAAGTAATTTTAGAAATACAATTACATAATACGTAAATTTAAGACATACTAATTTTATTTGAATAAAGAATTTGAGCGAAATTACGAAACACTAAACTCAGATAATAAATCTTTATTATAGGATTTTTCATTATTAACTAACATCCAAAATACTGAAATACTGTTACAATAAAATTTCAATTAAGATAAATGTATCTTAAGGTGTAAAGGACAAAGGTTTATTAACTCGTGTTAGAAAAATCTTGAACTCTATAATACATAATACATATATGACAATAATAGTCCTTTGGTTTAACCTTAAAATTGTGTTACCTATGAATTATATTGACACATGTGCAATCTTATTGTTATTAGGCCGTTGTAATATTGAAGTGTTGGACGTTCTGTTATCATTAAAGAGGATAGTTCTATATTGATTAATGTGGACTGTTTTTCGTAAAAATTTTTGGTGCGAAAAGTCTATTGGAGAACAATAACGTTCATAATTCAGGGTTTTTGGTTTCTGGCTGAATCAAGGAATAATGGAAAAGCAGATCACCATAATCTTTAGGAATAATAAACATGTTTTTGAGACTAGTTGAGTTCTTTACAGTTTTTAGATCCTTTCTAAGAGAGAATCTTTACCATTTTTTTAAAGTCAATAAATAACAGAATTCCAGATTTTTTTTTATTTGTGTTGAATACAATATAAAATAAATTTCCCACAGTAGCAAAATTATGACTAATAGTTTTTTAGATACACCTGATTCTTTTGAAAGACAACATAATACAATTAATTAAGAAAATTTTAAATGCAAGACACGTTAAGAATCCACAATAAATCAAAAAATAATTTCATTTTTCATACTTAACAAGAATAATTGATAATTGTTTTAAATTGCCACATTAACAAAAAAATATCCTTACTTCAATAAATAAAATAATTTTTGAAAAATAAAATGGGTCAGAACCTAATATTAAGTTAATTTCTTTTTTCTTTTTTTGCTATTTTGAATAAAATTCTTTTGTTTTAAATTTCTCTTTCACTGAATTTTTTTTTTTTTTGTATTTATTTAAAAAAAAAAAAAATCCTTTGTCTAGACGCATGAAAATTAATCAAAAATCCTTTTAAATGGAAATTATTTTGACCTAAATAAAATCTTGTTTTTTTTTTATCAAAATGAATTTAAATTTTTTGAATTCGAAATGTGAGAAAATAAAATTTATATGATTTGTTTGTTTGGCTGTATCATTTCGTTGCTGTGCAGATACAATTATGTTTTCATTCTTTTGTTTCCATGAATCAATCTACTTATGTGCTATGTATCTTATATCTATGTATACGTACGTATTCTTTTAGCATTGAAATAAAATTTCAAATTTTCATTTATTCGTTGAATCGTTTTTTGATTGTTATTGCTTGTGAAGGACTATGAAATATTGAAATACAAAGAACAGTACATCAATCAAAATAGAAATTATATCTTTTTGTTTTATATACATATATTGAATGTGTTATTCAAACATCAATATATATTCTTGTTATTCATTCACAAACAAAACTACACTCAAATACAATTACCTATATATTTCGTAAATTTTTGCTATTTTTGAAATATCACAATTATATGTACGTTAGATACGTAAATTGATATTCAAATAAACAAATAATCGATAATTGATTGATTTTGAAAATGAAAATGGAAATTCAAATGTATTATGACCGATTCATGACCGAATTTTAAATGAGAAAAATAACATCCAGTAACAATACACATAACTTTGACATATTTAATAGAGTTTTGGTGATAAAGTTTTTGGCAATAATTACATGAAAGATAAAAATGATATCGAAGCATTGAACAGTTGTTTTTTTTCTTTTATATATAATTTGGGTTATTCCTCGGACTTAGACTCATTTGCATCTTGAGACATAAGGTCAGCATTTGGTTTACTTCAATGTATTCTCAGTATGCTAGAATAATTTTGACATTTGAGCTTTTACGTCTTAATTCTTGAGTCCTCAATTTGAATATGTAAACAGAGAGATGAAAAAAGCAAATTCCAATGTTTCCAATACAAAATCTTATGACGTATAGCAACAAAACTCTTGACTTTTACCAATCAACTCAGATCATATTCTGACTGAACGCGTGTTCCATGGTATTAACCTTAAAATCTCCGAATTAATAAAAATCACGTTTTCACTTTAAAAACTTATATGACCTTTGAGTCTAAACTCATAGAAGGTTAGCAATATTTCCGTTGAAGAAAAAATTATAAGAAAATTTCATTTGAATATTTCATTAGAAAAATTTTAGTGATTTACATAGAAAAACCACATTTTTTTTCACCTTTTTCTTTCTTCGTTAAAATTTCTCCTAAACACGTTTTTAATGTTGCCATAATCAAAATAATTACAAACGAATAATAATTAAAATCAACTTAACAACATTATTCCTTGCAGAAATTCCTTTTAAAACACTTCCATGGAATTAAAATTAAAATATTAATGAAAATATTCTCACATAATCAAAAGTCATACATTTTTTCCTATTTACAGTATCTGGTCAACCTCAAGCAATAATAATAAATTCGTTATTATTGTGCAGGAAAAAAAAACTTTATATCAAGTACTTTTTAAGTTTATTATGCAAAACAGTTCTTCCGAGAGCAATAATTTTATTTTCCCAGTACAGTAATATCTACTTGTATGTATTTACATTTTTCTAATCCACGTGTTTTCTGTAATAAAATAAAATAAAATAAAAAAAACAGAAACCAAGTGTAATAACACTTTAACACAATATAAAAAAAATGTGTGAAAATTCAAATGATTTTCATAACATTATTTCAAACATAATGGTAATTTTGAAATTGAAATATTATGCTCTTGAAATCATTTTTTTATATTAATTTTATGAATAAAATAAAATGTTCACTTTACGTATTTTATTCATAAAAATTAATTTAGCATAAATTAAAATATTGTTATTCTACGAATTTGATGTTGAATAAAATTATAATTTAAAATTTACGTTATTGAAGTTATTTATTACTTTTTTTGTTGAGACAGAAAACAATCTTTTCTAGAAGAAAAAAAAAAAACAGATATAAAGTGGCAAAATTTTACCTAGAAAATTTTCCATTAAATTTATTGAAAAGGATGTTTTTCGTACAACATTTAATTTTTGAGTTTTTCGTATAAAAAAAACTAAAAATCTAAAAGAATGTATCCAACCACATATTTCCTTTTACATAATTTAATTTATTAACACTCGAGTCAGTTCTGGCACAATTTCGTCAAAAATCAGTTTTCAAATTTGAATACATATCTCTGGACCCTATGATCCGAATAACTTGATAATAATGATAAGAATAAATTTTACAGAGTATTCTTCTCGTCATTCTCTACAAAAATATCCTTGCAACAGGGTGCGAGATACAGGGCTCCAAAGAAAAAAGTTAGCCAATCAAAGTTAAGCAAGTTTTTGTAGACCTTTTCGTCCCTTTAAAAAAATATATTCCCGGCGGAGTAGAAAGTTGAAATTCGACCAGGATGTTTCATGAAGGGTTCTATTCTAAACAAATTTTATGGGAAAAGTGAGACTTATCAACTTAGAGCATTTATGTCATAGATTCTGTAGCACGGATTTGAGTCAACTAAAAAGCACGAGATCAAAAACATTTAAATTTTATCGTAGACTGAAATTTTTTTGAAAAAGTGCAAAAAAACGGAGGATCGTAGTAGAGGTGAAAAAACATTAATTTTTCGAAAAATGACGATTTTTTTTGTGTATTTTATTCAATAACTTCACCCTAGTAAATGGATTGCCTCCATTTAAAGTTTGTTTGGAAGAGAACCATTCGAAGAATATTTTGGACTAATTTCAACTTTCTACTCTTTCGAAAACATATTTTTTTTTTAAAGAGACGAAAATGTTTACAAAAATTTCCTTAATATTGATTGGCGTATGTAAAATTAATCATAGATGGGAGTGTTAAAGAAAATTGGAAAAAAAGATAAAATAGAAAAATGTTCGTATTAGAAAACCACAATAGTAATATGTATGTGGGTGGGCAAATCTGACTAATATAACTTTCTTTTGATTTGAAGTGTTACAGAAACAATTGTTGTTGGTGAATAAATATCCTAATCGATCGTCAGGGTCAGATACACAGGGCCGTCTTATGCTATAGGCACAATAGGCACTGTGCCTAGGGCCTACGATACTACAAGGGCCTACGTAAGTATAATTGACCTTTTTTTTTTTGCTCGTTAGAAAATTTATTAGACAACTGTAGTGGCCCCGTGCATAGACAACAAATTGCCGTTTTTCATTTTTTTGCTCTTCTTAATTCAAAGTGCCTACGGCCGACGACAGACAACCTTAAAACGGCCCTGCAGATACATACATATATACATACATACGTTATGAAGATAAACATAATATAGGTAAGTCTGTAAACAACTTTATATCCTTAAAATAAAACAAAAAATTCCAATTTACATGTGAAAGAATGTTAATTTTGTCATCCATAAAACCATAATATTATTATTTTGAATGTGCTTTGTATTTAATATTACACCACCCCCACGACCTTTTTTTGTTTTCATTTCAGAATCTTCTTTTCTTGAAATAATACGTAACCTTAGTCCTTATGTGTTATAAAGAAAACATATATAATAGAACAAACAACAACAAAAAATATAAATATGGGAAGTTTATTCTATTTACGTGAATTTCATATTTCGTTGAATAAAATGAAAATAAAAACAAAAAACAAAAACATGTGAATTCAGGATTTTTCCGTTGAAACTTGTTGACTATATCCATTGTGTATGTAATATGTAAGTTCTCTGTTCTACATTATTTATGATGATTTTTTTTTCCAGGATAAATTACAATGAAATTTTAAAAAAAAAAATTTTTTATGCAAAAAAAAAGGAAAAATAAAGCAATCGTTGCTCAACACAAGAACGAATCTTCAACTAAAACTGTGGAGTTAAATTGCTATTTTTTTTCACATAAAAACAATATGATATTTTTCGAAGAATGCATGTGTTACATAATTGTATGTCATATTATGTATGTAAGTAAATTTATGCCATATATTATGAAAAATTAAAAAGTTTATTTTATTTCTTTGTAAAGTTGATTTTAAAAATAAAATAAAATGAATTAAAAATGATTCGTTGTTTTTTTTTTTTTTCATTTCTTATTTTTCGTTTTAAATCCTTTGAAATCAAAACATGTGCATTTTATGCCTTTTTAGATGAAAAAACAAAATGTGGGCTTAATTTATTTCATTGATATGTTGCATGTGTAACTGTTATTATTGTTGAAAAACAAATAAATAAATAAATAAATATAATATCAATGGAATAAAAAGAAAATTTCAAGAAAAAGCCGTAATAAATTTTAGGCAATCAAAAATGAATTAATATATCGATTTTTGACATCAACATGTGAGTTTTTTCTCGCAGACTTTATTACATATGTATATGAATAAAACGATTATGCCATTATTACAACGCGTTTTAAAATATTTTGTTTTCATAAGTTTAATTTATTAGTTGAATAATTTTCATATAATGTAATGTAAAAGCGCTTGGTAACTTCATATTTTCATCTTCTTAAGAGGTTGACATTGTCTGATGGGTAAAAAATTCCAAAACTACATACCGTAAGAAACGTGTCTTATAACATTTTTTAATATGCGAAAAATTTATGCTTTTATTACTCAAGAATGAATGAAATCATGTTCAATTTTTGTTGAAATCGTTTTCATGTTTTTGTAGCATATCATCTTAATGAAAATATATGTTGGCTATCATTATTTATTTTTTTATCAAAGGAAGAGGTAGCAAAACATGAAAAAAACCTCATACATAATTTTTTGACATTAAATGAAAAAAAAAGTTCAATTTAAAAAAATATGCACAAGAAACAATAGAACTCTCATCAGACTCTTCAAGCTTACTAATGTAAGGATTTTTCTTTCATAAACTGTGTAAATTTAATTTATTATTATTAGCAATGCAATCGGTAACCCTTCTTCCTTAAAATGAGAAAAACATTGTCTTCAAAATGCAGTAATATGTATATGATCATGACGTAGAATTCGATTGAAAAGTCTACGTCGTATTCTACGTTTAAGAGCCTGTGAAATACCGTACATGTACGATTGTGATATTTGTGTAGAAATAATAAAAGAGGCCACTTATACTTCCCACATAAGGAAAAAGTCGAAAGAGCTCCGTACCATTGCTTGGACGGAAAATGAGAAAAATATCCAAAGACATGACGTGGTTCTCCATAATTAAGTGTGACTTAAAACGAGATAAATTAATTGAAAAGACAACCTACAACAAATGTACTTGACGTATGTGGATACGACAAGCTTTACCCAGATAAATAAAATTAAGCCAGGCAAAAGAAGAAGATGCTTTTTTTTTTTTTTTTGAATCTTTAACTTTATAATTTCAAAAATCTTTAAAATTTCACAAAAACTGATTTGCCTTTTTTTCTGATAACGCCAGCAGCGCAAATCCATTCAGGACCTATTCAAGTTATCTTAATTTGATGAAATACATAATTATCGAGTGTCTACTATTAATATGATATTTTAAACTTTTTTTGAAAAACATATATAGTACAAGGTGTCGCGTTTGGTTTGCTTTGGATTGATACCGATACCAGTGTATAATATTAAAAATTAAGCCATTATATCATGAAAATAATTAACATATATCAATTTGTTAAGCTCTAATCACCATCCCTAAAATAAATATAAAAATGACAACCAAAAATACATGAAACCAACAATACAAAGGTTTAATAATTTTCAGAGAATCTAAAAACAAAAATAATATGTCACAAAATAACAAAAAAAAAAATGATTTTATCCATTTACTGTCACATATCATACATGATAATTTGTTATTTTCTAAAAAAAAAAAACCTAATTTATTTATGTAAAAAAGGTCCTGGTAGAATTATTTAAAAAACAAAATTAATTATTTCGAAAAACAAACATATTTCTGTTTTATTGTTTTGAACAAAGGTTAAAAAGTTTTTCATTTATGAACCGCAAATTTCCATTTAAATGAAAACAATGTAAATATGATTTTGGTTGTTTTTATTACATTTCTATTCATAAAACCGCTGAAATTGTTGTTAGTTTTCCTGGAAAATGGAAAAACAAAAAAGGAAAACACATAAAAAATAATGGTGTAATGTAATATAACAAACATCAAAAGACAAATTATTACAAAAACAAAAAAATAATAAAATATTTTAGGATTCATTCATAAAGAGATACGTATTTTGTTTATATACCTACTTATTATGTTTTATAATTATTATGCTCATTATGTAACATAATCTGACTTTGTAACAATGACAATGGTAAAAAATTGTGTAATTCCAATTAGGCTCTTTTTTTTGACATGTAAATTCAACATTACAAAAGTTATAACAACGAGATAATTAAAATTTCAAAATAAAAGTAAGTACTATGTTTTTCGTTCATTAATAAATTTTATTTATGTTTTTTAAGACAATTAATTAAATGCAAATAAAACATTAGCTTTTCGAAGAATTCTTTTTGTTGTGAATATTTATTATTGTGAACGTAATAATTTAAATTACAGAGAAAAACTAATTAAATGTAAAATTTAGTCGAATATACATATTTATTTCAGATTACAAAGAAAATTTTTGATTTCTGTGTCAAGATCACGACATTAGTGAGTTTTTCTTGATTTCTAAGAAACAAAAATGTTTTAAATTAAGAATTTTCTCATATATAATTCAATTAAACTTGTATGTCTGACTTGGTATACATATTAACCATGAAAATTTCTTGTTTTTGTTCCATGTTGGAATATTTTGAACTAAAGCATTAATTCAACGAACTAATTAATCCTTTATTTAATATGTAAAATTTTCAAAATGCTTAAATTTTAAAGTCAAACCGCCGCGCCGGAGAAAATGTTTTCTAAGAAATTTATCTATTCGATTTTCTTAGAAATATTTTGTGAAATGAGTGGTTTATACTTGTGAGACTTTTTACTGGACACTATCCTCTAAAACACCATCTAACAAAAATATGAATAAAGGAAAATCAAAATTTCAGATACTGTGAAGAGTAACCAGAAACCTTAGCACACATTTTGTGCCGGTGTAAAGGCATAACATGTCTCTAGGCTTCAGCATATGCACCAAATGTACCTAACACCGGACGAAGTGTGGCACCTACCACCTAAAAAAGTCTTGGATTTTGTCAAAGCCCTGAAACTTTAGGTCAAAACTAGCAGTAGGGTATTACAAAAGATCCAAACGGGTCACAGTAGTAAGGAAACAACATCTCACCTCCAGGCTAGGGAATCGATGTTCATAAAAAACAAGAAAATTAATGAGGTTTACGTCTTTTAAGCGAAAAAAAGCAAAAGCAGTAGGGGTGCTGGCTTCTAAAGCTGAAGGTTTCATATGTTAAAATCTGCGCAAGTTCACTCAGCTTTGAACGATTTCTAAGTCGTTTGTAGTTTTGTGGCTATTCTAACTGACCATAAGCAAGATAACACAAAAATTATTAACCAACTACAACTACAAAAATATCAGTTCCAGAATTTAGATAATTCAGTGAATCACACATATTAGATTCTTGCTGAAGCCATTCAGTTGACTCAATTTTAACAACAAAATAGTAAACTTTTACGACTTATTCAAATTTTATTTCTCATTTTGCAAATCAGACATCTAAAGTCATATCGTAAATCTTCAGACATTATTGTGCGAATGACATGTAACCAGAAAAAAAAACACATTCACTTCAAAATTACATGTACAAAAATCTGCATGATAATGAGTTCTTAAAAATTTATATTGTTTCTATTTAAATCTTTACAATAAAAAAAATTCAAATTTACTATCTAATACACAATAATCATTTAAAGTTATGTTTTTGAGTTTGACTTCAAAATAAATAGAAACATTATAATAATAAAAAAACAAAAAAAAAAAAACAAAAGATATCCTTCAAAATTTGTAGTAGGATTTTTTCTTAAACAAACTTTAATACTTAGAATAGAACTTTGAATATTTACATATTGTAAGTATATACTTAGTTTAAGATTCTGTTACAAACAATTTATTTTGTATAATAATAATTTATCTTACTTTTGTTATATAATACATACAAAAAAATAAAAATGTCAACAATACTCTAAACTCTAGAGAATTACACTGTTTACTAAGAACTCTATGGAAATGAAAAAGAAAAAAAAAGAAATAATTGAATAAATAAAATGTGTTTACAAAAAAATACAAATACACAAAATTCAAAACGACATTAATTTAAAACTTTTGTTACTATACTTTGTTTCAAATTAAATTATTTGTTCAAAGATATTCAAAAAATTCGAGAAAAACAAAAAAATTACACAATTTAAATTGAATAAAATTAATAGAATATAAATAAAACAAATAATTGGAAGATAGAATAAAAAATGAAATTAAAATGAATTCAAATACGAGCATCTAGTTAATTTGAATTCGAAAAGATAAATAAAAAAACATATAGAAACAGATACTTTAATATTTGTTTGATTATCTATTTTTTTATTAAAAAAACATCAATCATTTTTTTTATATTTAAAAAAATATTATATATGAAATAAATGGGGCAAGTCTTATTTTTAGAACAAAATAAAAGACAATATCATCATTCAATGTAATGGAGAGTTTTCTATTTGAGGACCTGAGGTAGACATAATCAGGTTTGGAGATATGGTTCGTTTCTTGAATAAATATTTGTATACTTGATTCTGTGGCCGCAAGCACAAACCGCTTAAGTCTGAAGATGTAGTTTTGAGAAAAATTTATGTTCGATTTTCAAAGAAAAGAAAATCAAACGTGACTTAAGATGTTATGTTTTTATACCATATTTTTTGAAGAAAATAAAACACATCAATCCAATTTTGTCAGAATAATGAACAACGTACTACGAAGATCTAAATTGTATTAGCTAAATTTTTGCTTATGTCGACTTAAGCGGTTTGTGAATGTGACCACAGAATTATAAAGATATCTTCAATTCATATTTCAACTGCCATTTTTCTAAGATCGCGCGAGATGATTAAAAGAGCACTTTTGTTTCTAGTTAGATCTTCAGATCTATCCAAGAACTGTCACATCAGCCAACCAACTATGTACCCTCATTGGTAAAAAAATAAACAATTAGAAAATAAGTAGAACATGTAAAAGTAATTCCCAAATATCTCAAAGCTTCAGAAATTGGATTTAACTCAAATAAACTTTAAAATAAACAGCTTATTTTATTTTTTGAAGTTTCATAAAATGATCTAACTTGGACACAGAAATTCTGTTTTTGACAAAGTAAAGACTAGATATACATTACAGATATAAAATGTGAAATATATTTCTTTTACAATAGAAAATAAGAAAAATTTGTAACATGAAGAGAAATATGTATGTTTGTACAACAAAGAGTAATAAAATACAATAAAATTTATTTTTCTTAAATATGGAATTTGTTTTACTTATTTATGTTTTTTTGAATTTTAGAAATCCTTTTTTGAAAATGTTACTTTTTTAATAAAACTGGACGTCAATTGAAAAACAAAATAAAAAGAAAATCTAATATATATTTTTCTCTTTGAACTGACAATTTAATAACATATATATGTAATTTATTTTTCATTTTTACTTTCGTCTCTATAGCAATTTAACACAATGACAAGTAACATAAAATGAAAAGAATCTCATTTGGAATAGATAAATAATACAATTTCCTTTCATGATAATAAGGGTACATATTCTATTCCGAAATGTATTTACAATTTAAATTATACATTTTTTCAAAAACCAATTTGTTTCTTTTGAAATACGATAAAAGGCTCTCCTTTTCAATAGTGTGGGTTTGCTTCACTTTTCAACATCTTGAACAATATTTTCACCAATATCTTAAATTTCGATGTTTTAATAAATAATCACCACCGTCAACTTAACAAAAGTGTCACATCACAAAATTGTGAATTTCACTACATGGTGCTTTGAACTGACATCGTTCTTTTTATTCTCTGAAAAAATCAAAACACTGCATCACCTGTCAACTACGAGTATAATGAATTCACCATATGATGTGTGCTGTTCAACAATTGGACGTTGAAACGAGCCTTATATTTCACTTATATCACTTCTTATTTTACTCTTTAGATTATTACCTCTTATTTCCATAAAAATATTTTTTTCAAGAGAATAAAAATATGAATGACAGTTTTATTACTATCTGAAATATAAAAATTATCTTTGTGAACATTTTGTCAAAGATGAATTTTTCCTTTCAAAGGAAAATGAGTTAAATAATTTCGCTAATTGGGTGATAAAAATTTTCTATGAATGAAGAGTGCTGTGTGTCTTAAAAATAAAGCTTTTTTTTGAAGAAAACAAGTACAAACATAGTAGTTTCACTCACTTACTCATTACAACACACCCTATACAGAGTCTTGACTTACTCAAATTAACATGGCGTTTTCGTAACTATTTTTAATTTTAAATCTTTTGAAAGTCCCAGAAATTATTTCACAGTATTGCTGTCCTTGTAATCTATACTAACCAGTTTTCTCATCCTTATTTTAAAAAAAAGTAAGCCGTTCCAGATTTGACTCTTCAGTGTCCCAATATCGACAGCTTTGTTAATTTACAAAGCTACCGAAGTCGGAATAAGTATCATTGCTAAAAATCACTTCTTTTAAAAAGTCAGTTTCATCTTCAAAACGGATTTTCATAAAAATGATATACACATTTTTCGCCTAAACAGCTTTCCATCAAATGGACATAACAAATGTCAAATATATTACAGCATTGTCTTGCACACGACCAAAATGGCACACAATTCAAAATATGTATGTATGTACTACCTAATTTTGGGACATATGTACATACATATCCTTAATGATTTTGTAGAATTTTTTTTTTAATTTCCTGTCATCAAAAATTTAAAAAGAAATGAAGTTTTACATTTATTTTACTATCTGTTTTCTTCAAGCAATCTAATATGTGACACACTTATCTCTCAAATTCAAAGTTAATTGTAATGTCGTGTGTCTTTTAAAGTGAGTTTCTGTATTTATCTAATGAGCTTGAAACCTTGTAAACCTTGAAAGCTTTTCACGTGCCAGTCACTTGAAAATATTTTTTTTTTGTAAATAAAATTTTTTCCCTGTAGAAAGAGTATCTATGAGTTTAAAATAATTTAAAAAATAAACCATCTATTCTTTTCCAAATATTTTTGAACATAAACACATTTACTGCAAAATCTTTTAAAAAAATTTATTCATTTTTTTCTATTTAAAGCTTGCGCCCAATGGTAACGACAACGACAACTACAACGTGACGTTAAATTAGAATCAATAGAACGACTGTTGTTCTCGCCCAATGACAGCGTTGTCGTTCACTTAGATTTATTTATAATTTTGTCGTTGTCGTTATCATTGGGCGCTAGATTTTAGTGTTTTGTATTTTGAAATTTTATTCTTTTTCTCTTAAAAATCCAACAATGTATCTTGTAAAATAAATATTCCAATGATACTTAAACTATTTCGAATAATTTAATCAAGATATTTTTTTTTTGTTTAGTTTGCTTATCCTTGTTGTATATTCATGTAAAATTGAAATTCAAGTGGAATTTCAACAATGAACGGTTAATGGTTTTATACGAATAAATTAAATTAAAAGGTATTTATGAAGTAGAAAATAAAACAATAACAAAAATGTAAAGTATTATTTTTAAAAATTCATTTGCATGTACTACATGTTTATTTTTATACGAAATAAGTTTTTAATTAAAAAAAACTAGAAAATTAAATACTTTCATGAAACATAATTCCAAATAAATTCTGGGATTTTAGGGTTGAAAAACATATGTGTTTTTATACATAAAATTCTTTAATTCTAAAAGAGTTTTTTGTTTACTGAAGTAAACAATTTTGTAATTTCACCACAATTTTTTTATTTTTTGAAATTTAGAAATAAATATGGATTTCCAAGGAATTATATCACAACTCATCCAAATATTTCGATTCATAAGAATCCTTCTCGAGGTTTTATGATAAATTTTTGGAAAATATGTAATAATAACAATAATAATAATCAATAATTTTAATAATGTTTCACCTCACAGGAAGGGTTTTAAATATTTCTTTTTGTCTGGAAAAAGGATGTTATCAATTTTAAAATTTAATCAAAAAAATTTTCACAAAAATGTACAATAAAAGAACCTCTTCTGATCTTCCTTCAATAGTGGTGTACACATAGGTCCTTTATAGTTATAGACACTCACAATTCGTTTATTTTTAAATCTCGATAGGACAAACACTTCAAAGGGAAATGTGAGACCTGTTATTTGGCTTAAACTGACTATAACTTTCTTAAGAAAAAACCCTGAAGATATATTACACGTCATTCTGTAGAAAACCTTATAAATTTGATGATAATATCACATTTTTTCTTTATCACCAAGAATATAGACCTTGAAAGTAAAAATTTAACGGTTTCTACTTCAATTTTGAGCGAAAATAAAGATTTCGTCCTAGTTAAAACAGTGTATAAAGTTTGTAAAAGTTAACCTTTCTACAAAGTTCTTTCAATGCCCTCTGTTAAATTGCTCACATTGAAATTAAATAAAAGTACCAAAAAAAAAAGAAAAACCCGGAATCCTACATTTAAAAAACCCAAGAGCACATAAATTCTGGTGGCAGAAAGATGCGGCCGCATTTTTTTCTTCTTCTAATTACTATAGACATCCTTAATTTTGAGCTTTAATTTTCAAAGAATATTGGATGTATACAGGTAGATTATTTTTCTTTGTGAAGAACAAAAGTTTTTATTATACTTTTTAATGAAATTTGTGTTAAAAGAATAAAATTTTCCTCACAGTTGCAAGCATAAAAATTATTATTTGAAAACAAGTTCTACCACCCTTCATACTTTATTATTAACTAATTTTTTTTATCGTATTTCAAATTTTTCTTTTTAAAAAAGTTTCATTTTACTCATTCATTATATTGGAAGTGAAAAAATATTGAAAACTTGAAAATTTATAATTTTTTATGATGGAGCTGTTTTGAGTGTTTTTCTTGAATACAAAAGGTGACTATGAAATAAAAGTTTCTAAAATATATTCACCAACAGGTAATATGTCGGTAATAACATTATGACGGTCATAAACTAGTCATAACTTGATTATGACGGTAATAAAATAGTATGGTGAATAGAGTTATGACTGTCATAAAGTTATGACATTATGGTGAATATGGCTGCTAATATTTAAATTCAAGGTTTTTTTGTACTTTCTTTTGATAGTAGAGACGCTTTCGCACTGATTGATATATTACGCGAAAGTATAACTTTAATACTTTTTGATCGCTCTCATTAAATATCCCCTAAAATTTAATCTAAAAAAAGTTTTTCAAGTTTCCTACAGCTTACTCCAAACTGAGAGAATTGAAGGGTTAGAGGCTCCAAATTTATTCCAACCACTTTTTTTGAGAAAGCAAAGATAACATTTACAAGCCTACATATTAATGCTTTTAAAAATTCAAAAATTAACATTAGTTGCTTTCGATTTGCCACTTTCAAGTACTTGCGAGTAAATAAGGTGGAAGTCTGTGCTAAATCATCTACACGTAGCTACTCATGTAAAATTTTTCAAGTAGATACAAGTAGTTATGCACAATTTTTACAACAGAGGGCTTTATAGTTAAAAACTAAGAGCACTAGATGTGTTTTTCTTTTTTGTATGTATATATGACAAAATAAAAATTATTTTTAGGTTTTGACACCTATCAAAATTTTTGTGTCGTTCGATTTACCCATTTATCCAAGACACATTTTAGTACTCGCAAGTACTTGGAAATGGCAAATCGAAAGCAGCTATTGAAACATGAAAAAAATGGCTAAGAAGATGAGTTTTAAACTTTTTTGTGCAAAATATTTTACTTACCAACAGGTAAAATAAATCCATGAATATTTTTATTTAGTTGCCATTAAAAACACAAACCTCACATACACACAAACTCACATTCTTTATTTTTAACTTCTTGAAACTTTCAGCCTTCAGTTGTTAACACCCTGTTTACAGTAAGCAAAAAGTTTTATTTCATCAGTTTAATGAAGAACAATAAAAACCAACTTTTTCTTATTTAAAAAAAAAAAAAAGAAAAAAAATCCATATAACTTTATCTCACACTTTCCGCGTTTTCTAAAGTGCATTAAAAAAAAAAATTCAAAGAAAACTTATTTAATATGTGGGTTGGGGGTTGGGTTGTATAATAACCCATTAAATATTTTAGATGCTTTCTTATACGCAAAACGCATATTGCAAAACGTTTATAAATTATAACGAATTTTCGTTACCTACTTACTTTAATAATTTAATGATGAAAAACATTATACAATTTATCTTCAACACCCACATAAAAACTAAAAATTCAAATTTAAATCATTTTTCTTATACATGATAAGGATTATAAAACCGATTAGGGATATTGTTATAAATTGTATGATAATTTCTGTACAAGAAAAAAATTGAAAAGATGAATACAGTCATTTTTTTAATTTCCAAAAATTATTAAAACGTGGGAAAAAATATAAATAATTCAAATTAACGAGAAAATCATTTCTATAATATTTTTGACTGTTACTAAGTTTTCTATCTTATTAACAGTTATTTTTCATTTACATACAACGCAACATGGATAATGGTTTTAAAAAAAAAAAAACAGAATCCTTTCAAGAATTTCGACAGAAAAATAAATTGCTACAAACTAAAAGAAAGAAAATAAATTGACTAGGAAATTCGTACAGTTTTCTAACTGTTTCTAACTATAACTAATTTTTTTAAATTAAATTAATTCACTAAATAAAATACACAAGTCAAACATGAAAAAAATTAAAATAACAAAAAAGTAACACGAGTGTGAATTCTTATCCTGTTTTTCTTTCCTTTAAAAAATAATAAATTTTTTTCAATGCTCAGAAAGTGTTGAATTTTTAAAATACCCGTAAATCCCGTTAAAGTACTATGTAACCATAGTATTCGTTAACCCTTTTTTTTTTTCTTGTGAAAATTTTATTTTGGTTTCTGGTTTTTATTTCCGGTAACTTTGTTACATATTGTATACATTATATACAAAAAGCTGATATTTACCATATAACTCTTTTATTTTTTACAAAGGAATAGAAAAAGTAAAAAAGATACTTTTATTTGGCTTCTACTATTTTATTTCGAATTTGAAAAATTCTCAGAAAAAATTGTGGTTTTTCACAGCTTATATGTAGGGTGAATTATGTATAATGTCTAATTCTTCGAAAAAAGCTTAAGCTTAAGTTTAGTTAAACCGAAATATAAAATATATTCTTTTCATAAAATTTTCAATGGATTCCAATTTTGTTCAATTAAAATTATTCCCTAGAATTTATAAATGATCATAAAAAGTGAAAAATAAAAAAAAAAGTATTTATGAAAGCAAAATGATATTATTAATAAAATTCCTTTTAAATTCTTTCTAACAAATGTGAAATTGATACTGTATTTCTATATCTCAAAAATTCACATTCATTGTTGTTTTATACTTCATAGCAACTTTTTACAATTTATCGTTTAGGTATGATAAATAATACAAAATTCTTCCATAAAATGTAGCACAATTGCAAACACCAATGCTAATCAATACATTTTGTTGTTAATTAATAAATTTCATAATTTACATAATAAAACTTGTGTAAAAATATTCAAATTGTTAAATGGTAACATGAGACTATAGTCACTCTGAATGTATCATAAAAAAGTTAAAGGACATATTATCAAGAAATGTATTTAATTCATTTTAATGAATGAAATTTCCAGGAAATTTTTAACTAGTCATACTAGATTTTTCCATCCATCCATCCAGTTTGAATGGAATTGTATACTTGACAAATGATACAATATTTTGAGTTACGTAACTATACATATGTTGTGTGAAAAGCTTACCTAGAAAATTTTCAAATCAATATTATTCATATTAACAGTAATGGCAAGTGATTTTTATTCATATACATTCATGTCATCGTCAGTACATACCGTTGACAGTGAGTCAGAATAAAACAATTATGTGAATGTAATTATCACAATGAAATCATGTGTGAATCGACCTTTGAAATTTATGTTTTTCAAGTTAATTTAGTACACTATCTATACTGAAGTTTAGCTACCTTAAGAAATTTCATTGAATTTTCATGAGTAGCACTTAGGATAACACTAGATTTACCCAATATGCACATGATTTTTGCAACCCTATAGGGTATATGTTTGGCAAAAAAATTGCTTATGTTATCGGCCATGAATAAATTTTTTGTCTTTCCGTTCCACCTAAATAGTTGGCTTTTTTTTATTTCTTCCTCTCAAACCATAAAAGGTATATTTCAATATTTTTTCTACTTTGAAGTGGAAATATTAACTATCAATTAAAAAAAGGGGACTTCAATAAAACTACTCTTCGAATTACATATAAGTTTTTAGCCTCCCAACTCAAGGTTCGAATATTCTTTCACTTTTTTATGTGAAAAAAAAACGTTGTATTCAGTAGCTTTAATTTCGAAAAATATTACAAGTATGTGAAATTTCATGAAAATCGATCAAGTGTTTTTTTTTCAAGAAAAGTGTACTTAAAGTTCTATGTGAATTGACCCGGTTACTACCCCATTTAAGTGGAATATTTAAAATAAAATAACTGTCGCTTTCATATGGCTTGTAATTTTAGTATTATAACTTAACCTCCCTCACTCTGTGGGAAATCTTGAAACCCTTATGTTTCACTATAATTGAGATTTTTTTGATTATTTGATTTTATTTCTTAATTTTTTCTACTTTTTTTCCTACTAAAAATAAAATGATTACTGTAGTCAAAGTAGGTACAAGCTAAGAACATTAAATTTAATTTAGCAAATTTGTAAAAGAAAATAAATTTATTTAATTTTTGTTCTTAATCGTTAAAAAGTTTTACAAACATCTGTTAAAAGTATATTTCCAGTTAAAAGTATGTAATTGAAAAATATGAGAGGAAAACCCATTTGAAATAGAACGTGTTTAATATTTATTTTTCATCAATAATAAATTCAATTAGAAATTTATAAGTATCATAATTCCAATTACTTTTCAAGTTCATTAAACAACGTAACAATAAAATTATATTTTAAATGAAAAAAAATCGGTAGTACGTGTAAGTAAAGTCATTGACATTAACTATTTGAATTACAACATCGTGTGAATCCTTTGTGGTGAACAATCAAATCCAAATTATCTTTTTCTTTTTGTCTTTGTTAAACCACATGACGTACAAAATTCATGAAAATAAATGTCAAACATGCAATAAACTAATTTTAATTAGTTCAAAATTCTTTTTTTTCCAAAACTTTTTATTTCTACAGTTTTTTTTTTCTTTAATGAAAATCTTACTAATAAAAACTTCCGCTTTTTTTTCTTATACCGAATTTGAATGAGAAATTTTCCGCTATATACATAAAAATACATAAATCAAATTATGTGGTGGCAAAAAAAAAAAAGAACAAACTTAAAAAATAAACAAAAACAACGGTTTTCTTAAAAATGTTCTGAATATAAATCAAATATCCTTTTTTTTCTTCACTTTTGATCAAATAAACGCCTTTAAAAACACGATATAATAAACTTTTATTATTTTGTTTTTCTGCTGTCAACATCTAAAAGGATAAAAATATATCTTGGAGCTAAGAAAAAAAAAAAGGGTTAGTTTTGGAAACTTTTTAAATCAAATGTTCTTTTCTTTTTTTTTTTTTTCTGCAAGATTGTTATATAATGGGCATTATAGTATGTATGTATGATTGTGAAACCATCAAACCAATATCATTATAATATTCATAAAATTTTTAAATGAAATAAAAAATAGAAAAAAAAAGGATAATTTTGTCCTTTTTTTTTTTTTTGTTAAAAAAAAATATTAGTTTGAAAAGAATATTTTTTGCCTAAAGAATAATGATAAGTCTTTAAAAAAAAAGTCAAAAACAATTTTTTAGGTAATTTATGACAAAAAATGCGATGAAAATTTCCACAAAAATTTTCCATGATATAGGACTTCAATAATAATAATTAATTTGTATAACCTTAATTTTTCCTTTGTTTTAAGAAATCGGAAATTTTATCTTATTTAATTATCCGATCTAAAAAATTAAATATTAAAAAAAAAAAAAAACGTGTTTATTATTATAAAATATAACAGTGAAATTTATTAGTCTCCAAACAGTAACATGAACATTGTTATATGATAAAGATTTATTTATTTCTCATGTCATATTTTTTTTTTATTTATTATTCTACATCCTTAAAAAAAAAATTGAAAAAAAATATGCTGGGAAACAACCTACATATTACATATTAAAAATTAATTCCGTTATAATAATATTTTTTGGAGAAAATAATACGTGAAAATGCTAGAAAATTATGCTAGATTTTACACCAAAAAGCAATTCTCCACAAAAATAAAACGTGAACAGAAATTTATGTTGAATTTGCGTCGTCGCAAAATTCATAAAATACGTATACTTTTATCCTGTTGATATGAAAGTTTTATACTTTCAACATACACATTGTAGGTTTATATCCTTAAAAATAATATTCATTCATATTTCAAGAATAAAGCTTCTACGATATTATTGAAAAATAAAACCATTCTTTTAAGATACAAATTTTAAAAATATTTTGTTTAGTTTATTTCGTATTTTCGTATTGTAAACATGCAAAAAATAATAATTGTTCACGAAAACGAATATAATATACTGAATAAATCTAATCATGAACAACTTTAAAAAAATTAAAATTCTAATTTTAATTATAGAAAAAATAAATATGTAATTACAAACAAATTATTCAAGTATTTTATTAATAATTAAGAAAAAAATTAAAGTATTATAAAAAATTTATAAATGTGATTTAAAAATTTTTAATTATAATAATTGTGTAATATTTGTGATTAATTGTATTTTAAAATTTCAAAATAAATGTTCGTTAGTGTAAAGTATTCCCTAAAATTGTAATTAATTGAGAAAAAAAATTCTTCAAGTTGTAATTAATTGAAAAAAAAAAAGAAATAAATGTAATTTCAAAAAAAAAAAAAAAAATGTAAATATTTAATTGTAAATTAAAAGTATTTAAAATATTTTGAAGTGGTTTTTGTGATGGTTGAACTGATTAGTGGTAACTTGTAACTGTGACAAAAATTTGTGAATTTTGTAACTGAAAAATAATTGTTCAAAAATTTAAAAAAAAAAAAAAACAAAGGTCTTCGGAAAATTTAAAAGGAAAATGTCATTGTGAAATAATTAAAAGGTTAGTGCAAATATAAGTGATTTTTTTTAAATTTTTTTTAAATATTCATAAATTTAATTTTGAGCTGTAATAGAAAAAGTAGATTTTGTCTTTTTGAAAACTAAATACGCGTGTGGTCCGATGACTTTTTCTTTGACAACTTTTAAATGTATTTAAATAAGGCTGAATATGAATATAAACTTTTAATAGAACAAAAAAAAAATTTTTAATTAATTAAGCCGTTTATTTTGAAAGTGAGGTAAGTCCACTTTAGGTAAAAAATGAGATAAAGTGATTTTCAGATCAAGATCAATATGCCCTTTCAACTATTTATAATATTGAAGTTATTATGTAATATTATGGCCTAAAATTTTCCAACAGTAAGCTTTTATATGAAACTTCTATATGTCAGCTTAGATATAAAACCTTGAATATCTCGAAACAAAACTGAATGGACTTAACCCATTTTCAAAATAAACAGCTCAACTTTAAAATAAAATTTAAGTTTCAAAATTTCTAAATTTTTTACACATTTTTTTTTCAACCAACTTCCAATGTGAGCTTCCAATGTCCAATGTAATAAATGTCCTAATTGAGTGGACTTGAATTTTTTCTGTTGACTGCTTTACAGAGTCGACAGTAATTTTTTCTTATGCTCACTGCAATAAATGAGCAGTTAGTTTAAAAATCATTTAGAGGCAAGTTAATAAAATTGTTAATAAGAAAAAATTTAAAAGTCACTGAATGTTTTTTTTTTTTCAAAAATAAATTTTACATTCAGGATTCTTTTAGCACTGTCCTCTTAAAAATCGGCCTAAAATTGTGACAGTTCTTTTACAACACAGTGCTCGTCACGGTTTTAACATGAATTTGAACAATTCTGATATATGTATGTAAGACGAATTTTTCCATACACTTTTTTTACGCACTCTATTCGATTTTAGAGTAAATTTTTTTAAAATTTTCATAGTAAGTAAATAAGTGATAGTACATATAATAATAAAAATCCTTAGGTCATAATCTAGTTCTAATTTTTCAAAAAGCATTCATTTTCTATGATAAGAACAGAACCAGTAACGTGCAGTAAACCTAATACTTATGTATGTAACACTAGATTGGACTGATCGAGATTTTTAGTCTTATTTTAAATATAATATCATACTTTTGAACTAAGACCTGGAAACCTTATCAATTCCTCTATTCACTCTTTTTTCAAAGATTTGTATCGCAATAATTTTGTAAAGATTTTTTTCTATATTAAATCCATTTTAACATTGACACGTAGAAACCCTAAATATTTTTAAAATTAAAAATCAAAGTTGAAATAGCAAAAAAAGAACGTACAATTCTGGAAAATACCCTTTTCAAAATAACGTTTATGTTAAATTGATAAAATTCCTATTCAAATTTTATTCACCCTTCAATACTTTCTCTGTTAATATTTTAAATACTTTCGAAACTCTTTTTTTTCCACTCAAACACAAAATGTTGTGAAAAAAACAAATCAAGTGTAAAAATCTTTAAAAAATTCTAAAAGTAATCTTTGTAAGTAATTCTAAGAATTTCCTTCATTCATGAAAACTTAAAGCATCATGATTCTATTTTATATGGAAAAGCTTTTTGGTTTGTTTTTTTTTAATTTTAGATGGCTTTAGATAATTTTTCTAAAGTCCTCTAGTTAAATAAGACGAATGATTGAATTTAAAACTTTATTTAAGTTTTTTTTTTATCTCTATACCTTAAAAATATTTTAACAGTTACATACTAATAAATTTCTACCTTCAAAATACTTTTGTTTTTTTTACTTCATCCTTCTAAATTTTTAGTTGCAGATGCTTTGAAAAGTTAAAGAATTTAAATAATGGTAAAAGTTTTTAGATATTTGTTTTTAAAATACGAAAATTATTTCAATATGAAAAGTTTCCAAAATAAAATTTGTTTAAACGAATTTTATAATTTTTAAGAAGAATTTTACTGTTGAAATTTTATTCAACTTTTATTTTAATATTTTTTTTTTGATTTTTCTTTTATTATTTTTCTAAGAATTAGAATTTTCGAAAAAGTTAAATTTGAAAAAAAACAGAAAAAAAAGAATTTAATTTGAATATGTGATGAGAAAACAAGAAAATTTAAAGATTTCGGCATAAAATAATCCGGTAGAATTTTAATTAAATTTTGAAAGTTTTCTCATTTTTGATTGTATTTCTTTGAAATTTCATTGGAATTTATAATGGCCGTATTCCCTTAGATTGTGTGTTTTTATATTAACAATCAAATACATTAATCCAAAGTCTATAAATATTTTATAAAGTATAAAAAAAACTTAAAAATATTACAGTTCCTAAGAATGTCACATAATTATGTGTGTATGTATTGTACATACTACATACAAATTTGAATTATTGCGGATATGTTTGCTTTCTATTAAAAAAAAAAAAAAAATGTGTACTAATGTCACGAGAATAAGAAAGAGGCAAAAAAAAAAAAAAGATATTCCGTTGATGTAAATTTAACCTTGTCATCAATTTTATATGATACGAATAACACACATATACATTATTTAGCTTGAATAAATTGTGATGGATTGGGATGTTAAAAATTTAAGATTTTACAAATATAAATTTTTTCTGTCATGTTAAACATACGCCAAACATTCTTTTTCATCAAATTTAATTTTTCTTATTTAAAATGATGACAACAATTTATTTGATTTTTTTAGTTTGTAAAAGTGGGCGGTCAGTAGCCAAAGCGGTATAGGGTGCTGACTTCTAAAACTGAAGGTTTCATATTCGAATTCGCCTAAGTTCACTCAGCTTGGAATGAATACCAATTTATTTGAGTTGAGTATGAGTGCTCAGTATTGAAGTAGTACTGACCATGAGCAACTACGAAAACCAACTACATTCGTAATCCACTTAAAACTGTAGGTGTATGTAATATGACAGAAAATATCGTCACGAAACCTCAAATTATTGTAATTTGTGAGGAGGCCAAGGTCCAGCTAGGACAATGGTGCAATTATGATGAAAAGACAAAGTTTAGCAATAAACTAACTTAATTTGCTCTGAAGTAGCGTAGTTTTTATTGGCATAGTATACATCTTCGAGAACGTCAAATGATTGTCAATTGTTGATATTCAGCAATTCAACGTTTTAAACTGAATTTTATCAATCGATTATTTGACGTTTTCGAACATGCACATAGCTTGAGAAATATAAAAAACTTTACTTCGTGTATTGTAAATAGTTCGATTCTTTTTCCTTCTAAATTTTCAATTTTGATTTATTCTAAGCAGTCAAAATAACTAAATTTGAATTGAAATTTTCTGATGTACTAGAAAAATCTAATCAAATTATCGAAGACAATGAATTCGCAACAAAAATGTATTCTTTAAACTTTTAAATTAAGTTAAAGAAAAAATTATTTTCAGTCTAATTTAAATAGTTTATTCATTTCTTTCATAATCACCTCCTGATTTTTTTGGCATGTGTCATCTTAATATCCTAAAACGTAACACATTTTCTTTGAACAAGTAGAAAAAAAAAGAAAAAAACAAAAAAAAGAACAAAAAAATAAAAGCTCTTTGTATAACAACTTCGATTCCTGTTTACTTTTATTATTCAAATATTTTCATCTGATAATACTTTTTAATTACGTTAATCGATTAAAAACTTTAAGGACATACAGACATATCATTAAAAAAGATTCATTCAAATACAAAATCTAAAATCTCCTGAATTATAATGTCCTTCACAATACACGTGATCAACAAAAATATTATAAAATATCAAAATTTTATTTGTCATGGGATACAATCAGAACCCAACTTTCAGAAAACACTTTTTTTGTTGTTTTAAACAAATTTCTAAATATTTATTGAAAACATATTGTTTACGGTTGTTAAACACGTGGGTTATATTGATTATATACATACATATTTATGTACTTAAATCCTTTTAGTTACACACATGCTACAAAAGATCAATTCTAAATACCACTTATATGAATATTGCAAATATGTAATTTATTATAATGTGTTTGTATAAGTTCATATTTACTTCAACCCACCACAAATAAAGTTATTTTAAAAAGAATTGCTCATTTTGCGTATCACATATGTTTAAAATTTATTATAATTCACTTTCAGATAAAAGTTTTTAACAAAAGAAAGTAAAAAATAAACTTTTTTTTGTGTGTTTATCTAAAATGGTAGATAAAAACAAGGTCATATTCAACAATAACCTAATAAAAGTATCCTTAAGGTATTCTCCTACGAATGATAATAAATACATAAGGACTTAAAATATCAACATTTTATGATGATAACATTTTTTTTTTTTTAATTTTGATAAATTTATATGTTATCAAGTTTACATAATATACAAAATAAGAAAAAAGATTTAAATCAAATGATATACTTAGTTTAGAACTTTGTGAATTCTTATTTTTTGTTTGCTTTTCTTCTGCTTCAAAAATAAGCAAAATCCTCTTTGGTTCAATTTTATTCGCATTCTTTGTATGGTATGGATGGATAATTAACCCTTTACAGAATAAATTGTTATATATGTATATAGATAGAAAAAAGTATTGAAAATAATTAGATATTTTTGATATTTTAATTGGATAAAAAGATGGATCTGAGTGTACACATAGTGGGCCCAATCATCTGTAATAAAATGATGAGCAAGGAGATATATTTTGGCTCGTTGGAGTTTATCATCTACAGTCCAGAAAAGACTCTGTCCTCGTCAAGTTAACTTGAGGTTTTATGACAGTTTTCTATCGGAATTTAAGTGTTTCTTTCTGGAGATTTTTTAGACTTTTTGTTGCTAAAGAACCAAGTCATACACTACTTTTTAGAAAAATGTGAAAAAGTAAACATTTTTTTTAAGGAACATCTTCAATAAAAAAAATTAACAGTTATAGATTGATATAGTATATATAAACAGAAATATCACAAAACTATAAAGGTTTTCAAACTGAACATGCTTACAGGCAATTAAAAAGCAAAACGAATATCATAGACACAGAAAAACTTCATAAGAATAAATTAAATTTTAAATATTTTCCGCGATGAAAAATTGAAAAAAAAAAAAAAAACTACAAAGAATACAAAGCCAAAAATGGTTTCATATGTGATAGAGGGTTAAATTTTCGATACCCAATTAATATAATTCAAGAAAAATGTTTTACCATATGAAAAGAAAATGTTGAAAATATCTCTTTAACTTTACATGTCGAGTTCATATTCATAATGGAAATTGAAAAGCTATCTAAATAAGCTGTATACGAGTTTATGCGAGTTTAGGTTAATCTTTAAAAAAAAATCTCTTGATAATTTTCACATTAACTTAATTAAATTATTCGTAGAAATACTTAATCACTTAAAATGTTCTTGTTTATTTAATTGAGTAGAATAAGATATTGACAGGACTATGTTAATGATTTTAAGATCGCATAATAAAGATACAAATATGATATTATAAAAATAATGAAAGATACAATGGATTGGAAAACAATAAAAATGATTTGAATCTGGATCTATAGTTTCTTTTTAATTCTTCTAATGTGAAATCTATTTATTTAATTGGTTTTTTTTTTTGTTCTTTACTTAAATGAGAGTAAGATTAGAATCTTAACGACGAAAATAATATTTGAAAAATGAGTTTTGAATTTTTAATACAATTTTTAAATGGAAAGTTGAAAATTTCAGTAAGAACAAATTTTCCTTTTAAATTTATGAGAATTCATTACGTGAAAATTAAGGTTTGAAATTTATTTTCGTGAAATCCTGGTAATTTGGAGATTGTAAATTTTAAAAAAAATATATTAAATAGTGTTTCCATATAATATTCAATTGCTATAAGAATTATTGCCACGGAAAGTAAGATAATAGAGATTCTTCGAAAGCTTTTCTGTGACCGAATTATTTAGAAAAATGACAACTCCTGATTTTTTTTTGTGGGGCTACTTAAAAGGACGGGTTTGCACGATAAGACATAAGTAATTCAGAAGTTTAAGCAAAATATTCGTGCTGAAGTAGCAAATTTAGAGCTCGAAACGTTGCGTGCCTTAATGCAAAATGCATTAAAAAAAGCAATTTATTGTGTCAGGAAGAAAATGGAGGTCATTTAAATGATATTATTTTCCATACATAATCAAAAAAAAATAATTAAGCAATTACACATTTATTTAAAAAAAAAAAAACTATAATAAAAAGTTAAAACTACAATGAATCAGTCGAAGTTGGCCCACACTGTAGAAATGAAAAACATTAATAGCCGGTTTCACAGTGAGGCTTAAGCGAAGCTTAAGTCTTAAACTGAGTTTATTCACTTTTTTTAGTTCCACAGTGGAAGTTAAACTGAGTTTAACTTGAAATCTAGTAGTCTTTATCTGAGGCTTAAGCTATCTACAAAAGCTTAGCTAAGCTTTGGCTTAAGCTTCCACTGTGAAACTGGCTAAAAGTTTTTTTTACTTACCTAAAAAATTATTCATGGGAGAAAAAACACTCGTAGCAATTTTGAAGATTCCATTTTTTCAACGTTCTATTTTCAGTATACTTAAAGTTTTTTATAACAAAACAAAAATAAAAGTGAAAAAAGTTGAAAAAACACTAAGCTACAATATAACGACCAGTATTGGCACGGCCCAGTTAAATTTATTAAAAAAACTGATTCTGACTTAACTCGCGCTTGGAAAGTTGAACACTGCATGTAAAATATATTTAAAAAAACAACATATTCTTTGTCACAAGTAAAATTTAAAGCATGTTTTGAAATTACCGTACACGCACATGATAGTTCCTTTTGTATAATTAATTTATTTCTTTACTTTTTCAGCTAAGATAAATTCCCACCTTTACACCAACACCGTTATTCCTTCCATCTCATTAAAAAAATACTCGTAAACTTTATAATAATCAAGTTTTTTTTTTAAATTTTATTTTCAGAATTTGGACTAACAATTCGTACTCAGTTGTGGTGTTGTACGTTTAAAATGGAAAAATAAAAATTAAAAACACAAAAAACAAAATGTGAAAAAACACAAACTTGAAAGTGAAATGAATAAAAAATTGTGAAAAAATTTAAATTTCAAATAAATATTCTCTTATATAAAAATGTCTTCAGATATATTTGAAAATCGGACTGAAAATTTTGCTCTACTAAATGGTAGTGTAGTCAGTGGATATGATATTACGATTTTATTATCATCAACATCATCATCATTGTCACCGTTACTGTCATCAACGTCTTCTTCACTTCCTTCAACAACATCAACATTACTATCAACTATTACAACAGTATCTTCATCAACATTATCTTCAATTACAAACAATAATAACAATAAAAATGTTACAAATCCTGCTGGTGTTCTATTATCAATGGGACGTCTTCAAATTTCATTATATGCTATAATATTCTTTTTAGCTGTCATTGGAAATTCTTTAGTGATTTTAACATTAGTTCAAAATCGTCGAATGAGAACCATAACAAATTTATTTTTATTAAATTTAGCTGTATCTGATTTATTATTGGGTGTATTATGTATGCCATTTACACTTGTTGGTGCTTTATTACGAGATTTCATATTTGGTGAATTCATGTGTAAAATTTTACCGTATTTACAAGGTGAGTTTATAGTTTTCTTCTTTTTTTTTTGTCGTTTTTTTATTTTTTCTAAGAAAATAAGGTTAAGTCACGTTCATTTTATCCCTTCAATTTATTATTCTGTTACACATAAAAAAATATTTATCAAGGATAATGTGGGTGTGCAAAAAAACAAGGCAATTTTTTGTGAGACCTAAAAGTCTAATAAATTACAGGAACAGAAATGAAATAAAAAAGGACTTTAACAGAAATAAACTAAATTGGAACATATGTGTGTTTTATGTATTTTTGTATTTTGAAGGCCATCAAAATTATTTTTTTCATAATTTTTATCGTCACAGAAAAAACATTTAAATTTTTAAATCTACAATGGAAATTTCTGCAAAGTTATGCAAAAAACAAATTGAAACAAATTGCAATATTGTCAGAAAAAAATTAGAAAGCAATTTTTCAACTTTCGATCATCTACACCACAAAAATATTACTTTTTGTTATTCACACATTGAAAATATCTCAGGTGTAAATTTGATATGAAAAACTATATAATATTAATAATGCCACTATTAAAAAAAACCGTGTTATCCTTACAAATATCCTTTCAAAGAACAAGAAAACAAATTTCACAATTTTACACAGTTTAATCAATCACTTTGATGTGTACAGTGTGGGAAGAATACATTTCACTGGGGAATTTTCTTTTTATTTTCTTTTTCAATTACTTAAATAAATTTAAAGTTTTTATCAAAAATAAAAAAAAAAGTAGAAATAATTTATTCGTACAAAAAAATGTGTCACCACAATCTTTTTGAAAATACCTATGTATATTTTATTCACGATGAAAACATTTTAAGTAAATTGGCTTCTGTTTTTTTTTTAGCGGTTTTGAAATATACCAAAAAATTATAAAAGGTGAATTTCTTATCTCATATCAAATTAATTTTTCTTTCTTCGGTACGACACATTAACCTCAATTTTTCTGACTTTTTTATGCTTTAGTTTTATTCGGAATGTGGGCTTTTAGAGTTAGCAAAAAAGTTACGAAATAACAGGAAAAAAGGCACTTGTGGTCGATGTTAACAGATTCTGTTGATTAGACATTCTTTAAACTTTCGTACAAACTTTTTGACAGCTCGTAAAAAAAAATTTGACAGGACAAAAATTAGTGTTCCAGTTCAAAGAAATTAACGAAATACAGACGAAAACTTGCAGTATTCTGTTAAGTTACAAGGATACTAGTCTTGTCTTTTATAATAAATCTGTATCTTGACCTTAATGGTTCAGACTTTCACGGTTTCATTTACAATTCTCAGATTACTTTGTTGAACTGTAATGTAAAGATTTTATTTATCTTAACTGTAAATAATGCTTTTGTCAACAAAATAGCATTTCAAAAAGCAAATTACAATTCCATAGTAGTTTTCGAATCAATCAATTGACAGCTCTATAAAAATTTTGAAAAATTTTCGTGACCAGAATATGAATTTTTAAAAATCTACTATGTAGTTTAGCAGAAAATCCAGAAAAAAACCCGAAAACCCGTCAATTTTGACCAAAATTGCTGTGCATATTACTAAAATTACAATTACCTTTGTATATCCATTATTAATCATTTAAAATTGCTAATACATATTTCCATTTTGTCACAATTATTCAATAATTTTTCAAACTTTACATCACACTTGTACTACATTGAATGTGTCACTTTTAGATACACACATCTCATGTTTTCCAATTTCATTAACACATTCGATAAATTATCGTTTTCAAATTTCACCCACAATGTTTACATTGATAGAATGTATGTAAACTCAAAATTTCGATATTTGATATTTGCAACTTGTTGAGTATATATTGTTGTCCTTTCAAATAAATTTAAGAATTTAAATTGAATTTCTGGTAAACATATCAACAAGAATTTTATTATTTTATTTTGTGGAAAAATACCCCAAGAATACGTGTAAATTTTTGGTAAAAAAACAGCCACACATATTCACGTACATATATTTGAACAACGTCTAAAATGTTGGATGATTCAGACATGTTTAATTCCTTGAAAATATTTTTAAAATGAAATAATTTCATTTTTAAATCTCATTCACAATTTTTGTGCTTATGAAAATAAAAATTTTGATTGTCATGACGTGTTTCCCTGTCACTATCACACACTAATTATTATTATTTTTTTTTTGAAAATATCGGAGAAAAATTCCCTTAAAGCAATTAAATAAAATTTAATTCAAATATTTTCGGTGTATTGTAATTTTAATTTCTGAAAGTAGTTTTACTGAGGCCTTTTAACATTAAAAAAAACAATTCGATCCTTTTAGCTTAATTTCTCCATAGACACGTGCAAATACTCTCAGCTGTTACACTCTTTATATGTGTGATATCACACTGTTAATTACCATTAGGATGCTAAAATACATATTTAATGAATTATCACGGAATTTTTCAATTTACGAAAAAAATATAATTCTCGAATTATTATAAATAAAAAAATTATGAAAGAAAAAAAGTTACATTTCCACATCCTTCAATAAAAATGTCATGTGGCGTACAAAAAAATTTCAAATCTCTCTCGTATTTAATTTCTGTTTTTTTTTTTTCATCCTTATTTTTATTTAATCTAAAAATATACTTAACAAAAACCATTAGAATCAGATTAAATTCAATTTGACAGGATGAAAAATGATGTCTGAATTGAAAAAAAAAAAGAAAATTATAATAGATTACATTTTTTTTCCTCTCTTCTATTGATTTCTCAATAAATTTATTGTAAGGATACCAAAAGTTTATTTTTGTTCCACAAATTTTTCAAACTTTTGTTTTTTTGCAATAAGAAAAAAATTTTGATATGTCTGAAAAAAAGAAAAAGTGAAAGCATTTCATATGCGTGATTGTCATAAGCCATAAGTCATAATTTTCATTAAATTTGTGTCCTTTAATTTTGATTAATAATATCTTCGCCTACGTAAAATCATTTGTTTTTTTAATTTGAGATTATTTTTTGTGTGTGTGTTTTTCTGAACAAATGTGAAATAAAGTAAATTGAAATTTTTTTCTCTCATCATAAAGTTATTTCAGAATTTTTCTTTTTTTTATGAAATGACATGCAAACCACTTTATTCATTATCTGATAGTCAAAGTCAATTAATTAAATCTTAATTTCAAACAAAAATTTTTTTTCTAATTCTTTTGCAGCATGTTCAATATCTGTATCAGCATGGACACTTGTCGCTATTTCATGTGAACGTTATTACGCAATATGTCATCCATTACGTTCAAGAACATGGCAAACATTAAAACATGCATACAAATTGATTGCATTAATTTGGATTGGAAGTTTAGTATTTATGTCACCAATTGCAATTCTCAGTAAATTGATACCAACAAGTAAAGGTAAAAATTTAATTTTTATTTATTTCATTTTCATTTTCAGGAAATTTATCCTTTAAAAACAAACCACAAAACAAAAATTAATAAAAAGTACAAAAAATAGAAACACCTTACTTTAGAAATTTAGACACAAAATTTAAGTGTCTGTAGTCCTTTTATATTTCCTATTTCCTTTTTACTTAAATGTAAATTTTATAAAATAATATTAAATTTTTTTTTTATTTACAAGTTTCTTAAGAAAACATTTACCTAATCCTTTTTGGTATATTTTAAGATATAGATTCATTACTAGGGTTGACCGAATATTCACTAAAGGATTTTTAAAATATTATTTCTTGAAGAGGTTCAGTTATGTTTTTTTATGTTGTTTATTGTGTTGTAAGATACTTTTTAAAAGCCTATTTTTTTTGTACTTTGGAAAACCTTCTTGAATCCTTTTTCCGAAATTTTAATACTGGTATTTGAAATTTTTTGTTTATAACAAATTGACAGGTTTTTGAAACATCTTATATGATAATGCGATGTACCGGAATTTTAACTACTGGTAAACAAAAATTAATTGAATGAAAGTAGAAAATTATTTTCCACCTCATTTATTTTGGATTTATATCCTTTTCTTTTCCATTTTATCCTTTGTAAGTCGATAGATTGTACTTTTCTAGAGAATATTTTAAATAAAATAGCTAGTAAAATGTTCAACAAAAATACAAACATATCTCTAATTTTCAATAAAAGGTTTAAAACCACTTTTCAAAAGTGTTATGAAGGTTTTACTTATCCAAAAGGCATACAAGATTGTATCTTTATAATTATGGATGATTTATAATAGAAATTTACATAAGTTTTGTCCTATCGAATGCTATTCTATGAAACGTAAAATAAAGCCCTAAATCCAAATATTCATTAATAAAGTAGCTCTTGTGAAAAAAAACACCCTGTACCATTCATAAATAAATCCTTATATAGAATTTAATAGCTAATGTACACACGTACTTTCTAAGTTTTGACAGGATTTTCATTAGAAAAGATTTTAATGTAATTTCCAAATTATACTTCTCATAAAATACACGCATAACACGCTTCATAAGTGACACAGTTTTTGTTCAATTTTTTTTTTTTGTTTCTTTTCTTCATCTTATTTTACTTGACCAAAATTTAATAATCAAGACACGAAAATTCGTAAAAACTAAAATAATACGAAAAAAACCAGTAAACTTTTGAAGTACGTTAGAAAGAAACATTAAACACTTATCACAATATGACTTCTTATTTTTTATTGTTTGTGCAATACAATCATCAACAATAGCAACAACAATGAAAATAGTACTAAATACATACACATGTGTTTAAGTATATACTTAATCATTTCAGGCCATCATAAATGTCGTGAAGATTGGCCACCAGGATCAAAACAATATGAAAGAGCTTTTAACATTTTCTTAGATATAATTCTCTTGATTATACCACTTTTTTTATTAAGTGCGACATATACGCTCATATCAAAAACATTATGGCATGGAATGAGAGCAGAAAAAAGTGCTAAAAATAATGGTACACAATCAAGTAAGTCAAATAAAAACTATGTATATAAAAAATAAAATTTATGTAAAAATACACGCTTGTTTATTTTTATGTGATAAAATTTATTCTCAGATTGATTAATTATGCATACATTACTATTCAAAGTATCTATACTTATTTATCCTTTTGTTTTGTGTTCTTTTTTTCGAGAATAAAAATTATACGTGTAATAAATTTTGGTAAACTTTATTTTTAGCTGACAACCTAATGGAGGTATTCATTAATAAAAGTGGTTCACCAAGTAATCGTAGTTTTATTTCTTATAAGACAACATCACGTGAAAATTTGGCTAAAAATTGTCAACAATACACAAATCATTGTTTTAAAACACCGATTATTATAAAAGAATTTTCATATTCAACACGAAGAAAACATGGTCTTCGTAGGTAAGAAAAATATTTAATAAATAATCAAAACCCATGCTTAAATTTAATTTCATCACTAAGGCTATAGTCAGACGATAGAGTTTTCTATAGTTTTCATGTGATTCTCGAAAAAATTTACAAAGGTGAATGAATTGAAAAATTATATCTTTTATTTTTAATGTGATTTTTGAATGTGTTTAAAAAGCCTCAATAAGGTGAGCTTTAAATGGGAAATATTACATATGAATGTTGATGGAAAACTATCTCATCTGGCTATGGCTTAATAGTTCTACTCATAATCAATTATATCATTATATTTTTTTTCTTTCTTTTTCTCTGGTTATTTATTTTCATAGAACAAATATTGAAAAAAGTCTTCAAAATAAGAAACGTGTTATTAAAATGCTTTTTATGGTTGTATTAGAATTTTTTATATGTTGGACACCATTATATATAATAAATACAATTGCATTATTTAATCCATCAGCAATATATAAAGATCTTGGTTATACAGCAATAACAATTGTTCAATTATTAGCATATTCATCATCATGTTGTAATCCAATAACATATTGTTTTATGAATCGTGGTTTTCGTAAAGCATTTTTAAATTTATTTCGTTGTTTCAAAAGATTTCGTACGCCAAAACGAAAGATCAGTATTGGAGGAGGTGGAACTGAAGAGACTGACCTAGAAATAGCTAGGTTTCAATGTCAACGATTTTGTACAGATTCAACTCAATCTTATTAAAAAGTAAAAATTTTAAAATTAAAAATTTAAGAGATTTGCAGAAACAAAACAAACAAAAAAAGTAAAAGTATTTTCGAAATAATTTAAATTGATTTTTTTTTAATCAAAATAATAAAAAATGTAAATTTGTGAAATTTAATTCAAAAATAAAATAAATATAAAATTGTAAATTTTAAAATAAATTTTTTTTTAATTAAAAATTTTGAAATTGTAATAAAATAATGTTTAAAAATTTTAAGGATATTCATGATTTTTTTTTAATTGATTTTTTTTATTGGTGCTATTTGCAAAGTGTAAAAATTTTGAAATGCATACTAGAATAGCGTGTAATTAAATAAATATATTTCAAATTATTCTCATGTTGTAAAACTAAGTTCAAAATAAAATACATCCTATATTAAATTTAAATTTCAAAATTGACTTTTCATTTAAATTATCAAAAATGAAATTTAAACATTAAAAAATGGTAAGTATGCAACCCAAAAAAGCCATTCTTATGGAATGTAATTTTAATCCTTAACAAAAAATATTCCTGTTAAGAAGACATATCAGTCAAATTTTTGTTGTTGAAAGGATCCGTTAATATTTTTCATTCTAAAATTTTTGTCTATTGTAATAGAAGTGACTTAGCAATAATTTTAAAGAAAACACACATTACATGCATAATATTCTTCGAATTCGACAAAAAACTTTTTCTAGCTATCTCACAATATCTACCTATTCAGGCTATATTGAAATATAAGTCCTTAAAAGTTAATATTCAATTGGGTAGGATTTTATTTTTATTTTCTTGTCAAAAATAATTCTGAAGTTTTTCATAAACAGCTTTTTCGAAACTAATAAAAAAACAATTTTTATTCGAAAAAGATATTTTTAATGAAGATGAAATTATTGACAAAAAGTCTTTCTCTATCATTTTCGACAAAAGCTTATTCGATGTTTTTCGAAATAGCTTTTTCCCAAAATCTTCAGCCGTTTTATGGAAAAAATCCACTACAAAAGTCAATATTTAAAAAAAAAAAAACGAAGAAGAAATTCAATCTTAACTTTATGGTATACATTGTGAGCGCTCTGAATGAAATTTGGAACACAGATTGTCTTTCAATAAGAAAGCTTTAATTAAAAGTTTATAAAAAGTATTTACCAATGTATATAATATGTATTATTATTAGTTGTTAGTACAGAAAATCGAATAGATTTTGTCAATTTCTTCATTATTTTTTGACAAACCTGAATAAAGTTTGGAAATTATGTTTCACGTTTATTTGTTTTCAATAAAAGGAGAGTTGTTTCAACAGAATTCAAATGTTTATGTTATGAATCTGTTTTATTACTCTGAAAAAGAATATTTATATTTTTGGCCTTGTTTTATGTTCTTACTATTTCTCACTAATTTCAAAGTGCTTTAAAAAACACCGTTACACAAATACTTTATTACTTAGTAATCATAATTGATCACAATAATTGAAATTAAAATTTCATAAGACAAAAATAAAATCTGACTAGCTATTAGTTAGAAAATGGTAAATTACAATCAAAACCTAATTATATTATTTTCTGTTTTTGATAATATATGTGTACGTGACCGAAGTACTAAAACAAAATGAAAATCCCTTGAATGTCTGAATTTCCAATCTAAGTATATCGAATTAATTACATTTGTTTTATCGTGAAATAAATAAAATATTTATAAATATTTTGTAATTTCTTCGAACAATAGAAAATAATAACTCACAGATTCAATTCAGTTGACTTAAATCTATAAAAAAAAATTTATTATTGAATAAAAATTCTATGACAACACATACACACACACAGAAACATAAAAACGACTTCTATACCTTTTTTTCTTTTTTCCTTTTTTAAAAGATTTTACGTTTTTTTGCCAAATAACACTAAATTTTTTCCTATTTCTTTTAAATTATTTATTAAAATTGAAAAACGTGATCCGATTAAAAGAAAAATCCGGAGAAGAAAAAAAAAACATTTTTGCACATACTTTTCACTTTGTGTTTATATACATTTTTTTTTATTTATGGTTAATTTACTCACCATTTTATTAAAGGTAAATTTTAATATTGAACGAAAATGAATGTTTATAGAAAATATAAAGATTTTTTTTTTCTTCGAAAACACAAAAAAAATGCGAAGAAAAAACACAAAAAAAAATAAACATACATAATATTTACAACGAAAATCAAATTTTGCCATATTCTCTGGAATTCAGTAAATCTAATATTACTTTTTTTTTTCATTTTTAAACCATTCAATAAACCGATAAGTTCGAAGAAGAAAATAAAAAAGGTCTAAGAAGAGAAATCCTTTACACCTGCTGGAATTTAAAATTCTTGAAACACACATTTTATTTATGATAAAAAATAAAAAAAAACAAATTTACTTTATTAATATAACGGAATTTCACAATAACAACAAAAACAAATTGTAAACATGATTTTGTTTTCTACGTTGTCACCAAATTTTTACTGTGAAAAAGTATCTTTAAAAAGTAAAAAATAAAAATACTTAAAAAAATTTGTAAAAAGATTCAAGAAAAAAATGTGACATTTGGAATAAAAATGAAACAGGATTTTTTGCTTTTATTCAGGAAGCAAAATTTAGAAATAAAAAAGCAAATGGAAGTGAAATAAATTTGCATATATGCTTGAACAAATTGAAAGTAAAAAATTTGAAAATAAAACACACTCTGATTTTTTTTGAATTTAAGTAGGTAATACCAGATTTATTTTTCAATTTATGACTAACGTGTGAGTATGTGCACTAAAAAAATACATTATTTAGCATGAGTAAGAGGAAAATAGTCCTAAATTATTCATGGGAAAATTTTATAGAAAATCATTCGAACTAAGCAATGAATTTTTTTTTCTTATTAATATTTTATATGTCGTGAATTCCATTTAAAATCACTGCTTCAGTTTTTCAAGATTTTGTGATAATTATCGTTTTTTATTGAGTTTTTCCTAGAAAAATAAATAAGGTCAAAACTAGTTTTGACACTCAGTGTTTCTTATTGACACCAGTCTCATAAAAATCGGAACAAAGGGAGTAAAGATGTGAGGGTATAATTGTGCCACTTGATCCTTCCTGGAAGACAAATTTCGAAAAACTGCGTAAGCAAAATATGACAAGATGTGACAAGTAGATTTTCAAATAAAATTTTTATTATTACTTTTAGAGTTCGAAAAATCCTTAAACACCCGTCAGCTTCCCTACAATCTGGTACCACACCAGTTCCATAAAACCTAGCTTACCCGGTATTGAAATACCTACTTCCACTTTTCCTCCTTGGAGGATTTTGGAGGTTGGAGTTTAGAATTTTTGTTCTGCTTAACAATCCAATAATTTGAACCAACAATCATTTCTCTGTCTAAGATTGTTTTGAATGTAACATTTGGTCATGAATAAACAAACAGACTCTTTGTAGAAGCTTATTCACACCGTGTTCCTACAGTGTAAAAGTTAAAAATGAAAGAATAAGGATATGGTTGGTTGGTTGGTTGACGTGGCGGTTCTTTGGATTATTTCCGAAGACCCAAATATCACTAACCGTGCCCTTTTGATACCACACACCGACACACCTCTTAGTTTTCAATCAAAGGGTTGGAGGCCTTCTTTCACACAATAAGGATATGCTCTTATGATTTGTTGTCTTAAAGAACCTACTAAATCTACACCCAATTGTGTATGTATTTTTTGCAAAATTTCCCATTATTTACACAACCTTAGTTTTTTTTATTTTACACATAAAAGCCCACAAATTTACATAATGTAACTTTAAATGTTCTACTATTTATTTTTTAGAATAAATAATTTTGAACATTCTTTTGTTTGAAAAAAAAAATGAGATACATTTTTCATATGGTCAAATTACATTTTAACACATTTTTTTCTTACACAAAATAAATTACAAAATTCCACAGTAATTTAAAACATTTTTTAATACAAATATTCTTGTGATTTATATTTTTCTAGTTCAACAAAAATTAATATCTTCATTTTAATGTTCTCTCTTAAATTTAATTTCATTACTCAAAATAAAAATTAAAATAGAAATCTTATATGGAATGCGTAATATAAAAATGTTTAATATATTCTTAAAATGGTCCAAAAAATTATTTATCAAATGAATAATATAGAAAACTTGTTTCTTGATTAATTTTTTTTTTCTAAATTCGTCACGTATTATGAACAATATGTTAATTAGAATAAAATTAAAACACTAACACGTGTTAAAAATTTAGATTATTATTATCAAATATCTTATGAAATTCTTAAAAATCTCATTTTTTTAAAATGAAGCATAAATCTTCATTCTTAGAATGTGTGTTCTTTTTTTTAAATTTGTGATTTTTTTTTCTGTTATTCAAATTTTATGAGAAATACTTAATTATATTCAGGATGTACTTTATTTTAATCTCTTCAAAGATAATTAGAAAAAAAACAAACAACAAAATTTTCTAAATAACACACAGAAAATAAGAATCTTATTCTGAATCTAGCATCTATGATGTAGCAAACTGAAATTTATAATACGTATTTCAATTTAAAAAGATATTCTATTATTATTTTTCTTGCTTTTTCATTTTAATTTCTTCCTTTTTTCTTTCATTCTTTTTTGTTAGAAAAATCATTCGCTAGAATTCATTAATTTATAATTTAAAGTATGCGGTGTAGAAAATCTCATCAACATTTATTTTTTCATGATCTAGCTTTATTTAAAAATTTTCAAGATAATTTTACACGATAAAAATAACATTTAAATTTATTGTAAGGAAAATATATGTAAATAGATACATATGTAGATAGAAACATGAAACAAAGGAAGCAGTTTCCTAGAATTGTATCTAATAGATTATGCGTTATAAATAAGAACAGAAGAAAAAAATTAACAAAAACAATTCTAAACAAGATTAAAGATTAAAATTTAAATTTGATGTCAGCTTGTGTTGAAAATCTTAATAATGTATCTAATAATTCTGTAAATTTTGTTGTTGTTTTTCCTTTTCTCCGAAAAAACAAAAAAAATTATTTTATTCATCAGATAAAGTTTATTTTGAATTTATTGAAAATTTATAATGTGTGTATATGTAAAAAGCTGATGATTAGAAAGAACTGAAAAAAAGTCGTAAAATTGTTTAAATAAAAAAAAACATAATGTGATGTTCTTTATCTAATAAATATTTAAATTTGTAATTTGCGTGTGAATAAGAAACAAAAAGAAAATAATAAAAATAATCAACATCATTCTAAAATTCAAAATGGTTTGTTTTATTTTCACATTTTACGATTAATTTTGTTTTCTTTTGACACCAGAATCGATTGTAGTAATCAATGTAGTAGACTAAAAACAAGAAAACGACATTCGTTTCGTCTAGGATTCGAACCCAAGACCTTTTACCTTGCCGGAGCACTGTTCTACCAATTAAACTATCGGATGACATGTCGCTCGCTGTTCTTATAGTTACTACGTAAACGGTAAACATAGATGAAGAATACTCAAATCACCTATCTTCAGATAGACAGTACTTAATATTCGGGCTAAATTCCGTCAGCGGTTAAGTTCTCTAGCCAAAAGTTAACAAAACGAATCATAATACAGCTGCTGATGAAGAAATCTTCCATTAGACCTGAACGTGTTTGTGCTTATGAAAGAATCAATTTTCTTTAATCTTAAGTCTTTAAGGATATTTCTGACATTTACATGCTTATTTCTTTAAACAGGGATGTGAGGTAAGATAAGAAAGTGTTAAGTATGGACTGTTGCTTAATTAAACTAGATTAAATCACCCCTAGATTTTTATCATGAATGAGAAAGAATAATTTCCTGAAAATTTCTACATTATATATATCAATAAAAATCAAATTCTTGAATATATAAGATACTACGTATCCCTTGACTAAAATATGGTATGTGTCAGAATAATAATATCTTTGGTAAACCAATAATATTAATTTCTTATTTCCACTAAATGAACGATACACATCATTCAACATTATTTAATGATTTCATTATAAACAAATGTACTCGTATATTTACTACATCCATGCTTGTGTGCTTTCATGCATATGCTCACGTATTTATGTACATACTCGTACATACATATGTGTACCATTAAAAATACAACTTATTTTACAATATAAATTATTAGTTATGCCACAGACAATATATTATACTCGTAAAGTTACTTATTTATTTTTTATGTATTTTGAGATGAATTAATTACATAAAAATAATATCAATATGCTCATTTATTTTGTTTATTCAAACCACACACGAAAAATATGAGAATTTTTTCATATTGGAAAATTCATTCATTTTTATTCATTTCCAAGAATTCAAATACATTTTCTATTTAAATAAAAGGTAATAAATTTGAAAATGAATTAACTGAATGAACATGTGTGAATGCTGTGTTCAACAAAACACAATAGAAGGATATACCGACAGCGATCAGTATCCAAGGTGGGTTAATATCTTCTTTTGAAACTAGAGATCTCATCTCAAGTTCAAATTCGAATGAATACCATTTCATTTGATTTCAGTACTGTAGGAGTAAGAAGATATTGCTTATTGACTAGAAACAAGTACATTAATACCACTAATAAGTCTTCAACCATAACGGACAGTGGTTTGCAATCCTCTTGAACTGCATGTGTAATGGTTAAGAAAAAACTTGAGTGAGTAGGTGAAGTCTGTTTTGGAACGTGAAAAAAAATTTGTAGGTTAATAAGAGAAAGTGGTTTTTCAAACTGATTTTTTTTTTCGTTTTTTTGTTTTTGACACGGAATTTATTCTATGAGAGATTTCAACAAATATTTCAAACTGAAATTTAAGGCTTATTTGGAAAACTCTCAAATAGAAATTTTAGTAATTTCCAAAAAAAAAAAAAAAAACATTAAATTTTGAAGTAAGAAAAAAAATTTAAATATCGAACAGTATAGGCACCGAAATTCAAGGAAATTTAGAAAACAGCGTCATAATATTTTAAGTCTTTCGGAAACTTCACCCTTTTGCGCTAAAAAAATTTTTGAAAAATACTTGAAAAGGTTTCCCTTTAAGAAATTTAATGATTTCATGCCTCATGGAACCAATTTAAACAAACAAAAAAATGTCTACAAGAAGTAAAGTATAAATTGTTCCAGAAAAAAAAAATTAATAAATAACAATTTTTTTTTTCTATCCTAGAAATTCCAAACGGTTAATTAATTAATTTAGCATATAAAAATTTCTCTGATAAGGTTAACATTTAAAAGATGTTCTTATATTTTCTTAGAAATTGTTAAAGATTTCTCTTCTTTAAAATAAAAAAAAAAGACGTTTCCTTTCATTTAATAGCCTTAAAATTTAATTCAATCTTTCAAAAAACTGAAACGAATTTTTCAATGAATAAATTTAAGACCTAATTAAAATTTTCGAACATTTGATTAAAAGGTTCATAATTTAATTTGATTTTACTTCAAGGCATATGTATAGAAAAAAATTTTCTAATGAAATAAGTCTGCAAGTGAGTATTGTGTAAAATTTTAAAATTCAACATTCTTAAGTACCTAATTTGTGTCAAATAAAAATTTATAGAACCTCTTTATTTTCTTTCTTTTTTTTGCTTATAATTTAATTATATACATATTTTGTTTTGTATAAAGTTCAGTAATTAAGATATTTTTATGTTTACGTCATGAATTTTTATAAGAATATCTGATAAATAACCCATTAATTAGGATTTGTTGGTAATTTTAATTTTATTAAATGAAAATTCATTTGAAAAAAATTCTTAAAAATATTTTTTCAATAAGCTTTAAAAGTTTGATGTTTGTGATTATTAAAGAAAAAATTTATGAAAATAATTTTAAATAAATCCTTCAAGGTAAATTATGAGAAAGAATTTAATTATATTTCTTTGAAAAATAAGTTTTTTTTTTGTGCTGATTTCATTAAATAATTAGGTCATGAATGAATAAAAAAAAAAAGAAGAAATTCTAAGGCAATAATTTTTTGTTAAGGTTATTTTGTGGAAAATTTTATACATGAAAAATTTTTTGTTAAGATATAATCATAAAAAATATTTATGAAACATTTTACATGTTGAATTATTTAAGAATCTTAAAAATAAAATAACTTGATTACGTAAAATGCTTGACGTAACAATCAAAAATTCTTTAATAAATTTTATTTTCCAGATTTTAAATGCGCGGATTCTAAAAACATCGTTGTAAATGAAATTATTGTAGCTTTGATTTGTTTGTTGTTGTAGATTGTTCGTCCTAGATTATTATAAGTAAGGCAATTAATAACTGTAATTTAATATCCGGTAAAAACCTTCCGGTATCGCTTGTTCTTGTGGTTCGAAGAAAAATTTGCATTATTATTTAACGCTGTTTAGTGTTGTCTTTATTTTGCTACTTTGGAAAATGTAATTTCTAAAATATTTATTTTCAAATTTCATTATCTATAGATTGTGTGATTCGGATTTTAATTTAAACACCCACATAATATTCTTTTTTTTGAAATAAGAAGCAGCTCTTGCAATAAGAACAAGACACGAATTATAGGACGACTAAAAAAAAATACACGAACATATTTAAAGTCTGTAGACACTTTTTATTTACTTCAACAAAGTATACCTTTATTTCCCATTAAAAGCTTAAAGTTTGTACAGAATATTATTTTTTAAAAAAGCCGTGAAAATTCACTCACTTAGAATGCAATAAAGTTTTCAAAAATCAAACGTTTTCTTCTAATAAAACAGGTGGGTAGTAATATACTCGTTAACGTCTTAGAATATTTTAATATTGAACAATTTAAATACATAGCTATAGAAAGTTTCCCTCACAAGAGCCTCAAATTAAAATTTTTGTCTTTCTTTTAAATACCGAAAATCAAAATAATATCCTTCGGTAATTTCCTTAAAACACAATTGTAAAAACATGATTTGCATATTTAAAAAAAAAAAAAAAATAACAAAAGGTATATACTTTTCTCAAATAACCTGCCTAGATTTATACAATTACGCATTTCTTTTAAAAATTCTAAAATAAAATTCATTGTCCTTTATTAGTTAAAAAAAACAAAAATTTCAAAAAAAATTTCAGAATTTAACCCTTTTTCATTAAAACTTATTTATGTAAATTACTTTTCGTATATATACTGAACATAAAAAAAAAAAAGTTTTATAAAAAACAATTAGCATTACAATTACAACGTCAAAATTTCAAAACATCTGAAAGTTAAAGTATATAATATACTTATGTATGTATGTTCAGATGAAAAACCATTTAGTAAATGGCATAGAGAATTTTCATGTTAAAAAAAAACATTTTTACCAAAATATCAACTCATGTTATTTCATCAACAGAATGATTTTTAGGTTTTTGGACAAAATTAATAGATATATATTCTCTGTATATATTAACTTTAATAGATATCATAAAATTGTAAATGTAAATTAGGTCATTAGGTAAAGTTATGTATTTTTATTAAGGTTCATCAGAAGAAGAAGAAGAAAAAAAACCAATAAACATTTTCTAATGGATAATTTTGTAGTTTCTTCACTACACTCACGTCACTTCACTACATTATAAGAATACATATAGTAGATTTTTCTTTTACGAGTAATTTGTTTATAAATCTTTTCTAATTAAGTCAGAGAATTGAAAATTAAGTTAGTTTTTAAATCAAAACGTTATTGAAACAGCAAAAAAAAAAAGTAGAAAATTTACTTCGTTACCAATGAAAAGAGCAAAAATTAAATTTCAAACGAAATAATAATTTGTTTTCTTGAAAAAATTATGGCTCTCAAAAGACTTTTCATGAATAAAATGAACATTTGAAAACTTTACTTTTTTCTTATTCTTGGAAGAAGAAAAAGAACATCTTGTTGAATGATTCGCTTTGATAAAGAAAAAAATTTACATTTTATAGAGAATCATCAGAACGTTTCTGTGTTCTAAAAGGAATTTCTACAATAAAAGTGCTTTAGAATTGCATCAGTATTCGTGATTTGGCATAGAAACGTTATAAAGGCAGAAACTCTTTCTCTATGTCCCTTCCTTAGGCAAATGCCAAATACACTAGAACCATTTATCTTCAATTTCTTTATTTTTTGAAAATGGTTGTTGGGCAAGTTTATTTTTTTTGCTTCTTTTAAAAACAAAGAATTTAAAGGAAATACATACATAATTAAAAGCTACAGACAGACAATCGATTTTTTTCTAGTTGTTAAAATGAATGACACATAAAACTATGTAAAATTCATAAGAATGATTTTCTTGATGACAAAAAAACATTATTTATTTCGAAAATTCGAATCATAGAAATCGACGTAGTATTTTTTGCGTAAAACCCCATTCATATGTGCCTGATTGCAATTTAGTGAGAAGTGAAATCAATTTATAATAAATATTTATTATATAAAAATATACATTTTTAAGTACATAAGGTTAGTTCAGTTTTGAGCTGGTGCTGCCTAGTGTTATAAGGGAAAATAGAAAAAATTTTAATCTATTTTGCATGAACCACTTCAGGATAAAGGAGACGCAAGGAAATTAACCACATACGGAAAGAGAAATATTACACATACTACATAACTTGCAAACCAACTTTTTTTTTTTTAATACAAGAAATTTATTTTTCAACCACCCACATTTAAATGGTAGCGTACTCTTTGATTGTATGTAATACACCCACATGTACATGATGATGCAATTAGTCTCGAAAACAGTACTAGTTACAGTTACTTTCGAAAATAGTTTTAAGGAATTATTTTTCTTTATTTCAGTTCTGCGTGTGTGTGCTGTGCTGTGTAACAAAAAATTACAATGTTTCCAAAAAACTATATTTTCTCTTCTTAAGTTTCACAAAAATAAACAAATTTTCTACATGAAAAATTTATTAAAAATTCTATTTTGAAAGAAAAACAAGAAACAACTGTAAATTATATAGCGTAGGAAACTTTTAATAAAACAAATTTTTAACAACAACAAAAATAATAATAATAATGAAAATTTTAAAAATAAACTCGACAACAACTAAATTTTGTAAATTGTTCAATAATTAACGCATTTCATGTTTCATTTAATTGCTTTTGCATGTTTTCTATTTGTATATAAAATATTAAATGAATTTTAAATAATTTAATTAAGACATTATCTTTTGTTATAATCATAATTATCAAATGGTATTTTGAATGTACACATTTACAGCTGAGTCCATAAGTAACGCCAACAGAAAAGAGTGGTGCTAAAAGAAAAACTAGTGAAAAACATGCATGGGGTTGTATTTTGAAAAAAAGGATTCAATAGATTCATACTATACACTAAGAATTTAGATGCTAATTTTATGTGTAAAATTTATTAGAATGGACTTTTGCCATCTGCAAAAAAATATTTGAAAACAATTGCTTGGTATTCACAAAAAAGATGACAATCCTAAGCATAGGTCCACATTATGCCAAAATTGGAAGAAAGGAAACAATATTAAATTTCTGCAGTGGCCATCTAATTCTCGGGATTTGAATCCAATTGATAATGTTTTAGGACTATTAAAAATGAAAATGGCAGTAAAACAAAAATATTCACTGAAGTCTTTAAAACGTAAATTGGCAATGCTTTTGGAAAGACGATTTGGCTGAAAAATTTGTGTTATCGATGGTTGATTAGAAATTTTGTGTGAAAGAAAAGGAAATTTTATTAATCACTAGAATCTAAGAATATTTATAAAATAATAATAAAATATATCTCAAATAAAAATGATTTGTTATTTTTTTAAAAGAGTGGACCTTACTTATGGACCCAGCTGTACGTATTACAATTTTCAAAATGTATATTATTAAACTTAAAGTTTTAAAAAAAAATTCAAATAAAAAAACTTCATAAAGTAAAATTGTCGTGACAGAAACAAATTCTTTAGCAATTTCGTAAAAATTTATTATTTATTTATTAGTTTTCACTTTAGAACCACAATAAGGTTTTTTTTTATTATTTTTTTAGAAGATATTTTTAAAAATGATTATTTTTAATATCATCATTAATCGATACTTTGCTATCATCAATCAAAACTTTCATAAAAAAAACTTTTATCGTATAATTTTAAATAATAAGATATTAAAAAAATCAACAACAAAAAAACTGCATAGCAACTAAATTCTCAAGAAAATTGTAAGAATAAATACAAAACAATAGGAAATTTAAAAAAAAAAAGTTTATTGATGTAACATTTATAAAGATAAAATTTGTACAACACCACCATCACCACCACCAACCACTACAAGGACGAAAAACTTCCTTTAAGAAGAAAGTTCTGCTTCGTTAGAAGAGAACCAAAGAAATTTTGTATAGTTAATCACTTTTTCTTGTATTTTCTTTTTAGTGAATTATTTTTAAAAACAAAATGTAAGCAAAATCATTAGTAGAAAAAAATACACACACATACATACAAATACACGAGCATACATATAATGAATTTTCTCTTGTTTTCTTTTCTTTTTCGCGAAATTCTTGTAACAATATAATAATTTCCTGTATTTTATATTATTCAAAGAATTTATTTTTGTGAAATAATATAATTATTTATAGGTCAAGGGTAACGTGCCTATTGCGTAATATAATTTAATAAATTTTTTGGTACAGAAAATTAAAGATAAAAAAAATGAAATAAAATAAAATCAAATAAAATTCGTTAATGAATTCAAAACAGAGAATGTTTATAAAAACAATGTTAACTATTAAGGCGTTGACGTAAGTAAGTAAATTAGAAACGTAGAACAAAAGTAGATGTTCTTTCTAATTAAAATTTCAGAATTTTTTTTCAATGTGAACAGGTGTCAGTTTAATTTTATTAAATTAAATCTTGTTATCCATTTTCCATTTGTAAACAAAATCGACTACAAGTTCAAATATCGATTTATGAAATTAATCAATTATTAGAAATTTAAAAAAAATCAACTTTTAACGGCCCACATCTCGAGTTTTACTATTCCCTCCGATACTTGTAAAATATCAGACTATACTATAAGAAAAACGCTAAAACAAGTTTGTAGATGAGTTTTTGTCGTGACTGAACGAAGAAATGACAAAAAAAGAAAAAACTCGACTTTTGTGAAAATTTTTCTATGACGATTTCAGCGTCTGTTTCTTTCTGCATCTTTTGTCTTGACCCTTGGGTGAAAAAGTATTTTAATGCTCTTGGAAGATAATATTGCTCAAAAGTTCCTAGTTCTACGGGAATATTTTTAAAAACCAACGGAAAAAAAAAATTTACAAACATGGGCGAAAATTGCTGAAAATTAGAATAATTAATCGAGTAACTTCTAATTTATGTAATTCTAATTTTAGGTCAAAACTTGTCATGGTATCTGTTTAAATTTAAACACTATAAAGCTATTGAACGCCCTCTCATTATATAATTCACAGAAATTAAACACCTTTTTTCTTAACCTTCCGTAACCATCCGTATACATTTTCTATTTACATACATGCGCCAGCTTTGGACTAAATACAGTACAGTACAGAAATATCCTTCCATTGTAATTCATAAAAAATATCTTAGAATTATGATATCTTATTTACAAAAAAAAAAATGATTTAAAAAAAAATCTGGTATACAATAGGTTAAAAAATTGTAAAGATAAAATGAAGTTATAGATATACATATTTGCACGTGCCGTTTATTATAAGTCTTTTTTTTTTTTTTTAAATTACTTTACCGGAACAAATCTTATTTGATTAATTCTCATAATTCATTGAAATTTCTAAATAAATTTTAAAAAATATATAAATCCGTTGGTAACAATTTTAATTTTATTGACATCTTCTCAAAACTTGAATTGGACATCATTTCATCGAATTGTCCAGATTCTCAAAAAACTTTTCACTATATTGTTATTATTTTTCTACAGAAATTTTATTTAAACTTTTCTACTTTTTCAAAAGAAACAAAAATATTTTAAATAACTTACAAGAAATTTTACAGAAAAATTTTAAAATTTATTGCTTTTTGTGGTGGCAGTAATGTTTTACATAATTCAATTATTTATGACTTAAGTTCTAATAATTTTCCTGATGTTTCCCTTCAGTAGATGACACAAGCTAGATACATTTTATATATACAATTTTATTTCATTAGAGAAAATCTAACTAAATTTTTATTAAAATATGAAATTTTTTGTTGTCCACAAAAAAGGCTTTTTTAAAAAATTCTTTTTAGCTCACAAAACTCGGCTAAACTTCCGGTTCCGAGCGTGAGATATCGAAACAAAACCTTTTGACATAAACATTTTGGAGTATCCTTTAATAATTTAAAGAAGGGCTTCAGTAAAGCCACAGTATACATAATTTCAGACAGCCAAGCAGCACTCAAAGCTCCCAATGCACACAAAGTTGTGTCGGGATTGGTTTTGGAGTGTCTGAAAACTGTTAAAGCTCTAGCTAGGACAAACAAAGTACATCTAATGTGGATTCCGGGACATGAAGGGTTCAAGGGCAATGAGCTGGCAGACTCCCTAGCAAAAAAAAGGTGCCAACTCTAACTTCCTTGGACCAGAACCCTTCTGCGGTTTGCCCAAAAGCCACACAAGAAATAACATAAAAAAATGGGAAATGGAAACATGCATCTCCCGATGGAAGAAAACTCCTGGAAATCTACAAGCAAAGGAATTCATCTTACCTTCGGCTAGTATTTCCAGAAAACTACTTACTCAACATCAGTAGGAAAGAGCTTAGAACCATCACGGGTCTCTTAACTGGACACTGTCCTCTAAATTACCATCTAAGTAGGTTAGGACTACAGGAGGAAGACAAGTGCAGATTCTGCAAGGAGGCCAAAGAAACCTCAAAACACATTCTGTGTGAATGCGAGGCGTTGGCCTCTAAAAGACTGTGCCACATGCACCAGTACTTTCTCAAGCCAGAGGAAATCTGCTGTGCACCTTCTAATAGAATATTAGGATTTATCAATAGCCTAAATCTATAAGAAGCACGGGCTGCACAAAAGATCAATATTGGTCGAAGTGCAATGATAGCGCATAATCTATCTATCTATCTATCTATCCTTTAATAATGTGACATATGTACATCTTTATTGGCGATAGTTGCATTTTATAGCCGAAAAGTACCGTTAACAATTTTCTGACAAAAATGGACATGTTTTACAAAAACCGTTATTTTTCCGTTTCAAGATATTCCAGGCTAACACTTAATAATACATATATCTCAAGAAAATCCAATCGAAATTAAATAAAATGTGCTAGAAAGAAAAAGAAGTTCTCTTTAAAATCCATTATTAAGTGTTATCCTGGAAACGAAGAAATAACGGTTTTTGTAAAACATGTCAATTTTATCACAAAATTTTTAACGATATTTTCCATCTATAAAATGAAACTATCGCCAATAAGAACATTATGTCACATTAAAGAGAACACTTCAAAGTACCGTTAGAAAAAAGTCCCGTTTTAATAGCTCACTCTCGCTAATCGGAAATTTCCCCCAAAACTTTTTCTATAAAAGAAAACCCTGGAACATGGATAAAATGGGACTCATTTTTGAAAGTTTTTATCTTGTGTATTCTCTTCGAGAACTAAGTAATAAAAAAATTCCATGTATGAAACTAATCTTTTTGATAATCCTTTTGGTAATTTAAAAACGTAATATTGTGATTCAAGGGTGAGTTTTTTTTCCTTTTTTCAATTAATGTTATATAGGAAATGGATATAGGAATATCCTTTTGTTAGCACAGTCCTAGCGAATGGACATGATGAAAAGGTAGAGGAATGTTAAGAGGCTTAAAAAATAAAGTGTTAATATATTGTATAAGAGAGGAAAATATTACAAAGTATACATATGTATGTTTTTTTTTTTTTTGTTGTGTTTTTAATTATATTTGTCATATTAAGTAAGCACAAAACTTTTTATTTTTAAATACTTAGATGAAAAGTAATCAAAATACACCTATGAATTTAAATTATTCAAATATTTGATAATCTCATCAACATATAAACAAACACATACACATTATATGTACATATATAGGTAATAGGTATACATACTACTGTAATTAAATATTAAACAATATTTAACCTTAATTGAAAATAAATCCACCTATAATTTATGTTTAAAAATATGTATTTATATTTAATTTAAATATACAGAATAGCAATTATAATGCAATATTATTATCATATATAGGTATGTACTTTGAATAATTACACATCATACATACTTAGTAAATTTAACACTTTAAAAATAAATTAAAGATACTTAATCAATTATTAATTAAGCTCTTTTCGTAAATTATCTTTTTATAATCCTTTTTAATACATGATTTACAAGCATAATTTATTAAACCATAATCTTTTCCCATGATTTAAATTCAACAAAATGTAAAATAAGCAAATTTTAAATTTATTTTCTATAATCACAATTTTCAATTTTTTTTTATATTTTATTTTATTTTTGTTATTAACATGGTGTCATAAAAAGTTAAATAGAATGACATAGGTAGTTTTCCAAAAAAAAAAAAAAAAAAAAAACAGTGGAAAAAAAACACATATGATGACGTACAATGAAAAATCAACTCGTCAGAAAAATTTCACAATTTGAAAAGGATATTCCATTTGTTTTTTTGTTTTCTTAAGCTGTTTTTTTCTTTTTTTATGTTTATACTCGTATACTTTTGTAATTTAAACAACAATTTAAAATATACATATATACAATATTATTTGCTTATGTAACAAAAGAAAAGTTAAACAAACATTTTCACGGATTTAATATAAAATCTTATTAAAAATTTAACTTATAAAATAAAAGCAAAAAAAAAAAAAAAATAATATCTTATATACTTTTTTCCACACAAAAGAAAATTCAATAAAATTTTTAAATCTTTCATATATACATAAGTAATATAGGTATGACTTTGTTTACACAATAAAAGAAAGAGAAAGAAAAAAAAACAACAATATAAAATCCTTAAAAAATTATTCAAATTCAAGTTTTATATACATAAAGACAAGTAAAGTTTTTGATATTTGAACAAAAGAATTTTGTTTTTTTTAAATATATTTTGATTGAATGGTGAAAAACTTTTTCTGTCATTGAAAAAAAAAAAAATAATACTTAATGTTAGAAAATAACAATGAAAAAAAAGAGACAAATGAAAGTATGATGTGTTGATTTGGGATTTTATGATCGTGATAACATCGAAATTTTTAAACAAATAAAATGTACATGAAAAAAAAAAATTTATAATAAATTAAGAATGAATAAGATGAAGAAAGAAGTAACAGAAAAGGATTTGTGTTTTAAATGAAAATTTACTTTGAAATATAATATGGAAAACCTTTCTATCTTAGGATAATTTACGATATTTCAAGTCAATTTAAATTATTCATTCGAGTCTTATTTTTTTAATTCAAATTTTTGAGTCAGACAAATACAAGTGAGTACCTACCTAATTTAAAAATACCACATTACAATAGCAATATATTTACACATTATCGATTGTGTTGTGACTGATGACTGATAATATGAGTATTTCACAAATCAAACTATAAACTGTAAATTTATGCATTTGACACAAAAATAGGACATGTCATGTAATCAAAAAAAAATATCAAAAACCTTTAAAACACTTACCCCCTTCAATTTCGTGGTAGCTCATATTTTCATATTGCGGGTCCAGTTTTTTTTTTTTTGCACAAATTATTGCAAATTTTCGAGAAAAAATCGAGATTTTCTAGAAAGTATCTCCATTTTTCGAGGTAGGTACAAATTAAGTATACATAGATGTTTGTTCTGTGTGAAACCGATTTACAGAAGGGGGCTTTACAGCCCTCTGAATCGACAACTAACTGCGAGGTGTGTGGTATCCAAACAGCACTCTTAATGCTACATATTTGGATCTTCGGAAATAATCTGAGAACCGTCACGTTAACCATGAAACCGAATTTCTTTTCTAATTTTTATATGCTCATAATTTTGAATGTTTCAAGATAATCAATTACACTAGGGAACACTACACAATATATTTTTTTAATTTTTCTTGATCACTATTCACAGAGGTAAACATGAAAGTTTTTACATATACATATGTATGTATGTAAGCTACGTGTAACAACTTTCTTATTAAGTGGTCTACCAAAAATTTCTTAAGTGTTATTTAGTCATCCACTATTAATACGTACAAAAATAAATTATTAAACAGTTCACTGTTTTCAAAGACATTAAAATTTCATATGTTCATGATTCATGTCCCCTGCGTTACCATCATAGTTCTTCAGATCTCAGGTATACCATTTAATCTAACGAATCTTTGTCACGATGTTTTATGAGTCACTAAGTCAAGGCATTTTTTATTTTCACACTTTAATAATTGTCCTTTTTAAGTAATAAAATAAAAATTGTAGCCGAAATTTTTTTAATTTTTACACACTTTTTTTTAAATTTTAAATTCACAACTTTACTCACTCAACTATTTCAACTCAACGTTTAGTGTTTACACTGTATTAGAATTGGAATAAGCCGTGTAAATGCGTAAACTGTTTACACGTTATCACTTCACCGAAGCAGAATCGACCCACTGACATCTTTTTATTAAATTACCCGAAATTTAATGTGACTTATACAGCTTACGAGAATATGGTAAATAACATAAGCTCAAAAACTCATTTTTGACTTAATTCGAATTTTAATCTTGACAATACAGATATACATATATGTATATTCCTGCTGCAATAATTATTATTTTCCTCATGAATTCAAATTTCATTCCATTTTACTTTTATTTCCTGGCTTTTTTCAAAAAAAGAAATATTTTTTATAATGATATTTTTTGTTCTTATAGTAAAATTTTATATGAAAAAAAAAACAACAAATAAATCAGAAATATTAATTAATTAAAAATTGTCATTACATAATTAACACCTAATTTAATTTTATCAACAATGAAACACTTCATAATGAGTCCTTTTTATCATTATATCTTTTGTTTCTATATAATATATTAATTTTAATGACACGTATATTGTGAACGCATTAATAATTCATTACCTTGAAAAATTATACATACAAACTTTGTGTGCTTATATTTGTATACATACATACATTTAAATTCAATTACAAGACGGCTTTTTATGTTATACGTTAAAAAGCACGTTTATGTCATGAAAATCATGTTGTTACATTTTAAATTAATTAAAAACACAAAAAACAAATAAACAAGTTTTTTTTTTCTTTTTTTTTTGAAAAAAGGAAATTAAAAATTGTGACAGTTGAATACATAAAATATGTTTTATTTTCCTAATTTTTAGAATGGGTACCGAATTTATTTATTAAATTAACGAAAGAAAAATACAGGTATTTTTTTTTTATCATTTTTAATTAAAAGGACATAGCGATAGCTAATGAAAATTTTCAACTAAAAAATTTCATGACACGTATTTTTATTTTAATTGAATGTTTTGTACAAAAAGGTTGAGAACATATGTACTTTTAAAAAAATTTTCATTCATAATTTGATATACCAGTTTGAAACTACGTACCAATTTAATCCTTTTTTTTTTTTTTTGACTTTGTTCATAAGATAAAAAATTCTTAAAAGATACTTTCTTCTGATGAATTCTCCTTTGACTAAGAGGATTCTCATTATAATTGTGATACTGAAAAACAAATTAAATTTTACAGAAACGTGTAATTACAAGTATGTCGCCAAGGCTCTTATAAATTAATTCTGCCTTTTTTTTAAAAAAAACAAAAAAATTATGTTTTAATTGCAAAAACTTGTTCGAAAGAAAAAGCGCCTTGGTAACTTAAAGTGTTACCTTGAGAAAGGTTAGCCACAACACAGCTTAAGATCGAATGTACATACATTCTTTCAACAACAAAAATATCCTTTGTATAGAAAACAATGTTCCTTCGAGAATAAGGAAAAACAATGTTTTCTCAAAAAAGCTAGCTATTCAAAATGAATTGCAAAAAAGGAGCAAATAACACAATTACCTAAGTGATATACCTTAAGAAAGATAATGGAACCATAAGACCGAAAGTACATGTGTATGTGAGTCCTTGATATAGAAAACAATGTCTCTTTGAGAATTATAAACAAAAACAAAAATTTTTTCAAAGAAATAAGAAAGAATATATTGTTTTATTTATGAGTTCTCTTAAATTACATAATTTACAAATTCCCAAAATACTTTTTTAAAGTAAAATTTAACTCGAAAACAAACAACAACAAAAAAAAACAATTATGTAGTATCTTTTCCCTTTACATTAAAAAACTTACCTTCAATTTCAATCTGATAAAAGTAAATCTATTAGATACAGTAAAATTTTTTATAATTTTTCTTTCATATATTTTTCATTTTATTTTTCTTAATTTCCTACAAATTATCCTTTTTTTTTTTATTTTTTCATAATTTATAATTCAATAATTCTTAAAAGAACATATCAAGAGATTTGAATATCTACAAAAAATATCTTATTAAAATATTACATATTTCTCGATTCTAATCAATTTCCAATTATCCTTTCTCTCTAAAATATATTTTATGCTACGAATGAATATTACATACCTCTTACTTATGTGTTCATAATATATTCCTATGATAAAAAAATTTTTTTTAATATATAATAAAATAAAATCAAATTCAAATTACTTAAACTTCAATAAATTATTTAAATAGAAAATTTCGAATAGCTAATCTCTACGCTAATCCTTATTCAAGGAAAAAACAATCTCTCATGTTCTTTTTGTATATAAACCATTCCAATTACTTTGACTTACTTTGAAGTATAAAATAATAATCAAATAAGTATATATACGAGTATAGACTCGAATTACACACATATATTACGAAAAATTCCACAAAATAAACATTTAACTAAATATATATTCCCATTCTAGCTGACATACAAAGAAAAAATATCTAAATGTATAAAAACAACAAAAAAATAATTGAAATTCCTATAAGGTGAAGCTTAACTCAGATGACATTGATTGTATCTACATAGATTAAGATTTTCTACTTCTTTTTTTTTTTGCCATCCTCAATATCTATTTCAAAACCCAGTATCAAATACATATAGATATATACTTACATAATACAACGTCATAAATTTGTTTATATATTTCATAAAAAGATTATTATTATCTAATATCTGAAGGACAATTTTTTCGTAATATTCAAAAGCCCATCATAAATACATGTATTGAATGTTACTGTCTATTTTTTTTAATAACATTGATCATACATATAAATAATATACCTACCTAGTACCTACATATGTAGGTATATGTAGAAAAGAAGATATTATTTTTAAATTATTTTTTTCTATAAATATATTCTCAAGAGTCCATCTAAGTATCTAAGCTATACGTATTTTTCTATCTCATTTGTCGTGATTTATTAGAAATCCATCAACCTCTCATTTTAAATAATTGTTTTTATTTTTTTTTGCGCTAATCTCTCTTCTTCTTCTTTTTTTTCTAATTAGAAATAAAATGATAATTGTGAGACATAATTATAAAAAATGTTGTTTATTTTTATAGATTTATTTATATTTTCCAGTGAAACTTTTAAAATTGACAGATCGAATTTAATTCATTTGAAAAAAGGAAATTTTTTGCTTCGAAGAGGAGTGCTAAATTATATAAAATTTAGAAAGAGAAAATTATATTTGATCTTGTTACCGAGAATTAAGGTTCTAGCAGTATTATTAAAACAATATAATAAATTCAATTCTGAAAATATGAAATTTTGGTCGTAATCTGACTAAATGTTACACAATTAAGTGTCTAATTTAGCTATTTATTGAAAATAATTATGGAAAAGTATTAAAAATAATTAAAAGGTTTCGGTTGCCAACATCGTACATTCCTACTAATTCAGGGTGAAAGGCCTAACAGACCTAATGCTCGGTGTAAAAAAAGTATTTCTTTAGATTTTAAAAGAAAATAAAAGTAGTAAGATAGTAAATAGAACTGTACCAAATTCTTGACCTATAAAAAATTGAAGGTGTTTAAGGTGTAGAAACATCGATAAAAAGCAAATTGTTCTACAGTATGTATAGTACCCTTAAAAAGAAAGGAAATTATCCCTTTATTAATGCCAATGTTAACAAGATTCAAGCAAGAACAGAAATATGTCATGCATGACATAAAAATATCAACGTTTTGTAAAATTATTTTTATGGCTTACGTGAATAATTATGCTTTACGGGTTTACGGCTTTCATTTTTGCTTTTGAACCTTTTTTCTTTCTGATCACAATAATACCCTCAAACGATAATTAAACCGCATTCAAAGATAATTTGTATATCCAAGTGTTGAAATACACATTAAAAGAATTCATAAATTTGTAACGTTGGTGACACTGGCTTTTTTCCAACCTCCATAAACTTTTTAGCCCAATAAACTTTAGTTAAACCATATTTGTTAATGAAGGAGTAAAAGCTGTTTATCATTAAGCTTTGCTAAATATAAAAGGACATTTTGTATTTTATCATTATTCTATCTTAACACCAAAAACGTTAAAAGAAAAATTTTCCAATGTCCTTGCGTCCTTACTTTCTACTATTCAACTTTTATGCTTTTAATATTTTTCAGGAAAAATCTTTGAAATAACTGGTGAATGTTGAAGTAAAAGCTTTTTCGTCAAAAGGACAAAAATTTACACTAACGTCCTTTCAAAGGTAACAACAAATAATTCACAATAACTTCATGTTCGTTAAGTTTCTAGCAAACACGAAGCTTTTATAACAGTTAAATATATATTTTTTTGAAATTTGTACTTGAACAATTCACGCTTACAGCATTTTCTTAAATTTCAAGTCATTTTTGCAGGAAGTGATTGAAAATAAAAATTTTACTTGGCTCGTATTTCAAATTTAATTCGACCGAAAAATTATTTATTATTGAAAGATTTCGATAATTCGTCATATACCTATACAATAAATTTTTTACAACTAAATTAATTAAGGAACAACTGAATAAAAAGGAGTAAGATTTTCTATTCTCCAATTTTTTTTTATTATCAAAATAATTTTTTTATCTTAACAAAGTCATTGAGAGGAATTTAAGAGGTTCTTCTTCTTTGCACAGAATTTCAATTTTTAAAGTCCTTTTTTTTCTTCTATAAATTTATCTTTTTTAAGCAATCAATGTTTTTTTTCTTGACTGATACTAGCTTATCTTACCACAAGAGAAAAAGAAAGTAAAAAGTAGAAATTAAGTAAACCCTTTACTTTTTTATTTGCTGATAAAATTCTACTTTCTTTTGTAGAATATTTGAAAAAAAAAAAAAAGAAAACTGTATTCACAAAAGAAAAAATAAAATTCAATTTTTTCAAGTTTAAAAACACTAATTTTTTTTTTCTATTTGATCAATAAAATACGAAGTAATTTTTACAGCAATCTATTCCGAATAGGTTACACAAATTACTTTCCATTCAAAAGATTCTGAAAAAAAAGTGTTTCTATTGATGGAAAAAAAAAATCTAAACGAGTACGAATGTATGTAGTCGTACAAAGAATTTATACTTTTGATGTTGTATGTACATACATATGTATGTATGTAGCTATGCAATATTGATCAGTACAATAGTTTTCGAATATTAAACGTATAATCAAAAGTTCATGCTTAAAAAAAAGCACAAAAAGGTAAAAGGATTCTTGAAAAAAGCCATTAAGATACACAAAAAAATATCTTTTATATTTTTATGTGATTCAATAGGTTGTAGGTGTTGAAATTATAGATTAATGAAAGAAAAGAAAATTACGGACTGGTATAGTAGTGATAAGAAATTGTTTAATGGACGGACACCTTTATTTGAAAATGAAAATGTATTTTGGTCTGAAAAACAAAATTTATTGCATTTGAAAAATTATTAAATCACTTAAAGAGAACAAAAGTTTGTTCATATTAAATTGAAAAACAAAAAAAAAATATTTGAAAACGAAAAATTTTTCAAAGCAAAGAAACTAAAAATGGAGTTATTTCAGAGCCAACATTTTTTCCAGTAAATCGCTTTCCATTGCTTTTTTTATTTCTCTTCTTAAATCAACCTGTTACATTTTATAAAATGTCCTCCAATGAATTTCAGGTGCAAACGTTTTAAAGATATTGGAGCTCAAAATTAAAGGCTTGGAAAATATTAAAAAAACAGAAACTTTTACTGTAATAAGCTTCACACCCCTCTTATGTAACTTGACAACTTAAAACTACTTTTTTTTTTTTTTCATTTTTCTTGCATCTCAGAAATAAGAGCTAAACAAAAACAAAACAGTCACACGTTCATGATCAGCAGACCCAAAACGCCATTAAAACACCTTTTATATAGAACTTAATTGTGATTAAATTGATTGGGCCTAACTTATAAAGAATTTTTAATTTCGACTTTTATTTAATTACAACATGGAAATCACAGAACGCTCTGAGTTTACATATAAAATTCAAACCAAAAAATATTATCGTTTCTTTATACTCGTACATAATGCAAATTCAGAGCATTTTGTGGTTTCCATGTTGTAACTAAATAAAAGTCGAAATTAAAATTTGTCTATTAGTAAACTAAGAACTAGTAGAGCTATATTTATATCTAAAAACTGTGAATTTCAAAACCTATAAAAGATACTTGTGAGTAATAAATAACAAATGAAAAAAAAAAATAAAATAATTATAAAATACTCGTAAAAATGTTAAACTTCCTTTTAAATTAATTTCAAAATGAAAATTTCTATTTAACATGGCAAAATCCACTTTTATTACAACAACAACAAAATTGTTACTTTGTACAAACTTAATATAATATATTTAAAAGGAATTATATACTTTTTAAAATGTCACACAAAATTTACCCTTTTACCAAAATTTATTTAAATGAATTTTAATTTATTTCACAACATTTTATATAATTTGTATTTTTAAAAAAACACTTAAAGTCTACGAAGGATCCAAGAAAAGTGCTTTAAAAAATTATTTCCTGTATTTTCGAGACGTAAAAAATTTTCTAAATGAATTTTTACAAAACAACACAAACTTTTGTAGATTTCAACTAATTTTCTAATTCTGTACAAATTAACGAAAGTTTTAAGTTGAGAATTTAAATAAAGAACGATAAAATTTTCAATTTAAAAATTCTAAAAGAAATTTTGAGCATAATTGAAAAAAAAAAAAGAATTAAATATTGAAAATTTTCAGGTATCTTCAACTTCATCTTTTGAAGAATTTCTTTTTTAAAAATAATTCTACAAAATTCTTTCCTTTTCATCCTGACTGGCTTTATTTTGAAAATCTCAAAAAGATTGATGAAAGAAAAATCGGATTTTCGAATAATAAAAACGTAACAGAAAAATCTTCTATCTACACTTACAATGTAGGTACATGGAAATTTTTCTTTCATTAATCTTCAATAAAATTTGATTGACGTAAAATGAAAGTACCTATCATCATAAAAAGAAATATCTGAAAAAGTAATAAAATTTAAGAAGAAAAAAAATTGAAGATACGTTATTTGAGGATATATTAACAATCATAAAGATTACAAACAATATAAAGATTTTAGAAAAGGTTGAAAATAAAATACGATTTTCAAATGAAAATTTCAAAAAATATGAGAAAAAAAAGAAAAATGACAAAGGTAAAATTCCTTAATATTGCTTTTTCAATTTTTCATCAAATATTACTTCTAACCCTTTGATGTCTAAAAAAAGATTTATACAAATATTATATGGAATTTGTTATAAGGATGAAAGAAGTACGTTCGATATACGTTCTTTAATAAAATCTTTCTGGCTTTCAACTGCCAAAGCTAAAATATTGAAAATAATACATTACTAAGAGAAATAAACTGACAGGATGCGAAAGAAGGCTCATAATGCTTTTTGGAAAATAATTTCGAAAAAATTGATTTTTGTTTTTTATTGTGAAAAAAATTGAATATTTTTTATATTGAGGACCATAAAATATGTAATAAATTTTGACCTTTATCAAATAGAAATTTCTGGAATTAAAAGATAAATTTAGTTTATAAAAAAAAATACTTACTATCAAAGAATTTACAGGAACTTCTTAACTTCAATTTTATTTAACATGCTTTCAATCTGTATTTTAACACTATTCTTCTTAAGAACCGTATTCTTGACATTTGTCGGCCAAGAGATTAGTGCGGTTTCCTCATCTTTCTTCATTTTTTCAACCAAACTAATTTCTATTTAACGAAGTGAAGATACTAACATATAACTAAAATAACTGTCAAAAACAAGTTTTTGCAAGATTTAAAATTCAAATACATTAAAAAATTTGTGTATGAACCAATTTATTATTCATTGGAAGTAAGAAGGAAGACTGGTGTAAAAGTAAACATGTCAAGAATAAGGTGGTGGGGAAGAATTGTGTCAAAATACTCAATGTCGCTTTTCCAATGAAATCTTTAAGATTTCCTGAAATCAGAATAAAACTTTTGGGGAATTATATCACATTTAATATTTAAAGATACACTTATGGTTTTCAACAACTTTTAATAAACTCAGAAAAAATAATAACCGTACCTCTTCCACCGTGTAGGTATACACGTTAAATTTTTTTACACTATGCGAAAACAAAAATCTAACTTCACTAACAAGAATGAAATGAAATATGCGCCGGATTATTCCTCAAAAGTTAATTAGCTTATTGCTAGGACAATTTTTTACTTATTTTTCTTTAAAAACTCTTTCATAGTGTTTATGATCATGCTGGAAATTTGACGTAGGACAAACAAATAACAATGTACATTCCTATGTATGTACATATTTCTTAGCGAAAAAAGGCGTCAGCTCCAAGATTTTTGGTCCAGAACCCTTCTTTTGACTACCTAAAAGCTACACCAAGGGTTCCATAATTGAATGGGAGATGGAAAGGTGCACCTCCTACTGGGAGAAGACTCCCGGTAACAAGCAAGCAAAGGAGTTTAAGCAACCTTCAGCTAATATTGCTAGGAAACTGATCAACCTCAATAGGAACGTGTTAAGGACAATCACGGGACTTATCACTGGGCACTGTCCGCTCAACTACCACCTGAGCATGATAGGCCTTAAAGAGGATGACAAATGCAGGTTCTGCAAAGTGGCCAAAAAGACCTCAAAACACATTCTGTGTGAATGCGAGGCGTTAGTCTCAAAAAGAGTGCGATTCTTTCACCAATTTTTCCTCAAGCCTGAGGAAATCTGGTGTGCATCTTCAAACAGAATCTTAGGATTTATAAAAAGCGTAAATCTATGAGAAGCACGGGCTGTACAAAAGATCTGTAAAGATCTGTAAAGGTACATATTTTTTTGTAGTTCGATTAAAGCCTAACGCACAATGTTACAGTAAAAATATTATGTCAACGTCTATTCCGTGAATTCAAATGACATAACATAAAACGCCTGAAATAACAAAAAGGTTTTTAAATTTTTTCTTCTTCCTCTCAAATAGAAAAAAAAAGAAATTATACAATTCCAAGAAGACATTAAAAAAAAAGACCTTCATAACAACAACAACAAAACACATCATTTTTCATTTTTGAAAAGAAAACAACTACCTTGAATTCAAAATAAAATGTTAAGTAGGTACAACAAAATGCTATTGTATCATAAACAATGTGTCAAAACATCTCAATTGTGATGTAAAGTATTCTTTTTTACATGTACATAATAATGTATCTTCATTAACATAAAAAAAAACGTATGAAAAGCTTATTTCCAAAGAACAGTACTTTCAAATGATGTTTATAATTTATCATATTTTTTTTAAAATACGACTACGTACTTATACCTACATAGATTTGAATTATTGTGTGAAAAATGTTATGGTTAATATCTATCGTGAGTATCTATTATTATGTCACAAGTATATTTTACGGTTTATGAGCTTTTTTGTTAGGTAAAATTTACCTACTTTCGTAAACATTAAGGAAGCGCGTACTTAAATTTTTTATTCCATTTAGAATTTTCTCAATTTCAGTGAACTGGAAAAAATAAAATGGCAATTTTATCTAAGTTTTTTTTTTTTTTCAATTTATTTTTGTGATTTATTAAAATTATTTTTCAAATGAAAAAAAAATGACACTTAGAATGTGTGCGAATAGAGTATCTAAATTACACATAAATTTCTAAAATACTAAATTGATTCCAGAAGAAGAATTACGAATTTCAAATTTAGTACGTTTTGTGCTGTATACGAATTGTAATCCATCTTAAATATTTGACATTTGATATTTGACAGCGGTGAATTGCAAATACTTGTTTGGAAATTTACAATTTTTGAATCTTCTTCATATCATCATTTAGTATGCCAATTTAATTTAATAAGCTGGAAATAATCTTTATTCGAAGTGTACTAGGAAAATTCCACTAATTCAGTTTCGGTACATATTTTGGGTACTATTCGCACACACCCTTTAGTGTTGTTATATTGCATAATTAAATTGGAACAAGATTTTTACAAATCAATCTAACCCATTAAAATATTATAAAAGCGTCATACATATATACTTACATATATGTTAATTTTGTAATCAGAAATCACTGTAACATTTTCAAGAGCTAGTTGATCCTTATAGAAAAAAATTAATTAAAATTCAAAATTAAAGTGGAGAAAATAATGTATGTCACATTAGTTTTGTATTATGTATAGGTACATATCGTACATATACGAGAACACCTGGTTTCTTGTATCCTTTATATTGTAGCCATATTCATATAGGCTTGAAATTAGAGACATCATTAAATTCATGCATGGATTATATTACAGTTAATATATAATTGCATTAAGCATAAATGAGCATATTAATACGATAAACATGAATATAACATTATCGGAGCGTATAATTAAAATTGCAAAGTAATTAGTAGTAAATGAATAAAAAGGATCATAATAAAAGTTGGTTTGAAAAATACTAAGAAAATGTTGTAGTTGAAATATTCATGTTATATTAAAATTTAAAGGATCCCACTCTTCGTCTTTTTTATGACAGAAAGAATAATCAACTTCCACTGCTACGTAACGTTACATTCGCGTCCTGGTGAATGACATGGAGATTTTTTTATCAATTCATAACACTTACTTACTTACTCCATGGCTCTACAGCCCGTCAAGAGCCTTGGCCTCCCTCATAACACACTAGCAATGAAATCAAATCATGTATGATAATTATTAATTGGTATCGATATCTCTAATTTTAAAAAAATTCTTCACAGCACGAATTTTGTATTTCGTCATCGTTCTATAAAAACTCACTAAATCCATTTTTAAGAAAAATAAGTTTAGCAAAAACAATTTCTAAACTTCAAATTAACTTTTATGAAGATTAAGATTAAGATGATATGGGCTATTTGAACCTCGACCTTAGGTAATAATTCCTAAGATTCTTTTCTATACAACAGATTTCTTCCGCTTTGAGAAAAAATTGATAGTTCTATAAAACGCCAGTGGACGAAGCGGTAGAGTGTTGGCTTCTGATGCCGAAGGTCTCGGGTTCGAGTCCGCCTTAGTTCACTCAACTTTGAATGAGTACCAATGCACTTTGAGTTGGGTATAAGTGCTCGGTATTAATTAGTTTGGTGGCTTTGCTTCGAGACCATAAGCTAAGTCCACAAAAACTACAAGGAATATGTATTAGTACCAAGCCCTGTCATACGAATAAAATTCGTTCTCTACCAACGAATTTAGTGGTTCGCATTCCACTTTAAACTGTAGGTGCATGTATGACAGAAGGGCTTACAACCCTTTGACTGACAACTGAGAGGTGTGTCGGTGTGTGGTATCAAAACGGCACTATATGCTAATTAGGTCTTCGGACCGCCACGTCAACCAACCAACCATGAAACGCCAACTAGTCTAAATAATTTGTTATTTAAAAAAAAAAATTATTTCAAATTGAAATACAGTACTGATTTTCAATCTGAAACTAAAACTTAAAAGCTGATTATCTTAAAAGTACCATTTTAAAATTAATGAGTTCTCATCAGAACGATAAAAATTTGTAAAATTATTCTAAAGTTTTCATGTTTCTCTTTTCACTGATATAATATTTCATAAAACTTTGAACAATATCATGAATAAGATAAAATAAACAAAAGATGTTTTCGAAAGTTTTCTTTTTCCACCTGTTTTGTATCTATTGTACCTATGAACGTACATACATACATACATATACTCGTAATCTGTTATTCAACTACTTTTACATTCAGTTTTTCTTTGATACATGCAACAATAAAAAGTTAATTTTGAAAAATAATATACATACATTGGGTGTACAGTACCTACTTATTTGTTATTTTAAATAAAGTAAAACTTTATCATATTCGAAAAGTTTAAATATTGTTTTAATCGTATTTAGATGTTATGAAACAATAAAGTTATTTTTAAGAATTAACGTTATTCGAAGAAAAACTTCGATATTCTTCGAAAAAAATATGTTTTTTGTCCTCTTTTCAAGAACTTTTGCAATTTATGTTTGATAGAAATAGATAGACGTTTTTTTCAAGAATAGATTTTTTCATGCATTTTAATTCTTAATTTTTAATTGTTATCATTAAGTAACAAAATACATACTGATTAAATATACAAGTACTGTAACTGTCCATGCTAAAGTAATTTATAAAAACTTTTAAAAACTTGTTAAACTTGAAAAAAAAAAATATTTATAATGGATCTGAAAATTTTTAATTAATGTCGAAATTAAAGCAAGTGTGAAAAATGTGAGAGAATGTAAAGAAAAAAAAAACAAAAACAAATTTTGTAAGAACTTTCTTTATATTAAATTTTCTTCACACATTGAACATGATTTATGATTATATGTAATTAATATAATAAGATAAAAGATTTCAAAATAAAAAGGAGTAGAAAAAAAGGACATTAACAATTGATAAAATTTATCATTAGAAAAGTTTAAACGTTGAAAAGAAATATGTTATAGTATATTTTTTGTTCAAAGTTTTCCCTTAAGTATGATATTACTTTTCACATCATTACCTCTGATATTTAAGTTCTCTGAAATATGAATATATGGATGTAGTATATGTGTACATACACGTATGACCTTTCAGAAAACATTTGAGAAGTGATGTGGTTATCATAAGGTTATCATGATATTTTTCCAAAAATTAGAGAAAACATTTGAAATTTGTGTATGTATTTGAAAATCTTTCTCGTAAAAAAAGGTAAAACATTTGAAATATAAAAAAATGGGTAATGAGGAGTAGAATCAAACTTGTCTGCAAATATCTTAAAAATAATCTTTTTTAACTTGTCATAATGAAAAACTCCTGTTTGCTACTGAGAGACGTAAGAATAGATTATAATGGTGACTCAAATACTTGAAAGTATGGCTGTGTTTTGAAATGTCAAAAAATGGATATCGAATACAATATTAATACAGTACATATACAAATGTGATACAATGTGTCTATGAACATTGTATAATGTATTGTAATTTGGACAATGTAACCGTTTCATAACATACAGCGAACTAATAGCCGCATCAACCGAAGCCGAAGAGACATTGCCTGGGTCACGGCATGCATCACAGTGCAGTGGTCAATAGAGGATCATGCAGAGAAAAAGGGTATCCTCTTCAATACCAACTGTCGTAGTTGCTGGGAAGCCAATGAGATAGAGACCCTAACCCGTTATCTCTGCAAATGTCCGTGGAGCTTCTTCTTCAAAGGCCTTGGTGAAATAGCAAAAGTCACGGTCAGAGACATGATACGATTCCTGAATAAAGCAGGATGGCTATAATGATCTCCTACTGGTATATCAAACGTCATTCCCTGAAGTTATGTGAGCTGATGGTATCAAAACTTTGGCACTTTGGTTTTGAAACTTTTGACATAAATACGTTTCGAAACTTAGCCTATTATAAGCATATATAGGAGGTGACACATGTGTATATTAAAGCGTTCAAACCTTTTAAAAAATAATCTTTTTTCTTTTAAAAATTATTCTCTGTAAATTACAAACAAATCAATTCACCCTTATAGGAATTCGAATCTAATTTCGAGAGAGAAAAATAAAAAGAAATTTATTTTTGAGCGGTTATTTAATGACTGTATTAATTAAAATGTTATACAATTTCATAAACTTAATTAAGAAGACATATGTACATAGTCGTTATAAAGGTACTTAAGCAATTATTCACGTGACTAATATTTGGTATTGCAGTACAATCATCAAACAGTCATATAAAGAACATTCCAGAGAGCAAAATGTATATATAACAAAAGTAAAAATAATTAATTATATAAATTATAAAATTTTCGTACATCATGATTATATAATTTTTCTTAATCATTCTACGAATCCATTAATACGCGAAATAATTGAAGTTTATACATTGAACATGGAGAAAAATTACATATACTCGTACATAAATAAGTATAACAAGTTCAAATAGAAAAGTCCTTTATCGTTTCTCGTTTTTAATAATTTTTCAAACTATACATTTAAGGTGTTTTCTTTCACATGAACGATATTATATTACATGAACGTATACACGTGAACACAAGCGTATGATTTTTAATGTACATGAATCCTTTCCGTAATGAATGGAAAATTCTTTTACTATACACTAAAATGATGTAATAAAATTGATTCTTTGTACACATTTAATAATAAAAACGTGCATGCATGCTATGTATAAGAAAAATGAATAAAAAATAAATAAACAAAATAAACAAACTTTTATTTATTATTTTTTTTTTTAAGGAAAACGTTAAATGCTAAAAGCAAAATCTAAAAGTGAAAAATGTATAAAAATTTCTCTTATTTCATTTTAAGAATAAAACAATAATTTTTTTTAACCTTTTTTATTTTTATTTTCTTACTAAAAATCAAGCTTTAAAATTTATTTCTGTTTTCCTTCCTAAAATTTTTTTCTACAGATATTTATTTCTATCTTTTATTCTCTAAACTCACGAAAGTTTCTATGCTTCAAGGTGGAAGTTTTGTTTTTGGTAGAAAGCCTCTCTCTTATTTTACATTTTTGTAAATAAGAATAAAAAGTAAGGCCTTTTAAAAAGATTAAATATGCGATGAAAAAATTCTAAAAGTAAATTTAAAGTGAGAGTTTTATGTAAATTTCTAGAATAAAACTGTTTTATTTACCACCCTTTTTCAAAATTCTAACATACGTTCGAAAAAAAGAGTTCAATTAGTTTAAAAGATTTGAAATTTGCAAATGTGCTTTTTTTTCTCTTTCAAAGCAATACTCAAAAATTTAATCAAATCTGAATGAAGAAAACAAATTAATGAAAAATTTAGCAATAAGAAAATTTATGATTGTCACTCCATATGTCAAGGACACTTTGAAAATTTAAAAAAACAAAAAACCAAATTACATAAATAGAATTTTCGCATTTCCATTTAAATTTCATTATTCTTCAAAGATAGGACTTTTTTTCAATTGAAATTCTCTTTGCTATTCAAAATTTTTTCTAAAGATTCTCCAAAATTAAAATAGGACTTTTAAAAGTCTCCTATCAACGCTTTGTATCAAATTAATTAGATTTAGAAAATAAGAAAAAATAAAATTCAAGTTACAGTGAAATTTTTGTCTGGCTTCTGGTGCTGTAAAAAATTAAGCAAAATTTAATAATTCTGAAATGGTGTGTAATTTATTCAAATTTAATTACTTTGTCTATACTTATTTCAGACTGAATCAATCACATTAGTATGATCTTTATTGTACAATTAATTTTGTTAAGTAATGAAAATGAATATTGAGATTATATTATATCAATACAATTTACATAGCAACACAAATTGTGTATAGTATATGGTACTATGTAAGAGGTATATGTATAATAGTTCAAACTGTAAATTATAAGATTAGGCTTTGAATTGTAATTGAATTAGAATTGATAGTCAGTCTCTTCTTCAACTTCAACAAGTGAAGTAGTCAATACATTACAGCAATCAACCACCATAAACCTAACAGGTTATGGGCCCAGTACCGCAAAACACGTGGTGAGTTGAATAAAGTACCCAGCAGGTAAATTAATATTTTTTATTAGTTGAAATATATAAAAATCTTTAGTGAAAAATTAAAAAATGAATGTGCCAAATACCAACATTGAGAAATTAGATGACGAAAATTACGAAACGTGGAAAATGCAAGTCAAAAGTGTACTAACACTGAATGACTTGTGGAAGTATGCATCTGGTGAAGAAAAGATTCCAAGTGATACCACAAAAAAGGCTGAATGGGAGGTTAAAGATTCCAAAGCGTTATCTTTAATTACATTGACAATCAAAGGTAATCAAATTAACTATATCAAAAGGGCAAGTACATCAAATGAAGCATGGAAACTTCTCGAAAAATTACACATGTCTAAAGGACCAGCAAAGAAGGTAATGCTGTACAAGCAGTTGTTTCAGATGAAAAAGAATGTAGACCAAACAATGGTACAACATATACGTAACTTTCAAAGTAAAGTTGATCAAATGGAAGAGATTGGGGTAATTATACCTAAAGAATTGTTATCTATAATGTTATTGAACACGCTACCTGCTGAATATGAAAACTTTTGTATTGCTGTAGAAAGTAGAGATGAGTTGCCTGATGTAGAAATGTTGAAAATTAAGTTGATTGAAGAAGAAACTCGAAGAAATCAGAATAAATGTAATGAAAATGAAAATTCACAGAATGCATTACTATCAAATGAAGAAAATAAGGTTAAAAGTAAGAAGAATATATTGAATAATGGTCACAAGAAAGGAAATGAAAGACAAGAAAATACTTTACGTTTCAAGGGAAAATGTTTTAATTGTGGTAAAATTGGGCACAGATCAGAAAAATGTTGGTTAAAAATGAAAAATAAAGCTAAAAATGAAGCTATGGTTACTGTCTTAAGTACAGAATTGATATCTAATAATGAATGGTGTATTGATAGTGGTGCCAGTGCGCACATGTGTCGTGATAAGAATTTATTTGTAAAATGGAATTCAAATGCACATTCTATGATAGAAACAGCTGGAAATGAAAAGATTGATGCATATGGGGTTGGATCAGTTGTGTTGAATTTGCCAAAAATTAGAGGTTATGTAGACAAAGTGACTTTAGAAAACGTGATTTATGCACCGAAGTTGAAACATAATTTGCTATCTGTATCTAAAGCTACCGAAAAAGGTTACAAATTTATTTTCAATAAAAATTGTGTGATTGCAAAAAGAAGTGATAATTCAAATGTTTTTAATGCTCAAAAGAAAGGGAAATTATATATTCTACAGTTGAATGAAGAAAGTTTAATGTTATCTATGCATAAATTAGACTATGATTTAGTGAAATGGCATCAACGTTTTGGTCACTTAAACTTTAAAGATGTTCAAAATTTAAGACGCAAAAATATGGTTACTGGTCTAAAGGAAGATTTAAAATCCAGTGAAATAAAATGTATGATTTGTAACAAGGGTAAAATTACTCAAATGCCTTATACGAATTCTGAAATAAAAGAAAACGATTTACTAGAGACCATACACTCAGATATTTGCGGTCCATTTAATCAAGAATCATTAGGTGGTTCAAAATATTTTGTAACATTCGTAGATGGTAAATCAAGGTTTGTGGAAGTAGCATTTTTGAAGCATAGATCTGAAGTATTTAACGCCTTTAAAAATTATCAAAAGTACGCCGAACGATATACTGGTAAGAAAATTAAATGTTTGAGAACGGACAATGCAAAGGAATATAAGTCCAAAGAATTTAATGAGTATTTGGAAAAACAAGGTATTAGAAGACAATTTTCGATTGAATATACACCCCAACAAAATGGTGTCGCTGAAAGAATGAATAGAACGTTGTTAGACATGGCAAGGTGTATGTTAATAGAGTCAGAATTACCAAAAAGTTTATGGGCTGAAGCCATTAATACAGCTGCTTTTATAAGAAACAGATGTCCAACAACAAGTTCAAAAATCCAGAAAACACCATATGAAATTTGGACAAATAGAAAGCCAGACGTATCATTCTTAAAGGGTTTTGGTAGTAAAGCTATTGCATTGAAGAAAGGTCCACATAAATCGAAATTAAATCCAAGAGGTGAAGAATACATATTCGTAGGATTTTCAAAAGAATCAAAGGGATATAGACTGTGGGATGGCAGGTCAAAATCTATTGTAAATCGGCGTGATGTAAAAATATTTGAGAAAACGGATCCGAAGCACTATCTTTGGTTAAATGAAATTGTAAATTGTGAGAATGAAAACGATAATAAAATGCTGGAAATAGAAGAAAATGATATCCAGAAAAGTGAAATTGAGCATGAACATAAACAAGAGATAGAAGAAGATTTTATAACACCAGAAAGTTCACCGTTGAAAAGTGAATCGTCAAGTTCGGATGATGTATTCGAAGAATCGAATGTTGATGACACAGATACCTCCACACCTATAAGACGGAGACAAGGACGACCCAGAATTGTTAGAACCGGTGCGAGAGGAAGGCCAAGAAAAGTTTTTATAGGGAACGAAAAGGTAAATTTTGCAATTGATAAAGAAATTAATAATCCTGTTTCATTTGAGGAAGCTGTAATGAGACATGATCGAATAAAATGGATTGAAGCGATGAAATTAGAATTAGAATCCTTGAAGAAAAACGAAACATGGGAATTGGTCGAACGTCCAAAAGGAAAGAAAGTTTTGACGAACAGATGGGTTTACTCTATTAAAAATGCAAATGATGGTTCTATAGAAAAATACAAAGCTCGATTGGTTGTCAGAGGATGTGAACAAGAAAGTGGAGTCGATTATGAAGAAGTTTTTGCTCCAGTTGCAAGATCTGAATCGGTGAAGATATTATTTGCTGTATGTGCTGAAATGGAAATGCATTTGCACCAAATGGATGTGACATGTGCTTATGTACAGGGCGAATTAGATGATGAAGTTTATATGGAACAACCTTTGTATCCAGACGGAAGACATAATGAAAATAAAGTATGTAAGTTGATGAAACCTCTTTACGGATTGAAACAAGCAGGAAGACAATGGTACAAAAAGTTGAGTGAATATCTGAAAAGTATAAAAATGAAACAAATGTCCAGTGATCCTTGTTTATATGTGAAAAATGAAAATGGAAAGAAAATCATTATTTTGGTTTACGTTGATGATTTATTATTGGCATCAAACTGTATTAAATTGTTAGAAGAAACAAAGAAACAACTTTCAATGAAATTTGAGATGAAAGATCTTGGCAAAGTCAAACATATCTTAGGAATTTCAGTAACACGTGAAGAAGATACTGGTGAAATAGAAATAAATCAAGTCCAATATATTCAAAAACTATTGAAAAGGTTTAAAATGGAGGAAGCTAATCCTGTATCAACGCCAATAGATATGAGCCAAAAATTATCGCTAAATTGTGATGAAATCTCAGAAGAAGAACGCAAAGACATGACGCGACGACCATATAGAGAATTGATTGGTGCATTAATGTATATTGCTAATACGACAAGACCTGATATTTCATTTGCAACTAACATGTTAAGCAGATATTGTGTACAACCAAGAATAATACATTGGAAAATGGCGAAGCGAGTCTTAAGATATTTGAAAGGTACCATGAATTACTCGTTAAAGTACAGAAAAACTGGACAAAATTTGAAATGCTACGTTGATTCTGATTGGGCAAGTGATGTTCAAGATAGAAAATCATGTTCAGGTTACGTTATTTTTATGGCAGAAGGACCTATTTGTTGGAAATCTAAGAAGCAAAAATCTGTAGCATTATCTACTATGGAGGCTGAATATATAGCATTGTCAGAAATAACTAAGGAAATTGTTTATGTAAGAAGGCTTTTAAATGAACTGAATTTTAAGGTATATTGTGAAGAACCGACCACAGTGTTATGCGATAACCAAAGTGCCATTAAGGTTTCGAAAGAGAATGTTCATTATGAGAGATCAAAGCATATTGACATTAGGTATCATTTCTGCAGAGAAAAACAAGAGGAAGGTATTATTAACGTCACATATGTTTCAACAAGTGATATGGCAGCAGATATTATGACAAAAGGGTTGCAGAAGAATAAGCACGAAAAATGTATTGAATTATTAGGCTTAGATAATTGATATTTGAATTTTTTTTTAATTGTATAGTTGAATTTTTGATATGTAGATATGTACATGTAAATTGCATTGATAGGGGGAGTGTTAAGTAATGAAAATGAATATTGAGATTATATTATATCAATACAATTTACATAGCAACACAAATTGTGTATAGTATATGGTACTATGTAAGAGGTATATGTATAATAGTTCAAACTGTAAATTATAAGATTAGGCTTTGAATTGTAATTGAATTAGAATTGATAGTCAGTCTCTTCTTCAACTTCAACAAGTGAAGTAGTCAATACATTACAGCAATCAACCACCATAAACCTAACAAATTTAAGTGGTGATATGAATTTATATTCAAAGCTCATACAACACACTTGCTAAAAAAATATAAAATGTTTTGCTAATGAGTACAAATTAATATTCAAAAATACTTCAGTTTTTATTACACAAGAAATTCGTGATTTGAATATTAATTATTTTTTCTGTAAATTTTTAATTTGAAAGAAAAAACAAAAAGAAAATATAATGAATCTAAATTTCATATGGGAGAATTTAGGACTTTCTAAACTTTGAACGCTTATATGTACATCTTGAGTTCTGATTTAAATCAAATAAAAAGCTTTTGTTAAAGGAGCCCCTAAAATAAAGAATCTAAACTCTCATATTTAAATGAACATTTTTTTATAATAAAAAACCAATTTTACTGTGTACTTTACCCTATATTTTTGAAGTCTTTTGATCTTGATTAAATTTCGATTTCCCATTTCCACGAAAAAAGAAAATTTTTTTTAAGGAATAGAAAAATTTCATCTACAAATACAAAAAATAATCATAAATTTATGGATTTATTTATTTTTTTTTTCTTTTTCGAGAATCTAGAACATTTATGTATATTCAAAAAACAAATAAATAAATTAATATTTCGATAGAATATATTTTTTGTTAATATTAATTAGATCTCTACCATCACACATTAAAAAAAAATGTTCAGGATCGATCGATTTTCTTACTTAGCTTACATACCCTTTTTTATTATTTTCTCTAATGTTATTTACCTATAAAGATTTTCAATTTGATTAAGTATCTTTTTTTTTTAATTTTCTATTTTACGTTGAAACTTTTTTTCATTGTTTAAAATAACAAAAGTATCTTCTATTGGAAAATCTTCTTGAACTTTTATCTTTACTCATATTTCTTTTATTTTAATTTTTTGCTTCCAATAAACAATTGAAAACACATTAACAAATTAAATTCTACTGTAAATCTGTATAATAAGCTAAAATAGTTCAGTAAATGAGATTATCATATCTTTTTCTATCTAGAAGGAAAATAAAATAAAATTCTCATGTACTTTTTTTCTCAATAAAATTGAAGAAGTACGTAGAATTTTTTTAAATATGTATAAAAATCCTTTTTACTCGTGAAATACATATTTTCATATTGACTTGCATCGTACTTATGCAATATAAATCTTATTCTTAAATTTCTAAGAAGAAGAAAAATAATATTTTAAAAAATTGAAAAAAAAAAGTTTATATTGAAAAAATTTATGGAAAATTCACATTTGTTTTTTGTTTTTTTTTTATTTTTCAAAAAGTAGATTTTTTATTTTTATTTATTTTCTTCTTTTTTTGTGATTCAATCATTTGAATTGAGTATAAGTATTCGCTACTGAAGTAGTTAAATAGTCTGCTTATACTGACCATAAGTATGTAAGTACATAATAACTAACTAAACAAAAATTAGTACCATAATAATAATTCCGTTTTCTATCAACGAATTCAGTGGTTCACATTTCACTAAAAACTGTGCATGTATGACAGGTGTTGTTGTATTTTCCAGACAAGAAGAGAGAACAAAAAATATCAAAGATTGGCTGGCTAGACGATGTCAAAAATGACTAAAGAAAAATCGGCACTACTAAATGAAAGGGGCTAGCAAACTGGGGGAGTGAGTGGCAACAGCTCTTGGAGCAAACCAAGCTTCAGAACGAGCTATGGATCCGATTTATAATTTATTTAAAGCTCCAAATATTATTGTATTAAATTGACAGACAATTTTCATGAAATTTTTTTATTCAAATCTTCAACACACATTATTATTTTTCACTCTCAACAAAAATATTCAACAACATTCTTTATTTTTAAGAGAAACATTTTTTTTTTTTTTTCAGACCTAATTGAAAATTTCAAACAAAATTCAATATCCTTTCTTTTGAATAAAAATAAAAAGTGGCAGAATTTATTTTATAAAACATTTACAAATTTTTCTTTGATAAAAAAATAAACAACTAACGAAGCCTATAAAATTTCAAATAAATAAAAAATGAAAAATAAATAACAAAAAGTATAAAGAGAACAAAAACGTATCTCTAAAAACATTTTTATTTTTCAATACAATTTCTTTTTTGAATTTTCTTTCATTTCATTTTCCTCCTTTTCACTTCTTTTTTTTTTTCTTTCTATGTTGTACCCATTCAATGCGCACAAAAAGCACTTTTTACACCTTTTATTATTAAAATTGCTCATAGTTCATAATAAAAAAATCTTTAACAGCAATTTTATTCTTTTTTTTCTCTTTTTTTCGTAAAAATAAAAATCAGGAATTATAATCAAGGATTTTTGAAAATTTGAAAACAAAAAATTTTATTGAAAAAATTTCAAATGAAATTTAAAATGATCGAATTTTTTTTTGTAGCAATTTAAAAAATATAGTCGTATATTTTTTTTTCTGAAATAAAACCCTTTTCATGTTATTCATCCTTGCAAAAAATATTAAATTTATTTTATTACTTTTTTTCCCCCGCCAAAATGTATTTTGTATATCCAGCAATTCAACATAACGTGAATTCAAAACGTTTGACGCAAGAATGATTCTTTATTATTACATTTTTTTTCCTTTTAAATTTTAAATAGTGATAGAATTTGCATATAAAAGGATGCTTTGCTTTATATTTTTTTCAAATACAGTGAACTACACTTAAATAGTAGTTCCTTTGAAAATTATTATTTAAATATTTTACTGTTTAAAGATATGCATTAAAATATAACAAGGATACAAAAAAGGAGTGTACTCGTACACAAAAAAAAAACAACATTAAAATAAACTTAAGAGCAAATTCAACTTATGAACTTTGACATTTCACATCTTTTTCTCATTTTTAAAAGTACAACAATAATCATTTTAATATACATAAAGAAAAAGGATATACAAACAGAACGTTCTTCTAGACCCAGATACCAATCTGAAATTCTTATTTTATTACACAAATCTCAAACACGTACTATAAAACTCAAAAACATAACTAATTTACAAGTAAAGCCAAAACGTTTTCATCCTTTACGAAACCATCATAATAAAAAGGATTTTTATATTCATTCATTTTTTTGTTTTTCTTACTTACTCTTACCACGTTCTTTTATGCATTGAATGTGTACAAAATGAAAATTATACTATACAATGCAATTTATAAATAAACCGCAAACAGTTTCATAACACAAACAATCTAGATATATAGAAAAAATTAAAATAGTAATTTATTAAATTTTATGGTCTTGTATAATTTTCTTTTGGTTAGATATAATTTAATTGAGTTATTGTCATAAAATAACAACAGCTAAGTGTATGTCCTTTTTCATAAAAAAAAAATATATATACATACTATATGTACATACAGAATATGAAGTAGCTGCTCTTGACAATAATTTTATTCATGTTCCAGGATCTGGGACACTAGAAAAAATTCCATTCATTTCTCTTAATTTTTTTTCTTTCTTCTGTTTTTTATAAAAGACAGTCAATCTACCATGAATGACAACAAGGATATTGATGGTTGGAATAGAATAGATAATTTAGACTATAAAAATCATTGAAATAAAAAAAAACTGTTCATATAATTGAAAAACTTTCTCTATTTAATGCAATAAATGAAATCAATCACAATTAATTAGTTGAATTATCAAGTTAAATTATTTCCTTTTAAAAAAAAGTTCGTGGGTTTTTTTTTTGTTTTTTGTGGAATTGAATTAATGATCCTTGAAATAATTTATTATTGTGTGAAATGAAAGGATGTACTCGTAGTATACATAATAAAAGAAAGCAATTTAGTAATAAATTATGTAGGGTGTGTGTATGTCTGTCTAGTCTTTAAAGTCATCGTTATGTTACCTTAGAGATTGAATTGAAATTCAAAAATACACAATTTAATTTTGTTGTGCTACTTGAAAAATTCTTTTGAAAAAAAATAAAAATGGATAATTTAAAACACAAAGGATAAATTTGTTAGAAGAATAATAAATTACATTGAATGATGCTTTTGAGACTTGTTAATTAAAAAACAAAACTAAACAACAACAAAAAAAACACATTCTTGAAAAATTAATGGAAATTTAATCCTTAACTCACATTATTATTGTTCTTTGTATTTTTAGTGTACGATTTTTAAGAATTTACACGGGTGGTCAATAGTAGCTTAATTCTAAATAAATTTTTAGATCGTTTTATTCTTTTATTTGCCTGTAAATTTTTGAAATTCATTTTTTCGAAAATCAGGGTGTTTTCAAATGGCTTTATCCTATTTTTGATTGACTCATTTTTCAGTTAATTTGAAACCAATATAAAATTCAATTCTGACACGCCTATATTTCTTCCTGTTAACTACCAACAGCTTCACGTTTCTAAAAAGATATTTGTACGTTTAATTACATATCTACATATTCGTGGAAAACTTAAATTAGGAAGAATTTTTTCTCCAATGAATTAACACTTTCAATTAAGCGTAGCGCAATACCAAAAACAAAAGAAAAACCTATAGTTTCATAAATTCATTTAATTGGATTTTTAGGACACTTTTCCTACTAAGTAATTTTATGGTTTTTTGCAACTTTTTTTGCGAATCACCATTGAGGTTAAATATGTACATATTTGTAGCCACAAAAATATAATAATTCAACCCATTTTTACCACATTTTAACAGGAAAATGGAAAATAAAAATGTATCTAAAAGAAATAATATGTATACACTTTCCTTTCAACCATAAATACATACTTGTATATTTCAAAATACTATATTCATTGATGACTTTGAAACTGAGTTTATTCCATTAGCAAACTATATACCTACGAAAAAGCGTATGCAAAAATATATAGAAACCATATAATTAATCTTGTTCATATTTTTCAAAGCAAAAAAAAAAAAACTTTTCCAGTGAATTCGAATGAAAAAAAAAATAACGCTCTACAAAGTTTTATATACCCCAAAATAAAAAATTCAAAAAGATTAATATTTTTTTCTTTCTTCTACATTTTTCTTTTATTTTTCAGATAAATACGTTATATACTTGTTCAAAAAGACAGTATTTTTCAGTAAGTATATCATTTTTCAAAATAACTTTTAAAGATTTTTTACTGTCAGAATTTTTTTTAGCATTTTCATAATTGAATTTTCATTTATCAAAGTCACTTACTTTAAATTTAAAATTTTATCAAAATACAAAAAATCATATTCTGTAAAAGCCATTTGAATATTTTTTTTTTAAGGTCTAATAATTGGATAATTTTTCCTTTCAAGAGTTTTTGCTGTAGATCATACTTTTTGCAAAGAGAAAAAAAAATCGATACATAATCATTTGCATATTGTAAAATCTTATTTGGTAAAATTAAATCCTCTTTTCATACGAAAAAAACAAAACTAAAAAAAAATTAAATTAAATCTGTTTTACAAGCATACTAAAACCGAGATAATAATTAATATACATTGACAGACATACATATGTACATATGTATGTACATAAAACCATAAAACATGAATGAACTAATTTTAAAACATGTGAGTATATCTAATCATGTATGTACATTGTACATGTGTAACATATAATTGAAAATTGACTGTTATATGCAAAAATTTTATATAATTTCCATTATTCAAAAGACTAATTATGTTACGTATCATTTTTCAATAAAATCATGTTACTTACATATGTATATTAATTGGAATGCTTCAAAGTTAAGTTGTTATCCACCCACTATAATATTTATCAAAAGTCAAGTGTCATTGAATAAGATGCAATTCGATTTTTTTTCTTTTTTTTTTCGAGTATTAAAATAAAGTAGTAAATCCTTAGCATTTATCTTCTCATATGTAACCCACGTATAATATTGACTATGCATGTCTGTATACATGCGAGTATATGCATGACAAGCATATATAATTTCTAAAAACAAAAAAAAAACATACATAATATCAAAATTTATACGAAATGTGCATCCTTAAACATATATAATTTATGTACATATGTACATATATATGTAGTATATTTGAAATGCAATATGCAATAATTTGTAAGTTTTTGATTTTATGATTTATTTTTCAAATATCGTTAGATAGTTGAGAGATATATTTTACAGGATATTATTGTAATGTATTTGAAAGGACAAAGATTGTGAAAATAATATTTTATTACTTTTTTGAATATGTTGTAAACATTAGGAAAATAAAACCAACAGATTTCAGTGGTAACATATATGATATTTACGTATTTACGTATTTTACAATAAATGTCTTCCAATTTATTGATGTGAATACATCCTATTTTTATCTCGTTATTATGCATCTGTTCCTAAACAGAATATAAAAAAGGAAAATAGAACATTCATTGTGAAATTCTACAATTTGAAAACACATGCAAAAAAACAGTTGTTACACATGCATAGCTTAAATTTTTTTTTATCATTGATGATTCCGATGGACTTTTTAGAGATTTCTGTATAACATAAATATAATGGCCACAAGGAATATGAATGAGAATAGTTTGGGATACGCTATTCTGGCCTTGTGGCCACAGATGTAGATACATTGCATTTTTTTTTTTTGTTACTTTTTTCTTTTCAAAAACTCACGCTTTTTCAGATGGGTATTTCCACATTGACAAACAATATTCTATTCATTTTAATAGACGAATTTCAGATTGTCCATTTTTTTTTTCAAAAGGAAACAGAAAAGCCTCGAAGGAACAATAAGTACACGCTACAACATTCATACATAAATTGGAGCATGATTGTTTTTCGAAGATGTAAATGAACCATTTACTTCATTTTACAAGCCACATGTATTTGAATCCTTTAAGGAATTTGAATTTTTTTTAAAAACCTTACAACTGAAAAACGTCACCATAAAACTGTAAATACGCTTTTTATACTTTCTAAATTAAAAATGCTTTTTTTGTTCTTTTTTAATTTATTTTTACATCCTTTTTTGTCCATTGTAATTTTGTCCTTGATTATATACTCGTAAATACTTCCTGAATTTTCTAAAATTTTAATTATTCCACGTGTTAAAGATTTAAATGAATTTATTGAAATTTAAATAAAGATACACAAAAAAGAAATCATCCTTTGTTTGTGTTTTTTTTTTCTTTCTTCTGTGAAATCTTTCACTATTGTTTTTGTACAAAATTATGTAAATTGTTAAAAGATAACATTTAATTGAATAAAACTATCCCAGAAGAACCATATTTTTTTATTATTCACAAAAAAAAAAGAAGTGATAAACATTGAGTAGGTAGTTTTCATATTTAAAATTCAAATTTAAACCTTAAAAAATTTTGTTAAACTTTAAAACGATAAAACAATGCTAATGTAGTCCACACACAGGAGTCAAAAGGTCCTCCTTTGACAAAATAACAAGATTTTTTTTTTTTTTTTTTCACAAATTACGTCAATCAGTGAAAGTTTATCCTTGTCACCATGCCAATTTACATTTTAAGAAATTTTTTATTTTTACTTTAGCAATAAAATTCGAAACTTTAAAAATTTATGTGGGCAATGAAAGGTCGTGAAAGAAAAAAGGAAAAAACCCAAAGAAATTTTTCTGTGTTTAGACAAATAATGTCTATGAAATTTTATGTTCTATAGCACATACGTACAAAGTGCTAGGAAATTGCTACACCACGTTTTTAAGAATTTCTACAGATGTTTTCTATGGACTTAAATTGTGTTTTTTAATAAAAAAAAAAATTAAAAAAAGAGAAGTAAGAGATATTTATCTCCAGCTCTAATGTCATTAAGATTTTTAAGGAGAAAATTTTCCCAGACATGGACACCTTGAAAAATTAATGAAAAATTACACTCAAATAATTCAGACTAAAAGCCTTCCCAGTCTCCTATTTGAAGAACCTTCTGCTAGCATCACGATAAAATCAATCAGTTAAGTATTGTTTTGTCACTTAGTCGCGAACACCCTGTGTAGAAATCGCTATTAGAGAAAAGAATCAATATAAGAGAAAAAAAATGTTGCTACGAGAATTAAGGATATTCATTAACATATTCCGGAAAAATTAAAAATAATATGTTTTTGTGAAACATTATTTCTATCCCAGAAGTCCCAGTATATAAAATCGTTAAAATGTATTTTTTATTTCTGTTTTTATTATACATATGTACATATTTTTCCCCTGAAAGAAATTTTCATTTCAATGGTAATTTTCCTTTTTTTATTTTTCTATTTTTTATTATTACAAACTTTTGATATCCTTTTTTTTTAATGCTATAGCTCGAAATAAACTATACAAATTCATAATAAAAACTTGATGACATTTTTATTCTTTTCATCAATAAAATTTTAAACAATTATAAATTTTATTGTTCAAAAATTATATAACACCAGCATATCATAAATAATTTATTATCATATATACATACATGAATAATAAAATAATATGCCCGGAAATTATGTTTTCAATAACCGACGACCGATATACTAGATACTTTTTAATATTTTTTTGTTTTTGTTGTTGTTTGTTTGGAGTTAAAATTTTATTTTAAAATTCATTTTTAACACAAGCCTTTAAATGATCATTTTAATTAGAATGCAATAATTTCCTGAATACCATTTTGATATCATAAAATGGTTTTATAGTAGCACCATACATACATACACACATGTGTACAATGTATGTATGTATACATATGAATAAACGTGGAAAAATTATCTCTTTTTGCAAAAAAACAAAAAACACTACTAGCTATTCATTTTATTTTATGATCTCAGATAATTTAATTACGAAAGTCAATATATATAACAGCTGGTCTGGGAATTTTATATATACATATGATATGTGAATGTGAGTTATTTTATCCTATACAAAAGGGAAATAACATTTTTTAAATATCATCGATACAGCATTGGAGTAAAGTTTTTAAAAAAAAAAGATAATATACATAAATAGGGTATTTTGTTTATAAAATTTTAATTAAAAATATAAAAAGAATAGATATATTCGTATGTTGACGTATAGAGTGAAAATTATCAATTTCAATTAAAATTATAATTACTCGTCACATACATATGTACATGTATGCACAAATATGAACATGTATATGTATAAAAGTTCACAAAAAAATTGAATTATTCCCTGTTTTATCAGGGAAAATAATTTAACATAAAATTTTAAATAATTGAAAAAATAATCTTTTTGAAAAAGATTGACAGGTCAATTTTCATAATGTTTCAAAATAACTAATATATTCGATTATTTTGATTTTCAATTAATTTAACTTTTATGAAAATTTGTTTTTTTTTTTTGTGGACTTGAGATAATTCATTAAAATCCTTTAATAGAAAAAATTATGAAAACTTGGTAAAGTAGTAAAGTATGTACAGTTAGAATAAAAAATAAGCGAACATAGTAACTTACTTACTCAAACTCCATTTTCCTCACAAATAATTGTTTTAACAAACAAACACAATCCACCTGCAAGTACAAATTTTACACTACTAATCTGGCGATCAATTGACTAATATGAATTATACTAAATTGACATTTTAATAAATACATTTTGACAATTGCAGCTTTCAATAAAACAAAACCGGCTGCCAAAGTAGAATGACAATCAATCGAAGTTTTTAAACAGTGGGCAAGTAAATAAAGTTGACGAATACCCGTTTTGCTCATAGGATGAAGAGCCACTGGATACCACACTGTCGTTGCTTCAAAATTATTTCCACAAGTGACAAAAAAAACTTTATTCAACTTTATGTACATGATAATCCACATCTTTCAAACCGGTGGACCTCATTTGTTCTGTTTTTATTTAAACCGTTATTCATGAGTTATTATTGCCAAAAAAATCCTTTTTTTTTCCCTACAATTTCTTTATTTCTGATTCTGATAGCTTATGAATAACTTAATCATAATCCAAGACTCAGGAAACTTCATAAAACTAACACCAATAACACTATTAAAGTACTGTCATCTTTCTTTATCAAAACTTACTTTAGAATTTACTTGATTTATAACTTTTTGTATCCTGAAAAACAAAGTGAAAACAACAATTTGTTCTTTTCACATGTTTTTGCTTCAATTTTTCTTTAAAAGCAAAGGTAATAATCTGAGCAATAAATTTAAAATAAAAAATGTTTAAAATAACAAATTCAAAAACACATACCGATACCATATACGTACGAGTACATACATATGTTTATAAAATTTATATTAGTGTGAAAAATTTATCTGTCGTGCGTAAAATACGAGACATAGGTATACTCGTTAAATAGAAAAAAAAAACACCTCATCATCTAAAAAAAAAAAAACTTCCAAGAACGTGCTTTCAAAAATTTGGAATTAAAGTGTCAACAGAAAAAAGAAAATTCAAAAATGCTTTTAAAAAGACTTTTCTCCTCCGCATTCCATGGTACCTATACTTGTTAACAACAACAAAATATATACTTTTTTCATATTATGTAGTATTTCACATGTATTCAGTTCACATTCAATTATTTTCCAGAGAGTTGAATAACACATTCCTGTTATTATTCAGATATAATTTTCTTCAAACACAAGTAATTTGGCAGAAAAAATATTTTTCTCTCTAGCACCGGGCCTAATAAATTACTTTTTTTTTTTATTTTCGCAAATACAGAAAAAATACTAAAAAGGTAAACTTTACATTATGTATGATATTTTTTCTTGTGTGTTTGAAAAAAGAAAAATATATTTTCACACATTTTTCAAATTATACTCGTTTGTAGCAAGGATCCTGTTAAAAATATTCATATGAATGCTTTTATGAAAAATGTTCATAAATTTATGAATTCACGTGCAAAAATTTGATATCGATGCATATTTCCATCAGATACTTTGGATAAAATTTTCATTGTTTCTATTTCAATTCTCGCAAAAAACAAAATTTTCGGTTGAATTAAACATAAAACAAAACCAGAGACTGTTAAAAAATTGTTTGCTGTTGACCTTAATTCGAAAATTCACCATAAAAGTGCAAATATTAAGTTTGCAAAAAATCAAATCTTTAACAAAACACAAAGGGCCTTACTAATAAACATTTCTTAGTTTTAAAACTAAAATAGTTTCGGCTTGAGAATCAGAGTATATGCTTTCAAATTCTTTATAAAATGGAGAAATAAAATATTAACTTAACATATTTTGTACAGAGTTTCAAAGCACACTCTGATTCTCAAGCCGAAACTATTTTAGTTTTAAAACTAAAAAATGTTTATTAGTAAGGCCCAAAGAAAATAAAGCAATAGTAAAAAAAAAAACGTATAGATAGCGAATTATCCTACCAAAATGTGCACATTAAATGAATTTTGAAATGGAATAAAGAATATAATAAAAATAAAATCCTTAATCACGTTAAAGACATTATATCCGTAATATATACGAGTAACATTTTGTCTGTAAGCAAAACATAAAAGTAAAATCATCTTGAAAATTTATTATATCATAAATTTTGACTGTGGGATTTTAAGAAATCTGATGTGTATGTCTATTCAAAATCCACATCAGTATATGAAAATTCTGTAGATGTGTACATAAATAATAGACATAGAAAATCCTAAATAAATATATGAAATCTTGTTAATAAAAGATAATATATACCTATTCTTAATCAAAATAAAATGTTTATGTAGCTTTATTGTTTCACTCATTTGATTAACTCTTTCCTATACGTTTATTCGTTAGATTTATCTTAGTATCTTTCGATGTTATATACATCATGAGTCATGTCATGACTATCATCTTTTAAAGAAGCTATTTTTGGTTTAAAGTATGCGAAGTCTGAAATTGTGTTTAAATGTTAATGTTGGTTCTTAATTAAATTTGTTCACTTTTTATTAATTAATTTTGTTTGTAGTTTACTAAGAACAGAAAAAACGACATTCGATTCGACTGGAATTCGAACCCGAGCTTTCGCCTTGCCGGAGCACTGTTCTACCGGATGCCATGTCGCGCGCTGTTCCCTAGTTACATACTACCCAATGATTGATGAAGAATACTCAAATCTCCTACATGTTATTAATTTTTAAATGTTCGATTTTACCTGTCTAATTCTTCTAATCTAGCAAACAAGTTAAATTTTACGTCAATTCCTTCGAATATTGTCTTCTTATATTTTTGTCCTTCGACTCATGAAGTTTTTTTCTTCGTCGAGTGAAGCACGAAAAAGATTTCCTCATATGAAAAATTCAATTTTCAAAAATCTTGTTTATCAATATTTTCATTGAAATTGGCAAAGTGCCGACTTCTCTTTTGTAAAGGATTATTTATGTCTTCTAACATATATTGGTATCTGTATAGAGCGTATCTAAACCAAATTCACTCTATACACAGTTATCTGTGAAAGTGAAAGGATTTCTCCTTTGCCTCCCAGTCATCTTGATTCTGTTTGTAATTTTTTATTTTATTCCATATTTTTTAGATTTATCTTGATCCTGGGTCACACCTTATACTTTATGAAATTTTAAAAATCCTTTGAAGCACATTCGAAGAGCCTAATTTAGACTAGTTCTGCCAAAAATTATTTTAAGTCTGGGAATGTCCCACAATCGTATACGTACTTATATAGGTACACAATCAATTTAGTTGCTCATTTTTTTGACAACATTAATTAAAATTTAACAAATTCAATTGTAGTATTGCCAGACTATAAATTTCACCATCTATCTAAAAATGATAAAAAAGTTAAATTTCACAAATCTTTAACATTCACATCACACTTAAAAAGTTAAAGTTACACAATGTATATTTATTGTAGTCCTTCGGTAACAAATAAAAATAAAATCAAGTGTTACTTATAAATGTATTTTTTTTTTTTATTCAAGACTCAAGGGGTTTTTTTGCTTTATACATGTACAAACATATAAAATACCAAAAGATCACATACATATACATTATACATATGTATAACGTGTTTTTATGACATTTCAGCAACAATTTTTCTATGTGATTGCTTTATTTTCTCCTATGGGTATTGTTATTTTCGCTTTTTTTCATTTATTTTATCTTATTTTGAACAAAAATCATAAATAGGGTTTTTGTTCTTTTTTTTAGATATTTTTATTTTCGTTTTAACTTGAAAATAGCAAAAAAATAAAAGAAAAGAAAAAAAATTTGATTAGAAATCTTAACAAATAATTTCCTATTTTTTTTTTCTTTTCAACATGGGATTTTCTTTTCAAATAATCGAATTTTCTTTATGTAGCTTTATGTGTATATTGAATTTATCTAGAAAGAAAGAAAATTTCACTACATATAAAGTTTATAAATACCATAGAAAGGAAAATTTAATATTAAATTATTTTGTAAAAACTTTTATATTTGATTAATTCTACAAAATAAATTTTATTGTTATATTTTAAAGTACAGTTACATGGGAACATTTGTTAAAAATAATAATTTAAAATTTCTTTTGTATCCTTAAATCCCTGCAGCTTTCTCTTTTACTTTTGAAAGTTACATATCTATGTTCTTAACGCTCTAGATAGTAGTAGCTATACTGTGGGTCGCTAAGTGATATCTAGAAGAGTGTGTTTGTACTTATGTATCTGTGCCTTCACTCTTCTTCTTCTTATGTGGCATTATAATCCTGGGGAATTTTGGATCGTATGCCTCCAATCCGCTGAAGAAAAAAACCATGCAAGTGATTCAAATTTATGATCCCAACCTCGACGTTATAGCTATAAAAGATTAATCTAATTAAAATCTTCTAATTTCTATGAACAAGCTTTTTAAAGGTTTTATTAAAAGACAATGTGAACATTTGAATTGCGTGAAAGAATCAAAAAACTTGCACAAGGATTTTCTAAAATCTGTGAATTTCTGCAATTTTCAAGATATAATCGATGTTGAAGAAAAGGAAGGTAACTTTCATGTGATTTTCTGGAGAAAAAATTAAGGTTTAGTGGATCTAACATTTTTAAGACAAAATCATCTAAAGATTTTTACTACTGGACGAAAAACAATTGACTTTAAAAATTTTGTGCAAAATATTTTTAACAATGAGTAGTTCAGTTTTTACCATTTAACAAATTTTTCATCAAAAAACCCATCAAATTTTCTAATTTTTTACTGCTTTAAACGGTTCTAAAAATATTAAATTTAATAATACGCGAATATTTTGAATCTATCAAAAACACATACATATGTAAGCTCTTACATGCTCCACTATTAATTAATAATTCAATGTATTTAATGGCATACATACTTCATAAACAATTTATTTATATAAATCTATTTTTTTTTTTCGATTTCGAAAAAAATAAAATGCTTCATCAATTATTGACAAAAAAAAACAATTTATTTGCTTTTCTAATGCCTGAAAGTGATGGTTTAATTCCAAATTGGTTAGGAAATTTTGAAATGAATTTTGTTGATGACATAATCTGCGTAGTGTAGTTGTTGTTTAGATATTCAAGATAAAATTATATATGACAACCTAATCTCTAATGACATTGATAAAGTAGAACAAATTTAGTTATTTAATTTAGAAAATAAAAATTAAAGAGTGCACTTAAATAAAACATCTGATAAAGTGTCAAGAATTAAGTCCTTAAAATATTGTAATAATATATACAAAAATAAACATTCACACAAAGTTCATGTGAAGTTCAAAATGATATGAAAATATCTTAAGAATCTGTTGATTTTACTCATTTTTTAAACATTTTTTAACATATAAAAATTATGATTAATTTTTCAAAGTTTAAATACAAGATAAATAAAATTCAAAGATTAAATTTAAAATAATTCAAAAAATTTTATAAAAGATACAAATAGCAGAAATTACAAAAAAAGGCAAATATTTTAATACATATGTAGTTTAATCTTTGTAAGACAAGCATATGTGGGTGGATGTGTTATAATGAATGTGTAAGAAAATTTGATACTTTTTTGTAATTTAAAATAATCTAAAGAATTACAGAATTCATACGAAGATAATAAATCAACAAAAGAGATACATCATCGTAGTGATGGATGAGAAAAGTTTTACATCTTTTTCGACGAGCAAAAAATAAAAGCAAAACAAAACAAAAAATCAAACAATAAAAAAGATGTAATGAGGAAAAAAGTTTAAGTAAGGAGGAAAAACCTTCAAGATGATTACAAGCAATCTAATGTCTTTACTTTTTTTCTTCTTCTTTTTTTTACTTTTCAGTGAAATTAAAAACAAAAATTTAAAAGCTTTGAACATTTAACTGTAAATTATCGTCTTATGTTTATTTTTATTTATATTTTTTTTTAAATTTCTTTTTTTTGAAAATTTTATTTTGAAGGAAATTCCCAAATGTTTTATGTTTAATTATGATTTGTAAGAAAAGCTAATATGTTTCCATAAACATTGTATAAAACTTTTTTTCAAGATTAATATGAGAAAACTTTTATATTTTCTTTTTGTCAAGTACTTATTTAACACCATTAAAACTTTCATCACTTCGTGTATGACACTTAATTTACGTTTTCCATTTGGAAAAAAAGAAAAAAAAAGTTTTACGAAATGAAATTTAATGGAACTTTTTTGTTTTACATATTTTTGCGTATACAGAACACATTAAAATTTATGAGATTCAAAATAAGAACTTTTTAAGGAATAAATCAATTTCTCATTCTATCATTCAAACATCATAATATGAGTATTATATTGACAAGTAATTCAAGAACCTTTTTTTTTTTTTTTTGCCAAATATGTATAAATTGAGGTCAATATAGAGTGTGGGCTCTGGTAAGGTTACAAAACCCAAAAACTTGTTTTCGGAAAGGAATATCCACAAGAAAAGGTTGTTTAAGTAAATAAAATCAGAGGTTCAGAGAACTTTTATTTTTAAAGAAGGTCCTTAGTTATTCTTATAATAGAAATTTTTCAAAAGACTTGTTTGTCAGTTTTTTACTTGAAAGAAAAATTTTACAAATCACAGGCTTTAACTCCACAAGTATCTCCATTTTTTTTAGACATTTGGAATATATGTATGTATGTATGTTTATTGTTCACCAAAAATTATTGGGAAAATATCATTGAAAAAGACCTTCACCAATGTTTTATTAGGCCTACCTACACGTGTGCTAAAATTTAGATTTTATCTCTTAAAAGCCTGTAATTATCTTCGAAATTTTCCAACAGAATTGTCTGTAATTTTTTAAACACGTTAATTAAAAGGCTTTATTAGACATCAATTATCTCACGAAATACATATTCTTACACTTACCAAATTTTAAAAACACCTTGTATATTTTGTTATAACAATACATTATATAATATACCGTACATGATACGTACTTATACATATATAAAAATCAATATAACGCTCACAAAAACTAAATGAAGCAAAAAAAGTATCTAAATAATCCTTTTGTCATATCAAAAAACTTATTCATTTCTTTAAAAAAAAAAAGGATATTTCCGAATTGAAAGAAATTTTAAACTTTATTTTATTGCTTTTTTTCTTTTCAATTTAAAAAAATATCCTTTCTACCAGGTTCATAAAATTTTAAAAGATTTTCTATGAACCTTTTACAAATTAATCTTTATTTTAAATTTAATTTAATTTACAATTTTATTAATGATAAAATTTCAATTAAGCATAAAAGTTTCTTTTTTTGAAAAATCTATTAAATTTAAAATCTACTTTAGTGAAAACAAAAACTTTAAATAAATAATTTAATCTGAATAACTAACAAAAAACCATAATATTTTAATTAAAATTTAAATTTTTTTACCATTAGCATAATTTTTATAATGAAAGTTTCCTAAAAAAAAAATGAGGGGAAAAAAACTGTGAGGTAAATCTCGCATATTTTATTCAAAGCATTCACTTTATTTGCATTAATTTTCTTGTTTATTTGTGAAAATTCGTAGTAAAATGTGGTAGGAAAAAAACAGTTTATATAATTAATGAAACTTTTTAACAATTTAAACACATGTGTGTTTGTCATTTATGAGCTTTCATAAAATGATTTTTATTTGACATACTGGAAAAACTAAATAATTAATAAAACATGTGACTCAATTGAAAATTCATTAATTAATTTTTTATGTTACGTCTGTGATATTTCAAATTTAATCAAATAAAGTTACAAAAAAAAAAAAACTCATAAATTGTAAATTTATCCGACATTTTATTGCTTAACAGTTGAGTTTAGGGAATGAATGATTTACGAAAGTATTCAAAAGACTATTATGTGCATCTGGAAAATTCTTCAAAACTTGAAATTAACATTAAAAAATATTAATTTAATTTTTAGTAATAAACTTGAAGAAATTTAAAAGTTTACCATTTAAACATGCATTTATTCTGATGGCAGAACTTTTATTCATCAGTACATATACATATACATATATGTACAATATTTAAAGCTTAAGTCAGATATCTATACCCTTATACATACCCTAAAAATTCAAATAGAAACCATCTAAATAGCTTATAAAGAAAATAAGCCAGTAAACTCAATTCCACACAGATTAATAAATTTTCAATAGAGTGATTATATTTATGGTGGTATATTTAAACTAAAGAAGTGCAATATTCAAAAACCATAAAAATTTACTCAGACTCATGGAAAATCATTAGGAAGCTGTTCACTTTGCTATTAGAAAATAAATCGAATTATTCCTTATCATCCTTATGCTTTATTTATTTACATTATTTTTATTGTTATTTATATTTATAGGTATTATGCTGCTTTGAATTTTCATTTATTTCTCAAAAATTCCTATGATTTATCTGTAATGATTTTTTATGCATGAAATGCATGTTGAATATTTTGCATAATAATAAAATGTTCTAGAAAATAAGTATGTATAAAATAAAAAGTTTATTTTAATATAAAATTTCATATTTCTTATGTTTTATTCGCAATCTTTTGTTCTACATATTAAATTTAAATTCTTATTTCACGATTTCTTGTTGTGAAAATAACAATATAGTCGTTATATGAGAATATTTTCTTGAAAGAAAATGGATCAAGTATAAAGAAGTATTTGTGTAAGTACATACTTACATAAGTATGTATGAATACTTTGAAAGTACATAGAATAGAACTTATGTATATTTCAATAAGGAATACTTGACTGCATTATTAAGAATTCGCAGAATGCATAGTAATAAATAAGAATAAGGAGAAAACGATAGAATGAAACTAAGACAACATTGACAAAATAAATTATAAGTGAGGAGTATGAGAACAATTCAAAAGTACGTGGTAGTTTTCAAGTTGCTTTTATCATCGAAGATTCTAATTGGAAGATATGGACTTCCGTTCATTGTACATAAAGCATATGTATATAAAGCACTAACACAACGTAAAAAATCGAAGAATTTAGCAAGCGAATATTGAAAGAGTGCAAAGAAGAAAATTGTATTGATAATGAATTTATTAGATTAGAGCTTTTGCAGGTGATAAGAAGCAGACAAGACACAACAAGGGAATTTGGGGACGATTTAAAAAAAGACGACTTTGATCTACTCTATGTTTTACAAAACCAAAATTTGCAAAAAGCCCAGGACTTGATCAGCAAAGGAAGCAAAGAATTTTAGTATTTTTAAGGCAATTACACAAAAAGTGTTCCACCACTTCCTCCTCTGATGAATAAAAATGGCAAAATTTAGTCCTTGCGTTACCCAGGTTTGTCGAATGAAATCTAAGAGAATACAGTGTGCTATAAATTTTTTTTTTATTTTTAGCAAAGAATCTTTCCATCAACAACTGTAAAAAAAGAAGATAAAACTGTACACGTGTAAATTTTCTACCACTAGCAATTAGTCTATAAAACCCTTATAAATGTTAAGTGCATTTAATATCAATAGCTTGTGTTTATACAAATTTTTAACGTAGCCTTTATAATCTTCTTTTCCATAGAATTTTCTTCATCCTCATTTTCCAATAGTGTACGGACATAATATGCATTTTGTGTAGATGGCGAGGAAAAACTTTTAAATCTTGGGGATTTGTACCACATTCTATACACGTTTCCACCCACATAATGTATATGCATGTACAAATAGATACAAAAATAACAATTTTAATTTTTTTGTTCATCTGTTTAATGTATAAATTATTTAATTTGCTCAAGTTCATAAAGTTTCACTGTACATGTAGATTATTTATTTAAATTTCCTTTGAAAATTTATTGAAACAAATTAGTAATTAGAAATTTAAAAAAAATGGAAGTAAATTAATGTAAATACCTGTGTAAACTGTAAATTTTTTATCCTTATCAATAAAATTCTATGATAATATCCTTAACAAAAACCAATTTGAAAATATGTTGGATAAAGGACTTAAAAAAAAAACTACTTCATAGTGAAAAAAAAATCTTAAGAAATAATGGGAGAAGTTGGTCGTTTCTGTAACTTGAAATAGAAAAGTTTTTAACTCATCTTTTTCAATTTGACATTCAAATACCACATAATTCAGTTTATTCAGTTCAAAAACTTTTTTATGGTGAAATGCCTCAAATGAATGGTTGTGAGTCAAAGTTGAAATTATTTAAAGCACACATAGCTATTCTTCTGTTGTATTTGTGTTCAAGTTACAGAAACGCACTACCAATTTTTTTTTTTTACTTTTTAAGACCTGAGTCATGGCCTCTTGTAATGTTTTCTTCCAATCTTTCCACTTCGTAACAGGCTACCTTGTTCGTTATCCTTGAACATAAGTAATCAATGGTCATTGAAAATTTTGAAAAATCAAAATGAAAAATTTATGATTTTTAAAGTCCTTGGAGAAATCTATCGAATAAAATAAATAATAATTTTCTCATCAAAAATTTCCAAATAAACAAGAACTTTAAATGAAACATAAATACTTCCTTCACCTTCTAACGTCCTAAAAGTATCACAGAAAAAATCCCAAAACTCATTAAAATCAAACGATGAAATCTGTGTTTTTTTAATTATCACATTTTCCTGTCGTTAATTTTAATAAAATAAGCTTTCTAATAATCAAACTCATTAACGAATAAATTACCTACTTTTTCTAGAAATTATCAGTTTAATTTGAAAAGCAAAAACATAAAATTTACATTAAGTGCCGCTTATCTCAATTCAATTATCGTCTCCAAAAACAAAACAAAAAAATCGAATGTGACCTTTTTTAATTAAAAACGAAATTTTGTTAAGTCATTGACCTTTCCAATTGGGTGAACTTAGTATAAGTAGAATTAGCACTCCCACAACAGCCAATGAACTAGAAATAATTTTTGGATGTATCCCAAACCATTTTTATTCAAAAATAGATAACTTCAACAGCCTGGAGAAGGTTATTAAAATTATAATTACCTCTAATTAACATTTTTAAATTACACGTTCAATTTTAGAGGTTCTTTTTTGTACTTTTTAACTGTATTTCTTTCATTTCAGTTTTCTATTGTCCTATTTTCTCTCCTTTTTTCTGTATTATTTGTCATTTTACTTAAAACTTTAATTTTGAAATTTCATAAATATTGAATTATTATTTAAGTGAAAAGATGAATAGAAACTTTTTTTGTTTTACTGTAATTAACTTGAAGTAACTCTTTTATTTGATATTTATTATTTAACGTTTAATTTAAACATGAAATTTAATGCCACAGGTGAAAAACAAAAGCACACATAAGATAAAATATTTTCAATTTTTCTACCAATAAATACAAAAATTGTACAATTATTGTTGTTTTTCTATTCATGAACAAAAAAAAAATATTTCACATTTTTTGTCTCTGTTCTTTGAAATATTTTCATTTTTATCCTTTTTTTTTTTTTTAAATAAATAATAAAATCTTCTTCACCTACATACACATTCGATACAAACAATGCTGACATAAATTACATTTGACCTTTTCATTATTTCCCGGAAAATTCAATCATGTTGATAGTGAAAAATAAAATACTGAATTTACATTATTCAATTATTAATAATTTCTGGTTCCATGCCAGGATGTACAGTATACGTATAACAAAATTTATTTATAGTAATTTTATACTCTTACTCTTGAAACATCCTTTCAATATGAAAATTTAAAATTTAAATGACGACAACAACAATAATTAAAACTGATTTGTAGGTATATATAAATAAAATTGTTACCTACCTATGTATATTACACACTACACACATTTATCTTTATCAAATATGTAAAAGATACATTATGCAAAAATTGTTAATAGACATTTTATAAAACTGATATATACATTGATTACGAATTATGATCAATATGATGATACATACTCGTGTATAGATGAATTTTGTAAAATTTTCTCAACCAAAAACATATATTAACAGTCATTTTTAATAAATTTACACATTAAATTTATTACAGATACTTTTTATAGAATGTGGATGGATTAAAATGAATAAATAACAACAAAATGTTCATATATGTATGATATATCAGACAGCAAGGCAGAATACGTTATTTCTCTACACACACACACACACATAATTTTTAAAATAAAATTAAAACAAATAATTTATTGATTTTCATATTATAGTATATTTTTTTTATTTCACATTTAATATTTATTCAGAAAAAAAAAATATCTCTTGTTTTTTATTTTTTTATTATTTATATATTTTGTTTCAATAAATGAACAGAGAGATAGACAGTAAAATACATACATGTATACACACAATACGTGAATATCTTAAGATTAAAAATATGTTATTTTTTATTTTCTAAATTGTTTCATCTAATTCTTGTTGTTTTTTTTTTCTATTTATATGTGTCATACACATGTGTGTACATATGTGTGATTGGTACAAGAGTAAATTTTTTACACACATATATACTAAAACAAACAGATTGTATCTCTTATTTTATTTATTTATTTTATTTTTTATAAGTTTTTGGTCCCATATGTGTCCATTGTTCAATTGACTTCGATTACAAACATTTCAATAATATTTTTCTACTACTTAGTATGTATTTTGTAATATTTTCTGATTTTTTTTGTTACATGTCATATATATGAAAATCCTCTTCTATCCTCTTTTTCAATTATTCTTTTTCAATGTCAATTAAACACATCATTTGGTACAATTCCGTTATTTGAAAATGTCATTTTTTTTTTATATTTAGAAGAGAGAAAAAAAAATGACATTTTCAAAATGTTGTGATTTTAAATTCATTCGAGTTTTCCAGATAGTTTTCAAAACAATTTCATTTTATTGTCGGTGACAAATACGTTTTACTCCTCGTACATGAAAACTCTTTTATTTATAAATTGTTTTATTTTACATATTGTATTTTATTTTCATTTTACACCATTATCAGATTTTCATCAGCATTATCATCAGTATCATAATCATCACAGGTATAACAGTACCCAAGATGTTATGCATTTATATAATATTCACGTTTTTTCTTTTGGCATTTTTCATATGCTATATAACAAAGTGCTATTGTAATAAGAACTGCTATAGTAATTCCCATACCAATGCTAACCCAAATGATTTCCTCATTTATTCCACTGTACGATCGTCCTGAAAAAACCAAAAAAAAAAAAAAAAAAAAAAAAACCAAATTTAAAAACTTCAACGGAAAATTGAAAAATTTAACAAAGCAGAAATTGCCAAGAAAGCCAAGAATATTGAAAATATAAAAAATTCATGGATTCTTTAGATGAAAAGTATTGATTTTCATACTAATTTTATTTTAATTAATTTTTGAAAATATTCCAGAATTCTTGGAAATTTAACACAAAAAAAGCAACAAAACCTATATCGTGCTTTTGTAGAGGATAACAACAAAAACGAAAATTCGACATTTGATTGAAATTAAAAAGAAACGTTTTTTGCCTTTCTCAATTAAAATGGAAAAAAATAGTTATTTTCAACATTTTATGGTTGCTTTCGTAAAAGCAAATTTGACTCTACAAGTAAATTTATTGCAAGAAAGTTATTGGTAAATTATTGTAAATTAAATTTTAAAAAATAACAGTACAAGGTACTGGCCAATAGGGTATCATGCAGAGAAAATGGGTATCCCCTTCAATACCAATTTTCGCAGTTGCAAAAGGAAGTCAATTAGAGAGAAACCGTCACTCACTATCTCTGGAACTATCCAGCACTTGCCAGAGCAAGGTTCCAGACAATGTGGAGCTTCTTCTTCAAGGACCTTGAGAAAATAGCTAAAGTTACAGTCAGAAACATGATACGATTCGTCGATTCCTGAATGAAACAGGATCTACTGGTATTTTGAACGTCATTGCCTAAGGTTTACGCGAGATGTTGTACTCTCAGTGCTAATTAGGTCTCTGAAAGATTTTAAAAACCACCACGTCAACCAACCAACCAACCTAATGGTAAATTAAATTAAATTATTAAAAATTAACGGAAAATCAAATTTCTATAAAAAATGCACTGATTTTTTAGAACTAGAACTGCTCCTAGATCTGCAGAATCTGCATTTGTCATTCTAGTAGTCCCACCCTGCTCATGCTCATATACAACATAGATGATCGAATAAAGGACGGTTTTTTTAAAAGACAGAGTCACGAGGACTGCAGAAAATACATTGCAACTCGCTCCTTTTTTTTTTTTGATTCGGGTTGGCGTTAACATCGCATACAGTTGTATTTTGGGCCTTTAAATCATTCAGTTAAACCAAAAATAGCATAAAGAAATTAATAATTAAATAAATAATAAATTAATTAAGTAGTTTTGGTTCAACTAAATAAAAAAAAAATATTTAATCTTGTTGAATCACAGTTAAACATTTTTCTAGAAAATTAAAACGAAAAGTTAAACTACACACAAAGAAAGATACATTTCCTAGAACATTAAAGAGATTTTTTCAAACAGAATTTTTAATTAGTAGCCGCATGTACAAAATATTTCACAGATTTACTTGTCAAGATTTAATTTTCACTTAAAAACACATTTCACTTCTCTAAAATGCTTTTTTTTCATCTCAACTTTTTGTTTTTTAATGAAAATTAAAATTGCTTTAATTATAACAGACAATTAAGTTTTTAACAAGAATTTCAAAACAGAAAAAATGAGTACTTTTGTTTACATTATGATTACACGAGTACTTTCATTTTTAATGTTCTACAAAATATACTTATGTACATACATACCTATGTACTTACCACTATAATAATTGTTTGAGTATCCAAATTTTCCAGCAACTCTTCCAGCTGGCATTTTTGTAGAATACTTTAGACTCTTTGTTTACTTAATTGAATGACTCTTGTTTACAATTATTGTACTTTGTGACTTTACTTTATTTTTCTTCCTTTTTTAAAGATGCAAAAACAAAAACTGTAGAATAAATTTAAAAAAAATAAATAAAAAAAATAATTAAATAAATGAAAAATAGAAAAGCTCGTGTAAAGAAAATTCCATCTTAATTAACTTTTTAACAAAAATTAAAAATTTATTATATAGGTATTTGTTTTTAATTTCAACATAATGTTGATCAAAGGACTTTTGTACCAAATAATGTAAAGTTTGGCATTAAAATTCGCTTATAATAACAAATTGTTTATTTTTAATAACGCCCAATAAACAATAAAAATGATGTTTAATAAGTTCTTTTTAAGTAGAATTTATTTAACAAAATTAATTTATAATCATAATCATTAAAGAATTTCAAGGATTTCAAATTTCACGTGCGTCTAGAATGTTTAGAAATATTCAAAAAAAATAAAAAAATTCAGACGAATTTTGAATTATAAAGTTGTGAAGGGAATATTAATTAACTTGTAGAAAATTTTAATTAAATATTGTAGAACATAGAATTTCTATATTGTAATATTCTTAATGATATAATTTTCATATTTTCTACGTGCTTAGTAATATTTCATTTGCGTCATAAGATTTCTTGAAGGCCTCTATTCGACTTAATATAATAAATAATATTCAAAATTCAATCTGAAAATCAATTAAATTTTTTATTTATACTTTTCATTAGTTGACAAATTATTATTATTTAATTAATTAATTTTTAAATATTCTTTGAAAATGATTTTTAATTAAATAGGCGAATATTTGTTAAATAGGAAATTTAATTTTATTTTCAAAGAAAATTATTAATTTTATGAAATTAAGTTTTTTAATCATTGTAGTTGATTCGACTCAAATATTTGTAAACGTTCTGAGAATAGCAATTTTTGATGTAGGCCAAAGTGATTGTCATCAATCTCTGAAAATGAAAAGAACAGTCCAACTGTAGAAACACAATTAAAGCGATTGGCTGATCAAATCGGAGCTAATTTTTAATTTTTTTGATATAATATCGAATCGAGCCGCGAGCGTTGCTAGAGAACTTTGGTTTGTGATTTATAATTACTGTCAAATTTTAATTCATCGATGTACTGCTATGTCGTTCTATAATTCTGTTTTATTATTAGAATAATTAGCGAAATTCGCTCGCTATTTCACCTTTGTAGTTGTTGTCTTAGCATAAGTTAGCTCAAACAAACTGTCCAAAAGAGAGATTAGGAGAGAGAGAGAGGGCGAGTGAGAGAAAGCGAGAAAGAGAGCGAGAGAGAGTCATTTTACAAATGACTGTATCGTTTCAAGTTTGACATTTGTCAACTTTTATAAAGTAAGCAAATAGTGAATAATGTGATTGATTAATTAGATGTTTTAAGTTATTTAATGTTGAAATTATCGGTTAAATAAAGAATCGGTAAATAAGACACTCTAAAGTCCTTATTCAACAAATAAGGTAAATTTGTCTAGCTTCAGGGCTTGAACAGTATTATCTCTCGGATGTTTTGATTAGCTTCATTTGTTCATTCTTTTAACCAAATAATATGAAACATACATGCATAAATTATTTTATATTTTGAAGATTGTCATCTGCACAATTTCTATTAAAATATCCATCAATACTACAAACATATCGCATGTATATCAAAATACCTACTTCCAACAAAACTTGAACAATATTAAACTACTTTTCTGTTCTTCATCTCTTCCATCCAATTAATCATAAATATGGTAAATTGAGAAATATCAAAATTTACCAATAATTCTGGAAAAGGAAACTAACAAATCAATAATCTACAAATATACATAATTACTGACATCTGTCAAACTACTCAAATGATGTGTTCAAATAACATGCAGATGACATATCTGAAAATAGCCTAACTAGTCATCTTGTCAAAATCAAGGCAATATTAAATACTCCTACATCATATTATGGCATTGGCAATATATGCATTAAAGGGTTATTAGTTAGTATTATAAAAATGTCCTAAAAATAAAAATAATTTTTAAAGGAAATTCGAAATTTCAAACAATTTAAAAAGTAAAACAAAAGTTTGGGCTACTTTAGAATTTTAACAACAAACGTTTTTTAAAGTGGTGACATAAAAATTCACAATATGCAAATTTCAACGTGATAAAACTTTCACACAAAAAACTTTAAACTGAATCTGAAGGAAAGAAGGTGTAATAATAATATAAAAAAAATGTAAAAGTTAGAAATTGTTTTATCGTACTTAAAGGAAAAAATTATCCTGATAAAAAGAGGAAAATAATAAAACACACTCTTTCTTGTTGTTCTTGTTTTTTTTTTGCTTTAAACAAAAAATTCTATTTCTATCTAAAATGTATAAATATACGTACATACTCGTATTTAAAAAGTATCTAAAACAAGCAAAACGTGCTCTGAAAAAGTAAAAGTTACTTTTACTTAATGAAATTTAAAAAAGAAAGAAAAATAACTTCTAAAGAATAAAAGAACAGATTTGTCCATTTTATTCTCAATTTCTAATTCAGGATATGGCATGATAAAAAAATAAAACTCAATTGTATGATAAACATCCTACCTACACCTGTACAAACAAATACACACATACAACATTATTTTTACTAATAAAGCAACAAATAAAAACAAAAACAAAAGGAAAACTTTTTTTTTTTGGCAAGTAATTCATAACAAATTTTCCAAAATATCAACCTTATTGTGAACCTTCAATAAAATTTGATTACCTTTATATTGGTAACACGTGTTCAATAAATGGGGAGAGAAAATAACGGTAATTGAATTAAATGAAAAAAATAATAAAAGGCAGTATTATTAAGTATATAAAATCAATTGTATAAATAATAAAACAGGTTCGAAAAATAAAAGTGTAATTTTTCGAAAATAATACATAGAAAAATATCATGGGAAATTTCGAATAAAAATCAAATAAATCCTTGTTATTTTTGAAATAATTCGACGAACATAATAAATAAGAACAGTCAATTTTAATTAAAAATAAACTTTAGATTCTTTTGAATAAATAATGAATATTTACGAATTTATCGATCCTAAATTTTTGTTCTTGATAAACTATAGAACAAAAGATACATTATGTTCTAAAAACTTTGTTTTAAAATTAAATTTAACGCACAATAAATAAACAAAGGTTGAGAAAATGATTAAAATCGATAAAAGAGGGTATAAGGTAAATTCTGTTTTGAAAGTTCAAAATAAACTCGTTTTTTTTTTAAGAATTAAAATTAAATTAAAATAATTTTCTTATAATATTTTTAGAAAAATTAACATACACACAATTTGAACAAGAAAAAGATTTCATGAACTGAAAGAAAATTTAGGATAGAGGTAGTCCTTTGAACTTGAAGATGTACAACGTACATAGTACCATCACTGCTTGTTCAAAATAAATAATAAGATTTTACTGAGAATTAATTGAAGAGGAAATAACACAAAATAAGGGAAGGACGAAAAAAAGGAAAGTTTTGACAAATACAATTTTTATTGTCTTCAAGGATCGCTTTGATATTTTTATAATTCACTGTAAAAAAAATTACAATAAGAGCGATAAGCTATGGGCAACTCCCAACTGGCTACAGACCACAAAATCACTCTCAATTTTTCTCTGACTCAAAATACTGAACAGATGGCAACATTTCAATACACACAACCAATTTTCAACCAATTTTTTTTTTTAGAAATATATGTATTCGTATAAGTAATTCGTACATTAGGACCAAAGTTATAGGGTGAAACACACAGTAAATGTGGCGTTAAAAAAAAAAATATACAAAAAATTGACTTTTTTCATTGTGGACTCTTTGCAACAAAAATAAACTTCAGAAAGTTTACACTTTTGACCCGACAGTTATTGTGAAATAAGATTTTTTAATTTAATGTGTGTAAGAGAAATACTCTCGCATAAATAGTGCGTATTCATTTGCGGGTGGAAGGAAGATTTATTTTCTGGATTCCACGTATTCAAATGACCAACATTTTCTTGTTTATTGGTATTCTATGTCCTTCGGCTTGTTTTTGCCAAACACAGAACGTAATGAAAATAAACTTTGCTATAATTTTATTTAATTTTCTATTTGTGATAAGTTTTTCTTTTTCATGAAACATCATTCAACAGATACAATATATAATCAAAAGGAAACTTAAGCTTACTTAATTAGAATTTTCTTTTCATTCTACTTTCTGAAAATATTTACTAGATGATACGTGAAAAAATCCCAAAATTGTTTATATTTTTTTCTTCAATAATTCAACATTATTCTCATTAACAAGCAACGCTTTTTTCCACCCTATTATTATTTTTGTTGTTGTTGTTGCTGGTGTGCTTTTTATTTATCTTAATAATATATAAAATAATAAAATCTTATATACAATTAAACTTCCGGAATTGAATAAAACAGAATAATGTCTGATGGGCTTGTTTTATTAAATCATCATTATTATTGTCAATGTCAAAATCTTATTAAAATTTCAAATTCAAGTGATATATCCTTTTTTTTCTCCTTAAAATTATACGTAAATACATAAAATTTGTATTTACTTGAGAGTGACGTAAATAATTCTTAAGATTTATATTTCTTTTTTCTTAATAAAATAAAAAACAAAAATTATATATAAATAAGAAATTTGTGTATTTATTTTTCGTATATTTGTAAAATTTCATGAAATATGTATTTTTTTATTGTTATCATTTTTCATCAAGATATTTATCTTTCAGAAGAATCTAAATTGGTGGTACCTTTACTTACGAGTATATAATATATACAATTTTATTCGATATTTTTACTGTATAAAATGTTACGCACAAATAATAAAATTGATATTTAGAAATTGTTATATATATACATATATTTCGCGTTCTAGAAGAAAAGGAAATATGTAAATAAATGATTATTTATGGAAATTTGTATTTTTATTTGGGGCAAAGAATATTTTTGGTAATGAAATATTTGTAGTAATAAAATTACCATTATTACAATATTTATTTTTTGTTAATTAATTTTTAATTAATACTTTAGATTATTTTATAAGAATTTGATTATGATGTGTTTGGGTACTACAGATAAATAATAATATCAAAAAACATGGAATTACTATTTTAAGTTAAATCCCAGCGTGTGTGGATTACAAAAATCTTTCAAATACCTATATTGAATTTTTCAACGAATTATAAATGAAAAACAAAGAATTTACGTATCAGGGGCACAATTCTGTATATGTATCTGTGATATTTAAAAACGTAAAAAAACACTTTATTTTTAACGTTTACGACAACTTTTACGTTTTTACATTATACCCGACACCGTTCATAAAAATGCGATTCTCGTTCCAAAAATGTAAAATAAGTGCTGAATAAAGTGCTGAATCGTATTTACCAAATAAATTACTCCGCTAAATGTCAAATCAACTGACATCAACTAATTTTACACGAACGACAGTTGACTTTACGTTTACATAGTTAAAAAATCGCAAAGTTGATGTAAACGTGTAAGCACTGTACGTTTTTACATTATCACAGATACAGAATTGCTCCCCAGTTAACCATTTTGTAGATAATAACATAAATCTGTATGTTATTTTTTATTTTTATTTATTGTTTTTTTTTTTTTTTGTATTAAAAAAAAGAAAATTAGGGAAAAAAGAAGAAGAAAGTATGACTAAACTTCCGATATGTGAGATGGAATGAAAATATTAAATATAAAATCTTTGGAATATCCTTTTCAACGTGTCAACATATTATGTCTTTGTTGATGCTTTATCCACTTTATGGTCTAAAAATACCGTAAATAATTTTTTTGGAAAAGTTAATATGTTCTACAAATACCATTTAATAATCTTAAAGGACACCGGTAAATAAAGCTTTTAAAAGAAAATTTTTTCTTCTTTGTAACGTTTTTAATTCACTTCAATGGGATTATAATGGTTCTTGAGTATAAAAGGACTTTAAGTACCCTAAAGTCAAAATTTCGTGTTTTTTTTTCAATCTATTTTTCAACATCTTTTTAAAACGGTATATCTCCGAAACTTGAAGGAAGCCATATGTGTTTTTTGGTATTATATGAATGTATTTTTTCTTGCTCTTTACAATGATATCTCACATTTCTATTTAACCCTTTACATAGAAAATAAATTATTAATTTTTATACTGTTGATAAGGATCGGTACATAATAGTGATTAAAAATCTCTACCATATTGGAAGTTTCTTGGAAAGTGGTAGAATTAAGGTAAAAAAAATATCTTAAACAAAGTTTTTTTCAAGTATTTTTTTTTCATATAAGTAATTCAGCATTCTTCGACTTTAAATTCATTTCAATGGACACCTTATTGAATAAGCCCGTAATTAAATTACAAAATTAAAAAATTACCATGAAACCAACATGAACATTAGAAGAAGAGTCCTCCCATTGCGATAATTGCATAAAATGAACAATTTTAATTTATATTGAAAAAATTACACAAATTTAAAAATAAGTTTCCACATCGTTTTTAATTCATGAAAATTTTCCAAATAAAAAAAACCAATCAATTTAAAAGTCAAAACAATATATTTTTCATTGAAAAAAATTTAAAAAAAAAGAAATTTAAAAATCTTTTCTGTCGCAAATTGAAACAATCAAAAGATCTCATTAAATTTTTAAATTGAAAAATATCAACAAAAAAAGAACGCCTGTGATAATAAAAAGGATAAACTTTATTTGATTTACTGAATAAAAAAAAAAAATCACACCCATAAATCACATTTTTAAAATGAATTAAAAATATTTATTCTATTGTTTTTTTTTTGAAAAGCTTTTGTTCGTAAGCATTCAAATTCATAAATCATTTTAGTATTATCTGAAATTATTGTTCTGAAAAGTTCCAAAACACTTTTTCAAAAGGATTGTTAAACAAACAAAAAAAATAAGATCACATATAATTTCTTGATGAATGGATTACAATTGATCATTATATGTAGTATGTAAATGTTATTGTGTATGCAAGTAATAAATAAAGTTTTTTGTTACTTTTCATATAAAAATTGACTTTTTCCAAATAAGATATTTTTTTTTAAAAAATGAATATTTTTTTCGTGCTGTAGTGAACCATATGAGAATGTAGAATAAAAAATCTAATATTTATTTACAAAAACAAGATAAAAACAAACAATTTTTTTTCTTTTTTGTAATTCTCTAAAGAAAGTTACTTTCTTTTATACGTTTTTTTTTTTTTCATTTTACAAACATGCCACTTATCGAATTGGGTCAAGTGATAGTTTTAAGAGTAATAATAACCGACTAAAAGACTTCATGTAATATGTATGTATGTACTTAAAGATAATATCTTTTTTAAGTTTCTATTCCTTCAAGCTATTATTCTCTTTATTTTTGTTTTACACACATGTACAGGGTGAGAAAAACAATGGCAAAGGAAAAGTTTTTCTAAGGTTCCGTGAACCACCAGCTGGTCTATAGAAAAGTAAGCGTCTCAATAGTGCACTTTATATCAATCGTTTATTCAGCAAAAAAAAAAAATAGATAACTCTTTGGCCTCTTTAATGAATGCTAATAACAAGAAGGTTTCAGCTAACAATGTTGAAAAGTTAAAAGAATTAAAATTGCAAATTTTTTGATATTCTATCCGCACATTTTTGCAAAATATACTTTTTATCAACAAAAGCCATTTTTGCACAAATTAGATATACTCAATTGATTCTGTATAGATTTTCTGCCAGATTTTTTCTCGTAAAACTTATAGCATTTAAATTTCTGCAAGTCTTAATTCTGTTCATAAAACAAAGCTTGGCAGTTTTTAAAATTTGTATAAGCCTATACGTAATTTTCAAGCCGAAAATTTCAACTGGATCACCCTGTATTAAATACTATCATTGAAAAAACAAATTAGCTTAATCAAAAATTCAATGAAAGATAATTGAAACTTTTATTTTACTCAAGAATAAAAAAAAAAATATGTAAATAAAAAGATTTCTTCAGGCACGAGAAAATAAATAGAAAAAGTATTTCTAAATGGGACATTTCTATTCAATTTTACATCTGGTTTTCTAGTTCATTTAAAAATTTACCGTTTTCAAAACAAAACCCCAGAAAAAAAAAATTTAAATTTTTTTACGCTTAATTTCCAGAATTTAATTATAAATTTCTAAAAATTGTACCTTTTTCAAAATTCCTTGAATTTATTCTGCCAAAAATTTCCAGCAAACACCAAATTCAATTTAATTAACATATTTTTTTTTTATTGAAAAAAATTAAGAACAAAAACTTAATTTTTTAATTAAAACAATGTTTTTCGATTTTATCTGCTTTAAAAAGTTATAAAGAATTATAAATCAACTAGATTTTTGCCTTTAATGTTTCTGAGTAATTATTTTCAAAATTATCTCACTTTTAACCCTTTTTCAACAAAAACATATTTTTTGGCCCCTCTTCCTTTTCTTTCTAAATTTTTTCCGTCTTTCAAAAACTTTTTTATCAGTTAAAATTCAAAAAATCATCAAAATAACTTTAGTCTTTTCCTTTTTGTTTTTTCTTTCTTTTTAAATTCAATTAAAATCACGTTTTTTTTAAAGACATTACCATATGTATGCACATATTATGTATATCACCAAAACATCACAATTGGAGTAACATAAAAAAATTTCACAAATTTCAAATTCACAAATTCTCTTTGTGTTTATTTTTTTACTTTCTTTCTTTCTTTTTTTCCAATTCGTAAAATCACATTCAACAGACAGATTTGAACTCTAACAAATCCTGCAAACAACTGTTTACAAATTTTTCTGGTCCATGAATGGAATACGTATAGCAAGATGAAAACATAATCTGGAACAAAATATCTACATCGAATCATACAAGATGTTGTTGTTCGCAAAAAAACAAAAAAACGAAGAAGAAGACATACAAAAATAACAAAAACAGAATATTAGAGCATGCCTGGCAAAAAATTGTTTTTCATTTTGCGTTTTGTTGTACATACAAATTTTAATTTTAAATACGTTTTTGTATTATGTTTGAAACTGTAAGAGAGCTTTTTTAATTTTCACTGAAATGATAAAAAATGGCGGGAATTGAAAAAGTTGAAAAAGACACAACGGGTTGTCATAGAAATGTTTGAGATTTCAAAAAAAAAAGTTTCGTTATAAAAGCAAGAATTAAGAAAAAATATGTTGCCTGTGGTAGTGGGGAAAATCAACATTATAATTACGTTTTTTTCTTCTCCTGTAATGAGCCAAAAAAAGAAGCTTTTTTAATGACGTCAACTATCCTTAAAGCTTCTATTGATGTCTACGAACTGAAAAACAAAAACAACTATGAACTCAATGTGCGATTTTAGACTCTCGATTTTATTCTTTAAAATAAAAAATAACGATGTACTAAATCTTTTTACTGATAGATATTTTTTTTTGCTTTAAAAGCAAAAAAAGAACTTTTACACAAACAAAGAGTTGAAAAAAAAATTTGACAAAAAAAGAGCATTAAAGAAAAATATGTTATTTTTACATCATACCCTTTAAAAGTATCATTTACTGGGGTATCTAAAATTTTTATCACTTTTACCCATCATATGAGACAGTTATCGTAAATGATAGTCGACAGGAAGTCATTATAGTCAAAAAATACAAAAACATGTTTGAATAGAAAGCTTTTATCTTAAAAAACGAGTAAAAAAAATATCTGAAAGTGTTATAATGATAAGATAAAAGGTTTCTTAAATTGGAATATGCACTTAAACTTACAAATTAAAGTGATATCTATTTTTTAAGAATTTTTTTTTTAAATTTGCTATCTTTTTTATTTTAAATTTATAAAAGAAAAATTGAATAACGAAATTCGCTTTTGAAAAAATAAAAATCAATAGATAAATTTTCAATTTAATGTTTATCATGTTTATTTGAATTTTCAATTAAAACTATTGTCAAGTCACTTTTTAAGGACAACAAATGATAAAATTCTTTCAACAAAGAACGATAAAGAAGTCGTTTTTTTGTATATGCAAAAATTTTCTAAGCCCCCGCCGCGCCGGTGGGAAATTTTTAAATTATAATTATTTTAAAAAAAAAGATCTTCACACTTCCTCTTTAAAAAAATAAAGGACATAAAAAAAAGCGCCTTTGTTAACGAAAAGGAAAAAAAAAGGAATCCATAAATTCACAAAAAAAAAAAATGGTGAAAAAAAATAACTACTATACAATAACACAGTTATTCATGATAAATAAACTCTCTTGAAATATCTAATGAAGTCTCTATATTCTTTATTTATTTTTTTTATACAAGAAAAAAAAGGAAATTCATGTACGTACATTTATGTAAGACTCCAGGATATTTTTCTCATGAGAACTGTATTAAATAATCCTGAAATTTACAATTATTACCACACGCTACGTTATTCATAAAATATATTATGAAGGAAGTTAATTTTTATGATGAAAGTTTTTTTCTTTTCTTTTTGTAACAGGTTTTTCCGATACAATGGAAAAAAAATTGTATTTTTTAGGTTTAAAGAAAATAAAAAAATATTTCAAATGCGCAAAATGTATATATTAAGAATTCCAAGTTTTTGTCATAAATTGGGATGTTTTTTTAAAGTTAGTTCGTTCATTTGTAGAACAAAAACTATATAAGGAAGAAAATTTGATAAAATATGCAAATTCAACAAAAAAAGGATACAAATAGGCGATAAATAAAAATAAATAAAATAAATATCCTATGTTTCGTGGTCTACGTCATACATACCATTATTGGTATGCTTATACTGTTACTGAAAGAAGTGGATATGGACTGATTTAACTTTTTTGCGTTTTCTCGAACTATCCTTTCGAGAAATAGTGTCAAGAAGATAAGTGAAAAGTACTGAACTTTTATTTTATCCTTTCATATGCTTTCATGAACAAAATATAAAAATTTCAAAAACTTCTATCGAACAGTTCTGGAGAAATATGAAGTTTAACTTAAAAACCGTTTTTCTCGAAATCGTAAAAATGGCGTATGTTCAAAACGAGCACTCAGGTGACGATTTATCATCCTTTTTTTTTTTAATTCCAAACAAATGATTGAAAAACGAGTCAAAATAATTTAAGTAAACCTGCAATTTAAAAAAAGGTTTATTGTGTAAATTCATTGTTTTTTTTTTCAATTACCCATTACATAAATCACGTTGAATACAAAATTTACGTACTTAAATTAAATATCCTTGCATTAAAGCACAAAAATTATTTCTAAATATATTTTTGTTCTTTTTTCTTCAGACTTTGTAATTTTGTTTTGTGTCCTTTTTCCAGACTAATATCATTTTAGAAAGCATATAACGCAGAAAAAAAAAAGGTTTCAGTAGAAAAAAAATATCATACATTCAATTATCTAAAATAAAAAATGCTTTTTAATAAATATATACTTTTTTCTTGTATGTAGAATGAAATATATACAATTTCGTTTTATTAAGTTGAAGGCGCCACAATAAATTTTAAGAATAATAAATTTTTTGTCAGAAAAAAAAATCTCCTTTTTCACTTAGTGCGAGCATCTAAATTTAAAATGTGATTTATATTTGATATTGTGAACCTTTTTCGAAAAAAAAACAAAAAAACAATAATAAAAAAGATAAGAAAGGGTAATTTCGCAAAACATTTACTGAAATTGTTTAGCTAGTTAAGTACTTCAAGCGTTTTCTCGTCAGTTAAAACAATGTTATCTCATTAGGAATTTAAAAAAAAAAAGAGTTGAACTTCTTTTTACTAAGAACACAAGGCTTGTTTTAATTATTACCATATTTTATTTTATTACATTTTAAAAATCTAGAAAATACAAAAGTTTTCTCGTAGTATTTTTTTTTTATTTTATTCAAAACAACAACAAAATTACAAGTTCTCTGGAAAAAAAAAAGGATCTTTGTTGCTCAAGTTAAGAAGCTACAGCAGATTGTTAAAATTAACTTTTAATGAGGTGAACTAGAAACTTTCTTATAAAAAATTTTTACTATCATGAAAATAGCAACAAAAATAAAACAACAACAAAAATAAGCTAGCATATTTTATAACTGTAAATAATAATTTTTTTTTAATTCTATCAGCTCACAGCTGATAATTCGAGCATAAATCATCAAAAAAATTGGAATGCTATAACATGAGAAAAACTTGGAATATTTCCTTGTTAAAAAATTTGACCTGCTCTGGAATAAATTTTAACATTGATTAAAAGTACACATTAAAAACTTTAAATTAATTTCTAAGAAATTTCCTTGAAAAAGCAAAAATTTTTAAAGAGCATTCTTACTGACCTCATTATTTTGTCAGTTTGTCTATTTTAATGCCAATTAATTATTCTCTCTCATTATTTTTTTCCACAGAAACTGATATTGAAAGGACTTTAGAAAAGTAAATAAATCTGATTATAAAAGTTCAGTATTATGTTCGAAATTAATTAATCACAAAAAAAAACAAAAAACCAGGAAATTAAAATTAATCCACTAGAAGAAAATTATAGTTTTCACAATTCGTAGTTTTTCGTCGATTTTCTTTTTCCAATAAATAAGATAATGTTTCGTTTTCTTTTTTCCATGAATCGTCTAAATACTAAAATCAATATTTGCTAAGTAATCCTGTGGTCTTGTTCAAGGAATTAAAGTGAAAATCTTCTTAAATCCTAATAGGTACCTAAATAAATTACTTTTGAATCAATTCATTTCAAATCTATACAGAAGTCACTTAATAAGTATCTAATGAAATTTCAATAATGAAAATTTATTGTAATTACTTGGAAAACTTTTTCCTTTTATTTTTTCGAAGAAAAAGTTTTTAAGAAAAACTTGTAACTTGTAGAAATGTATAGGAAGTAAAATAATTTTGATGTATGAAACAGAGCGTAATTTTACACATCATTTGAAGATTTTTAGGATTTCGAAGTAAGTACTTAAAGATTCACTACAACACACAGTCGAACAAATTAATTTGTACTCTTTCAGAATTATATGTGATATACTATATATGTATGTACCAGTTCCTACATATATGTAGCTCATGGATTCAAAACTACACACGTAGGAAAAATTCCAGAGGTTAAGTATAGATGTCATTTTTGTAGTTTTAGATCATTTAAGGACAATTTACTATTTTTTTATAGTAGATTACTATTTTATTGATTTTTAAAATTTATTTACCGTTCCTCTAACCCTTTTACATTAGTTTTTATGGACAGTATTACCAACTGAAAACAATGGCTAAAAAATTTGTACAGAGGAGTAGGTAAACCGACCCAAGTAACCAAAGTTTAGGTGCATATTTATTGATAAAAGGATATAAACATGTAAAATCTAAGTCAGAGGTATTGAACTTTTAAATGAACGCATAGTGCTGTCGCATATACATATGTATATGTAGAAGGGAAAAATAAAGAAGTAATGCAAATAAATATTTAATTGTAAAAGAGTGGAAGCACACTTAAGACGGAAGAGTGCTCCATAATTTGAGAGCTCAATTAATAGAAGACTGACCGAGAACATACATATATTTCATTGCACGCTCGAAAGATGGCTTCAGAGTGAATTTGTATGATTTGAGAAAATTATTTACATGTACAATATTATAAAATTTCCCAGAATCTGAAATTGGAATTTAATTACTTGAAAATCTCATTAGTAGAAATGTGGAGTAGAAAAATGTACAAAATCATGAATTAGTTTTTTTTTTTTTTGTGTTTCTATATCGAATTTATTGAATGATTTGCGAAATTTTTGTATGATGTAACTGAGCTGTGTAGATAATTTCTTATTTCGAAAATATTCTACTAGCATCGTTGAAAGACTGAAAATAATTTTTCTTATTTCTTATCTGTCATTTTAAGAAAAACAATCTACAGAAAATTGAAGCAACAATGAATTTCAATATTCTGAAGAAAATAACAATCTGATTAAATCAAACTCACGCCAAATCGACACAGGGTGGGTGTCAAATCACGTTTTTTATTCGAAAATCTATCTTTTACAGGAAAAAAAACATTTGAAGCTATCACTTATCAGTTTTTTTCATAAAAATTTAAATTTAATAAAAGAATATATTTTCCATTTGACTTTTCAAGAATTTTTATCTTCCCACTCGACTATAAAAATGTGTAGGAATCTTAAAATATTATTTCAATTTTAGACAAAGTCGAAAAATCTTGTTGAAAAAATTACAAAAGTCGTGTAAAAAATATAAAAGAAACTGACAGCGTAAGTAGTACACAATCCAAAGAAAGCTTTTCCACGTCCTTTAAAAGGGAAATAATAACAAAAACTTGTAATAATTTTATATACAACTTCATTACCATTATTCTATAAACAGTTTCAAAAAATTACACAATAATTCAATTATAAAATTTTCATGTTGTAGGTACAACATACTTTATTCATTTAAGGTGATAAAAAACAGAAAAACAGAGAGAAAAAAGTGAAAAGCTGAAAAGCTTTTGAAAAATTTTCCAAAAAAAAAAAAAAATCTGTAACATTTATTCAGGGCTTGTTAACAAATTTGTAATAAAATTTTGTACACGATTTATAAATGAAATAAAATACAACAGGAAAACGTAAAATGCTAAAGGTTATATTTTTACAACTCTATTCTCTCTTACACAATAAAAAAAATATCCTTGCTATTTTTGAAAAAAATTTATTTTTTTTTTCATAGTTTATGATTTTAAAATTGTAAAGTTTCTGTTCGTAGATATAGAAAATACTAAAACAATAGATACATAATGTAGTTTTATATCTTTCAGATGATATTTTCTGATGTTTGTACCACAAAAAATATAAGAAACTTATAAGGCAATAAAAAAACTTTTTATATTCGATTAGGAGAAATTGAGTGAAAATACACACCTTGTAATCAACTTCTGTATATTCTACGTGTGCATGTATGTATGATGTTGTTTCTACAATAATTTCAAAGTAAAACTAAAATGTATGAGAAAACTTTTTTAAAATTTTAAGCACGTTTCATAAAATAATAATCATTTTGCTTTTACTTACAAATTTTATAACTTTTACTTTGATTATTATTGCTTCATCATAAAAAAAATATGATTATTACTGTCATTTTCTCAGAAATAAATCATTTGGAATAAATAATTTGATTATAATTAAATTTTTATTTTTATGATTTTTAACAACACAATATTCATGAGAAAAGGTAGAAGAAATTGATTTAATTATGAATTTTTTATGAGAAAACAATTCAATTTTGAATTCATTTTGTGATAAGTAAGAGAATTTATTCGGTCCTTGCTTTGATTGACTTGTTGTCTTTTTTATTTATTTTCGAAATATTCGAAGATGGTTTAGGTTTGAGAAAATATTAAAAAACTCTCATTTACTTTAAGTTTTCTTCGAGTACATGGATCAATTCAAATACTCGCACATCAGATAAAATACCCAGTGGTTGGCACTTCATGCAATTTTCGGCTGCTAACTAAGTTGTGAGACTATGCACGTATGTATATACTTGTATCTATTTTTTTATACTTTTATTAAATAAGTGTTTAATTGTATGAAATAAAATTACAATTGAAACTCTTCAATGGTTTGAAAATTAGAGTCTTCTGCATAGTAATTCAAAGAAAACTCCGAAAAAGAACTGTTAAAAAAATCTGTCTTTCTTCGTTATTATTAATAAAATCTTTTTGAAAATTTGGTTTATTAGCCCGAAATTAAATTAGTAGGTCTTATTTTTCTGAAGAATGACTTAAAGGGTTGAGTAGAAAATACATATGAGCAAAGAATGCACATTGAAAAAGTGATTAATTTTTCGTATTTTCGATATATTTTTCAGGGTAAAATCTTTTTTTACAATGGCTTTTTTTTTAAATTTAAAATTTCTTGTTTCTTCACCCTGGGAAATTCTGAAACATCAAAAAGTTTTTCCATGATTTTTTAAACAAAAACTAATATGAGCACACTTTACCCTTAGACTGATATAACCCAGAAATGCCAACAGATCAACTACACCATATGTAATAAACTCCACTTTCCCTTAATTTAATTTATTTTTATTTTATTTTTTTTTTTTTGCAAAAAGCACTTTTAAGCATCCTTTTCTCTTCCAAAGGACATATAACTCAATAAAAAAAAACATAATTATTATTTAATTTTTCCCAAACACTTTAATTAAATGTCTTTACTTTCCATCTAAAACAAGTATATACGTACAATGGCTACGATGTAGATACGAAAGATGAACTAAGTAAATTGCTTCTTTTTTTACATAAATTTTCACTAATTTCATTTTAGTCATCAAATTTTTATCAACTAAAATGGTTTGTTCAGAAAATTAAACTGCTCTAAAATAAATTATCTCATAAAAATTTTTAATGTTGAATATATACAATACACCCAACAAACACACACACACATTCACCATAATATTTAATGGTAAACGATAACGAAAAGATGTATAAAAATCCAATAAAAAATACAAAAAAAAACTAATAAAATAAAAAGATAAATTTTTATGAAGTATATTAATTAATATGATGATAAAAATGTAATGAAAAACAAAAAAAAAAAAAAACCCCCATATGATTGATGATGATGTGTTGTTATGACAAAAAAGATCCTATCGAAAAAAATTGCGTAAAAGATTGATTTTATTTTTTTTATTATTTTCTAATTTATGGTTTCCACAAAAAAAATTAATGTAAAAACTTATCAAAAACTTTTCCAGGAAGTTGAAAAAAAAAATGTCCTAGGGAAAAATAAAAAAAAAACTTCCTAACTTTAAAAAAAAAAATGGTTGAGAAACTTTTCAATAATAAATCCATTAAGTTAAGTATACACAAAAAAAATGTGATTTAGCTTAAAATTTATTTCTCTGAAAAACCAGCTTTTTGCAATGATTTGTTACTTAAAAAAAATGCGGTTTTGCAAAATTGGTTTTTATTTTGAAGCTGAAATGTGGAAGTTCATTTAAAGTATCATTTTGGACTTACATATGTCCGATTTCTTTAGAAGTCTGTGCTAACTGGGTATCACCTAAGTGTAGACAGCGAGCTAGAGGTTTGGTTTTCCTAATTAAAAATTTCTGTTAACTAGCTGTTAGCTACATTTTTGATTCTTAGCCCTGAAAGTCATAAAATTTTAATCGAGACTCTAAAATTTAGTAATGTTAAATTGATGTCAGGCATTATTACTTCATTCGAAAACAACAAAAAAATGTAAATATGCATTACAGAATGCGTTACTACCAAATTAGGTAACACCAAAATAAATAAGTAATCAATACTTCATCTGCCAGCTAAACTTATAGGTGGTACTAAAGTTGGCTACAAGATAGTTGAGACTGAAGAAATTGGGCATTAGTAAGTTTTAACAAAACGCTGCTAATTTGAGCTGTAATTTATTTCGTTAGTAAAATGCAATAATTCTACTCGTATCTACATACAAAAATATTAAATTAAAAACATATAAATTGTATCTATACGTTTTTCCACAAGATATTCTCTTGTTTACATTTAATTTTAATTTAATTTTACTACACAAAATTTATCCTTTTAATTTTCCTCTATTCATTCATTCAACCGTAATTTTAATTAAAGTATACTTATTTTTGGCTAATGAGAAAAACAAATTTAAATACCAGTATAACATTTTCGTAATGATAAAATTTGTATTTGTATTTTTGTTATTCTTTTTGTAGTTTCTGGTTGTTTTCTTTTTTGTTCTTGTTTTTCTTGCCATTTTGTTTTTGTTTTTCTTCTTTTTCGATATAGGATTTTAGTTTGATATTCAAAAGGAAATAATACGGGTTAAAGTAAAACATTAAAACTGAATACAAATTAGATTTTCATTTAATAAGCAAAATATAATACAAAAACAAAAAACTATATGAAAATGTTTACAGAATAACAAATTACATTTTACCGTAAGCTTAAAAAATATACATACATGAATGTTTATTTTGAATTTATCATGATAATTTATGTGATACACTTTTCCCCAAATCCAAATATATAATTTTTTTTATTTATTTTACAGAAACTTTTATCCTTTTTCATTTTTAAAAGTTTCTTCTTTTTCTTTTTTCAAGTTTTCTCACAAGATTAAAAGTTTTAATAAAATATCACACTCAATCTCATTTTTATTGTACATTAATTTTTCCAATAATGAAGAGAATTAAATTCTCTATCTTTAATTTTTTTAATTATATTTGGAAATTTTCGTAAAAAAGTTAAAAAAAGAAATTTAAAACAAGTTGAAAAACTTTAAGTACATAAAATTCTTTAAATCCTTGTTTTTATGTCTCAATTTTTGGTAAGCTTATCCAGACTAGATTAAATATTCTTAGAGAAAGACGTTAGAATAAAGCTGATATCCAAAATGGAAAGTTAATGTTCAAGATTTAAAATTTAAATATCAAAAACAATTCTAGCATACAAGATTGTATTGAAATTAATCTCATACACGCTTCCCGCCTCAACTTCATCGAAACTTATTTTTCTTTCCCTTTCTTCCCTCTACATACCCTAACGCTTTGTTGTTCAAATACAGTAAAGGAGAATTCTTACGTTGTGATTTATTGACGAAAAAACAAAAATTATGCTAAACCCGAGATTCTGAGCTAGACTCTATTTTATGGAGAATGTAAATCAGTTAACATTTTCAAACAGATACTCGAAATCACTATAGAGACAAAGAGCTAGAAATGTCTTCAATGCAATGGCGCCCCTCTTAAATGCTAGAGGAGTAAGGTTGAAAAGGAACATAAATATTTCCTCGAGAATCTCGTCGCTAACGTAGCAATAATATTGACTTAATTTGTTCATCTGTCATTTGTTTTCTGATGTTTTTGAACATAATTTAGCATAAATGTAACAGTATGCTTCAACATTCCATCTTCTCGTGTTCAGGGTTTAAAAACATGTCTTCTATAATCTTTTCTTCAGAATCTCACAAGGACATTTTTATCCTAGAGAAGGCTCCTCAACTACGTAAGTTGCTATGTAGCCTCAATTAGTTAGGTACCATGGAAAAAAAAAAACAAAAAATAATAAAACATTCTTACACTTTTTCTCAAGTTGATGATTCAACCTAATTTTAATCTTTTTCGAAAAATTTACATATAAAAAAAACATTTTGTCCTTTTTTTTCTATCCTCAAACATTAATAAAAAAAATTGTTAATATTAAAATCAATAATTTTTCAAATATTTTACGGTTCAATCATTTCACATTCAAATTTTCTTAGTTTAGACTTTTTTCCCCAGATTTTTCTTTTTTCAACTTTGTAAACAAATATAAAAAAAAAAAGAACATCTACGCAATAAGTTTTCTTTTTTCTATATTCACCCCACTTCTTGTTCTAAAATTTAAGATATGAAAAGAACCTAACCCTAAGGTTTTTTTGTACAAATAAAATCAAAAAAAAAAAAAAAAAAAAACAATTTTTTCTTCTGCTATTTGTTATTTTCACTCATAATCATAAAAAGAAAAAAAAAATCATGAGAAAAAGTTTCAGTTCAGGCGACAATCTTTAATGCAAAAAAAAAAAAAAAACAGAAAAGGAAAAAAATAACATAAGACCACATTATGTTGTAGGATAATCAAAACAAAACAAAAAAACAACAACATTGAATTGTCTGGGATCAACTATATGATTTCCATACCACAATGAAGTTTTTATTCCTTTTTACATTTCCTCCTGTTTTTTTATTTCTTTCTTTCTTTTCTATAATACTTGAATTTGTGATTGCCGTATATTTTTTATGTTAAATCCTCTTAAATAGAGATACGAAAAAAAAAAATATGAATAGATTCTTTTTCCATTACATAATTTATGTAGATACATATATACCATAACAAATAAGAAAATTCGGTAGTTAATGGCACCCAAATAGAACTTAACCAAAAAAAAACCCCCAAAAACAAAAAAGGGTGGAATAAGAAATTTTCTCTGTCTTATCTATGTGGATGATTTATTTTTCTTGTTTATCGGAGAGAAGAAAAAAAAAATTTTTTTATTCACAAACAAATTATACATATGTACAAACAATATAGAAGAGATTTTTTTTTTGTTGTTGTTCATCTATTCTTGTACAAGAAAACATACATAAATCTGATGTAAATTGTCAGATCTTATGATATCTATATTTATATGAATCAATAAAATTAATGAGATGAAAACGGATAAATTTTTATGATAAAGATTTTAATTAATGATAGCAAAGAAATAAAAGATACAATAAAAAAAAATATCTATATCTTTTTTTTTATTGAATAATCTATAAAATGAAAATGATAAATATCATTTTTTTTTTTTCTTAAACGAAATTTATATTTATACTTTCAACCAGCATAATTGTGATATTTATGAAATTTCGCATTCACTTAAGAAAGAGTCGTACGTATTGATTATTGAGGTCAGAAACACGAATAGCAAACACATATACACACACTTGTGGTCTAAATGATTCATAAGATGTTGTTGTTGTTGTTGTTTTGTGGGTGGAGGGGTGATCCGGTTAGGCATCCACGAGCACTCAGACAGAAGAGTCCATTGTACTCAGCACCCCGTCTTTCTGTCATACATGCACCTACAGTTTGAAGTGGAATGCGAACCACTAAAAATTCGTTGGTAGAGAGTTCAAGGATATTCAAGTTTTCAATGTATTGTATTTAAAAAAAATAATAAAAGCATTTTTCTCTTTTCAACGAAATTTAAAAAAATAATAATAATTACATAATAACAAACCACGAATTTATTGAATAAATTCCCGATTATATAAATTAAAAATTTCGTAATAATAAATAATAAATATCCTTGTCCAAAAAAAATAAATAAATAAATTGAATAAAATAATCTTTTTATTACATTTTTCCCTCAACGATTAAATAAAAAATTGATATACGAATTTAAAAATTAATGACCATAATAATTCTGTTCATTGAAACATAAGCATAATACGAGCATGTATGTAACAACAACAACAAAAAAGTAATAAAATGCAATGTATAATAACATTATTTGTAACTTTCATTATATTATTAATGAAAAAAGGATATTATGAATTAAATGGAGTACAAATAAATATAATTAAAAATTATAATTAATTGTAAAACTACAATAAAATAAAATTTCATTTCAATCGTTGGTTTTTTCAATTTTTCTTCTTTTGTGTGATGATATTCTTAAAAATTTATGAAATGCATCAAAATTGAGAGCAAAAAGAACACCCTACAAAATACCAATTCTATATTCCATGAAAAATTATTGAATTATAATTTATCTACAAGCATAAACTTTTGATATTTACTCAAGGTTCTTGAAGAAGAAGCTCCTCATTGTCTGGAACCTTGGTCTGGAAAGTACCGGACAGTTGCAGTGAGGATTTCTTTCTTATTGGCTTCCCTGCAACTACGACAGTTGGTATTGAAGAGGATACCCATTTTCTCTCAATCAATAAATATCAATATCTGTAAGCGCAAAAATAAGCCAATCAGGTGTAGTTAGTTGGCTGATTACTTTCGAAGACCCAAATACATAGCACCAGTGTTGCCGAAAAACAAAATGGGATGGAGCCAGATTTAAGAATGAGAGGGGCTAAAAAGGGCTAAATATTAAATACTCATCTTTTTTATACTTTAATAAACAAAACAAATTCATTTTATTAAATAAAAAAACAAAAACTTGCATAAAAACAATATAATTATTCATTAATTAAGTAACTCAATAATTTGTGCATTTTAATTAGTAGATATGTATATTTATATATTCAGTCAAAAATTTCATAGCTCTCATATAATTTATCTTCATTTTCATTAAAATCTGAATTCTGTGAATGTGAATCTACATTTTTCAGTTGAGTTTTTTCGATGAGTTCTTCAGGTAGTTCATAGTTAAAGCAGCATTTTTGTTTTCGTCGCAAAGTTGATCGCACGAATAAAATAGCATTAGTAGTATCTGATTTGAACCAGTTTATGATTTTTAAACTTTAGAAATATTGACCAGTAAAAAATAGTAGATCGATATGGTATATTAAAGACTAGTAGAATGAAATCAGATGAAATTTTTCTTTTTTTCTAATGGAGCTAAAAAGAGCTTAACATACGTCTAAAAGAGCTAAAAAAAGAGCTAGGAGCAAAAGCCAATTTAAGGAGCTAAATGAAATAAAAAAGGGCCAAATTTAGCCCCAAAAAGGCTAAAACGGCATCACTGCATAGCACTAACCCGTCTTGATACCACACACTGCGCAGCTGTCGAGTTAGAGGGTTGTTGTTAAGCCCTTCTGTCAATCAAGTGTAACTTTTAATTACTTGCGAATCTATGAAAAATTGGACATTTAACGACTGCAAGAATTATACGATAAACACAATACTTGCTCAAAAAATAGTCCTCTGTTTCGTTTCTTACGAAAAAATACAAATACGATACAAAATATGATAAAATTTACATTTACATTGAGATACACATTTAATATTGAGATTTTTTAGGGCCGATTTCTTCACTCACATACATCTTGAAGATGTAGAAGATAAATCGTCGCTTCATAATTCAGTTGAGAAGAATATAAATATTTTTTGTTGTTGTTTAAAGTCGAGCGTTATCAAGTCTAAGAACGATGTACGAGGATGCACCTTCACAGTTTATAGTGGATATGTGATAGAAAACCTACATACATATTATGTTCTTCTTGGGAAATTAAGGATGTTTTTTTTTCATAGGTAAAAAACAAAAAACATAACTCTTTTTTTTTTTTTTTTTGCTACACGAACTCACATTTTTTTATTAAACGAATTCTAATTTTTTTTATTTAACATATTTTTCTATAATTCTAAATTTTTAATAAATGTCTTTTTTTTTTTTTTATTTTTTTTTTAGACGGAATTAATGTATACAAATGTAATACGTGTAAATATTAAGTATTTGGTCTGTATTTGTAGTTGTTAACATTATTTTTATTTTATCATAAGGAAGAATTTATATTGTTACAAAATATTTATAAAATCAAACATTTATAGTACGAGTATATAGTTTTTCAAATATTAAAAAGAAAATGAGAGATGAAAAAAAAACTGATTTTATATTCGTTATAGAACCGTTATTCATGTACTTAAAGCTTTTTTTTTTTCAAAATACATATCACAATTTGTACACATATATACGTATTATAATATTTTTTGTTTTTATTATTTTTGAGTATAATATAATCTAGTGTATAAGGATAGAAGTATTGTAGTCTATTTAATTTGTGTAACAAGAAGCAAAGCTAATTTCGAAAATAATTTAGAACATGACTACGACATAAAAAGTTTTGAACTACTCGTATTAAAGAGAATTTTGCATGTATTGTGGAATAGAATATATAATGAAATATGTAATTTTAAAATTAATTCATCGCAATGTACAAAAAATAAGCTAATTTCTTTTTTTTAAGGAGCTATTATGGTACCGGACTGGAAAGTTGAAGATAGAACCTCCGACGATACAAGCAAAGAATCATATGAGAGGGATCAAAACAATCTTAACAGTATCGCCATAATTAAGTGTTAAAGTTTTTTTTTTTAAAGAAATCCCTCTTCATTTTTGTGTGGAATTGATATTTTGCTTGAGTCGTCGGTATCTATATCATTTTGCTATCTTTAGTATTTTTTTTTTTTTTTTCAAAACCATATAACAGGCTTCCAAAAATTAGAAAATGAAACAAAATGCCTTCTACTTTTTTGTTCTTTTTGTTCAATCTTCTACGTTAAGTTACTTTTTATTTTATGAAATATTGCGAGGAGTACAACATAACCATAATGCTTTCTCAAAATTGACTCTTTTTTTTTGTTCAATTACTAAAAAACATTCTATTTCTACTACGAACAACGTTATCGAACTTTTTTTCTTTTCTAAATTTCCAGAAAGGTCGAACTTATGAATATCTTTTTTTTTTTGTCATTTTTGAAGAAGCAATTTTTTCTTTTAAATGACAAAACGTCATACAGCTTTGACAAGATTTTCAATTTGAAACATAACACGTCATAAAAATTAAATTTAATCCGAATTTAGAACTATTCAATATTTTTGTTTTCTTCTTCCAATATTTACATCAAAATTTTGAATAGTCAAGTTAATTTTAATATATGTTTTCACCTTAATCCTAATTAATGAACAAAATGTACCGTTATTTACTATAAAATTTACCATTTTTCACATATTTCATATTAACTCGAACGTTATTCGGATTAAATTTGTAATAATTTAGTAAATTTAGTTAGGTTAGTCACATTTGATAGTTTCACAAAGCCAAAATAAAAGAGTTGTATTTTAGGCCTGAGATGATTTTCAAAATTTTATTCTAAAACTAGAACTTTCTACCTTCCAAATTTTTCCTACCACAAAAACTAATTCTATTTAATGAAAATCTTCTACAATTAATTTTTTTTTTTTTTTAATTTTAAGTTGAGTTGCAGAAATTTTGCTTGAAAAGGTTCACGACCGTCATTCAGTGTTATGTTTCAAATCAAAATTACAGGATTAATGGCGTTATGTCATTTTCATTTCAACATAATAGTAATCCTTATGGCAATATTTCATAAAACTAATTTATTTTCACTTTGTGTTCGTTCATTTTTTCATTTTTAAAAGACGATTATTTTTTTTTGTCAAAAATATTTCGTGCTAATTTATTGTAATTTTTAGGAAATTTGCAAAAAAAAGTCTTAGAAAAGCTCAAATTGAAAATTAATTAACGATTTTTGTATACTACATAGTTTTGTTCAGCAGTAATTTTTAACCAAAAATTTTTCAGCAAAAATAAATAAATCTGACGTTTTGCAATGAATTATTTTTAAAATTACCTAATTTCAATTTATGTATTTAGATTTTTCAAGAAAATGAAGCTATAATTACAAATTTTAATTTGACCATATCCGAGGTCTTGACTATAAATTTTATATAAAAAACAAAAATATATTATTCTTTAAAATGAGCTACATATCATATTCTAATCTAATAATTGTTTTGTGATCTTTAAGAATATTATTTTTTGTATCTTTTAATTGAAATTCACACATAATTTTATTTTATACTAAAAAGTTAACAAATTTATCTTTAATAATTAATGTACTTGAATTTTGTGTATATATTTAACTTTACATATGTGAATTTTCATGTGTATGTCAAAATAATCCACAAATATTCAAATAACATTTTACATGTCAATTTATATTATGTATGATCTTATTTTCTTAATCTATTTAGTGGCATTTAATAAATCCAGAAAAGAAAAAAAATTATTTCAATAAATCCAGAAAAAGATTAGTGTTCATGTTACATGTGTGATGTACCACGCATTTTACATTGTACATAAATTTTCATCAGCAACTATGCATTTACATAATATTCACGTCTTTTTTGACATTTCTCTCTTGCAATATAACATAATGCAGCACTTATTAAAATTGCAATAACAACTCCCATTCCGATGCTAACCCACATTATTTCATCATTAATTCCAACATATGATTTTCCTGTTAAATAAAAAAATAAAAAGAAGAAGAAATTAAATAAATCCAACAACAAGAAAAATTCAAATAAAAATTACTTTAACCCTATATGATCGCCTGATCGACATTGTCAAAGTTTTGGCCATGAGAGTATACAAATATATACCATACATTTTATATAGAAATTTAAAAAAAAAAAAAAAATTTTAAAAGCGATATCCCAGCATCCCGTGGACTTAAAACCCGTAATTCTTTGACATAATTATTTGCTAGCTTGCTAAAAATCACACGGGGTAATCAAATAGGACACTTCAACAGTTTGGACTTTAAAAATTGAGAAGTTTCAAGGTTCTAGCTCAAAGGTCTCATGTTCAAATTAAGACTCAAAGTCCGAATGTATACATTTGTATAAGATCAGGCAATCGTAGGGTTAAACAAGAAAAAAAAAGTCAGAAGGATAATAATGCAAAATTATTTAAGAAAAAAAAATATACATATTTTATTATCATAATACCATCATAATAGCTTTCTGAATATCCAACTTTTCCTGCAACTCTTCCTGCTGGCATTTTAAACTTTTTGGTTTTGGTTGTTTGTGGTTTTTTCTTCCTCCCTTATTGTTGTTGCTGTTGTATTGGTGGTGGTGGTGATTATTATTGTGAAAACAGAAAATTTGTATAGGAAAATACTGCTATAGTATATCCTGTCTGTAGTTGACAATTGTTTGAAAAAGTTTATGTTTCTGATAAATAAAAACGATAAATTTTTGATGTTGTTGTTCTTGTTGTAGTTCTTGTCAACGGCAATGTCCTGTTTCTATTTTTTTTTTACTTGACAATGATTTATTATTTTATTCCATTTTATTTCCAATTTTATTTTAAATCTGAAACATCAATACAAACAACACAAAAAACAACAAAAAAATAAAATAGAATCGAAATTTAATAAAAAAACAAAATCTAAAAAATAAATTTGTATCTGTTGTTGTTTTTTTTTTAGAAAATTGTGTTTACATTTTATTTAAATTAAAATAATGTGTTTTTGTAGAAAAATATTTATCTTAGATTTTTAATTAATTTAAAGCTTAATTATATATTTATTTAAGGGAATTAAATATATTTAGCATTTATTCTATCATTAATCTAAAATTTTTATTACTGAGATTAATTTCAATTTACACGAGAATGTATGTGTGTTTATGTGTGTGTGTGCTTTTGTTCTACTTTTCTATCAAAATTATAGTCTACTTAATTTTTGACTTTTTTTTTGTTATTCGTCGTTCTGAAAAATTCTTCTATTCGTAAACAAAATACATATTATAGACATTAAAGTTTATGTACGTAATATATTGTGAGAATATATTAATCCAAAAATAATAATTTATTATAATGCTTTTAGAGCTTAGGTAGAGGAAATACGTAATGTAATGTATTTGCCTTCTTGTATTTATGCGATATATGATAAATTAATGAATTTCGATGTATGCATCTGTGAAATTATTTTATTAGATATAGTACAGACATTTAGACATTTGGTTTAGAATTAATATGTACAATAAAGTTTGCTTTTCAATAAGTCATGATAAAATTTCAAATACAATATTTATGTATGTCCTTTTTCACATTGAAAAATAATAAAGTAAATTTTAATAAATCACTGATTTAATTCAAGCGGATTCAAGGATTTTTTCCTTAATTAATTAGAAAAATTCACCTAACTTTATTAGAACAGCAATTTATGTCAAACCTTTAAAAAGTATGTTCTCGGAAGAGTAAAATGTTCAAATTCGGCCAAGATATTCCTTGAACTTTCGTTTCGAAAATTTTATATGGGAAATTTGAGATTTATCAACTTTGAACTTTTATATCTTGGATTCTGTCGTACGGATTTGAGTCAAATAAAAAATGCTAGATCAGAAAATACTTCAATTTAATCGCAGGTGGAAATTTTCCTCAAAAAATGTAAAAGTAAGAGAAGTCATAGGAGAAGGGAAAAAAACGAACGTTAATTTTTCGAAAAATGATGTTTTCGGGCATTTTACGCTATAATTGTTGCCCTAGTTGACAGATTTTTATCGTTTACAGTTTGTTTGGAAGAGAACCCTTCAAGAAACATTCTGGTCGAATTTTAACTTTCTACTTTTTCGAGAATATACTTTTTCAAAGGGACGAAAATGTCTACAAAAATTTGCCTAACATTGATCAGCGTAATTTTTTTTGGAGCCCTGTAACCCGCTTCCTGTTGCAGCGATCTTTTGCGATCTTTTGAAAGAAATTTTTTTTAAAAAAAAACTAGAAAAATACTCTGTAGACGTTTCAAGTTATTCGGATTACAGAGTCCAGAGATATTCCGAACTGGCTTTTGACGAAATTGTTCTATAATTGACTGGAGTGTTAAACACCATCATTTGATTTTAAGGAGACTGAATTAATTTTTATTCCCGGTTTGTTCACTTCTGGATAAAATGAAAATCCTTTTTCAGTTTCAAAACTGCCTACCGTGAAATTATACTACTCACACACGATAACTTCCATCAATTTTCGGCATTTTGTCGTATCCTGTCTTATTTCATAAATTGTCAAAATATCCTTCTTGAATAATCTATAATCAATTTTCGAAAATCTTCAAAAACAGTAAAACTTTCACACAAAATGTAAATTTTTCAAAGACAACCCCTAGGATATAAATTATTTTCTTGCACAATTTTTTTTTTCTTTTTCCAACTAAAAAAATTATAATATCAAAAATTAAAAATTATTACCTAAGGACATGAATGAGTAATCTTAAACAATTTCCGGTGAATATTAAATGAAAGTTTTGTAAGAAAATCGGAAACAATAAACAAGAAAAAAAAATTTCCTCTTTTTCTCTTTTGTATTCTGCACACATAAGCACATGTGTACATTTACGTGTATGACAACATTAAGATTAAATTTTGAACTTTTATGTCGTTAAAATATCAATTTTTCTTTTTTTTTTCTTACATTAAAATCTTTTTAAAAATTCATTATTTCTGTCTGAAAATTATTTCTGGAAGTCTTTTGATTCTTTTTTTCAAGTTTTTGATTTATCTGTTTTAATTTTATCTTTTTTGTAGAGTTTAAAGTAATGCTGGCAAGTCTAAGAAGAAGAAAAAGGAAATTTAAAGGTAAAGAACCCATGCAAGGATTTTAATATCGTAACAAAAATAATAATTCATAAAATGAATAAGTTTAGAAAGATTATTTCTGATTTATTATAATGTTGTGGCACCTCTAAAAAAAAGTAATATTGTGCACCAGATGGCAGATTTATGGTGGTAAAATGTCTTATCCCTTTTTACAATTCCTTGTTGTGTTGTTATCCTGCAAAAAAAAAAAAGAGATGAAGGTGAAGAATCAGAACCAATAAATATTTTTAAATTATTGGGCTCTAGTGTAGAAATAAGAGTTGAGATAGCGCTGACGTATACATATGTATATTGTTGTTAGTTTTGGACATATGCCATTTTCCCGAAAAATGAATTTTCTTTAAAATTCCATGTTTTACCGTACACGTACTTTCTAAATTTTTATCGGTTTTCACCTAGCTTTCGTGGTTTTTGAACTACTGAGACGAGAGTTTGTTCCACTTCTAGCTTTTTTAGAAGTTTCGGTTGCAAAGTTGGCCTTTATCCAAAAATTTTCAATATGGAATACATTTTATATACATTTCTAGAATACAAAAATTTTTATACTAGTTTGGTACATGTGTTCTAAGTAAACCGGCTTTGTTGCGCACTAATTTGTTCTATGTCTTATATTTTGTGGTCCACATCATACATTCCAATAAGCTGTTACTGAAAAAAGTGGATATGGACTAATTTAACCTGTTTGAATTTCATCGAACTATCATTTTCCTTTCGAAAAAAATAGTGTAGATAAGATTAATGAAAAGTACTGAGCTAGTATTTTACCTTTTCAGGAACAAAATATGAAAATTTCAAAAACTTCTATCGAACAGTTTTAAAGAAATATGAAATTGAACTTGAAAACTGTTTTTTTTTCGAAATCTCAAAAATGGCGTATGTCTCAAACAAGCATTCAGGTGACGAATATGTTAAAAGGTAGAAGGTGGATAAAAGAAGACTGTAAAGGAAATGAAAGAAAACGTTAAGATCCTTCTTTGCAATAATGAATTACTTTAGTTAACAACATCCTGTAATATCCTGCCTTTTATTTTCTTAATTTTTAATTCACATGAAAAAATAGAAAACTTTTAATTTGATTTCATTTGAAATAAATCCCCCTAAAAAGGACAATGTCAATAAATCTAAAACTTAAAATTTTCGGACTTAGTGTCGCATTTTACAATTATATTTTCTCAATTATCCATGAAAATAATACAATAATTTGATTTGTTATTCACATAAAGCAATTTACGACCGAAATAGAAAAATGTTTAATAGAACAGACAAATCTTGAAAAAAGAAATATCCTTAAGTCAAGGTAAAACAAACTACCACTTTCATTTTAATTTTAATCCTTGCCAACAATAACAAAAATATAACTTAAAAGAAAATTGAGTTTTTTTAAAAAATAAAATAAAATAAAACTTGGATCGTTTCACTTAAAGACTTGAAATATTTCCAAAAAAAACAATTTTTTTTTTCAGAATGCTAACAAGAAATAAAATTTTTACATAGTTAATACATTTCAAGGATTCATAGGAGTTTTTAACAATTTTTTTTTTTTTTAAATAAAAAGAAAACAAAGATATTATGTACTTTTGTAACATGATAATAAATATAAATTTTATTTTTTTTTATATTCATTTTATGTGTGCTAGAGTGTATGAATTATCTTGTTGCGAGGTGACCATAAAAAATATAGAGCCAACAACATACATACAAAGCTACTTTTAAAAAAATATATTATTCCTTTGGCTTTTGTTATCATTAAAGAAGAAGAAGAAGAAGAAGAGAAAAAAAATATAATGAATAATTGTTTGCTGTGAAACAATAAAAATATACATTTTCTGTGTTTTTTTCTTTTTTTTATTTCTATTTAATTTGAATTTTATAATAAAAAGGACTCACTAGAGCAGAAAAACAAACATTTACGATTAGAATAAATACGAAAAGGATGATAAAAACAAAACAAAGGAATAAAATAAAAAATGTATATTATATCTTTTAATTTTTCTCATTAAATTTTTATTTTTGAAATTTCATTGGAAAATATATAATATTAAATATTTATCACCATCGATTAAATTTAAATTTTCAAATTTATTGTGTAGGTGTTTTAGAATAATAATTTTCACAAGAATAAAAAAATAAAATTCAAAATTCATGGTAAAAACCGCAAAAGATTAATTAAAAATTCATATCACATTTTAAACATTAAATTCGACTACACTACACACATACACTCGCACCACCTTAGTCCCTGTTGATATGATTATGAAAACGTGATCATATTTACATAAACATGATATGTGTTCCAGGTTTAAATTCTAAAAAGCTTAAATATTATCTTATTAAAATTTAATGAATGCGAAATGTATGGTTAGAAAAACGACCACAGACAAAACAATCTTTGACTTTGCATTATTAAAAAAAAAAAGGGAAAAAAAACCAATAAATTTACCCACAAATGGGTAGAGTACATGTTTGTTTGTTTTCATGTTGAAAAAAAAAAAAGGAAAATAGAACAAACAATTTAAATACATAGGTAAATGAAAAATTTCTATCTAGATAATACTTTAATTTAAAAAAAGAATCTTTTTGTTTTTTTTTTTCTGTAAAAAAAGAGAATAAATTCTAATGAAATGCTTGAAGGTGCTTGGTAGACAAAAAAAAATGAAATTAAATTGAATTTTTTTTTTAATATTGTTGAACTTGATTTAAGGATTTATATTTTGTTTTTTTACAGGTAATAAAGGAAAATAACGAAGCAAACAAGGATTAAAGTTGGTGTGATGTAACACTTAATTTATGACACTTTAGTGGAAAAAAATGAATTATAATTTTCCTTTTTAGAAAATAAAAAAATATATGAGTGGGTCAGAGGTCAATATGGTGATGAACTCTTAATGAGTTGTTTGTCCATAGAAAATAATTTTTTAAAGTGAAAAAATCAAAAAATGGACTTAATCACATTATGGCTCCTGGACTACATAACGGCACTATGATTGTATTTTTGAGTTAATAAACAAAATAATGAGTTACGGATTATTCCAATATGAACGTTATTTTATTTTGCTTCAAAGTAATGCTCAATCTGGTAGAAAATCATACTCGGAACAACGTTCCTGGTTTTTCAAAGCCTAATGTTCAAACTTAAACAAAATATAATTCTTATAGCCAATAGAATTTTTATTCCGAAGTAAAAAGTAAAAAAGAACGAAAATGATTAATTGAGTCCTTGATGATTTAAATTTTCCTGAATTCATTTTGAAAATTCAAATATTTTCCCAATAAAATACTACTTTCCAAGTTTCCGTAAGCTTTATACTATACTTATACTAAGTCAGTTTGTATAAATTCTATTCATAAAATTTTTTATAAAAAATAAAACAAAACTGCATTAAAAACGAAAACAAAAACAAAAAATTTCAGTCATGGAAAAAGTAAACCTATAGAATTTGTGAGTATCTCTGAAAGGAAGCAGTTTTTTTTTATTAAATGCAAAATTTGTAAAGGATTAAATTTATTAGCTAAAAAAATAATTTTTCATGTTTAGACCGCTTTTTGTGTGCAAATGCTATGCTAAAATTTTAAAATTTATGATACGTCATGTTTAAAGGACTGAAGCATATTTTTTAAACAAAGATAGACTACCAATTACAAAATTGATGCATCACTTATACATAACATAATGCTTTTTTATTATTTTACGAACACACATCGTAAACTTAATTTTAGACAAGTCCATCAATATCAAACTTCATTATAACATATCATCAATCTGTGAACTGAATAACCCGAACAGATTTCTCTTCATTATTTTTTTTTGTCCTAGGTTTTTATCCTTCCTTAATCTTACATAATATATTCAACGAAATGTGTTATCATGCATAATATACTCTTTTTTTTTTTGTCAAAATGATGAATGATTCACGAAAAAAATTTTAAAATTTTGTGGAAAAATATAAAAATGCACAAATCTGAAAAAAAAAAACAACAACACATAAAAAAAACAGCGCAAGTTAGGAATATATTTCAAATTTATGGAAATTAGATTTAAAATAATTTCACTTTATCCTCACCGACCTCACCAATGAGTGTTTGTACGAGCTGGATAATGTTGCATCCTTAAATATACATAATATATTCTACACATAGAATTTGTAAGGATCTACCACATACATATAATTAAGATGTCATATAAAATTTGTGTTGTGTGCTTGTTCGCATAAATTTATAATATAAATAAGTTCATTTTGGTTAAAAAGGAAAATTTTTGGCTTTTATTATTTCCCATAATGTTTTTTTTTAGTTTTTGTAAAAAAAAAGTTTGTTCCTAAATTTAAAAACTAATACTCACAGCGTAGTCTTAAAATAGAAAATTCGATGTAGTCGAGACTATTAATACAGAAAACCATTTTGGTAGAGAGTAGGTAGAGGTGTGGGTGGGGGTAATGCGGATTAGGCATCTATGAGCACTCAGACAGGAGAGTCCATTATAGGTAGAGGTAATGGGCGATTTTGTTTTGTTTGGCTTTATTTTTTACCACACAGAATATTTAATTTTCCTAAAAATCGAAAACTTCTATTGCAAAAATGTTTAAAGAAATGTAAGAGAGTCCAAGTGACAAAAATAAAACGAAAATTTCTCCAAATTTACCTTTGAAAGAAAAATTTGCGAAATCATGGAATTATTTTGAAAAAAAATGGAAATTAAACAATGAATGAATTAGGGTCTGAAGAATTTCCTGGCCAGTCAAACCATACATACATCATGAGTATTGTATTCTATGAAAGCTTCTATTCTATTCCGTAAAACATAAAATTAGCTTAATTGACAATTTTAAGATGACAATCTATTTCCGATAAAATAGTAATTTTCTTCTTCTTCTGTTTCTTTTATCTAAAAGGAAAGTTCAACTGTCACTTTAAATACAGGACAATCAATTTAACATTATAACAGAGTCAATCACATTGAAATTGTTTCCTGTAAAATAGTAAAATAAATCTTAAAGAAGAAAAATCATTTATTTGAAAAATAGATAATTTTTTTCTCCTATATTTGAATGAAATGCAATCTAAAAAAAATTTTTTTTATAAATTGCTTATAAAATGATAACAGGATAAAAAATAAGTAGATACTAGATACTATAAAATAAATATTTCAATTGAATATACGACAAAATGATTTTTTATACGTGAAATAATTCAATTTATTTTTTTGTGTATTTTGAATTTGTGTTAAAAATATCTACAAGAATAAACATAAAAAAAAATATTTGCTATGTAAATAAATTTAACAATAATGTGATTTACTTATAAAAATATTTGAGTATATCTTTTAAGATTTTTTTTTTCTTTCTGTAAAAAAAAAAAATGTTTTAAAGGATTTATAAAATTCACAGTTAAAAAGAAATAAAAGAGAATAATTCTGATTTGATTTTTTATTAAAATAATTTTTTTCATATTTCAGTTATAAGTGCGCGCTCAAATAATTTCTTTGTATTTTATTTTAATTTAAACACGACAAACAGAAAACTTGAAGTTCAGTGCCACTTCACAAGTAAGTAATTTAGAATTTTTTGAAAAGATTTACATAAATTATTTTTCTTTTCTTTGTATGATACTTCTCACCTGTACATTTTTAATATTCCCCTGGAAATTTAGTTTCTTAGTTCTTATAAAAATATAATATATTCCAATATCTTGGAAGTTTCTTGAATCGTTTATGAATTCCGCTGACTTTAAATATCGAACATAATTGAACCGACACAGAAACGCACCTAGTAAACATGAGCCGTTTATTTTGAAAATAGCCTAAGTCCACTAGTTCGTAAAAATAAGAAGAAAACAAAAAACATTATATGTAGGACGAAAATATGAAAATTGGAACACTCCGTTACTTCTTTACTCTGCGGAAAGAAAGTTTCAAATTTTCAAAATTCATCAACAAACACTCAGTCCAGAATACTCTTATTCTGAAATTTGAACTCTACGCTGGACAAAAATTCAAAGAAAATTTTAAAATATACCATAAAAGTATAGAAAAAATAATTAACCCTATATTTTATTTTCTATATTGTAAACGAGCCATGAACAATGGATACCAGTAACTTTTGAATCAATAAGGTCACCTGAAATCTAAACAGTTCATTTAAAAATCTAAAATTCAGCTACAGTATTATATATACGTAAGTAGTATCTTTCATGGTTCTATACACAAAAAGAACACAACCTTACAACACTTTGGTCAATGTTCTTAAAAGTTATATTGATTTTTTTTATCACTTTTTTCAGTACCTACACCTACTACATAGTCTACCCTACATAAATTCTATATTTAAATATTTATCACCTAACTTAAACTTATTTAAAAACAGTTTAAAATGATTTATTCTCTTTGAATTTTACTCATATTTTAAAAATATAAATGTTGCTCATGGAAATAAACATACCTACATACATACTACATATTTCAATGTATACGGTTAAACACCCACACTTGTGTACATAATACAATTTAAAATACTTTTTAAGGAAACTTTTAAAGCAAAAAAAAAGTAATCATAAAGTTTTTATTTATAGTTTTCTTATTTTTTTTCGAATATTTTCTAAATTTTTTTTTTTATATTCACAAATAATTTTCTTTTCAAAATGTTTACGATACATTCCAAATGGCATTCTTTAGAACTAAATCGTTGTTGTTTTTTTTATTTTGTTTAAATTACAAATACAAAAAACTGTTACATTTTAAGAAATACATGATGTATGTACATATGTTATCTAAAAAGCATTAAATAAAACTCATATAGCAAAAAAAGTATTACTCGTTTATTGAATTTTTATTTATTTACTTTTTTTTTACTTTTCACAAAAAACGTTGTAATATAAATTTAATAAAATCTCACATCAATATTATTTTTTTTTCTCGAAGACTTTACTGGTAGAATGTAATCGAATTGAAAAAAAAAATTATAACGAGAATTTATAATACTAAAAAGCAATAAAAACATTTTTACACATATGAATACAAATTTAATAAAAACTCGAAAAAAAAAAGACGAATCATTTAATTTTTGTCATAAAAAATAACTTTTTATAAATTTATCTTTACAATTTTTTTGTTAACTTTGACAGAAGTTTTTTTGTCGAATATTTTTTTTTTTTAATTGGCTGCATTCGAAAAAGCAATTTTTCGTGTTTTAGCTCCTTGAATAAAATTTTCAAAACGGTACAAATAAAAAATATTGCAGGTTAACAAAACATGTGACAGTTGATATTAGATTAGCTTATGCTTAAAGCAGGAAAACTTAAGCGAGATTTTGATTACATTATTTTGTCGCTTTACACGCTTCTTCTATATTCTCCAAATTCGTTGGCCAGTAGTGCAATTTTTTCACTTTTTCAACCAAACTAATTTCTATTTAACGAGGTGAAGTTATTAACACATACACAAAAACAAGTTTTTAGAGGATTTAAAATTCAAATACATTGAAAAATTTGTGTATGAACAATGAATTGAGAAGAAAGAAGAAAGACTGGTGTAAATGCTGTTATGATATTTACTTTTTTTCCATCTTAATTTTCAGATTTTTAGTATCGTGTGAATGAAAGGAAAAAATCACTAAGTAATTTTACATACATTTTACATAGGAGTGAAAGATTAAAACATAAAGTTCCATTTGAAGCTGAAGTGCGTGAAAGTGCACGAAATTAAGATGATACAAGATTAAGACGATAAAAAAGAATTCAAAACACATTCTTTTTCTTCAACTTAATCTTGTACCGACTTAATTTACCAACAAATCAATGTTTATTAGTTTTGCTTGTCTATATCTTATCTCCTTACTCCAAAGCAACTGTCTCATTCACCCATTGCTTAAAAATATTTGAAAAATTAAGGTGGAAAAAAAGTAAGTATCATAACAGCATTTTGGTGTAAAGTAAAAATGTGAAGAATACGGTCGTGGGGAAGAAACGTTTAAAAGTACTCATTGATCAGAAACATTCTTTTACGTCTCTTGTTTTTCTTTAACTTTTTCAACGCGCTAACAACTCAAACATAATTAAGCTTAGGCTTTACACCGAGTTTATTTGAACTTTTTTTGTACTTTCAATTGAAATTCAGAACCACTAATTGTCTTGTTAGAAAATAAATTTTGTTCGTACTCGTATATATGAAGGGCCTAAATACTAATCTTTGTGTAACTGCATTTTAAGTTCAAGACATTTACATACATATGTGCTTTTGTTGTCATTTGCCTGGCAATATTTCCAAATATATTGTGCTGCATTAAAATTTTCGACGTTTTTGAATTCAACCACATTAACATTTTTGTACATACATACGAGCATATGTACATATGTGTATCATAATATGTGTACTACATATGTATATAAATTTACGTTTTCCAGCTGAAGTAGGTGCATTAAAAATATTTTCAATTTCGAAATTTATTCAGAATATTTTTTTTCCATGAGTTTTTTATTAATCGCATAAAATAATTTATATTACAGGAGCCTAGGATCACATCAATTAAATCTTGAATTATGTTCATTTTTTAAGTGATACGGACAAATTAAATTAAATCCTTTTCTCTGTTCTTTTAAATGAGAAAAAAATAATAATATTATGTAATTTTATTGTACAATACATATAAAAATTTTGTGAAAACAAAGGCAAATAATTTCCAGATAAATATACATATTTATACTAAAAATTATTTATAACACCAAATGCATATAATGTGTACGAGTATGTAATTTATTTTTCATACATTGTGTGAATTTAAATATTGTTGAAAATTAAATGAGAAAATAAAATAAAAATGGATGTTGAAATAAATGAAAAGAAAAACATTAAAAATATCTCCCTTAAATGTGTATTTTTCATTTTTCTCCCTCTCTTTTTTTTAGTACACTGAAAATTTTTCCTTTTTGTGTATAAAATGCAAAATTCAATTATAACATTTTATGGTTTTTTTTTATTTGTTTCAAGTGTAATAAAAAATAAATAAACAAAATTATTATTTGTAATTTGTTTTGTAAATTATTCGTAAATAATATTTAATGATTAAATTTAAAAAATCAATGTTTGCTTTGAAAATAAAAAAAAACACAAAAGTGGTATAACATTTAAAATTGTATGTGTGTAGCCATAACGTGGCGAAATAACGGTGACTAATCAAACATTTAACTCTTTAAATGTGGACTTTATTTTTAGTAATAAAAATGTACTTTCATGTGTAAAGAAATTTAATTTGTTATATAAAGGGTATAAAAAAAGGGTGTAAAATTGACCCGGGATAAAATAGACTATTTAATTAGGAACAAAGCTCTAAAATTTCATTATAGGAAATTGTTGTGCTATATTATTTTCGAAAACCTTTCAAAGTTATATTTACAATACCTCTTGTCTGTAAGAATAGAGAAAAAAAAAGGACACTAAATGTCAATAAGATTTCATGTGAAAAAATTGTTATCATACTGCCATTTTTTTTTTCAATGCTTTAAAAGAAAAGTGACAGAGTGACAAAAAAGGTTTATTTCAAAAAAGTTTCACATAACATTTACAAAAATAATTGAAATTCTGAATTTCATTCAGTTTTTTATTCATCATGAGGAATGTTTTCATTTTTTCGACGAAACATAATTGGGGCTCTGCCCTAGGAGTAGGTATCGAAGTACGCCATTGAAAAAAAGTGATTTATTTATGCAGCTAATAAGCTTGAGACCCTGTAGTCATAATTTAATTTTGAAATTTTCATATTCTGAATAATGAAATTCATAAGAGAGTTTTAAGCAAAAATTCAATCTAAATCTTTTTTTAAAATTAGTTTCTCTAGAACTAGATTAGATTAGGTTAAAGAACCAGCCTAGAGGTGAGATGTTGTTCCCTTGTTACTGCGACCCGTTTGAATCTTTTGTAATTCCCTACTGCTGGTTTTGACCTAAAGTTTCAGGGCTTCGACAAAACCCAAGACTTTTTTAGGTGGTAGATGCCATACTTCGTCCGGTGTTAGGTACATTTGGTCCATATGCTCAAGCCTCGGACTTCTCTAGAACTAAATCCTTGTGAATTATTTCAATTAAGTGTTGCCAATCTTACTGAAAAAAATTTTTTCAATTCCATCCATAATTTATTGTACAAAAAACAAATTTAAGGTCCTTATATTTTACATTTTGAAGTACCTTACTATTTAGCTCCGTAAATTATCCTAATTTTGGAACTTCATTCATTTAAACCATAAGGTCATTATGTATATGTAGACTTAAAAGACTTAACTAATCTTATACTTTTTCTTCAAGTTTTAATTTCCACTTCCTTTTTTTTTACTTTTAAGAGAAAATAAGCTAACTTCTAAATCCCCTAAGTCATCATTATGAACTATTAAAATCCTTTTTAAGTATCATTTTTCATCATAAAAAGACAAATATTATTAAAAAATTTCTCTATTCAAAATGAAAAAATAAAATTTTTAGTTTTAATAAAAATCAAAATTATTGTGAAAAAATATAAAAATATGTTGAACAATAGAACAGCTGCATTTTATCAAGTTTCTTCTTTCCAACTGAATAAAAAATATATACGTATGTATATAATATCTGCAAAATTTTTTCAAATTGTTTAAAAAGCAAGAATAAAAAAAAAGACAAAAGAAAAATATTTAATATCTGTGAACTTGTTAGAATATTTTTTTTCTAAAAAGACAAATTTTAAAAGTATAAAAGCTTTGAAAAAACTCTTACAATGCACAATTTTTTTTTTTGGTTAAACAAATTTGTTCATAACGATGAAATCCTTTATTCTTATATGTAGCTAGATCATCACTATAATTTTTCATGTATTTAATAAGAAAATACTATAAGACAAAACAGAAACTTCTGGAAAATTTAATATGTGATATTTTTAATTCTGAAGAAGAATAAAAAGCATCAGTGGAAATTTAAAAAGAAAAAACACATACTTGTTACGTGACATAAATACACTCACGAAAGATAAATACTACCCAACCACAGATTCACTATGTTATATAGATCTTCTATAGATATCATTTTTTTCTTCCCTATTTATTTTTAATTTTTATTATCCTCACATAGTTTCTTTTACCAACACTTACAAGTGTTTTAACACAAACTTCCTTGAAATTTGATTATATATATCATGAATTTTTAATGTCACATTTTGAAAAGTTGCATCTTTTATTCATGTGTTCGGAACCACAATGGATAAAAACTAAAGAAAAAAAGAAGGAACCTCTAAAAAATATATGAATCTTTTTAAACACACAAAGTTTGGTTCAATAAAAGCCAAATTATACATGAACTTGCAAAAAAAAATCTTCGAAATTCCTTTAATTTTAAATTTCACACTGTGAATTCGAATGGAAAATATATTTTTTTTTACCCAAATTTCAATTGAATAAAAATTTTCCAAGACAATCCAAAAAAAAAAAAGAAAAAGTTAATATTTTTGAAGATTCGAATAATACTGAATCCATAATTTATAAAATCAACAAACTAATACATATCTTCGGATAATTGAAAATAATAATAGTAGAAAAAAAATCATAAGATATTTTTTTCATAGTACCTACATTAATGCTATCTTGAGATACTTACTTAACTTCAATTGTTCAATTTATCTATATGAGATATGAATTCATTCAATTCAATATAATTCTATTTTCTAAAGGACAAAATACATATAAAAGCAATATCTTGTAAAAGCAATTTACTATTTATCTTCTATCTTAGATTCAATTTTTGATTTATTCGTATGTGGGGGGGATGATTTCATTTTCAAATCCAATAAATATAAAAAAAAAACATTGAAAAACCAACCCCAAAAAAACAATAAGAAAGTGGAATTAGACATATGTATGTATGTGTACATGTTTACATATGTATGTGAACAGAGCACACATATTTCGAAAAAAAATATAGTCAAACATTAATTCAAAAATAAGTAAAAAAATCTAAACTAAAGTTAAGAGAAAAAAAATAGATAACAGTACTTTATCACTCGAATGATGTACAAACTTTCAATAACTTTGTTTTTCAAGATGTTTCAGAAATAAAGCTCATTAGAAGCAATAAATTATCCAGTTTAATGATATATTTTGGAAAATCTAAATTTACAATACGTACTAACTTTAACCCAATTTTTCACTATTATCTATTATTTATTTTACTTCAGAAAATGTTAGCGTGTGTGTTAGCGCTTGAGTATTGGGACTTTTTTGCCAAATGAAGTCTTTAAAACGGATGCGTGGTATGATTAATTTTAAATGGAGATCAATGCGTTTTAATGCAATTTAGAACAGAAAACAATTGAAACTCAATCGGTTATGTTGTTTTCAAGTAATTCATGTTAATTCTAGAACGCTGATGTTACAGAAGCTAATAATGCTAACTGACGTCTGTCAAAAAGAGTGATATACGAAAAACATGAAAGTATAATAAGAAAGGCACAACACCATATTGAATTTTTGGAATGCTTTATATGTGTCGCCGTTCTAGACTGGTTACAGAGTAAGAAAAGGAACAGTTGCGCTTCCAGTAAATACGTTCTATTTATTATATCTGGACTGATTATGCTAGGATTGTACTTATAAAACAAACTCATCCGACAACTGAGGGTTAATAAAACTATGTACTTATGTGAATTTAATGAATTTTCACTTAATGTGAATATTTTGAAGAAAAAACTCAAGAACTTTTTTAAAAATACTTATGTGTTTTTTTTTTCTACATTTTAAGAATAAAGTTTTGATCCTTATTTTGATAAACCAAATGTGGGATTGAATATTTTTTTGTAAATTATCTTCCAATCATTTTCGATGAAATTTAAAATTTAAAAAGTTTCAAAAAAAAAAAAAATTGTTTTTCCCCTAAGCGTTAAAAAAATTGTGGAAGTTTTAGTTTTTTGTACAATTTATTTCCTCATGTTATCTTTCCAAACTTCGAAAAAGTGATTATCTCTTAATTCTTTCAAAAGAACATTTAATGCATTTTCAAAAATTAAATCAAAAAAAACAAAAGAAAATGCAAAGAATGTTGTTTTTGAAAGGAAAATACATACTTTTCAATTTCAAAGCTTTTCACATGAATTATTTAAATAAGCATAAAATTTATTTAAAGAAAAGCTAACAAATTATCCAAAATTGTTTGTACGTATGAAAAAATATGTTTTTCATTTTCTTTCTTTCTTCATTTTTCTTCCCCATTAAAATATGTAGACATCAGAGAAAACAATATGCACTTAAGAAAATTGTTTTGTTCATTCATACAGACAATATGATAATATATGGTATCTAATGTATGTACTGTATGTAAGCAACTAAAAATCAAAATGTATGTGAATCCTTTTAGTTTAGTGCTTTTGTTAGAAAATAATACACGTCCGGTTAAGGAAAATTTTTATACTTACATACATCAACGGGTAAAATGTATGTGAATATCTAAACATATGATAATGTATGTTTTATTATAAATATGTTCTTACATACGAGTACATATATTTTATCCGTTTGTTATCATATTCGTACAAAATAAAATGTATTCAATGTTAAATATAGAATCCTTTATTTTCTGTATCAATATTATAAACCTAAGTTAATTTATTCGATCTCATCTAAATTTTATTTACATAAAACATAAAATTCACTTGTTATACAATAATTGTATGACTTTTTTACAGTAGATTGACATTAAATTAAATATTTTTTCATTTTTTTTTGAATATATTAAAATCTTTATTATTTATTTTTAGAAAGAGAATACATTCAGATTTTTGTTTTTTGAGATAAGATTTTTTTTGTTTTTCAAATTTTTAAATAAAAAACGTCTCATTTGAATAGATTTATAAATGTATGTGTTTTTTCTATAATCAAGATAATTTTATCTTTTGTTATGATGATTTTTGAATAATTATGTAATTTTGACATTTCATAACACTTGAATCTAACACTCGAATTTAATTTACATACATACGAGTTACGAGTACTATAAAAAGTAAGCATTTGATTGAAATGATATTTTTATTATTACACAGAAATCTGTCTGCAAGGTTAAAAATCCTGAATAGATATTTTTCTACAATTCTGATGTAAATGTAACCCTGAAATTTCATTAGACAATAGTACTGTCTCTGACTAAATGTTTTTAACATTTTTACAATTGCAATGGCACCATGTTGAGAAGCCGCAGTAAGAAAATAAATCACTTGGGGGTAATGGCCAAGTGAAAGATATTGTGTTTCAGAATATTTTAGAATTATTTTTTCTCAAATTTAAGAATCACAATAATGTTTTTTTTTTTAATTTTTACTTATCACATTTTTCTCTCCATGTTTATGGGAAATTTAAAATTATTGTACTACTTCAACGAGCCAAGTATTAATTATTTTCCAATAGAGATCCAAAGTAATTTTCTAATATTACAAAAATTAAATTACACTCATCCGACCATTATAGTTTAGGAGGATAGCCAAATTCAACGAAAAAAAAACCTTTAAATGTATCATTTAATAAGTTAACAAAAATTGCTAAAAAAATAATTAAAAATTTGATAGTAAGTAAGTAATGCCAAATTGCCAAGGACACAAATTAACTTTGTCTCACTGAAAATAAATTATAATTTAATTTAGAAAAAGACTATATAGTCTTCCTGTTTTTTAAAGGTACAGTTAAAATAAAAGTGATCTAAGTAATCCTCCACCATTTTATAATCTACATATACATAAATAAAAGTTAAAATGGAACATCCATCAACAGTTTCTCTCTTCACACTTCTACCGTATTAACTTTCTCAAACCTCTTTTTATAAAAACGGTGTTTTATTCTGAGGTGGTTGGTGTTATATCTACTAGTTGCATTAATTTGCATTAACAATAAATATTTGTTTTAACGGATCTAATTCCTTTTAGTTCTAACTACCGGCAGCAAGCGATTTCAAGAGACAAATTTCCATAGCTTAGATTGCTTCTAATCAAAAGCCTTCCACTAAAAATGGATTAAGTGAAACATAATTCCTAAATCTACATACCTACATACATATCTCGTCTAATGTCGAGAGGAACGAATTCATCAAGAAAATGTTTCAAAGAATATTTAAATAAGTTAGTCCTGATCAAAGTATTTAGCAATTTTATTGGTCCTAATAAAATATCTCCACGTTAAATGCGGAAAATAGGCATAATACAATTTTTCCCCATTTTAATTTTTTTCAGGAAATAGTCCGACCACTATCATGGTGCCAATATTTGTAAATTTAAAAAAATCACCCTGTGGCCAGTGTACATAATTCGTACCTACATACATAATTATGTACTCGTATATCAAAAAGACACCGATGATGCTTTATTCAATCTAAAATTTCCATATGTATTGTTTATTGTAGTGTCTAAGTGCCTAAAATGTACAAAATTTTCATAATATCGTTCCAAAAAACAAGAAAAGAAAATTTTAAAATTCCTATGAAATTCTTATATGTATTATGAAATTGTGCTTCAAAGGATAGGGAATAAAATGTCTAACTTTAAATTTCTCGTTAATTAATTATGACTTTACTGTTGACATATTTCAAAGATCGTTAATCAATTTTAATGAATTTTGTGAATATAAGATTTCTTTTTTTTTTTATTTTCAAACTCATTCATTCAAATCCTTAAATTTAATTCAAACAAACTTTTCTTATTTCAAACCAACTTTCAAAAAAATAAAATAAAAATTTCGTTTTAACTGTGAATTTTAAAGCTCATTTATGATTTATGATGAACTTTGTCTTTTCTGTATAATTTTTAATTAAAAAACTATAAAAATAAAAACTTCTAGAAATTTCTGCATAACTGAATTAACTCAAAACTAGTTACTTAAGAAATTTTTAATTTGAAAAGTATTTTAGCAAACTGCAAGAAAGAACCTTAGTCTACTTCAGAAAAGGGGTAGTAATTGAATTGAAAATGTATTTCAAGAAAATTTCAAAACTTTTATAAAAACGTGTAAAAAGCAAAATTGAATAAAATTTCGATTTGCGTTACGAAATACGGACAAAATGTTCATTAGGAAAAAATTATTCAAACAAAATCCGCATTGGAAAATTTTTTTATAACAACAAAATTTAAAAAAAAAATAAAAAAATAAAAAAAGGAATTAAAATACAGCACATGCAGATTTTATTTATTTTTTTTTTTAGAAAATTTTACAGAAGAAAAAAACAAATTTTAATGTTTTTGTTTAGTCAAGCAACAAGTCATAAAACCTTACACCTGAATAAATAAAAACAAAATCCTAACGTTAAACAAAACAAAATTTTAATCTCTAGCACTTTTATTAAGCATGGTGGATGTTTGCAAACATTTTTTTTTTTTTTAAATTAAAAAGTTTTTTTCTTCTTTATGGAAAAAAAAAATAATTCAAAATAAGAAAAATCATCTTGAGATTTTTCTGTAATTTATTTTTTTTTCCATGCGAGAAACACAAAAGATTCTAAACAGAACAGTGTAAAATTTTTTGAACTTTTTTTTTGTTGTTTCCTTGTAATCAAGATGAATTTTTCTTTCTATCTTTTCTAAAAGATTTTGGTAGCAAGAGAAAGGAAATATTTAAATTTTCATCGATGTGAAAAATTAAAGAAAAAGTAAAAATTGAAGACATTTTGTCGGTCATTAAATGATTGTTTTAACTTTAATAACAAAAATCAGGTCAATGGGTGCCGCTTTTCTTTTTCTTTTCCGAATGAAAATAAAGAACTCATTAAATGCGGACAAAATGTAAAATGAGTTTTGGTAGAACGATAATGAGCTCATTTATAATTTGAAAATGAGCTCAAATAAAAAGCAGCATCCATTAAAAGGAAATTCTTAGATTTTTTTTTGTTCAGAGGAGAACTATATAAATTTATTGTGTGCCGTAAATGTGCAATTAATTTTATTTTAAGAAGAAAAAAAAAATAAAAAGTCATTGTAGATTTAATTTGTTTTTGGTAATTTACATATAAAAGATTTAAATAACTACTTTAAATTGAAAATATTTTCAATAAAGGAATAAATTAAGAATAATTATAATAATCGATATACACAATATACAATTTAATTTATTTAATATACCTTCGAGCATCCTAATTAATAACTTACGTTCATATGTGAATATATATTCAAAGAGCATATGTAGTATGCTCCCATCCTTCTATTTTGTTACAGTTACGGTACAGATAAGTATATGTTGTATGTAAAAACAAATTACATATCTTCTATTCGAAATTAACTTTTACAATAATATCAATTTTTAAACAAAAAATTACAAATTACATTATTTAATCATATTAAATTGTAACATATGGTCACTTAAATTATAATAACGTTTTATTTTTTTTCTTGATATCATTTTTGCCACGTATTATTTGCAAAATCTTGATGAAAAATTTCAAAATAACAAACACTTTTTATTTTATTTAAAAAAAAAAATTGTTGTATTGAAAAAATAACAAGAAAATTTTATCGAATTAATTCAAATAAATGAATTCGATATGTGTATCCTTTTAGATACAATATCTTTTAAGAAACTAAACAGATTCTGTATCGGTCCATGAAAAGTTCAATGAATTATCATAAAAGGATATAAGGATGAAGTCTTTTTTAATGTTGTAAAAATAACAATACGCGCAAGTCTGAGGTGAAAAAATATTTTGGTAAAATAATTAAGAACGCAAACCTTTCTTTGAAACTTTTGGCTTTTTTTTGAAATTGACAAGTAAAAGTTCAGGATTTGAATTGAAATTTTGAAAACTTTCTTTATATTTTAACTTTTTTAACAGTTGGTTGTTTATTTCAGAACTAACTGTTTTTAAAAAAGAACCGTTTAAAAATTTAAAAATAAAATGACAACGATTTATTAACATAAAACCTCAAATGAATCTCTTTTTGTATAATTTTTTATCTTTATTCTTTCTCGACGCTATAGTCCATTTAGAACCTTGGTCTACCGAAAATAACTTGAGTTTTGTTGAGTAATCACTAATCAGTTAAGGAAAAATTCTGATTTAAAAACTACCACTGAAAAGCCATGAAATCCTTTAAAATATCTTTCAATCTTCAACTTTCATTAATAAGATTTTTTGAAATATTTAAAAGAAAAAACAAAACTTTAAAAAGTGCAAATTAATAGGAAAATTACTCAATTGAGAGCTTTTAGCATTTAGTTTTTCGGAACATTATTTAAAATGCTTTAAAATAGTCAATTAAGGATCATTGAAAATTTGAACTTCAAATGAACAACTAATCTTAATTCGAAACTATATTTTTTTTTTGTTTTTTATATGACGAAAATGCAAATTGTATTTTAGGAATGAAAATTATTCTCTGTTATTTCCTACATTAAACAAAATTTCAAATTTTATTTTCATGACCTCTGATTTAATGGACTAATATGAATTATACACATAGAATACCTCTACATGAATATGTACCAATATTAATGTGCTTGTAGAAGTATTCTTTAAATCTGCTTCTTCTTCTTCTTCTACAAACACCACATCCACAGTCTTAAAAAGGATTTTGACTTCATTAAGAATTTTCTTCTATTTTTTTCTCTTTATATTTCTAATAAAATTTTATCCATTTTTATTTTAAACAGTCTATATTAAATTCCTCAAGAACGAATTTCTGCAATATCCTTAAACTAAATCTCATGTTTTTTTTACTTCGAGCTTTTTATCAATAAAATTTTTTCCCGAAAATCCTATGACAAACGTAACAAAGTCCGAAGAAATTATTGAAATATATTTTGCAGAAAACTCCGCATCCTAATAAGATAAATTTATGTCCTCTACAAGTTAAATAAACAGATTATGAACCTTCTCTTTTCTTTTACGACGCAACAGCATATGTGACAGAGGTCTATTCATGCATCTAGAGTTTTATATGGAATGCAAACCAGTATACATATTTTTTGATAGAGAACGAATTTATTCATATGACAGGGGTTCAAACTACTAATCTTCAAAAATTCAACTTCAGAAGCTAGAACACTATCACATCGGCTTCAGACCGCCCAGGCAAGCGATGAACACAAATTCAAAAACAAAGACGTACAGAGTATGTACAACGGACTTTTTTCAGATAGAAAAAAATTATTTGAAAGTACAAAATTTACATTATCCAATAAGAAACTTGACACTCGTTTAACGAATTTTTTCCTAGAAATCAATATTATGATCAAATTTTGAATAATTTTGTACAAAATAACATCGAAGACCATAAAACTGTGTAACAAAACCAGTATCAACACATTTCTGGCCAGTAGGTAATATAATTTGCTGGCTTATTTACAATGAAAACTACTGTTAAAAAATAGAATAAAATTCAAGAATTCTTGTGATCTTCCACATGAATTCAAATTCACAATCTGGAAATTCTAATGATCAGACACATTAGAATGAAAACCAGAGAATATTCTTCCATGGGTTCTAGAACAGGAAATTTGAATGTGTTAAGACGATACATTAATTAGATTTTTTTTTTAACTTCTCTTTATTTAATTTTGCCAAAAGATCGTAGAATCTACCACGCTCGTAGATATTTTCATGGAGATCTCCTTATTCATGTGGCTACAGAACCTAAATTCAGAAGACCTAATTTTCCAACAAATTATTTTCTATGTATTTTTGTAAGGAAAAACAAAAACGAATTGTTTAAAAAATTAAAAATTAAATATTTTTATTATTTATTCCATAATTTAGAAAAAGAAAACAAAAAACATCATTATTATGATAACGAAATAAAAAATATAAAAAAATAAAATTTCCAGTCATTAAATTAAAATGTAACAGATAACATATCAAAATACACAAAACAACAATAACAAATTCGTATATTTTTTTATTTTTCTTTCATTTCTTTTTTTCTTTTTTTTAAATTAAATTTTACATAGTATAATATATTTTTTTCGCCTACTTATAATTTACATTATTTTAAAGTACGTATGATAATTAAAAAATAATAAAATAGAAAATTTTTTTGTATGCATAATTATTTTGATTTTCATTTTTTTGATACATACATACATATTTTCGTTCTATTTTAATTTACATATTCAAATATAAAAAAAAAAAAAACAATTATTATTATTATTAAAAATTTCATTCTAAGCATTTACATAATATTCACGATATTCCCGCCTTTTTTGACATTTCTCTCTTGCAATATAACATAATGCAACACTTATTAAGATTGCAATTACAATTCCCATTCCGATGCTAACCCACATAATTCCTTCATTAATTCCAACATATGATTTTCCTATAAATACAAAAAAAGGATATTTAACAAAAATAAAACAAACAAATAAAAAAAACCAGAGATTAAGAAATAAATTATTACTTTTTTGTAATTAAAAAAAGTATTTGAAAAATAAAGAAAAATCATTGAAATGTGTATTTTTTTTTTTTAAATATAAAAATTAATTTTACCATCATAATAATTGTTGGAATATCCAACTTTTCCTGCAACTCTTCCTGCTGGCATTTTATTTTAAATTATTTTTGAGTATGTGTATGTGTGTGTGTTTATTCAACGTTGTTGAAAAATTAATGGAAATTTTATGTTAACGCGCGCGATGATTTATCTCGCTTTTTATTTTATTTCTTTTCACTCGTAATGTAGATCCTTGTGGTTTTTTTTTTCATTCCATGATTAAATCCATTAAAAATATCTGAAATGCTAAAAAAAAATATATGTATTTTTATTTGAATAAATTTTTAATAAATAAATGTTTATTTTATTTTTAATTCGTTTTCTTTTTTGTTGAATAAAATTAATTACGTGGAAAAAAATTTCAATGTGGGTGAATTCAAAAATGAGATGCAGTACTAAAACTATTTTAAGATGCCTTATACCTGCTTACATGAATAAATGGGTTACAAGGTTTGTTTTGCGTACTGTAGAAAAAGCAACGCAAGAGCTTGATTGTAATTTTTGGAAGAAAAAAAAAGAAGACAATGAGACTGGAAGAATTTGTTTTTTGCAGCTATCAATTTATTTTTTAACGAAAAAAGCTAAAAATCATAGATAAATTTTGTAATTTTCCAAGAGGAGGGGAAAGTGTTTCTGTGACTAACAAGTCTGTGAGAAAAAGTTACAGGAGATCATAATTTCTGTAGTTTACTGCCGGTTTTATAATATTTTGTAAAATTCTCATGATACGGAAAAAAACCTACAAATTTTTGGAGTTACTATAGTCGAAAGATTTCAACAGATAAGTGTCACTAATCCATCAACTCATTCGTTCGTTCATCATAAGAGCCTTCTATCTCATAAGTGAAAATAGCCAAGGACAACATGATTCAAACAATAGCTATGTATTTTTTAATAAATGTTTAATAAAATGGCCAGTTTCCCACATAAATTATCCTGAAAGTAAATTTTATAGTTTTGTGAGTGTATATTAAAATACGGTTGGATGATTTTTGTTGTACCTGTTGCAAAAAAGTGCTTTTGTTGCTAATTTTTATCCTTTTTGGGTTCACTAATTTTTTATTATTTTTTTGCAACTGTTGTGACACCAAACAAAAAGTTTTATTTCTTTAAAAATAAATTTTAATATATTTAGAGTAGTTTTAAAATTTAATTTAATTTTTTTAGCGTTGAAAATCAAAGAATCCATTAGCATTAAATTTATTGGTAATAAATTTAGTTCTTATTGGATTTTTTTTAATTTGGTTATAAAATTGTTCAAAATACAGATACTCGTCGTTTATTTTTGCATTCTCTTGTTGATCAACTTGTTATACCCAAAATTGAAGAGACAATAAATAGATAACCCTCAAGTGATGACGTAATTCGATTCTAAACATGGAATTGAATCATATTTTGATCGATCAGTGAAGCTCAGCCTATCAGCTTCAAGTTGCAGTGTAGCAGCATCTACAAAATTCTAATGTGTTGGAGCAATATAATAAATTACAGGACCAGTACAGAACCAGCATGTTTACATCATTGTAAAAAGTTTCAAAAATCCTTTAAAGCGTTTCAATAATAATGCAGAATTTAAATAATAAATTTATTCTAAATTAAATTCAAAAACATTAGTTTTATTAATTTTCTTTTCGAATTCACAGAGCTCATTTCGATACAAACTGCACTGATAGGTGTGCCCAGATCTGTGATGTAGACTAGAAGATACACGACAGTGCAGTGGGACACAAGGGTTAAATAAAGTTTTTTTTTTAAATATTGACTACATATATTTTGAAACTTTAGTATGAGATGACGTCAAAACTGATAATTTGAAGAAACTTTTATTAACTTGTTCCAAATTCTTCGAAAAACAATTTTGAACTTTGAACGTTATCTATAAATTGCTTAAAATAAAAAAACATAAAAGAAATGTAAATCTCTGAAAACTCTCTTTCTTCAACAATTTACTAGACATACATAATTCTGTCTACATATTATTTATACGATAAATCACTGAAAATGAAATAAAATTTATATCACTATATTTAAAAGTATCTTAAATTATTTAGATACTTTCATTTGATATAATTTTTCCAATAATAAGAATTTCATTCACTATTATCACAATATGTCTGCTGTTAAATAAATCTTTTTTCTACTTTAATTTATCAGGATTTTATTTCTTCGAAAAATATATTTTTAACATTAAAAAAATATATACATATGTATGTATATATGTATATTTCACTATAATTCTCTTGTACTATACAATAGACAGACACACTATATATGTATGTACATATTGCAAAAGTGAAATATAATAAGTATTTATGTTCACGTATACAAAAAACTCGGGCGTAAAAGATTTTCAAGTGATTTTCTGACACAAAGACAGCATATCCAAAATGAGAAAAAAATAATAATAAAAATCAAAAATAAATATCAATGATGCACACACACACAACTGACACACATACCATTTTATTTCTCTATATACTTGAGATCAAATTATGTGTGATAGTAATATTGTATTTGTAAAGAAAAAATTAATGTTTAACTTTTAACCTTTTAAAATGATCAAATGACATGTGAAAAATAAGTTTTCAAAATTGAAAAAAATAAAGATATTATATTACAACTTATCATGTGTGCCAAATCGAACTAAACTCAATAATAATTGTCGATTTTTCTAACAAAAATACAATAATTCTGAAGTCAATTATTTTATTGACAAATTGAAATTAATTTCGAATCCATATCAAGTGACAAACTTTAAATATTCAAACAACATTGAAAGCTTCAAGAAGATAATCACAGCTTTTTCAAAAAAAAAAAAAAAACTGACTTGGCACATGGTGTTAATTCTATTTTATTTTTATTTTTTATGTTCATATTAAAGAAAAGTAATAAGTCATGTAGTGGCCGCATTAAATTACCATCACGAGAAAATTATTTCAAATAGCTAATCTTTAAAAAGGATAAAATGAAACGAACGTTGTCTGTTTTTTTTTTCCTCTTCATTTTTCACGAGAGAAAAATAGATTTTTTTCATTTTCAAATTGAAAAAATTTTTATTTAAATTATAATAATGAAATTTTCTTTAGATGAAGAATTCGTTTTATTTTTTTTTAATTTCAAATGTTACTTTACCACAAAAATTAATTAGTACAAACAAGTGTCTCTAATAAAGCTCATATTACAGTACACACATGTGTATCTACTGTTATCATTTATTGAAATTGTTTTTTATGAACAAACAATAATTGTGTGTTTTTTTTTTCATATGGCATTTGTATTGCAAAATATAAATAGTAGAAAATAAAATCAGATACTAAAAAAAATAATAAACTAACATAATAGCAGAATGAAGTAGCCAAACAAAATCATTGTTTTTTCCACTTTTTAACAAAATAAAATAAAAGCAGAAACTAAAATAAATAAATAAATAAAATTTTCCATGAAATTTGAAATGTTTTTAATTTTAAAGTTTTTCTTGTATCACACAGGATGTTTCAAAGAAAAAAAAAACAGAAAAAAAACTTCAATAGTGCTCGAGGTAAAAATGTTATAGATTTTAATATGTATTTTGTCGAGTGAATATGAACCCTTTTCTGTTGTATTTTTGTTATTTGTTTTGTTCAATGAAGATCTCCGAGTTTACTAGTACCTACATATACTTATTGAAAGAAACTCTGTCAATGAATTTGGAAAAGTTTGGATGACATCTCGAATTACCATAATCACAAAAATTTTGTGTGCTCAACAATTGCGTAAAATTTGTTTTCCTTCACAGAAGAGAAACATGGAAGAAAATACATTGGAGAATAAAGTGCAGGCATTTGTAAATAAGTTCTTCCGACTATATTGGCCAGGTATGATCAGAAACATAGAATTTTGTATAAGAAAGACCAAACACTCATCTGGAAGAATGTAGACTTAGATTAAACAGATTCTATATAAATCGATTAGCAGCTTAATAAAAGTACTTTAAATTGAAATGTAAAGGAAAAGTATCCAAGAAATTTTGGTCAAATTAGGAACTGTAGGAGAATTGAATATCATCAATGTTTACGTGGCATCTAAGAAATAGCAAGCGACATGGCATTCGGTAACTCAGTGGTAAGAGCATTACCTCGGCAAGTCAAAGGTGTGTGGTTCGATTCCTAGCCAAGTCTAATGTCGTTTTTTCTATTCTAAGTCTACTACAGAATGTAAAATTCAACAATGTTCAGTGAAGAACTCCACAAAAAGTAAAAGAAGGAATCGTGTTTGATGAAATCTCTGACTATTTTTAAAGCGACTTTTTTTAAGTCTAGACCACTTTTGACTCTAATTCTTTCGTATTTATGTAGGTACGTATGTATGTATGTATATGTAGAAACTAAAATGACTTTAATACAACATTCAGGAAAAAAAATCGAATTCAATTACTTATAAAAGATAACATTTGCACAACATATCGTTTATTATCTAAATGTTCTCATAGTCTGAATATGTGCAGAATACGTGGTAAAAGTTAATTTTTTGTAGACACATCTTGAAAATGCAATTTTGTGGTTTTCTTTCTATTTCTGTATAAAAATGTATAGTGATAATTGTATCTATATCTAAATGTAAGAGAATATATGAGATAAATTGAGAAAAAAACCAAATACAAAAATAAACTTTTTTGTGTTTTTTTATTTTTCTTTAATTTTTATATTCTGGAAAAAAGTTTATAAACTAAATTTAAAATTTTATATTCGAAATTTGTTTAACTTCTGAGGTATAAAAAATATCTATAAATTATATGAATTAAAATTTTTGAAATTAAGTGAACAAGAAAATTATAGTATAGAATCTAAAGTTTTTTCTTCGCAATTTTTTTTTATTTTACACATGTCATCTTTTTCATAATTTTTTTAAAATTTTAAGAAAAAAAATTGAAAATTGATATTGTAGTTGGAAAATCCGGAAGTTGTTTACAAAATTTTAGGAAATTTTCATCCACATTACATTGCAACTTTTTAGCATTGTACATTATATGCTCGTAATACTAATTGTATGAACTTTTCCCAGAACAGAATGCACTCTTTAGACTATCTGAATGAAACTATTTTGGAATTGTTTTTGGAAGTTCATTTTAAGTCACTTAATTCTGTGTCGTTATGGTCTTTTTCGACCTAGGGAGAAAATTATTAGTTCCATTTGTACTTGTACGCAATAGACGTTCGTAATTAAAATCAGACGACTTCTATCAATTCAGGGAGGCGAAGGCTCTTGACGGGCTGTAGCGCCATGGAGTAAGTAAGTAAGATTTCTATCAATTCATATTCATAATACCCTAGATGGATTTCAAGTTTTAGTTCCACTTTCGAGTTCGAATTTCACAGCATAGGAGGGTTAAGTCTTGAAATTGCATGTCACACAGAGGTTTCTTTAAATCTAAGAATAAGTGATAGTTGTTTTAACGCGCAGACTTCCCAAATGCTTCTTGCAAACATTGGACAATTTCAGATGTTTTAATACTTTTTTTTACAGCGCGGTTATAGACTCTTCCATTGTTACAGAATTGGCACTAAGAAAATATGTTCGTACTCACCAAGCAAATAAATTGAAGACAATTCCCAAAACTTTGGAAAAACTCTTTGGACAAATCTTGATGACAGATTCACTTTTTGAACTCAAAATTAAGATAGTCGCGTTAAGAACAAAATTTGAGTCCTTCGTTTCGAATTTTCAAGTATATTTTTTTCTTTAAATTACACTAAAAACAAATAATGTGATTTGTGTAATTTTCAGATTTATAAAATTATAAACATATGTATGTACATATTTATATTTGATTAAATATGTATGTATGTCATAAAAGTATCTTTCATCACAACTACAAGACTACAGAAATTCTATTAATAGATAAATAATAAAATAGGAAGTAAAACAACATCAGGAAAAGGAAACTATATTAGAAAAAGTATAAATAGAGAAAACAACAAGACATGAAGGACAACAAAATCTTTCTACATACATCTATAGATATTTTCTTTAACAATAATATCAAGAAATACATTTTCTTTGGCAAAAAAAAACACAGAAACACAAAAAATGTCTTCACATAATTCCTATCACATACTACACGAATTCCACTTTCATATCTGATGTGGTTATGGAACGTGATCTGATATATTATTTTACAACTAAATGAAAATATACTGACAACACAAAAAAAAACAAAATTAATGAATTTTATAGAATGAAAAAATCAAACCTCGTTTGTACACGTTGTTTTAAAACAATCGGATTGATTCCGTTATATAAGAAGGGAGCAAAAGTTATACCTTTAAGTTGGTTAAGTTTTAATTTTCAAGAATTTTCTTTTTTTAATTACCAAGGAATTTTAACGAAAATATTTAATAGAATTTATTATTTCAACTAAAACACCGTAGTCGCGTTCAATTAGAAGTCTCTAAGTCTGAAATTAAAGTTTTAACTTTAAATATGTTTCATTTCTTACTAAATTTCAATAATAATTTTAAGTTCGCACCAGCACACGATATTTTTTGTCATTTTCTACAATATACTTTATTCGAAATGAAAAAAGTTCTTACAACAGGACACCAGTTACAGGATAACAATAACAAAATTCCATAAATTTTTCAATAGGACTACAAAAGTAAAATTTCAGGACAATTCAAGAGTCACCGGGGAAGATATACATGTCTGCATTAACGTGTTAAACTTAATTGAACGAAAAATCGGATTAGTGACATTTAATTTAAATGACCGGTGGTCGGTCAGTCGTAAAATGCACGTTCAATTTATGCGATTAAAATTTTAAATTTCACAAATTTTAAAATTCATTTAAAAAATACATATTCTTTCAAATGTCTAATTTTGCACTAAATCACACACATTGAATTTTATTAAAAAATTTTGTTTTTTGATATTCAATCAAATTATCAAGGTTATCATTGTTCATCCTTTTTTTTTATATATACTGAAAATGCAATGCATGACATTTATACATAAAATATGAATTTATATTTGCATAAGCAAAAAAAAAATTATAACAAAAATGTATCCTTATTTCCCCCATTAAAATTCGTTTGGACTTTTATAGCGAATGATTCAGTTGTGATTACAATTTGGTTACCAATTTTTTTCCTCGCTTTTTTTTTTTAGTTATAAAACTATTCAACCTCAAAGTTTTTATAATTCATAAACTTTTTTGAAACAAAAAAAACTTTTTTTTTTGCTCTCTAAAGAAAATAAATAATTTGGAGAAAAAATAAAGTAGACTAGAATATAAAGATCATTGCCTCATTATTTTGGCAAAAATCCCATATGACTTAATTTTAATGCGGAATAAATTAATTTTTTTTTTTTTTATTATTATCTGTTTTTTTTTTTCAAATTTTTTAAATTATTATAAAAATTCATGACTTTTTCAAGGATTATTTTTTTTTCTATAGCTAATTAATTTATAGCAGCCAATTTTTTTGACTTTTATTGAGAAAAAAATAGAGTTTATGTAATAAGCTGTAACTTCAAAAAGCAAAAAAAAAAAAAAAAACGAACAATCAAGGATATCCTAAATTTTTTTTCTACAGTTTTGGAGAACATTTTTGTAAAATAAAGTATGATTTCTATATTTTAGATTTGTCTAAACTTCAAAACTAAGATTTAACTGACATATTAGAAACTGAATTAAAACTGATCAGGAATGGGGAAATAGATTTTTTTTTCTTCAAAATGTAAAACGTCGTTTGCTTTTTTTCAGCTATAGACGAAAACAAGCTCATAGCGGAATAGCCAATCAAATTGATAAACGTAAAAAGCCGTTACTTATTTACGATGTTACAAAATATATATTCACAATTGCATATTACGACAACTGACGAATGCTTAGCTTATCACTGTCATTACAAGAGAATAATTCCAGTGAACCAAATTGACTAAAAGTTGGAATAAAACGGCTTATACTTAAGAAGAAGAAGAAAAAGAAGAAGAAAGCAACTGATGTGGTAAATAACTCGATATTTGGAAATGAACGAAATTAAAAAACGTATACACACATACCTACGTTAACATCTACTTTGGACTAACACAACCTGTGGTAATTGCTATCATATATTTTTGTCAGATGACGTTCGGTTTTATTTATGGCCAAGGAACCTATATCTCCTATTTGAACCTAAAATGAATAAAAACGCCTAAATATAGAAAATATTTGAAAAGAGAAAGATAGACTTTCTTTATTCCTTCTAGGTTCATTCAAAAACTCCAACTCAAAAAAAATTACATACAAGAAATACTTAATTCTTATAAAATTTGTACTAAATCTGAAAGACTAAACAAATATGTAAATTTCATGATCAAATTACCTCTCAAATTTAATTATATGTCAGTATCTAATCTTCCTTTGCTTAGTCATCTGAACAGAAAACCCTTTTAAATTAACCACAAATCAAATTTTACTCTTAACATTTCATTTTAAACTAAATATTTTCTCATTTCAAACTGATGTTACACATTTGATTATATGCGAAACATCAATTAAAAGTTAAATTTACCATAAAATTATACTTTTATAATGTACATACATACATATACATACATATATACATAATATTGCCAATAAATTTTATACCTCAATGCATTTCAATGCCATTAAACAAACAGTTTTGCAATAAAAAGCATCGTTATTTTATTCTAAAAAAAAAACTTTACATGAATTCAAAAACTACTTAATTGACATTTTCATTGATTTAAAGTTTTTAAATTAGAATTTTATAGACATCATGAACATGAATGATAGACGTTTTTCATTTCACACATTGACATAAAGGACAATTAAACATTTATTTTACAATTTATTCAAAAAATTCTAAAAAGTTTTATTTTTCTAATATGTCAAATTGTATACAAATCAAAAAAAAAAACAGTTTTCAATGCTGATACGAATATTTTTGTAACGTACAGATTTTAGGAATGGAACATAAGTTACAGGAATAAAACAACAGTAAAACAGGCTCCAGATTAATTGCATTGCTTGAAATATAAGATCGAAAGTCTTCCTATAAACGGTGAAGATGAGATTTTTTTTATAAACATTCACAGAAAAAGTTTTGGAAACTGGAACGAAACTTTTTTTTAACGGTATACTTAGAACTGTTTTCAGTGTAACATGTTCATTTGTTCTTATTGGAAAAAATTTCTTACTATCCCGTAATAAATAAATAAATAAAATAGCCAAAAAGTATCAATAAAAATTTTTGTGGAAATTTGGCATGTTTTACAAAAGACTTATTTTTTCTATTTTGTAAATTTTACAGTGCAAGGTGCATTTTAGAAATAACTTCCTTTTCTTCTTTTTAGAGCATTTTACTCCTTTTTGTTTCGACTAACCGTTCTTATAATATGAGGACACACTTGAAATTCGTGTTTTTAAGAAAACCAAATTTTCAACTTATTTTCAAAACGGTATATGTATTTCCAAAACTTGAAAGACCATAATTATGTTTCTGATGTTGCATGAAAGACTTCTCTGTCGTACACAAACGCTATCACTATCAGTTGAAGCAAAAATGTGAAAACATACGAAATTTATGTATTTAAAAAATTTTTATCAACTAAGGTTCGTTTTAGAACAAATCCTGTTTATTATTTTACAAGGAATTGGTATTCAAAAATTCTATTTTCTATTACCGGTAATTTCTATTACCACGACAACATAACCACTTTTTAAAGGGCACAAATAACCGATGTAGATCCACGTTAATAGTTGACTTTTTGTATTTGCTAGTGTGGAGGCGATCATCGGAATCAGGAGGCCAATTAATTCATAAAATACCGATATAAAATACATTTTAATTATTTTTTTTTTCAAAAGCTTGCAATAAAACCAATAAATAAATAAAATACACAAAAGCCACTATAGAACTGTTAAAAAATAAATATTAAGTATTCAAATAAAAAACCTCTCCCACAATAATTATTTTACTAAACCAATTTTAAAATCATCAATAAATTCCAAATTTAAAGCAAAATTAAATTTTATCTCTGAAAAAACAAAAAATATTCTACAAAATTCACAATTTATGTTTAGCATTTTCACGTAACACAAATATATAAAATTCGCATAATTTGAATATATTCAACAGAATTCATTTGTAATTCCATACCAATTGCGGTATATTGAAATGAATTACATTGAAAATTGTTGTTTTTATTATCTTCCCCAAAAAATAATATACATGTATACATTCGTACATGCTTGTACATGCACCGTTAAAATACACTTCCGTTTTATTTTATATTGAAATTATAAAAGCATCATTTAATAATAAGGATATCCAATTTTATTGTACACATTTTCTTGGAAATTATATATGAAATTTTCTGAACAGAAACAAAAACAAAACAGGATATTTTGGATAATAAAATTTCAAAATAATACAAAAGTAGGATTATAAAATAGGAAAAGGATATAAAATTACATTGTATAATTAATCAAAAATTTATCTTTTACAAAATTTTCAATTAACTTTATGCTTTTGTAGAATGTATATTGAAAATTCATGTTTTAGTTATTTTAAAGCTTTTTACAAAACATTTTATTATCAAGAAAAGTCAGGATATATAGTATGTGATTTTCTTGAATTAGATACTTTTTTACTGTTACCAAATTAGAACATATACGAGTAGCATTTTAATTAAAATAATTGAAGATTTCCTGTGGAAAAGAAGTGAATGTAAATGTAGAAAAGTTAAAAATAACCCTTTAAATAAGTCAACAAGTTTTCCAACAAGAGTGCAATAATATTTTCAATTTCGCATTCGAATAATTTTAATTTGTTTTCGTACCATTTTCATTTTGAATTTAGATTTTTTATTTCATCTTTTTTTTTTTCTTGCAAGCTTTTCGAATTCAATCATTATCCATTTTCGAAAATAAAAAAGTATTTATGTAATGAAATTGAATTTGAAATGACAGAATTGGAATAAAAAAATTGCATTTTTAAGGAATAATTCTATGCTTTTTTTTATTTGTTTTCTTTTCAGTTTTCATTTTCATGTGTGTTTTTCACGTGGATTATTTGAAAATTTATTTTAAAATTGATTTGAAAAAAAATTTTTAATTAAAAACGGTTGATAGGATGGAAGTAACTTTTTTCACAAAATTATAACGAATAAGAAATTCATTATTAATGCTTTTTCATACTCGTATCTTGTTATCCTGAAATAAAAAAATATGTGATAAACTTTCACTTTTTCGTAATATTTTTACGTTAATATTCGTATGTATATATATGTAATGATAAATCGATTAGCTATTATGTCATTCTAAAGAAACAATAGAATGCATATTCTTTTAGTTTTATTCAATGAATTCTGAATTACGAGCAAAAAGATTGAAGTCATTTTTTTGTAGTTTTCCAGAAAAAAATTTATAATTTTTGTGACAATATTTTTCACCAAAAAAAAAAAAATGATGTACGTACAGGTACAGTGCAACATTAAAGTTCAAGAATAATTAAAAGCATTTTTGAGAACGATTTAAATTTTTTTAAATATCGTTTGAATGGTATTTATGTCATCGAAAAACTGAATTGATTTTTGGAAATAAAGTCACCGAGTACTAAATCTGGTGGATAAATCTGAATCACTGACTTCCTGTTTAGACTACAAATTCCCAACAGAGCCGACTTTTTGGCTTTTAGTCTACAGTCTAGATACTACCAAAAAGCGCAAGTAATGCAAGTAATTCTCTCAAATCACAAATCAAAACTATAATATTTTTATTTTGGAATCATTTTTTCAGCAAACGATGTCACTATAAGACTTTCAAATAGTATTCATCCTGATTCAGAACTGTTTGATCCTCTGGAAAAAAATTTCGATGGATTTTTGAATTTTCTGTGATACAATTGATTTCTGATGGAACCTTTGGGATTTTTCCCAGTTTATGATGATGTTTTTGACTTTTATTCAGCTTTTTGATGCTTTGTTTCTACATATACATACATGTATCATCATTAACAGTAATTATATAATAATTTTAGGAAGCTTGGAATTTTATTTCCAGCTCGACTATTGGAAATATTCAACTCTAGTTCAACTCTTTGTTTTATGTTCAAATTTCAAAATAAACATTTTTTATGAATATTTTTCTCTGAAATTTCAAATGAAAGTCAAAAAATAAGATACATTTAAAGTGACGGGATTGAAATCATAAGGATAAAACTAATTCTAAAAGGGATTTTAAAGCAGTCCGAAAACTTTATTTGTCGTAGGTTCTATGTTTTACCGTTTTTTATCCTTTTTCTCTCTAAAATTCGCTTTTCAAAACTTGCAAATAATTTCCACAAATATTCATCTTTTTTAGAAAACTCAGATTTTTTCTCTCTCTCTCAAATAAAATAATATTGATTGATCGTATTCGAAGGTCGTTTTAGATTAAAAACAAAACATATTATGTTTTTGACATCTAAATCAAATACAGACCATCCTTCCAATAAAAAAAAACACATTAAGTTATTAAGAGTAAATCCTTTAATATATTCAGAAATGGTTTTGATGCCTTGTACTATATTTTTTCTTTAATTTTCTTTTCATTGGGTGTAATATTTTAAACGAAAAAAAACAAAATTGAGAATGAAAAAAAAACATTCACCTACAAAATAAAGTCATAAATTTAAACAAATCCTTCAATTTTCTAACATGATAGTATTTATTACAATAGCCATATTCCAAAGAACCAGCAAAAAACCCAATAGATACCATAAAAAACTTTACGATCTAATTTATTATTCGTTTTTAAATTTTTATAGAGAAAAAAAAATATTTTTCACAATAATTATGATATACGAGTATTTTTATTGTTATCTTGATTTTCTTTTAGCTAAATGTATACAATTTTTCTACTCTGAAATTTCCTTTTAAAACATCTTCTTCTGCAATTTGAGATAATCGAAAATGTACAATGTTTCTGTTTTTATTTGAATTTATACAAAGTACATTGTAATTGTCAGAAATTAGTCAACCAGGAGCCAAATTATATGAAATAAAAATGATAAGATTTCGATATTCGTAGGACAAATTTATATTTATTTTTAATAAATCCTCCCCTTTAAAATCTGCCCAAAAATTCTTATACAAAATGGCTCCTAAAAAGTTACTCTATTTATGGCGCGTAAATTTGACCTGATTTGATACACTAGAACTTGAAAAAAAGGAGAAAAGGAACCTTGGAATTAATAACTAATAAATCTTTTTTATTCTACAAAATTAAACATACATGTAATATGTCTGCCCTACATTTGTACGAAACTCATGATATTTCCATATACACATACATACATATTTATTAGGATACTAAAAGGTAGGTAGGTACATTTTAATAATTTAAAATATTTTCCACAATTTTTGTTTTTTTTTTCCAAATTTATTCAGTTTGTTTTTCTATTTCTGAAAATATCTGAGCAACTATTTATGTAGATACATTTTTCTTGAATTCTAATTTTTTAAAGTACTTTTAAATTCCTCAGAGATTATTTCTGTTTTTTTTTTTTTTTCGTTTATAAATTCTATAGATGTTTTTTTTTCTTTTTTATAAATCCTAAAGAAACTCTATTAAAATCTGAATCAGCAATAAAATTCATTTTATAGATACTTTCAAAAATGTACATTGTACTAAGTCTATACTACTCTACTTATATCTTGAAAGTAAAAATAATTATGTTTTTTGTTATTGTTTTTATTTTTGTTGATTTTTTTTTATTTGTTTATATTATGAAATTTCTTAAAAATGAACTTTTAAAAAGAAAAAAAATATAAAATTGTAATAAGCTTCAATAAAACCATTTTCTATTGTTCATCCAGACAATTTTATATGACACTAAGTGGTCTACAATGAAAACTATATATTTATGTTCATTGTGGTGCCTTATACTGTTTTCATACATATACAAATGCTACATTCATATTATGTAAATGTATGTATAAACAAAAATAGATAGGAGTATTATATTTTGATAGCAAAACAATTCCCATATGATATCTATTATATGTATATACGAGTATATACGAACAAGCTCAGATAAGTACCAATGAAAATACTCCTTCGTTTTTCTGAATAAAATAACAATAAACATTTCATACGAATTTTAAATTTCTATATTTATTTTTAAAACAATATTCAAATAATACAAGATAAAACAGTGAAATAATAGAAAACAAAAATTGCCTAAATTATAAAGCAATTTTCAAAATTATACTTATACTGTGTGCCAATTTAATGTTTTTTTAAATAAAAAATGTTTCTACCAAAACTGAATTGTGATTGACAAGGAACATTAAAACAATTTAATAATAGAATTTCGACACAAAAATTACATTAAATGATCTCTTTAGGATTGATACTTTAACAAGTACTTAAAAAAACTTCCATTTCCCATTGATTCTTTCCAATGTCAGCTGTTATTTTATTTTTATTTTTTAAATATTAAAAAATAAAAAAGATTTACGAAGCAACTGGGAAATAAAAAAACATTTAATCGAAATTTTTGCTACTTATTTTATTATTGTGTGCGACCAATAGGATTTGAGTAAATGTTTAAAACGAATTCAAGTGTTTATATTAGGTAACACTTGTTAACAATATTTGAACACAAGTTAAGTCACTAGCTATACTTCTTCTTCTTCGATGACTTTACAGCTCAAATAGAGTCAGGGCCTATTCATGTTAACATGAGTTTTCTAGTACGTTTTACTGCCATACATGCACCTACAGTTTAAAGCGGAATGCGAACCAGTAAATTCGTTGGTAGAGAACGAATTTGTTCGTATGACAGGGCTGGTACTGATATTTTTGTAGTTGATTTTTTGAACTTGCTTATGATCTCTAAGCAGAACCACCAAACTACTTTAGTACCGAGCACTTATACCTAACTGAAATGAATTGTTATTCATTTAAAGCTGAATGAACTTAGACGGATTCGAACTCGAGACCTTCAAGCATCAGAAGCCAGCATTTTACCGATTCGGTCACTGCCCGCCTAAGTCACTGGCTATAGAAATGAGATTTTACGTGTTCTCGAAATGTGTTAAGTTGAAATTAAACTAAAATCAAACTAAAAAAAAGGCCATATAACTTTACTTCGACATTTCGAAAGCTATTCAGATTGTCAAATGAAAAGTTTTAATAAAATATCATCTGTCAAAGAAAAGTTTGAATAAACATTTTTCTATTAAAATCTTAGCTTTTAAAATTTGATAGATAATTCAATTTCACACACAATGTTATACACCACAAAATTAAAATGTTATTTAAAATTTTCAACAACAGCAAATTTAATGTATAAACTTGAAAAAAAAAATGTGTATTTTTTAACAAAAAAAACTTATAATAACCGAGTTAAAAAATAAAAAAAAGGATTGTAATATACATTTTAATTGAAATTTTAATTATTTTTAGAACAATTCATGAGAAAAAATTTAAATTTTATGAATAATTCAAAAAAAACATGAACAAAAATGCACAATTCGATAGAGAAAAAAAGAAAAAACAGCTTGTATAGAATTTTAATTGTAGAAAAATTATGTAGTATGTACTCGTATATACATTTTTGTTGTTGTAAAATTATAAATATTTTTCCTGAAATTTTTTACCTTAGCATTCATTTTTATTTAAAAATTTCTTTATTTTAAACAAAGAAAATATTTGTTCATCTTTTTTTGTTTTTTTTTTTCAATTTATTTTTTTTTTAAATTTTATCATGAAAAAGGTATAAAATGCATTCCGACATAGTTTAAAGAAAATTATTATTATAAATTTTTTGTTATTGTGCAACTACACGTGTATTGTGTTTAAATTTGTGCATCTATGTGCACATATGAATAGATATAAGTACATATAGTTATGACTTTTTGCCATCAAAGAGTTTAAAGTTTAGAAACTAATTTTTTTTTTTTTAATACTCATCTAAAATTTCAATTAAATCTCATTACCTGTACTACCTGAATATTATTATATTCAACAATTCTCTAGTCTATTCTTTTGGTAAATCTTATATACACTTAATAAAGATGAAATAGAAATTTTCGTACAAGAAAATAAGAATTTTAAACTTAAAAGAAAATAAGGATATATTTACTCGTATGTACGATATACATCTAAGTCATTACATACTCGTACATGTTGTCTTTCACATTGTACACGTAGTATCTTTGCCTTTGTGCACATAGACTAGTTTTAATATCTTTGAAAAGTTAACTTGCTACAAGTAAGTAAATACGAGTATGTGTAAAATGAAGAATAATTCTTTTCGGAAACGAAAATCTCTAACATCATATACTGACGCTAAAACAAGAAAAATGCACTTAATTTGTAATTTAGAAGAATGTGAGAAGACTAAGAATATAAAAAAAAATGCCATTAAAGCTCTAGCAAATTCTTCTTTGTAGAACAAAAAAAAAATTAAATAAAAAGGAACAAGAAATATTGAGTAATAATTTTATTAGCAATATATGTATGTGTGACATAATTAGGATTTAACTTTGAAAAATCACGATAATTATAAATAAGTTGTTAATTTTTTCTTGAAGATTCTTTTTAAACTTTTACTATGGTTATAAGGAACAAAATTTGCGGTTGTATATGTTTTTGTTTTGAATTAGGTATTTGAGAAAAATATGAAAGGGTTAAATTTCTAAACAACAGACTTATAATATTTATGAAGCTAGTTTCTTCAGAACAAACAGGCTTTGAAACTTAGAATGCGGAATGAATTTTCATCCTTTTATAGAATATGTACTTCCTCTTGAGACTTTTAAACACCACACCACAGTATTAGAGGTATGCCATAATAGGAGAGTAAGAAGGTTAATAAAACATCCTAAGAAAACTTGAATGATTTTTGTACAATAAAGAAAAATATTCTTGTAGATACTATCCTTATTTAGATTCGAAAAACCTATGAAAATGAAGCCTTTTTCACTTGTTTTTTTTTCAAAACTTCCACGAATGGCGAGGGACAAAAAACCCTAACTTCAGAAGAACTGATTTTTCATGAAGTAAAAATAAAAAAGGTCAAAACTTTTTTAAAAACCTAAAGTACTAAGAAAGTTTAGAAGAAAATGTTTTGTGAAGGAAGTGTAATAAATTCTGGAAAATACAAAAACAAGAAAAATACGTTCTTCAAGAAAATTTTTATAGAAATAAGACACTTGTCCTGAAAGATTTAAATTAATCTTCAGTTTTACCACAACAAATGCGGTCAAATGATTTATTTTATAATCCGATTTATAGTCTTTTTGTTTTTTTCCTAGTGGCTAAAAGGACTTTGATGAATTTTAAAAAATTTAACACTTCTACATTTCTAAACGAAAGATAAAGTTGTATCCCTGCAAGCACAAATATTCCCAATTTACAGTTTGAATTATTTTTCTTTAAATTTTTTTCTTTTTTTTTTTTTAGTTGCAAGAAAATAACATCTCATCTGATGTGAATTGTATAAGAGAAATGTCTTTGCAATTATCATTCTACTATTTTTCTATTTCATTTAATAACTGTTTTTTTTTTTTTATTATCCTTTTTCTTTATTTGTCGCGAGATAATTTGTTTATACAAAAAATAAAAATAAAAAACCTAGTGTTCAAGCATTTTTTTTTTATAATTGCTAGCCATGTGAAAAGCACAAAAATAGTAAATAAAAATTTATGTTGTCAACTTACACCATCAACAAAAGCAAAGTTTTGTAAAGTATGAGTTGAGGCGACAACAAAGCACTTATTTTTGCAAATTTTTATAAACTGTATACAATGAAAAATAATGACACTTAAAGTCAATGTGGATGAGTGACCAAGAAACAAGTCATTAAGGACAAAAAACATTTTTTTTATACTAAAAAAAAAAAAAAAAAAATTACAAAAAAGGACAAAACATTTTTTTTATACTAACAATTTTTTGCAAAAAAAAAGTAAAATAAAAACAAAAATACATGAAAATTTAATATTTTGTGTGTGAATTTTTGTTAATTTATTAAATTTATTTAGAAAATTTTCAGTCTACTTACATTTTTTATTTAAAAATCATAAAAATTTGCACATATTTGCAATAATTGTCTGCCGACAGTCTGTGTAATGATATATGAAAAATATGCCATAAAATTCCATAAAAATATATTCAATATTTTTTTCAAATATATGAATCGTGCCAAATTCTTGTAAATTTATCTCGTAACTTATTTTTTTATTGAATATTGAAAATATTAAAATATATTGTCACAAGAACAAGTAATAAAAATTGTACATTTTTTAATTTTTTTATTTTTTCAAAAATTATTTCACATATTCTTTACACTTTTATGATTATGATAATTATTATAGAAAATGATATATGTTACATATGTAGTATGTGTGATATTACATACATATATGTAGAAAATACACAAGTTTATTTTTTTTTTTTTTGCAATTACTGAATTAAAATTTTATGATTGCTTCCGATGCAATTTCTTTAAGGTAACTAAAATTGATGCTGGGCTGGTCCATTCAAAGTTCAATGAATTGATAAATTTTTTTTTATCTTGTTTTTTGTTGTTTTTGGTTTTATTTATCAAAAAAACAATTAAAATGCGCAGGTTCAAAAAAGGTTCATAAAAGGACAACAATTTTAGAAACAAACCATTTTTATAGGAAATTTTATTCGTTATTTGATTAAAAAAAGCTTCGGATTTTTTACGGTATTTTTCAAGTTAAATTTCGTTCAATCTATTTCAATTTTCATGATTTAAAGGAAATAAAATGTGCACCATACGATTTTTTGGTTTTAATTTGTAAAAAACTTAAAAATTAGCACAATTTTGACTTATTTCATGAAAATTCCAGATAAAAAGTAATTTAAATTTAAAATTATGGCAAATAACAGTTTAAAAAGTTTTTGTGGAACATCCTAGAAGCTTTAACATTTGATTTTTTTTAAAATTTCTGTTACAGGATATTCAAAACAGTTGAAAATTTAAAAATATCTCACTGATGTATAAGTATTATGAATAGATAGAAAATTCAATTTTTAGTTGTGTCATTAAAAATATCTGACAAAGTAATTAAAAAAAAATTACTGTCTTAATTTTCTTCGATGTATTTTGGCAAATCATTGGAAGGGAGAATAATGAATCTAAAACGTTTTGAAAACTTTTTCTATGCTACATCATCATGCTGCCCAAAACATTATTTTCATTAAATTAACACCCAAAATAAGTAAGAAAATGTTTAAAAATTCAGTATACCACCTTAACAGTATTATTTCCATTGTTCTAGTTTTACATACCTTGTATGGTTGGTTGGTTGACGTGGCGATTTTTGAAATCTTTCGAAGACCCAATTAACACACTGACAGTGCCGTTTTGATACCACACACCTTCCGTAACCTTAGAAAATGACTTTTGACATACCGATAGATCATTATAGCCATCCTGTTCCATTCAGGAATCGTATGATGTCTTTTATCGTAACTTTTACTATTTCCACAATATCCTTGAAGAATTAGCTCCTTGCTCTGGCAAGTGCAAGTGAGTGAAGGTTTATTTCTCCTTGGCTTCCCTGCAACTACGACAATTGGTATTGAAGGGTATGAAAATTTTCTCTTCACGATCCCCTATTGGCTAGTGCCCTGTGATACATGCCATAAAATATAACTCCAAGATAAAGTACAGTAAATTTACAAGTATGAAGGACTCTTCTCTTAATTTTCAAATCATAAAAAAAATCATTTTATTATTTAGAGAAAAAAAAATACATAGAAAACCAATAAATTAAAATCTTTTGATAGACTTTATTAACCATGTATGTAATTGAATCACATTTATTACTTCAATGACCAACAGCAAAATAATATATAACCCTTTACTGTAATTACACAAAAGAAACCACTAATCAAATTTATGTAAATATTTCTCATGTCCGACAATAATTTTAAATTAAAAATTCCATAATTAACAACTATATAAACTTCTATGTAATAAAGGAAATTGAATGTTAACAATTATTTCTAATTGAAAATTTCTAAACTTTAAAGTTTTCAAAATAATTTTTGGTTTTTCATTACTTTTTTGTGTTTTTTTATAATTTTCAATTTAAAATTTAATTTATTGAAGAAAATTTGAAAATAACCATCACAAAGTAAAATAAATTAAATTAACACATAGAAAATTGTTTTTTTAATTGTTTTTATTATTTTATATAATTTTGACATCATCATCATCATAATAAGTATATTGTTCTAAATTTTAAAAGACATTTATTAAAATTTTTGTTTTAAATAAAATATTATTTACACAATGATTTTTATTTAAAATAAAATTTAAAAATTACTTTAAAATATTTTTAATTGTTTTTTTTTTAATTCCATTACTAAATATTTTTTACCAATACTAAATTTTTTTAATTAATTGGTTTTTCTATTCCAATATTATAATTATTTATTTTTCCTTTTGAAACTTTCATTTTTTAAATTTTGTAAAAATATCGGTTGCATATCAGCAAACCATGATATTTCTTCATGTTTAATAACTGGACCATCTTTACATGTTAACCAATATGTGTTCATTAGACCTTTACCCTAAAAATAAAATATAAAACAGAAAATGTTTAATTTGAATTTAAAAAAAAAAATAAAATCTTAATGACCGGTTTCACAGTTCAAGCTTAAACCCAAGTTTAACTCAGTTTTAAGCTAAGTTATAAATAATTGTTAGGCTCCAAGTAGAAACACTTTACTGTTAACCTTATTGTAGTTTTTAATCGCATTGTAAGCCTGTAATGCGCTGCACAGACTATCATATTTGAATGACGCAAGGCAAAGTCTTGGGTTTGAATCCCAGTCGAATCTAATGTCATTTTCTTGTTTTTACACAAAACATCCTTTAGCACCTAATGTCAATAATTTTTTTGGCAGAAACGTAAAGAGCCCTCTGTCTATATACCTTCTCAAAAATCGATAAGTAAAAGTATTCAGAAATTAGGAAAATGAAAGACATTGAACAGAAATTTTCTCTCTCTCTGTAAGACGTAATTTTTGACACTAAATTTGACATTTGATTTTTTCCTCCCAAATTAAACTTTTTTTAAAAGTTGATTTTAAGCTTTTACTGTAAAACCGATCATAAAAATAAATTTACTAACTTTAACATCAATTAAACCTCGATGTTCTGTTTTAAAACCACCAACAAACATTAATGCATCATTCATTTCTTGTGTTATATGAATTTTATGTGGTTCTCCTGTTGATTCCATTCTTGATGCTGTATTTACTGTATCACCAAATAAACAATATCTTGGCATTTTTGAACCAACAATACCAGCAACAACAGGTCCTGTATGAACACCACAACGTATTTGTAATGTTTCATGTGTACGATGTGGAATTTTAAAGAAACTTGATGCATTTAATAGATCAAGTGCCATTGTTGCTATCTCTGAGACATGTTTATTTCCTGTACAAAAACAAAAAAGACAAAAAAACAAAAAAGGATATACATGATTTTAATCTAAATTTGAATTATGTATATACATATTTTCAATAATTATTATGTTTTTTGTTTGTGTGTACAAAAATTCCATTGATCCATTATTAATTTATTTGAAAGAAATCTATTTTTGTCACCGTAACGCAACATTAGTCAGTGTCTAGAAAAATAAAAATTTAAGAATAAATCTATCGAAAATATTTTTCATTTTTATTCTTTCTCCTTTAAAAAACACTTTATTACTTATGTATGTATGTATGGCGTATATACGTATGTGTATGAGAAAAATGACGTTAACAAACATTTTATTGATTAATGATAAATTTTGATAAATTTAACCAACACTAGGGAGAGAGTAAATCGATTAATGATATACTCACCATATTATTAATGAACACAAAAAAAAAGTATAGAATTTATGGCAACTTTCTCTCTTCTTTTATCTTTTCCTCAATAAGTATTTTACGTGGAAATTCTTTAAGAGAAAGGACAATCTCTTACTTTAACTTTTCTTTTGTGGATTTGATGAATTTATTATTTGGTATAGGCGTCTTATCGAAATAATAAAAAAAAAGTTCTTAGCAACTTGTAAAGCCCTTTCTTCGGTTCTAATAATTTTTAATCACAGCTAGAGATTATCTTTGTTGCTATTTTGTTCGTAAATAAATTTTAATATCCAGAAATTTAATTAAATATTCAAAGATACTCATGATTGAGGATGAAAATTGTTATTTAATTTGATTTTTAATTTTTTTTTTCTTGGTACAAGGACAATGGCTTTCAACTGTAATTTTATTGATTTATGAATAATCATTATTTGAAAAATTTCCTTAGATTAATGAACAACAACAATTTTGGTAAAAACAAAAAAACAAATTTACATAGAAAATATTTTCGACACCTACCATTTTTGACTGGTAATCCTGATGCCACCATATATGAATCTCCAATTGTTTCAACTTTATACACATCATAACACTCGATTCGATCATCAAAAACTTTATATATTGAATTTAGGAATGTGACGACCTTTTATTAAAATTTATTAAATTAAAAAATTATTAAAGTTTTAAATATAAATTTCGAAAATCTTTTGTCTGAAAAACTTACTTCCAATGGTGTGCATTCTGCTGCAATTTCCGTAAATCCGACTATGTCGCTAAAATAAATTGTTGCAGCTTCATAACATTCAGCAGGAACCTTAAACAGAATAAAACAAATTAAATTTTTTTTTTGTCATTACAAACCCTTACTGAAGATTCAAAACACTTGGATTCAGATTTGACAAAAAATTTTAGAAGTGTCGGAAATTTTTATGAGATGAAACACTTTTTCGCAATTTATAATGTCGAAATATTCTGAAAATTCGAATGTTTTAAAAATCTGAATTTGAAGTAATCCGAATGATCATAAATTTTTGTATAACGAGTTTATAGAATCCAAACTAAATGCTTTAAATAGTCGAGCAAAACAAGACTTAGCATATTCTGGTTCACACCTCCGCTACAAGGACATTAAAAGTAAAAAAAGAATTAATATTTTACCTGTTGTGTATGTTTTAATTGCATTGCGACACTTGGTGGTAACATTTGAAATAATAGTGAATCACTTTTACGTTTTTCCTTTTTTAATTCCTTAGCCTTTTGTGCCAAATTCATTGCATAAAGCTACAAAGTAAAGCAAATATAAATATTTCATTATAATTTAGTCTATTTTTTAAACTACAACCATCTAGAACTTACTTGAATCGTTGATGCAGCATTTCTTACTAAAATTATTATGATTGGTGACACTAATAACACCACAACTAATATTGCAATTCCAATTGCTTCTCTACTGTCTGCTTCATTTAATGCATTTTGAACATAATTTCTTAAAACAAAACAAACAAAAAACAAAATTTTCGTAATTGGGTATATCTTTGTTTTTATTTATACCAGAAAAATTATTAAGCTTACCTTATTTTAAAACGTAATTCACTTTGTAATGTTCGTAAATCATCTGAATATGTTGCAACCAAATCATAATATTCAATTGCATCATCAACTCTTGGTCCAATTTTTTTATTCTTCAAAATTATTGAACTCCTAGTTGAAGAGAAATTAAATATAAAAGTGAAACTTAAATTCAATAAAAAAGGATCGGATCGACTACTTTTGAAAAATCACCCACATTAACTGATGAATTTTCAAAAATATCCCAAATTGTCAAAATTACGTTTAACAATAATCCAAAAAAAACACTTACATATTTTTAAAATTTGAATAATTAGTTGTATTCACCGTTATATTATTATATAAATCTTTTAATGATGGTACATAATTTAATGCTGTATTTAATAAATCCTTACCAAGTACATGATATTTTATATATGATATATATGCATCTGTACTTAATATTCCTCTACCAAAATATTTAATACCAAATGATGATGCTATTCCCATACATTCAATACTTTTTAAAAGATTCTTAAAACCAATTAAATATCTTATAGCGTTGGTACAAAAAAAGGAAACAAAATAAATTGATTAAAATTTCATGAATAAACAAAATATAAAATTATACTCATATACATAAATGTAAATTACCTCCACACTCCACTATTGTCAGTTTCTTTTATTTGTTCTGTCAAATGATTTAACATGGCTTTATTTATGTTCGCATACCATTGCATAACTTCTGTAACGCTACTCTCTTCAGAACTTATTTTTTGACTTTAAGAAAAAACATTTAAGCAAAATCAGAATATTTAAATTTGATGTATGTAATTTTTTGCTTAAACAAAAATTTAAAAAAACATCTTAAAAAATCCTTAAAGTCCGAATATCCTTTTAATTTCGTTGTTTATTAGATAAAATCTTTTTTATAATTTTTTCAAAAAAAAATGGTAAACTTTCAATTGAACAGAAAAAAAAAACATAAACGAAGAACATGTTACTTGAAAAAGATTTTTATTTATATTTACATACATATATGTAGATATTCAAAATGAAAATCTTTTCAATTTCTGAATACAGTTATTTTTAACATTTAACGTATTAAGTTTTGTCCAGTTCAAGTTTTCTATTGAAATAATCGACAAAGTTTTTATCCTTTTTAGCACAAATCTTTGAATACTTCAAAAGTCCTTATTTTGGTAAATGTAAAAATACTTTTCAACTTTTTTAAATAAGATTTACATTTTAGGTATGTTTGATTTTATACACACATACAAAAAGGATGCGGGGATATATTGATTTTTTCAAGTCAATAATAAAATAAATTTTAAGACAAATTATATAATTTTTAAACTTTTCAAAAGAGAAAAAAAGACGAATAAACAAGAGAACAAATTAGATAAACTTGAAAAATTTTGGATAAAAAATAATATATGATAATTTAAATTTCATACTAATAGCCATTTTCACAGTGGAAGCTTAAGCCAAAGCTTAGCTAAGCTTTTGTAGGTAGCTTAAGCCTCAGATAAAGACTACTAGATTTCAAGTTAAACTCAGTTTAACACTTAAGCTTCCACTGTGAAATTGAAAAAAGTGAATAAACTTAGTTTAAGACTTAAGCTTTGCTTAAGCTTTCACTGTGAAACCGGTTATAAAATATTTATCAAATGAAATAACCCTTAAATTTATAAAATGCCATGTAAAGAAAACAATCTTTGAATCATTAGTTCTATTTGACACACTGTCACTCGCCTAGATATTCCACTACTTTTGATTCTTGTACGGCGTCAGTCGACATTGGATAATTGACTTTCAATATTTACATTAAAAATTATTCGATCAAAAGTTCAACACATAAACATTACAACAATATGTCAACTACATATATTAGAAATAAGGTTAAAAAGCTGTCAACGCTAAAAGTTCGCGTGGGTTCATGGTCCGTATTTGGGAAGCGGAAACTGTTATGCATAACTAAATAAAAAAACATCGAAACCAACTTGTGAAACCGATTCTAACTTCAGTTTTATTCTATAAATTGGTTTCAGGTAAGAAGAAGACTTTTGTCACTTATGGCCAGTTCCTCAGTCTAAGCTTAAGCAGAGTTTAAGTTAAACCTGAAACATGGCTTAAGCTTCACCTAAATGTTTTTTCGTTTCTCAGTCAATTTATGTTTGTAATTTCAATTTATAATAAATTTAGGGACAAAACAGATAGATAGATGGCAGTTGTTTTTTTATTGTATTTTTGACTTTTACTTAAACCTCAAATAGAGTTTAAGCTCTCAATTCGTACGGCTTAAGTTGAACTCAGTTTAACACTTAAGCGTTCACTGTGAAGCTAAAAAAAAGTGGTTAAACTTAGTTTAAGAGTTAAACTCTGCTTAAGCTTAGACTGAGGAACTGGCCATTATAAAGTTTTGTTTTACTGTTTAAAAGAATATTCTCTGCCAAATTTAAACTTCCTATTCTTATGAGAACATACATTTTTAAGAATAATATATGAATAAAACACTTCTGTCATTATTATAAGATTTATCCGTATTTACAAAAAAAAAAATTATAAAGGACAAAATCTGTCTGAAATTGAGTTAAGTAACAAGGAATTTAAAACCTTAGTTTTTTCATTCAAAAATAAATAAAAGCCATACATTAAAGGGTTAATTTGAAAAATCGTTTTTGTTATACATTGTAGACATATAAAAAAATACATTATAGTCCTAAAAATAAAATTTTAAAAGACAAGAAAATAACTGGTCTTTTAATATCATTATTTTTTTTTTGAATTCATATTACAAATAAAACAAAAAATTTAAAAAAAAATCCTTTTTGATCTTTTAAAATTATTGTAAAGGTGTTATTTGACAAACACAATAATATTTGACCTTAAATTTAAAAAAAGAAACTTAAAAACTTCTCTTTGAATTACTTTAATTAGTTAAAGGATACAAACATATAAAATTTATAAAACTGAAACACATTTGAAAAAAAAAAACCACCCGGATAAGAGATAAAAATAATTTCCAATTTTCACATGAAATATTAAAAATTAATCTCATATTTTTTGTATCTATAAATTTCATTTTCATCAAATGAAATTTTTCAATTTTAAAATAATTATTAGCAACAAAATAAATAATATTGATAGATAAACGTGACTAATCCTTTATTTTTTAAATTGCGTAAAATTCAAAAAAAACATACATAGATGACCTTTTTGTATACATAAACGCAATTTTATATTAACTATATCTATATAAGAGAATTGAAAATGATTATCTTGTCATATGTATACTCCTTGATATATACATATATGTATACCTACTTGTATATTTTGTTTTTGTATATAAAATGAAAAATAATATTCTGTTTATGATGTTGAAAAGTTATTAAATTCTGGTATTGAAACATGACAATTTTCTAAATAAATCAGAAAAAAAAAACATTCACGAGTTTTATTGAAAAACACAAAATAGATAATACGCAAAATAAATTTAAGGATAGTACACGTGATTTTTAAATCTGTCTTTTGTTTTATTTTTTTTTTTTTTGTCAACTTACCGAAAATCATTTAATCGGCTCTGAAATTCAGTACGATTTAATAGAACCTCTTCAACGACATCATCATATGGATTTGGTGGTATACTAACTTCACTCCATGTTGTCAAGTGATTTAATGCTTGATCAGTTATAGCAAAACGTTGAGTTAAATTTGTTCTGAAAATATTATTATAAAAAAAAAAACAAAAAACAAAATTAAATTACATAATAAAAACGAAAAGGATTATGAATTTATCTCATAACAACAAATTTATTATTATGTCATTGTCCTTTAATATTTTTTAACACTAGCATCAATATGAATACGTTTTTGTATATATAAATTCCATTTTAAACTTGAATATTTTCGGAATCTCAAGTTTGTATTATTGTATTATTTTAGTAATTTTTTTGACATAAAAAATATCCTTAAAAGAGGACACAAATTGCAAAATAGAAAACTAATGTTTCTTTACTTGTAGGCAAAACAGAGTGTAAACTTTGCCGCTTTTGCCTGGTAGGAAAAAAAACAGAACATGTTCTGTATTACTGTTGAGCATTAAGCCTGGAACAGAATGTGTAGCTGTAGTATGTAGGACATTGTGGTACTACGATCTGTCAAAAGTACGATCAATACCTTATTTGTCATATGACGCATCACAATGTGTAGTGAGTAGCTGTATAGCTGAAGGTAGAACTTTTTCTACTTCATACTACAACTTCACGCTACAGCTACATACTACCGCTACATATTCTGTTCCAGGCTTTAGCTTTCAAAAGAATGAAACACCCAGGCATAAGTTTTGCCCTCCCTGCTGATGGATACTTAAAAAATTTAAAGTTAAAACGGTGGTTAAAATTAGAAGAGCCAGGTTTTTAGAAACGTAATTAAAACAACTCGAGAATTTTGGGGTAAGGTCATTTTAATTTTGAACGCCATGAACAGAGCTTTTATATAGAAATTTTATGAAAACTTTAAAGTAAATTAATCAAAATAAAACAGATTTGGACTTACACCACTTTTAAAATTAATTAACTTCAATAACGAAAAAAAAACCTACCGTAAAGTGCTACCATTTGTGAATATGAAAAATGCCACTTCAGATCTTTCAGTTTGTAATCGTGTTACAACTTTTCCCAAAGCAGTAGCAATATTTACCTAAAAAGAAAAAAAATTATTATTATTTTTAATAAATTTGTAATTCAATACAAATTATAGAACACATTATTTGTATTTATTAGTTTTTCACTTTAAATAAATTTTCAAAATTAAACACATTATTATAGCTAGAAATTATAGCTAGAAATCTACTGAATATTACATTAATTTAAATTAACGATCATAATAATTTGCATAGACCTTAGGGTTAGTTCAATAATTTTCACAAATTATTCCAAAATAAAAATTCACAGGAAAATGTTTTTGCGCTCGAAAAAATAACATTTTAAATTTTGCAAAAAAATGAAAAAGAATATTTTTCTAGTAAGAAAAGAATATTTTATGTTTTGTTAAATTTGACAATAAAAAGCTTGAAGGTCAAAAATAAACTTTCGAAATAATTCTGGATACTTTTCTCTATGAATAATTTAAAAAAAAAAATAAGTTGAATCCCGTCGGCGAAATTCGCAATAGAATTTCACTACTCGTCAATTTTACAAAATAATAAACTTTATCAAAGTTTTAAATATAAAATTCATATGGCAAGTTGACGAAATGGTTGACAACTAAGTGGGTCGTCTGTTGGCCACATAAAGAATCATAAAACTATTGACGTAATTTTGACTACATCTTTTAAATCACATCGAAAAACGTGTTGTTTTAAATCACACATATGGGAACAAAAAAAATCCGTTTAATTCTCCTTAACATTATGTTATTCATGATCCCAAAATTTAAAACATTATTCTATCTGGGTTTTCATAAAATTAGCAATTTACTAAAGAAATCAGAGATATTTTTCACAATTACACATTCTAAAACAAAAAATTGAAAATCCAATAATTTCAACTTTCAGCTAAAAACATTTTTAGAATAGGCTTATAATTAACAAATCCATTATCATTGAAACCAATAATTGCTTTTAGGTTTTTTAGCTATAATAAAATAAATTAAAATTAGTAAATATTCATTTCTACATATACCTACATGACATTGTTTTTCCCTCTAAACATAAAAGGATTCAAAATATTAAGCAATAAAATTTGATTAAAATAAAACACAATACATATGTGAATTTTGTAGATTTTTAGAACTGTATAACAATAATGCTATTTTGCGCTGTTGTAATTGAATCTTAATTAAAATTTTGTATAAACTTGTTTTAATTAATTTTGATAAAATTTGAAATAACTGTAAATTAATTAAAAAATAATAAGGAAATCATAGAAGAAATCCTTAAAACATCTGATACTCTCTTAGAACTTTTTTAATGCTTTCCAACTCAACTTGATCTTTTATTTTTCTTTTTTTCAGATACACATAAAAACATTATTAAAATGTTTAGCTTTTAAATAAATATAATTATTTTTTTCAGTTTTTATCCTCTTTAACTTAATTTTAAATAAACAAAAAAAAAATTCGGTATAGAATTTATATTCTAAAAAAAAAAAAAAATCAAGTTGTTTATTTTTCTGTCTCTAATTTATAGTTACTCAATGAACTATCACGTTTACAATGCATCCATAAATTTTAATTAGCTATATAATATAGTATATAAAAGATACAAATTCAATTTATTTTATACCTACGTAAACAAAATATACTCGTAAATAACACATTTTGTATTTTTTTATTTTTTTACCTGTGTTTCAATATCTGCAACTTCCTGACGATTAATTAATATATCGCGTAATATAAGTGAAGTTTGCACAATCAATGCTAAGATTGGAATAAATGGTAAAATTATCATCTGTAAATAAAGATAAATTATATATTATTACATTATTTTACCACATATACCTACTCTCTAACAACCACTATACATATATAATAAGAAAATAAATTAAATAATGTGAGTATTGTAAAATCTTGTAATACACTCCCACGACAAAATAACAGAAAAACAAAAACAAAACATTACAAAAAAAAAAAAAGAACGTAAATTCATATAAATTGTCAGATACTTGTCCTGGAAAGTAATAACATATTATCTAACCTAATTCTTTTATGTTAAAAAATAAAATAAAATAAATTACATTTTATGTTGTTTAAGAAAATTGTTGTTGTTTTCTCAAAATGATATAAATTATCTACATTAACGTGATGAAATTCTTTAGAGAAAAAAATATTATGTAAAAACAATAATTTAGAATCGATTACATTTCGATATTAATCAATCATTATTTTCTGACAAAACTTTATGTAGGGTAGAGAAATGACAATATTTTGATTAGAGTAGAGACAACCTTCTAAAAAATGGTCAAAATAAAATAAAAATAAATTTATGAGACTTGATAAAAGTTCAATGTACTTTGTATAAGTTTGACTATCTAGAAATTTTATTTATTCTTGAAAATTAGAATAAAGAAACCATTTTTTTTTTTTTTTTCAATGAAAATTTATAACGTTTGTTTCTTAAATGATTGAACATTACTTTAAAGTCACAAAAAAATTGCTAAATTTATTCGGAACCAAAAACTTGTTTTGGGCAACGCTGGTGATCAGTACTCAATGAAGTAATTTGTGGTTCTCATTCCATTTAAGATCTGTTGAAGCATATATGGTAGTGAGAAAATACGGTTAAGGAGATCTCAAGTTAACCTGATGTAGGCTTAGACTCGATTTTGAGCTGTCATTCCATTGAAGAAGAATGGCATTTATTTTTTTGCTTTTTTTAAAACTTTTACGAATTGGAATAAAATCCTACTGGAACATATGAGAATTTGGACTCTACCCAATTCGACCATTTGATCATGAAATAACAAAATTAATGTTTTCGGAATTCTTTTATTTTAAAGCAAAAAATGAATCATTATTCTAATTAACGGTATAGTGACCAGTCGCGGAATCATGAAAATGTTCGAAATAAGAAAATCCGTGCTCGTCTGTGGATAAATGAATTATTTTGATGTTTTACTATGGGTGTCGCCGTCGGTGAAAATATGGACTATCAATTAAATGAGTGAAATTTCGAAAAAACTAACCTCTGAGTAAGCTTCAATTATCAAAACGGTACTTTCAGTGATATTGGGTCTTCGAAAGAAGCTCCAAATATCATCAGATTTTTTTTCCTTTCACTTTTTTAATATACGTTCTATTCAGTTCCTTTAAATTCGCAAATCTTATAAGTCTATGAAATTTTATAAAAATCAGCAAAGTGATTCTCGAGGAAAAGGTATTAAATTTTATATTTTTAATATTCAATTTCGAATGAAGATTTTTTGTTTTATTTTTTTAAATTTAAATATGTATGTAAATACAAAGGATAAACTAATGTGTATATTAAAATTAAATATGAACTCGTTATATAGAACAAAATTGCATTTTAATTTTTATTTAAAAAAAAAACCAACATCAATTTATTCCAGACCAAAAACCAGCAGCGTCCTCATAAGTCCAACATTTGAACATTTCGAAAAGTCCTTTTTTTTCAAATAATTTTCACTTTTAATACACATAACATAAAAAGCATTCCATTATCGCATTGTATAATTGCACATTATTACATTTTTCTTTAATTCAAAAAAAAAAAAAAAAAACATTATAAAATTACGTTTACCGTACATAACATCTAAAATGAATGTAAACATAAAGTTAAAGCTTATATCTAATCCTAGATATAAAGATATTTCATAATTAAAATTAAAATTAAAATAAAAAATGTATACGTACTGGTACATACATACATATGTACATATGTGTGTACTCGTATGTATAACATTTTTTTTGAAAAAAAAGGTACGAATTGCATGTAGCCTTTATTGACTTATCTGAATACATACATATTATAAATTGACACTATGTAAACTATATGTATTTTTAGTTAGAAATAAGGACTTACAGGATAGCGAATTCTTTTTATTATTATAAACTTTGAACTACACACAAGTATACTTTGTAAAAAAAAAATTCCATATGTATAAATAAAACAAACATATAACAAAATTACTGATGCAATGATAGTTAGCTTAGCTAAATAAAAAAATAATAAGAAAAACATACATACATAGATGAAATTATTCATGTAGTGCAATTTAAACTTTACAACAAACTTCTTTTTTTTTTTTTTATTATTTGACCTAATTTCAAATAGAAAAAAAAATATAAAAGATAAATCGGATAATATTTTTTTTTATTTTGTTCAAGTTTTCGTTTAAAATTCATTCGTTAATATTTTTCTTTTTTCTGTTTTTTTTTTTTTTTTGCTTTCGTTATACATCATCTCACAAACAAGTAGTTTATGGGCTGTCTATCTCCTATATAATATACATTGGATCGAAATTTTTCCATTATGGAAATGAAAAACAAAAAAAAAAAAACAAGCAGAGAAAAAATAAACAACAATTTTATAAATACATAGGTACATATATTCGTGTGAATGAAATATGAATTTTATATAGAAAACACATATCAGAAGCGATAGTATTTCGTGTTTTCCTGAATATTACTGAATACATCTAGATGTGAACTATGTACATACGAGTATGTAATAAAATAAGTCATACGATATCATCACATATTCATTCATAACTTTTTATTTTAACTAGCATATGTGAATTGCATAAAACATATAGGTAGTATATAGTTAAGAATTATTACGTCGTTAATATGAAAGGATAATGGATTGCATTTTCAAAGAAAAATGATGATGATGCAAAATACATCAATAGTACATATTAATATAATTTACTATATACACGATTTTGATGAATTAATATGGTATTCAAATTAAACATACATACATATAAAAACAAGAAACAGGTTATTTGTGCATGCAAACAATTAGGTAATAATTTCAACTTTTCATCGCATAAAACAAAAAAACAGCTCATTGAATTCATTAAGAGATAATAAAAAAACAACAATTGTCATATGAATAGCTTATATCTGAAGCAATTGAAAGCATGAAATAAAACTTATTCGATAGCAGAAAATTCCAGAAATCCCAAAATAATTGATTTTTATAATTTTCAATAGTATATAGGTATTAAGCTTTTCCAAGAACATTCAATTTAAATGAATAGTTTACTAACAAATACCAAAGGCGCTGGAATTCCTAAAACTTCCAAAAAATAAACTGAGGACACTGGTAGAACTTTTTACTGGACAATATCCTCTAAAATACCATCTAACAAAGATAGGAATTCGAGGAAAATCAAAATTGCAGTTTCTGCGAAGAGGAACCAGAAACCTCAGAATACATTTTATGCCTGGCGGTATAAAGGCATAATGCGTCCTTTAGTCGAGCTTATGGACCAAATGTACCTAACACAAGACGAAGTGTGGCACCTACCAACTAAAAAAGTAGGTATTGGGTTTTTTCAAAGCTCTGGAACTTTAGGTCAAAACCAGCAGTAGGGTATTACAAAAGATCCAAACGGGTCGCAGTAATAAGAGAAAAACATCCCATCTCTTGGCTGGTCCTCTAATCTAATCTAATTTATTCTAACATACTAACGCACTTTTACTTCCTAGAAAATAATAATATTTTTATGAAATATGAAAAACATATTACGTATTTTACCTTTAGAGATAACATTGATTGATGATAGTCATGAACCATATGTGGTTTACAAAGAATTTTACAGTTATTAATGGAAAAATAACATTTTCAAATTTTTCTGAGAAGCTTATTTATTTCCTAGAACCGAAAATAATAATAATTTTTTTTTATAAATCACAAACTATATGGATTAAATTTAATAGAGTACTCAAGTTTTTTTCTTTTATTATTATTATTCCTCCATTTAGTCCTTTTTCGAAATAGAAAGTGTAAATACAATAATTTATTGTCATATTTGTGGGTTGTTAAAAATCCTATGACTTTTATTATTTTATATTGCCAATAAACTTGCTTTTTTATCAAAGTTTTTTTTTTTTTATAAATATCAATAGATAAATTACATACTTAAGCTTTTTCGGATCGAAGAAAAAAGCGTAGAAGGATTAAATTTTATGACTTTTTAAATATGTTTCAGACATGATTGTGAGTGTAATTAAATTGTAATTTTCAAATTAATTTCAAATTAAATTCAATTTATTTCCTGGAATCCATAATTTTATCAAACACGTACGTATTGCGAATCAAATTTTGTTTAGCCTACCACGTTTTGAAAGCTTATATCGAATTCAAATTAAAGTAATTTTTAATAGTAAATTTAAAATTTAACCTGAATTCATCAGAAAGTTTAAAATAGATATTCTCATTGGTTCACAAAGTCTTAGAGGGTGGTGTTCACCAATTATGTAGTTTGAAAATTGGATTAAAGTTAATAAAAGTTTAATTGAATTGAGAAATTCCTAGTATCTATTTAAAAATTTATATTTTGTCGAGTGTAAAAGGGTTAAATTAGGATATCTAATAGCTTGAAATCGGATTTAAAAGTCGAAGATTAACTGAATTATTGAATATTTTTACGATCAATTTAAAATAAATCTCCTTGACCTTAATCAATTTTTTTTAAAACTTTCGAAAATTTCCTCCTCTGTAAATTCTACCATTACACTTTTTTCAAATTACAGATTATCTATTATCAATTTTAATACAATTTACATTGAAAATTTATGATGCATATCGAAAATGCAACAATAAAATCAATCGAGTGCATTTAATTCTTTGCTCACTAGAAAAAAAAAATATATTTTATCGAAATGAAAATGAAAATAAGATCTAGTAAAAAAGATATTATTAATGTTTGTAAGTAAAATATAATAAAATCATAATAATACAAAAAAAAAGTAGGTAATAATATTAATATGGATTTTTTTTTTTAACACATATATGAAATATACCTGTAATAATTGAATTCTTCGTCCTGTTTTTATTGCTGGATTTCTTGCAGCAGCACTACAACATTTAACTTCATCAACTGTTTCAGATACATCTTCAGAACTAATTGACCGTACAGATATAACATCAGCTGTCTGAAGTTTATTATTACCCATTGTTATTGGACGACAATTATTAATTGTTGGTGATCTCTGTAAGTGACATTTACCATTCCACATTTTTTTTTTTTTTAATATTTTTATTCCTTTTATTTTTCTTGTCTGAGTTGTCCTTTTTTGTTTTTGTTTGTTATTTTAATCTCGTTGATGTTTGTTACAATACGTTTTATTTAAGATAATTTTATTATTATGAACTATAAAAAATAAAAATTTAATAAAAAAATCATTATTAGATATTTCTATGGAGAAAATATTTTAATATAAATTAATTGGTTTTTTTTATTTTTTGTTTTTAAACGTTTCTCATAAAATTATAATAATAAAAATATCTTATTGAATGAAAATATGTATTTACGTATATCAGTCACACAAAACAATAAATTAAAATAAAAAAATATAAAATAAAGTAATGTTTTTTTTGTGGTGGAAGAGTTTCACGTACATTCGACGATAGCTATGTATTTAAAAAAAAGAAGAAGAAGAAGAAAATAGATAATGTATTTCTTAAATATGTATATGTACGTATGTGTATGCATACATAATTGATTTATTCTAGAAAATTGGTTTGTTTTTATAAAGCTTCAATAGTTCTTCTATTATAAGGAGGGCTGATGAAAATAAGCACTTAATAATATAGGGTGTACCAAAATTTAAAAAGTACATAATTCTAACGTTTTTGACTTTAATCATGACAGATTTGTTATAAATTCTTCAAGGACTTCAATTAACATACATAATATTCGTTTATTAAACAACGGCGAAAGCAGAATTATTATTTTAAAAAACCCGAATTTCTTTACCTGTCAATTTGGCCCCTTTTTGCCATGGATTCCTATCAAAATCCAACCCAAAGCCCAGTTAAAATATCATCTTGAAATTTTTATTCGACTTACATTGGTAGTTTGGTATACCTATACTGTTCTTAAATTTAAGCATTCAAATTCGCCTATATTAAAACTAATGAAGATTCATGAAGTTTTACAGTTATTTTCTCGAAAATTATTTGGACTTTTGTGTTCGAAAATCAGAATTTATTTTCTGTACATTTTATTTGAACAAAAAACAAGAAATAAATTATTAATTGAAGTGGAAATTAATAGAAAATATTCAGATTTAAATTTAATTTTGGCGAAAAAATCCTTTTTTCTGGAGGAGTTATGGGAGAAAAAAAAAGAAAAAGTGGGAAAACACATATCTACATGATGGAAGAAATATTGTCCATATTTCAAAGCACGTTTAAAATGTAAACTTCATAGATAAAATTGAACTTCTTAGAACTTAGAACTCCTATCATCATGGATGGTGGTAGTATAGTATATAAGGAAACCGAATCTAGAGAGGCAAAGCAACATTTTATTTATCTACTCAAACAAAGGAATAAATATGTTGAAATATCTATGACTTGTTCTAGAACAACCTTTATTTTGAAAAATATATATGTACATATGAATGCACTATGCATCAACTTCTTCTTATATAAATATATATTATGTACTCTTGTTGATAAAATTATGTACATAAATTGATTTCAAATATGTTTTCTATATATTTACGAAGAAAATTTTTAAATTGTTTACACTTGAAAGGATTTTTCGAAAATTAAATAAATAAAAAAAAAATATCTAATAATTTTATGAGAAAAGAAAAATATCAATAATAACAAATAACATCTTTTTGACTTTGTTCAAGAAAATTCATTCTTGAAACTAATGCCATGTGACAAATAGAACTTTTCACTATATAAGTAATCGATTTTTTTTTCAATTAGAAAGATAATAGCTTTGAAGATGTATGTAATTACTTCTTAATTGATAACTAAATATTTCTCTTATTCGACAATTGGTAAAAATTGCCTTTTTACTCGTCACATACCCCATAAATGTACATAGATTCTGTTAAAAATATTTACAAACTTTTTGTAGAATTTTTTAAAGCCAAAAATATAATCCTTCCAATAAATGATTATTGAATGAATTTTCAAATTTCAAACATAATGTCACATCTCATTTTGAGAAACACCTATTTTTGTAAAATGTAATTTTGATTATATGATAAAATGCATATATGTAATCTTAAAAAATAACAAATTCACAAATTTCACACTTCTTACACAAATAAGACAGGTGACACAATCTATTTGCCTTTGCACATTATCCATTTTTTTGTACATTTTTTTTTCTTAAATTTTTTCTTGAAAATAAACATCAATTTTCAATATTTTATTTTGCTAAAAATATAACGAAAATGTTTCAAGGATAATTTAAGGGTTTTTTTAAAACTAACTGGCATATGTGCAGAATAAAAAACGATCGCAACCCTGAATAATATATTAACGTCACAATCTGGTAGTACAAGATCACATGGAAAGTTTAAAAAAATAACTAAAGGAAGGAGCGGTATAAGGGGACTCAGAGAAACTCTTGCAGGTCTTGGAGAAGTTTTACTTATGATTGATCCAATTGGAAGAGAAAAGTCCTGGAGGTTCGGACTCAATATAGAAAATAGTGTTTTACGAGCTGTAACGCCTTTAAAAAAAAAAAGTTTCACTGAAAATACTTAGACAATGGACTCTTTTTACTTAGACAAGTGATGTGATTTTTTTAGGCTCCCTCCTTTATAACGTTCTCAAAGGATATTCATTTAGAATTCTCGAGAAGATTACATACTTATTTAATCTGATCCTAACATTCACCGGCTAAGCAAGGAAGTTACGCGTAAATGGATTAATACGATACAAAACATGTCACATATTTATTATTGTTCAATATTTAAGGGGGTAAAGTGTGAAAATAATGACTAAAAAACATGTTGAAATGAACTTTTCATAAAAAATCAATTTTGTATCTTTAAAAAAAAAAATTTGTGCGGGAAAAATTCAAATCACTAAATTTATGTCACATTGTTAACGTCCTTGTTACTTTTAATTCTATTTTTTCTTTAAAATATTTCATATTTCATTTGATTTATTACAATATTATTTATTAGACATGACATTTTTAATTAATACACTAAACCTTTTTTTTTCCCACTTATTCTTAAATTACACAAAATACATTATACTAAAAATAAACTCTTCAATTTCATACAATTTATTTAAAATATAAATTTCGACAGGCAAGGTTAACCCTTGACGTGTTTGTAAAAAATTCAAGGCTAAAACTATCGTATATAATATGATATGTCTGGGATGTACCTACCAAAAAAAGGCTTGTGAAAATTTATTAAATTATGCCAAAATTATTAAAAGAAAATATATGAAAATGAACGGTAAAAGTAATTTGATTATTATTTTGTGGCCTATTTAAGGTATACTCGATATGATCGGTACGATTTTACACATTATGGAAGGATAAAAGTGGACAGAGTATCTTCAAAGGATTTGCTTTTTAGTAGAATATAAGAATTTAAGATTTAACATCTAATTTTTTTTTCACATCATAGATAAAGCACATATTATGTACACACATACATATATGTATTTTCTAATTTCGTTTGTAGTTCACGTTTTTGCTAGTTAAGAAATAAATTCACCTTTTCCTTTCACGTTTTTTTCTTCCGTTTTCTAAAAATTTCTTAATACACTTAACTTCACATACCAATATAAGTAAATTCTCTATATCTTTTCATCTTTCACATATTTCACAACTATGAAAAAGCTCTCTTTATATATTTACGTATTTTTTTTCTTATTTTTAAATACAGGAAGTATGTTAACTTAAGGATATATATTTTCCTTTGAACGTTCAAAATTTAACACATAAATTCACAATAAATGCCATATAGTTAAATCCTCTTTCATAAATGATGTGAACGTGATTTTTATCTAATTTACTTTACTTTAAATCTATCTAATACTATACAAATCTTGTATATCTATACATTTATGTATTAAAAAGTATCTTTTTATAGAGAAAAAAAAACCAAAGTTTCTTCACTTTCACTGAAAATCTTTAGTAGGTATACATTTTTTTTTTGTTATAACTATTTTTTAATGTGATAAAATTCCTCCTTTTTCACGTGAAAAATATAACTTCCAGTTTTCTCCTATAAATTATAATTTATTTTCTTTTCAAATGATCTAATTTATGCGTTAAATATATGTATTTCTAAGTTACATGAATATTTTGAATATTCACAGCATAACAATTGGAGAGAAAAAAAAAGTATCTTATTCTAAAAATATTTTTTTTTTACAATCAATCTCGGTTAATGGCTTCAAACTACATTGCTATAAAAATTGTTGTTGATTATATTATTCATATGTAGCTATACATAATTTTTTTTTTATATACAAATTTAAAGATACGAATATTAACTGTATACTGTAAAATTTAATCAACATACTTTTTCGCTAACACTTTCAATTTTAATCAAATCTCATAATAACTTTTTTTGTGTGATGTGTGAGATCTATTCATATAAAATTTTATTCAATTACATACTTATTCTTTAAATGGTCATATGAATGGAAAAAATATATAATTTTTAACAATTTAATTTGCAAAAAAATACCGTAATAATGTATGACAAAAAAAAAAGTATGTATATTTTTATATTTTTTTTAATGTAATTTTATCATAAAGCGAAAAAAAAAAAAAAAGATATTTTTATTTTGTATATTTTAGGCACGTCATAAAAGGTATTTAAATGATAATTTAGACACAAAAAAAATGTAATGTAAAATGTCGGTTTGTTGGTGTTATTTTTCATTATTCTAAAAATAAAATCGTGTTATAGAATTAATTTCTAAACACATTCTCTGGAAAATGGAAATTATCTAAACTCTTTTTAATGTACTAGGAAGATTGAAATGAACATTTTTTATGTCTTTTTACTCTTTTTTCAAATTAATCCTTTGAAAAAAAAAATTAATCCTTTAAAAATCATAAAAAGTCATTTCAATTGTTAAAAAAAATAATAATCATATGGCAAGAGAAGGAAAATTGTTAATTTGAATGTTTTTTTTTGTGTTGCAAAAATCTGGATTCGAAAAAACTTTATCGCTCTCATTCCAAAATTTGGTACGAAACAAATTTCTCGCAAATTTTACAAGTGAATCCTTTTTGTTTCGCAGTTTTCTCTTTTTAAAAATGCCTTTATATAACTTTCTGAGTGTAATCGTGTGAAAAACCTGCCTTCAAAGTAAAAATTTTACTAAACATTTTTGTGAAAAAAATATCAAATATTTTTAAGGACTTTCATTGTAAAGTGATATTTTAATCTTTTTAGACTTTCTCAAATTAAAAATAAATTTAGCATATTTTTGCGGTGAAATTGTAAATACTCTCTTCTATCAAGATTTATTTCTATTAGTGTGTATTTTTATAAAAAGTAAAAAGAAATTCATACAAATTAAAAGAAACCGAAAAAATACTTTTATTTTCTTCTAGACACGAAACTTTATACCGGAAAAAAATTATAGTTGAGAAATCTGCAAACTTTAATGACTGTACGATACATTAGCACAAACAAAACTTTTCTCTACAACTACTATAAAAACAAAATCTTCTTGTCACTTTTCGTTGACTGTAATGGAAAACAAGAAAGAAAAAAAAACAAATTACCTTGTTTATTACTTAATATGTCTTTGTTACGATAAATTATATATTCGACCTAATTTTATGTGTTTACGTCCAATTACATGTTCTAATTATTATTTTCACAAATTGAAACAAAATTGCTGGTGTCACTAGTTTAACTGTCAGACTACATAAGTGCTCTACTGAAAATATTCAATGAGAAGTTCTTGTTACATTATTACGAATTTTTAATGGAAAATAAAGTTAAATATTAGCTTTCTATTCTTAAATTGGGTCAAATCTAATGTACGACTATAGGTCGTCGCATGACAAATGGCATAATATTTGACAGATAATAATTGTACCTTTCCCGTCGTAAGAAATTTTAGTTTCCGATAGAAAAGTGAACGACGAATTCCATAGTTTCAAGAATATAACCATATTTTAATATAGGCTCAGAATGTGGCATTATAGGGCCCTTCCACGGTCAATTTAGTTGACAACCGCAGGTAGAAAATAAGTTGAGGTCAATATTGACAACTAAACTTCAACCTCAATCAAGTTGGACCGAACCAACTGGTTAGATTAAAATAAAAAAAAATTTAATTTTTAAGAACGATTGCCAACCATGTTTTGTTTCTGTAGCAATATTGTCAACTTCTAATTTCACTAGTAAAAATCTTTCGATAGTTGTTTACCAAACAAATCTTTTGAAAAAATGAGGTTAGCATTCAAGTTGATGATGTGATTCGTGGTTGGAGTATTTGTAGGCTTTGTGTTGACAACCTGGATCTGCGACATGGAATAAGGCTTAGAAGATGATATGTTTAAACATGATTTTTTTTAATTTTTTAACATCGAAATTCATTGTTCTTGAAAACAAAAGAAAAAACTTATGCAGTTTGACAGTTAATCTCATTATTTTCTAAGGAAATGCTTTCTATAATATACATATAGCAAAAAATTTACAAAAACAAGTAAATATTTTGGCTTAGTTTTTTTGTTGTTAATTATTAAAGAAATCAATCACATAATAATCTTTCATGTAAAAAAAAAAATTAGATTTACTTATTCTATTCATTTGAGTATTTTCCATTCATGTTAAATCTTCCAAATACACATTATAGGTACATATGTATGTATATATTTTTGACTTCAAGATACTTCAAGTCATACATATAAATATTTCCTTGTTCATTTTTTTTTTTCTCGTTAGTTTATATCTGTTTTACAAGTGATAACTTATAGGTAAAAAAATATAAAAATAGAAATATATCTTTATTTTTTTTTAAATCATTATTGATTTTTTCTTTTCCAAAGTTTTCCAACTTCATGCTCTAATTATTGTGAAAAACTAATCAAATAAATAGAAAGAACTAAAATATAAAAAAAAAAAAACTAGAATGAAATAGGAAAAGAATTATTTGATTCTTGACTATATAGAATTATAGCTTTTAAGCTTCAATTTTTTTTCCATATCAATGGAAAAAAAAATGTATTTTTCAGTAATTCTTAATAATAATTTTCTCCCCAGTGCCAGTGTGTATATGAGACCATATGAGAAAATCTTGAAATCTTCTTTTTCACATTTCATTAAAACAATCTTTTTTTCTTCTATTCTATAAAAAAAAAAAACCCAACATTTATGTTTAGTTCGGATGCAATAGGTGTGTAACATAATTTCGAAAACCAATAGAAGAGAAAAAAAAATAAAGTAAATTTTGTTAAAATCTTTTATATTTTCGAATTTAATGAACCAAATATCAAGTGTATCTTTTTTATTTATTTGTTGTTTTTTTATTTTTTTTTTTTTTTCAATTTAATTCACTGACTGATGTTTTTATATACTTTTTATCCACTTACTAACCCTTAACTAAATTCCTTTGTGGGTAAGAGTGATGTTCTTGACGTAATTGTGAATTTGGGGAGAGTTTTAGGGTAGTAAACGTGAACGGATTTACATGGGGTTTTCGGTTGGAATAAGTGAATAGAAGGCTTTCTGTCTAGAATCGATCCTTTTCTTGAAAATAATTAAATATGATGGAATATTCGAAAAATATGAATTTAAAGAACGAAGAAAGTTCCTGAGAAACTTCTGAAACGTCCTCGAACAACTCTTTACTCGAATATCATCGTAGTTATAGAGGCTTTATAATAAATTTTTAATTTTGAATTTTACAGTGCGTTTTATTTATAAAAATTATTCGTTTTAAAAGTTTTTTTTTAAATATTCAAGCTTATTACATTTAGAATGAGCTATAGGAAAAAATGATTTGATTATTATATTTTGATTGAAATCTACTTTTATTACAATGTTCTTTATTTTTATCTCTTAATCCTGTACAACAAAAAAAGTAGTTTTAGTAATAAAAGATAGGCAAGAAAAACTATATAAGAATAAAAATGATAATAATCATAAAAATTCATAATCATAATAAACTAAAATTTGATAGAAAAAATAAATAAATCTATATGTATAAAAAAAAACTTACATCAACAACAACAACAACATTTTAACAAAAAAATAAACTTTCTCGAATTATTACTATGCGTCTGTATTGTATTTAGGTAATCTTGAAAAGAATAAATAAATAAAAAATAAACGCAAAATGGTAATAATAATAACAAGAAGTTATAGATAATAATAAAAAAAAATAGAGGGAAAAGAATAGAATTATATTTTTATTTTATTTAATATCCTAGAGCCTTTTGATGTAATTATTTATGAGTATTTACACATGAAAATATACTGCTATGAGTTGGTCCTTAACTAAGTATATATCTACCCAAAAAAAATTAGATTTACTGGTTCTTCTTAGAAGATGAAAAATAAGGATATTATTTTTCTGGTAATTTTTCAACACTTTATTATTTGTTTCGAGAGTCAGTAATCTCATACTTAATTAAAATTTATTTTAACAACTTTTTTTTTATTAGGTCCTATATATAAGTAGGATAAACATCATACAGGAAATTATTGAGCTCATTGGTATTTTTCTGTTTCGAATCCATCGATTTAGTGACTATTTTTTGTTCAAATTAATTTAATAACAGATTATACATTATCAAGTCAATTAGGTTTTAAAATTGACCTCCCAAATGAAACTCAAAAAGATCCTTATTTGAAAAAATAACTTCATTTACATCGTCGGTATACCGAGCTAAATGATTTTTCCTTTTTTTTTGTAAATTTTCTTTTACATTTTCCGTTATCATACTCTATAACCAATTTATCTCGTATATATCCTTGAAAATTTAACTTATTTCCTGTCAATGCTTGTTAATACTTATTTGTAAAAGACTTGTTAAAAAAACTTTGTTTACGGTGTGAAAAAAAAATTGAAAAAAGTCCTTTTTTAATGAAAATCATAGCATAACATACTCGTACATCAAAATTAACGTTAAAAAGAAAAAGGAAGTTGATTGATTTTCTTCCCCTAACTCTTTCGAAAGTTTCAATAAGAATTCAACCAAAAATTGGTTTAAGTGTTTGTTCCTGGTACAACACAACACAATTATATAGAAAACGAACTCGTTCCTTTAACGAGGACTATAACGAGAAAACGATTAAAATTTTTAAACTTACTAGGTACCAAAATGTCACATTAAAATAAAATTGATTAACAAATATTTAAAGAAAAATTATACACACACCTATTCCTTATAATTTTCAATGTTTTTATATTTAGAAATGTGCTATCCTTGAACATTTCCAGATAAATAACATTATTTTGTAAACAAAAAACAAAAAATGTACGTTTCTGTAATTTTCAACCTTCAAACACTCTTAAAATTCAATAATCAAATAAAATTTCATAAACTTTTATAATTTCGGAAACAAAAAAAAAACAGAAAGCTAATTTTGATTTTTTTTTAGAACAGATATTGTTCAAAGAATTTTCTAAATAAAAAATTGAATTAGAACTTAAGGGGATTTTTTGAAAATTCTTATGAAACTTTTCTGTTTACACAATTTTCCTTCAAAATCAATTAATTTATTTAATTAAAAAAATCGAATTTGAAGAAGCTTGAAATGGTCTTGTAACATCCCACGTAATAATCAATATAATAATATCCTTTCGTACACCACACCACACCAAAACCAAAATATAATGTGTTATATCAAAAATTTATATTTATTACACACCACGTATGTACATCAGATTGAAATTTATTGGAAATCTGTGTAATATCCTACATACGAGTACTATGTATGTAAACTGTACAAACATATAACATACGAGTACATACATTAGAGATTTTTTTTTCCTTTTTTAATTCATGCATTAATTTCAAAAATGTCTACTTTAATACATTTCAAAAAGGTATGTAGTGGCAATTTTTTTGAATTTCAAATAGCTATTCATCCTATTTTTTTTTTCCTATTTACATTTTATAATTCAATACAAAATTAATCCCTTCAGATCAAGGTTATATGAGGATGACCTCAAACAAGATACAATAAAAAAAAAAGTTGTATTTTAAAAATATTGAAATTGTGAATAAATTTAACTATAGAATATTTTCTAATATGTAGATACTCCTACATACAAATAAATAATAAATTTATGAAATTATCCTAACCGGTTTATATTATATAATCATCGATATTAGAAAGTTGGAAAAAGGTAAAAGTAGAAAGAAATAAAGGAAGTTTGTGTCAATGCCATTTGGGATTTATTTTATTTTATTTATGGATAATGATAGGTTCTATATTTTTTCTTCTTCTGTTTTAATATTTTTCTTTAATGATAATTTTCTTTTTATCATCATCATGAGAAATATACATAGGTATATACTTGATAACTTAAACATCTGTAAAATGAACTGACTATTATACCATAAGCGATAACTTCTTTTTTTCTGATTTTTTTTTTTTTTGTTCATTAAAACAAGGATAAAAACAGATTTCTTGTTAAATCATTATTTGTGTACAATCAAATCCCACAATAACAAAAATATATAAGCTTTTATTATCTTCTAAGAGAGAGAGAGAAAGAAAAAAAAAAGGATTTTTGATGAATGGCAACTTAATAAATACACAAAAGTCTGTAAAATCATGATAAAATTATATATCGAATTTTTTTTTTAATGTTTTATTAATGTGGTAGTAGAATGATGTTTATTAAATTTTTATGTAATATCAAAAAGTCATTTTATTTGTGTTTATTTTGTGTGGGGTATTCCAAAATGAACATTTGATTTGACGAATTACAAAATTAATTTGATAAATTATTACCAAAGAACAAAATATGGCGAACACATATTTTTTTAATTTCGTTTTATTTATGTTACAATTATGTGTTATTTTTGGAATGAACCCACATTATATATTTTTTGCAATTATAATATGTATATGGAGAAAAAATTAGAGATTAACTAGGACACATAAAAAATAAAAACAATATTTGATTAGAATTGAATTCAGTAAAAAATTAAAAGATTAGAAAAAAGTCTGTTTATTTTATTAAATAAATCAAATTACTTGAAATATCCTTCTCATAATTATTAAAACAAACCAACAAAAGGAATTTTTTTCTTTCATTCAAATTTTAATCTAAAATCTATTTTTTCAACAACAAAAAATATACAATTACTTTAATGAAAATGATTGATGTATGAGTCCTTTTTAAAGTTTAATGGTGAATTTGATCTCATATTACGGATTCGGCATCCTTTTAGTGATTGAATTTTTACTTTTGAAATGTTATTTTTGAAATTTAACGTAGAAACAAACAAATAAAATTTTCTTATTGTATTTGAAAGTCCCTAGGTTTTAGTCAATCAATTTGAAATGTTTTGCTTAAAGGACTATAAAAGTACTTATAGAAAATGTATTGTCCCTTTTATTTTATAAACTAACCATAATAAATATTGAAAAGCGTATTTGTCATTCTTTTTTTATTACAAATTAAAAAAAAGAATAAAAGATAATTTTGAAACTACAATTAGGCTGCATTGTAAGGATATTTACCTAACTTTTACCCAGTTTCACAGTGTAAGCTTAACTTTACTGGTATCATACTTTAGGTCCTTTGTTCTGATAATAGATTTGAAATCTATTTTTCATCTTTTTTAAATATTTTTCCACATTCTAACATTATTTTTACACGAGGCGATGCACTACATAAATATTGCAGGACAGGAAGTCAGCCAAAGAAATAACAATTAAAACAACAGGATACATATTTAATAAATCTGTGCAGATCGTCATTCTCTGAACCAGTAACATGATCTCTGAAAACCATTGAAGAATATAAGAAAACGATACCTTGACAAGAAAATACAACGCTGTGTTTTATTAGGAATTTTCCAGGCCAAATCTAAAGTCTAATGTGGATTAAGCATGTCGAAAAATAGTCCTCAAAAAATGATATATACATGCTGTTTTAATTAAGGATTCGAAAAAACAATGAATAACGAAATGGAAGGCACTAGCTTAAAAAGAATTCTTTCTGCAGGAGGTAAAGGTCAATAATAAATTGTATAGCGCCCATGATAATGATGAACATTGTCCTTTCGATGAATTAAATAATTATCCTGAAAGTTTTATCTTTTATGTTAAATTTTTTGCTCCTTTAGTTGAATTTAATAAATTTTATTTCATTTTAAATATCTTTTCAATTAAAATTTAGTATGCAAAAAAATATTCACTTCAACAAGCAAAAATGGAATGCCAAAAGTGAACATTAATAAAATTTATTAGCTTTTACCTTTGTTTTTTTTTTTATTGACATTTTATTTTAAAAATTAAATATACATTATATTTATTATCTGATAAGTTGTTGATAGCCATTCGTTTTATATTGAGCAATTTATCATGAATAATCCTATTACATTGGAATGTAGGTGTACGACTAATTATTTATTATTATTATTCCTTTTTGTTTTAATTAAATGAGCTATATAGATCGCAGGAATGTGTACCTTTACTGCATTTTGCTGTATGAAACACAGCATTAACACATGCAAATAATATAGAAAAAGGAAAGAAAAGGTAAATGAGCATGAACAACAAATTTATGTTGAAAAATAATTTTGCTTGGAATTATTTAAATCATATAGGAGCGAGGAAATAATTTGGGTGTAATTTGAATATAAAAAAACGGCCCCCATATATCCAATTACACGCTTAGAAAATATGATTTCATATTAAAATTATGTATATTATTGGAATTTTTTGTACTTATTAACCAAAAAGTAATTGAATGAAATTTTATTTCGAATATTTCATGACGTATACTTGAATTAATCAATATATTAAAATTCAAATTCTAAAAATTAAATTTATTTTTTATAATTACCGTAGAAATTTTTTTCATAATTAATTAACTTTTACGAGAAAATACAAAGAAACGGAAAATTTTCTTTTAATTTTTTGAATATTCTAAAAATAGAAAAGCTCGCAAAAACTACATGCATATTCAATTTGCAAAATTTAATTGTTTCATAGTTCTAAAAAGCTGAAATTTATAATTGAGATATAATTATATTCAAAAATAAACGCATACATTGAAACGTATACCTAATTGTTTTTAATTATATGTATATTTTAATTATATGAAATTTATGATAAAGTATGAAAAAGAATATTTTCGCACAAAAAAAGTAATAATTTTCAACTTTTAAGCTATTTTTAATAATACAATGAACATTTTCTAAAACTTTATTTAATTCACGTAATTATGTAAAAAAAAATTTAAAATTTAAAACTAAAACTTTTTTCTTCACGTAAATTATTTACGTATAGACAAAAATATTTAAATAAAAGCTTTTATTCTTTTTAAGTTCAATTTTAATAAATATTAAAAATTTTCATATTCGAAATTTTTAAATTTAAACTATTTTCCTTTCCAAAAAAAATCACCATTTTATAGCGACTTTCTTATTGTTTTGAGCCCGTTCTCAAATAGTCGACTTACAATCAGACCGGCATATAAGCGAAATATATAAAACGAATTGGATACGTGTCCCAAACCTAAGCCCTTCATTCATAAATCACCCTGTACATTTTTTTCTGTTAGATCTCTTTTCTTTACTTTATATTTAAAGGTTCTATTAAGAACCTTATGTATTTTCCAAAACGACTTCACATGATTTCCTAACTGTAACTGGTTCAAAGATATTGTTGGTTGATAGACGTGGTGGTTTTCTGAATCTTCCGAAGACCAAATTAGCAATTAGACCGCCGTTACGATACCACACCACGTGTAACCCTAGGAAATGACGTACATGGTTGGTTGGTTGGTTGACGTGGCGGTTCTTTGGATTATTTCCGAAGATCCAATTAGCACTAAACCGTGCCGTTTTGATACCACACACCGACACATCTCGCAGTTGTCGAGTCAAAGGGTTGTAAACCCTTTCTGTCATACGTCAGAAAGTCAGTCAGACATTTGACATACCCGTAGGAGATCTTTATAGCCATCCTGTTTCATTCAGAAAGCGTATTAAGTCTTTGTCTGTTACTTTTATGCTTTTTAATTGAGGTCCTTGAAGAAGAAGCTTCCCATTGTCTGGAACCTTGCTCTGACAAAATTTTTAATCAATATTCTGATTTGTATTCGGAGTTTTGTGAAATTTGAAGTATCTCATAATCAATTTTTTTTGACTTAGTTGATTTGGCTTTTAAACCCGTCAATTTATATGTACTTTTCAAACTTAAAAATAAACAGTGTTCAACTTCTTTAGAAAAAACACTTTTTTGACCGAATATTCTTCAAATACATGCGGACTTTGCCATAATATGTATATTCTATACGAATTCTAGAAAACTCAACTATTAGCTTTAAGTTTTTACAATAGAAAACATCTTTTTCCGAGAAAAAATTTGTTAAGCAAAATTGTAATTCTTCGAAAAATCTGTTAATTGTATAAATATCATTTTTGTTGTCTTATAAATTCTACAGAATTCTAAATTAATTTTGAAAATTGCTCGTGCTAAAAATAGAAATATGAATTTTTTCTCAGAAATATTTTTTATTATTCAAAATTCGGAATTAAAATTTTAATTAAAAATTTAAAAAAGATGTAAAATGAGTGTTTTTCTTTGTTTAATCACTTTAAAAAATATCCTCCATCGATCAACTAACTTTAAGTACAAAAATATGTATGTGTATGTACAATATAATGTATAAACATATCATGTGAATTTCATAATAAACGATCCTTATATAAAAACCAAAAAAACTTTTGATAAAATATAATAAGCAGATTTTAGTAAATATTTACTAATTCTCTGAAATTCTTTTGAAGAACTTTTAAACTCAAATAAATAATTTTATTTGTTTATAAGCTTGATGTGTTTTTTTTTTAAGTTTTTGTTTACTTTTAAATTTAAACAAAAAAAAATATAAGTTCAAGTTTTCCAGATTACAATTCTTCCTAGTAAAAAAAAGTGTCGTGAATCAATTTTGAAAAATTTAATACGAATATGATTTATTTTTCATAATAAATTTCAGGATATTCTAGCTCAACGAACAAGTATTTAATGTATTGCAAAAAAAAATTGTATTTCAGAAATATATTTTATTTAATTTGTAGTTTATTGGGGTAGAAAAAAAATAACATTAAAAAATAAATAATCAGAAAAATAGTTAAAAAACCCGTTATTTTGAGCGATTAAATCCCAATAATCCTGTCTAATTTCTTCAACTTGTTTTTTTCAATCCTTTTATCTTTTGAGAAATAAGATAAAATCTCTTCAAATTTAAACTTCAATTTCACGATAAATATAACAAATTGGTAATTCTTTAAATTTAAATTAAATCCCACCCACTACGTTTGTATTTTGTTTTTATTTTTTTCGGATTATTAGTAACATAAATCTGTTCATTCTTGCTGTTTTTATATTAAATTCTTGTTTTTGTTTTTTCCTAAATAAATAATGTTTTTCCAGTAAAATGAAAATGCACTTTCAAGTAACCGTGAAAAAATATTCTTGTTGTTCTGGGCAACTTTTATTAATTGTTTATTCAACCAAAAAAATTTATTCAATCGAAAATAATTTATTTTTATCTTGTATTTTTTTTTTGTTTTTTTCAAATCTCATTGAATCTTTTACAAAAAAAATATAATATATACACTTACCGAAAAAATCCTCCTTTTTTTTAATTATAGATATTTCAAATTTTAAACAAGAAAAAAAATCGTTAATGAAGAAACTTTTATTCAAAAAATATATTTTTCATATTTTACGCTTTATTAAATTTCAAAAAGGAAACAAAAAATATTCTGTTACAAAATTCCTTTTTTTTTTCTGAATAAAAAGTTGAAAAAAAAACACACAAATTAAAAACACTTTTCTACAATGTTTTTTTTTTTAAAAAGAAAATCACTATAAAATTTTCCCTCTTTTTAAAAATACCAAAAGACAATTCAATCCTTTTTTTAAATAAATTTTGAAATAAAATTATTATTATTGAATGTTGTTTCCTCAAAGGACTCACATGAACAACTGAAGCTGACCTGTTGCGTATCGATACTAAAAAGTGTATTCAAAAAATGAATGTACACAATACGAGTACATATGTATGTACACATAAAAAGCTATGTAGAAACACTTACATATACATATATACATAAATCAAATAAGACCGCGTTTATATTATCGTTATATTATTTTTGCGTACCTATCCTATGTGTATCCTGTTTTTTATTATTAAATTTTTACAGACACATTAAATAATATTTGTAATTTTATAATGTACATAATATCGTATTATAAATTCGTACAAACAAATCGTATTATTTATTATTATTATTGTACAATTTACGTAACTATATATACAAAGGATCTAAAGTAAAAGAAACACACATACACACACAAATGAAACGAATAATAATATAATAAAGAAAAATTTTTAATTTAAAGAAAAAAAATGTATGTATGTCTGCCGTCTATTTTCTATGAATCTATAAAAGAAAATTCATCATTTTCTTATGTTTTTGCATCTTGTAATTAGGATAAGTAACTGTAAATATAATTTACGGAGTATAGACAAAAATTGTACGTCATTTATGTAATGCATGTATGCAAGCTTAATTCTATAATTTTCTAATTGATGCGAAAAGAACTAGAACTATGTAGATGGTAAATATAAACAAATATTTTCCAAAAAAAAGAAAAATTTTAATAGTAAATAAATAAGTACAGGGTGTGTCCAATTAAAATAAATTGATTATAAAAAAATTATTTGAATTCTATGTACTTCAAGTTTTTAAAAGGATAATCTAAAAAATCCACAAGGATACACTTGATAAAAAAATTATTGAGTAGCAATAAATAGTTTTAAATTTCAAGGATATGGCACTTCAAATCAAATTTCCGTACATTGCATTGTTTAAAAGCTTTCTTTGTATTGTTCAGCAATGGAACTTTCGCAGATCTTCTGGCTTTGAGGTGATATAAATAAATCTAATACGTTTATAATTTTTGTAGATTAGAATGAGAAAGGTATAATTATAAAAAGGATATCTGTGCACACTACATGAAAAATTTCAATAAGGAAGAAACTTTACAAATCATGTGAATTTACACACATTGCAGACATAAATTAGGTATATGATATATGACATTTTCATGAAGTAAATCTCGCTATTTTTTCGAACGGTATTCTATATCCATATTCTCTATACTGTCTCTATATTGTATACTTTAGAATTAAGTTGAAAACTCATTCACTTTCATAATTGGGAAAAATTTTTCTTATGTAAAAATGTAATCATATCAAATTGTTCGGAAAATGAAATACGAGGATCTCTTTTGTAGATAAAATGAAAAAATTCTCATGATGAACAAGAGGGTGTGTTCTGTTTCGTCGAAAAAATGAGACTGAAAAATTTCCAAAGTATTTTCCAATGTTCCGCCGATTCTAATTCAATGAGAAAATGACAAATAAACTGTCAAATTATTTTCATATGAGAAAAAAAGAATTCTCATTATTATTTCAGCGTATGAGAATTGTGAGAAGTGTGCAAGAAAATTGTAATAAACTGTTTTTGTGAATGTTCTGTTTTATGTCAAGTTTCATAGTTAATTATTGGTTCCATGTAAGTTGAATGAAACGCCGATTTAGTACAATTGCTTACCGTGTAACTTAAAAGAATACCGCAATTTTACATCCATGCGAAACCTCTAAAATTTATTCAGATTTGAAAGCGTGGAAGTAAATAATAGATACAGAGAATCTAGGCTTTTTCTTTCGTGTAAATACAATTCTTCTTCTTTTTTAAAAGAAAAATGATTTTTTATAATAAATAAACAGACATCCTGTACACTGTAAAATTATTAAAAAATATTATCTCTTCATGAGTAAACTTTATTTTTCTTTCAATTTTCTTTCAATTTTCTTTCAACTTTCTTTCATTTTTTTTTTCTTTTTGATTAGAACACATGTACGTTTATATGTTTATTGTTTACGTATATCTATCCTTTAAATTTTCTCTATTTTGTACATAAATAAAGTTTATTATTATACAAAGAAAAAAAAACTATCAATTCGTGTATATTTATTTTATATTAATATCAATATTATTATATAATTTTACAATCCGCCATAAAAATATCTTTTTTTTTTTCATATGTGTAATTTACATAATAATATGTACCTAATATTGATTCAAATTATACACAAGGACATTATTACATGATTTCAAAAATAAACAGAACACAAAAGAAAAAAAAGATACATATAATCATATATACATACATTCTTGATACGCGTATTAAATTTTCAATGAAAAATAAATAAAAAATAAATATATGTAGGTATATGTTTGAAAAAAAATGTATGTATGTACCACCTACTATTCGTATAGTGTAGAGAATGAAAAAAAATACTGTAGGTATGTTTATTTGCATAATAAACAAAATTTCAAAAACAAAATGTTGTTGTCCTTCTTTTTTCTTTTTTCTTATTAACACTCCGATCTATGAGAGCACGTTTTCGTACAAATTCAGATTTCAAATTGGAATATCTCTGGACCTTGTGATCCGATTAACTTGAACTTTATGCAAGGAGTTTTTCTCGTCATTCCCTACAAATTTTTCTTTTAAACAAAAAAGATCTCTGCAACAGGAAGCGAGCTACAAGGCTCCAAAGAAAAAAAATCCTCTCATCTATGTTAAGGAAATTTTCGTAGACCTTTTCGTCCCTTGTCAACTTTGAACTTTTATATTTCGAGCTCTGTTAAACCAATTTGAGTCAAATAAAAATCGCAAGACCAGAAAACAAATTATGTGATTACTTCCTTGAAAATGTAAACTATAAGAAGAAGAAGAAAAAACTAAGGAAATTTTCAAGCTTGTTTTATTTTTATTTTGAAGAATTTCTATTTTAATCACCAATCATAAAGATATTGAATCACACATGAATTGAAAAAAAAAACATGAAACATAACGTGAAACATAATCTTTAAGATAAAAACAATGACATAATACTATTCCGGCTATTTTTTCTAAAACGTATACAATGGTTTTTAACTGAGATTTTATGAATAGAATAAACAGAATAACAAAAGTAACGGAAAATAGTTCTAATTTTCGTACTCCATTCAACTTCCAAAGGTTAGAATATAAGTTCAATTGACAGCTTGTTTTGGTTATCTAAATGTGTTTATGAATTTCCTCAAAATCGTCAAAAAAAGGGTTCTGTTTCTGTAGGAAATTTCAATATCAATGTTTAAGAAGTATAGTAACTAAGAGTAGTGAACGGCATGACATTCGGTGGCGCATTGGTAAGCACACCTATCCAGCAAGACAGAGAACTGTGGTTCGATTCCCAGTCGAGTAGAATGTCATTTTCTCTGTTCTTAGCTATACTATACAAATCATTATACAATTTATAAAACGATTTTTAGGTGTACAATCTTCTGGATATAATTTATTTAATTTAACAATATAATTATTTTCTTCAGCATATAATTTTTTTTATTATTTTTTTTGTAAATTTTCAAAAATTTAAATTCAAAAATACTTAAAAAGTAATACTGAAAAAATAAAGGGGGTCGCAGTAGAGGGAAAAAAACGTTAAGTTTTCGAAAAATGGCTATAACTTTTGCCTTAGTCGACGGATTTTTTTCGTTTAAAGTTTGTTTAGAAGAGAACCATTCAAAAAATATTCTGGCCAAATTTCAACTTCCTACTTTTACGGAAACATAAGTTTCTAAAGGGACGAAAAGGTCTACAAAAATTTCCTTAACATGATGGATGGAATGGGTAGTAAAATTTATCATAGACCGGAGTGTTAACATATTATTGATAATTTTTCTATATTTTTATTTAAAAATATTTATGATTTATTAAAAAAAAATATGTTATGATTTTAAAATAACAAAATCAATGCATAATATAAACATGGATAATTTTTATATTACAAGGATTTACGTTCATGTACACACATATGATTTTTTTTTATTTAATAAACGATTTAAAAAAAATAGATTGCAAAAAATCATATAATTTTTTCAAAATAAAAATTAGAAGAAAAACTTGTACATATTATTATTTTACTGTTTTGAAATTTTGACAGGATTCATAATTTTTTTTATAAACTAAATTTTTATACATAGTTTAAAAGGACTATAAGGAGTCAAGAAATTGAAGAACACAACATGTCAATGTTTTTTTGGTATAGGAAAACTTTTTCTTTCTCATTGTCAGTCAAATTTTTCCTTGGAATCCTCAAGGAAATTTTATGCACATTTAAGGCTGAAAATTTTCGCTTAACATAAGCGTTTATTGTCCAAAAAAAAAGTCATGTCTGATTTCTCAATTTTGAAAGCTATTATCTGAAGTTTAGTACCGATTTAAGTCAACTAAAAAACTGTAAAAGAAGGATCACCTAGGTAGCAAAGTCCTTGAAAGTGAAAAATCCATGATTAAAAAAAGAGATTTTGATGAATTTGTAAGGTTTTTTCGTTAAGGATCCAAGTAAGTTTCAACCAATTATTAATCAACTGTATCTTTTTTTTTTCTTGATCACTGTATGTATGTCGCCAACGTTGTTTCGTAATTTTAATTTATTAATTTATCATTTTATGGACCAAAATCGGTAATTTTCGACGAAAACTTTTTGTTTAAGAGTTCATTTAAGGTTTTGTTTAAAAAAAGATATTTAGTTTTACTGATTTTAAGTTAGAACATCAAGTTAGAAGAAAGTTAGATTGTCTAGAGTCCTTCAATGAAGGAATAATTAAAATTTTAAGGACATATATTAAGAGAATCATGTCCAAAATAAGACACAAAGTCAGAGTGTATACGTTCATATCTATTGAGACCATTCTAGGATTAATATTAAAATACAAAAGGATAATAAATCACACAGAACTTAAATAATAAAACAAACAGGATCTTATCCTTATTTCAAATAAAAAAATATGTATTTCATACCAATAAGCGTGAAAAATAAAAAAAGATGACAAAAAAAAAGGTTTAGATGCTTTTTACAGCTAAAGTTTGTACATCATCAAGGAGACCTAAATTTTATGTGACATGTGACAATTTTTCATGTTCTATTCCACCAATACATCTACATACATATATGCACATAAAATATCAGTGCACTCTAGGTAAAAGCAAAAAAAATCCAAATTTTCTAGCCGACCCGACCGCAAATGGGTTCATATAAATATGTAAAATATTTTAAAATCGGTGGTAATTCATTCAAAAAAAAAATTTCAATATAGAAAATCAAAATGCGTAATATTGCATTTTATTATTTTAAATTTAAAACCTCACATTCAATTTTCATTAATAAATTATTCAAGTGGAAAATTATAATTGACAAGAAATTTAAAAAAAAAATATAGTAATAATGTAATTATGTACAAAATAATGTATTTACACCTGAAACGTAAATATTTTATTTATTTATTAATTTTGTTAGGTGTATTTTTTAATTTCCTATTATTGTTGAAAATGTTTTATATGCAAAATATGATACACACACACACACAAAAAAAAAAATATTCATTATATGGGTTGAAAAATAAACAATAAAGTGGGTATTTGTCATGTATTGTATTTTTCTCTAATTAATTATGTAATTATATAAATATTATGTTAAAACAATGAGTTCGCAGAATTTTTTCTTCTCTCCTTTTTTTTCGTATCAATATTCCTTACACATAATTAAGTACACTTTACTTATACATGCATATATGTATTGTAAATATTGATATAAGCAAAAATTGCTAGTAATTTTTATTATCATTAAAAAAAAAATTAAAAATATTATATAATCATTTCCTTTTTTTTTTCTCGTCCTTGCTGGTGTTAATAATAATAATCAGTAAGCTAATAAAAAAATAAATAAAACAAAAATTATAAGGTAAAAGAATTCAATTAATATTCAATGACAAAAGGATAAAAACTTGATATTCGTAATATAGTGTAAAACAAGGATGAAAAAAAAATAAACGAAAAACAACAAAAACAACAACAAATTATATTAAGATAAAATACAATAAATTGAATAAAACAAAACCAATAAAATTGATGAGGTGTGGTGTGGAATACAATATAATTTTTCTTTTCAACAATACAGGAAGGATACATTTGTTGTTGAAAAATACAAATTCATTCCATGTACGTACGTTCTTGAAAATCTATACCTATATTCAGATGTAGAAAAAAAAACATTTTAAGGATTATGAATCTGTTGGACATCAACTTTCCATAAGCTTTGATGCCATAAAATATACTTATAAATTTTTATGACCATGATTTTAAATTATGCAATTTGTATTGATGCGACATTCTTGAAACAGAAAAGTTTTAAACTCCATTTGAATAAAAAAAAAAGTAAATTTTTGAAGAGATTTTGATGGGGATATAGGATTTTTTTCCTGTCTAACTTTGACTATACGAAGTTTTTTTTAATGATATACCAAGTTACAAAAGCATCCATTATTTTGGGTACAGTACTAATAACTACTGGTACATGAAGAAAATTAGGAGTTAGTTAGATAGATTGATCAAAGCAGTAGGTGGCAGAGGAATTTTCAGGATCAATAAAATTCAAAACAGCGATCAAGGTACAAATTTCTGGAAGCAAGTACTTCTTTTTTCATTTTTTTTGTTTCGAGCTCCTTTCAACTAAATTTGATTCTTAAGCAAGTCAAACAAAAAAACTTGAAATAAAATTACATGCTTCCAACTTTGCCTTTAATGTTTTGGAATGTGAAAGATGTGACTCTAATTTTCTGGATGGCAAAAACTCCATCAATACTGGTGATATTTAAGCTTAAAAAAGACAAGGAAAATACATCATTTTTCATCTCCAAATGCTCCAATCTCATTGTGAGCTAATTCCATATGGTCATTCTGAAAAAATCTCGTTAGGAAAGTATCTCATTTTAACTTTAACTAAGAAATTTTTTTAATTAATTTACTGTATTTTTGTTACCACAGCTGTAGTACATGGAGATTGAAAAAGGGTGGAAAAAATTAAAGAGAAATGTTGATGAATACCACCTTTGAATTTGAATTTCTGAAGATCATAAAAAGAAAAAATTAATTGTAATTGATTAAAAATACCATCAATTAATACACAAAATATCTATAATGAGTAACTCTACTCTGGAAGCAGTCTTCGAGATTTCAAGAATCTATGAAAGATACATATGTTTGAGTGAATTCATATTTTTAGTTCTAAATTAAGTCCTACAAAAGCATTGTGTTCTTGTTACTTTCTGCGCGAAAGCAGAAGATTTATATTGACAGTTCTGAAAAAGTTTGACAGCATTTGTTTCAGCTGTGAAATAAAGCTGCAAATGAACTTAAAGATAGAAAGAGGAACGTTTTCTGCAAACATGAACTCACCCTTTATTTGTTCCACAACACAATGTACATTGACCATTATAACTGTAGAGAGAAAATTTTTTTTTGAATAAATAATCAATTTTTTTTTTTATATTTATTATTCATTTATTTTAATAAATATTATTATTATTATTATTTATTTATTTATTTTATTCATTTTATTCTTCATAATTACTTGTTATCAAAAACAAACTGTATATTTTTTTTTTCATTTATGTTTTTCTTTAATTTACACAAATTTTATATCGTTTATTTAATTTTTCATTATTTTTGTTGTTGTGTTTTTTAACGTATTCCACAATAATAAATTTACAATAAAATTTGTAAAATATCAAACATATAACATAACGATTTATATAAATTAAATGTATATTTTCTTATCCTTTTTCTTCTTCTTTTTCTTCTTTTTCAAATTTATGTAATTTTTCTTTTATTTATCTTATTAATAATTTATTTATTTATTTTTATTTATTTCTCTGTTATAATTTTAAGCTAAATTAATATTATATTTGTATATTATTAATAATTTGAATACATTTATTTTTACGTGTTACGAATATACATACCTATGTAGGTGTATTTTTTTTTATCTTTTTCTTCTTCTTCTTTTGCTCTATTTTTAATTTTTATTATAATTTTTTTTTTTTTATATAAGTATGTATTATTAGATTATTGATTAAATTTACTAATTTTACTTCAATTTATATGTATGTCGGTTAATTTTTGTTTTTTAATTCAAAATTACCACAAATAATAAACAGATAATCCAAAATTTTGTGTTTTGAAATATACGATAGCCGTTTTTATTGTTTGGTTATTTTTTTTTTATTAACTGGCAACTTTTTATTCGTCAAAATACATACAAACGGAAAAAAAAAAGAGTAGCATTTAAAAATTGTGAAAATTTATTTCAAATGAGGAAAATATATACAATCACCAATATTCTAGATTCCGCAAAAAGTGGAAGTGGAATACGAAATCAAATCCATGCGAAATCGAAAATTGTGTTGTAGATTCTAGACTTTACGGATTTTAATTCACGAAAATATTTAGTTAAAGTGAAATCTGGAACACCTAATTCCACTTTCACAACTTCAATTTCAAAAATGTGGAATTCAGAACATTGATGAATTACCAGTTTTTTTTTTTTCAAACAAAATGAATTATCTGTAAACTCTGTAACTCTGTGTTATCCAAGTTAAATATTTCTGATTTTCCTAACATTTTATTATCTCTTTTATCAAGTTTCACGGAAATTAAATGGAAAAAAATAAATAAATAAAAAAGTAAGAGCATTTTCTTTAAACAACATACATACATCTTATTTTCTTCCTGACATTTTTTTTTCCACGGCACGGTTTCGTAAGTTGAGTATCACAAAATTTGTGGGAGTTTCATAGAACACTTTTAAAATTTCCCTACTATACGAAATTCATTGTTAACTTTCCACGTATCACCGATATTCAGGTGAATAATCCACCTAAGATACAAAATATGTATATTGTTCAATAAAACTAAGATCTATCAACAAAAAAAGTCTATACGTAAAATTATATTTCCACGTAGGTATTCATTTTGAAAAAGTATTTAAAAAATCAAAAGAAATTATTAAAATTTCTACAAAACTTTCACGACAAAATAACGTTACTTATTTTTGAAAATTCAGTAAAGAATTTTTGTTTTTTTGTGTCAATAAAAAGGACATCTATAACTGATTATCTTACACAATAAATTATTTTTAAAAAACAAAAAAAAATCACACCTACAAAAAGTTAAAATTTCAATAAAATTAACGGTTTTTTTTTGTATCTTTCAATATTCTAAAATCGATTGCAAATCGTTTGCCTAATTTCATAAAAATTTAATATTTTATTCTAGCGATTTTATTTCACTAAAATTTTTAATCTTCTAGAATTTTTTTTCAAATTTGTCTTCATGAGAAAAAAAAAACATAATTAAAAAGAATATTCTTATCATAAAAATCTAATTAATTACTAATTTTCATTATTAATATGCGTATAAGTTTGATAAAAAATATGTAAAATGTTACTAATTTTATAAGAATCTTTTTATATGAGAAATTTTACAGTGCAATTACTGTTTTCACTAAATTTTTGTTATTCAAATTTTAAACAAACGTTAGTTTGCAATTTAAGAAATCAAATTTGGCACTGTAAAACTTCTCTTAATTTTTAATTATTTTTGTTTTTTTTTATTATTATTATTTATTTTAATAAAAAGTATTGTCTGTGTGCGTATAGTGCATTTTTTTTTTAAAAAAAATAATAATTATGTTGCTTTTGTTTGTTTGTTTTTTTTTTTTAAACTTTAATTAAATGCTTTCTCTCTTTTTGTAATCTCTTGAAGGTTAATTAGAGAAACATTTTATGAAGAAATTAAATGTTATGAGTTTTTTTTAAATGAGTTGAGTTTTTTTAATGAATCAATGAATTAAACAAACAAACAAAAAATGTCCCTGATTCTGAGAGTCGTTTCGATCGACAATCGAATTTTCATTCGAAGCGATAAAAAATTCATATTCTGTAAACAGATCGCCTCGACTTAAAAATGTTACCATATCAAACACGATTTAAACTGTCAAAAATTGTCAAAATAAAATATTTTCAAAAAAATTTAACGAGTTGTTCATTGTTGTGGTTTAATTTTTTTTTTAAAAGCAAGTTTGTTAAAATTTTAAAAATGGAATTTTTTATTGCATATGAAGAAGAAAGAGTTGAAAGAATTTGAAATTAAATTCTTCATTTATTTGAAACTTTTACCCTGTAAATTAATATAAATATATAACTAGAATATAAAAAAATTGTTTATATGTATATACTTTCATTTTAATACCTGCGAAACAACACAACAAAACAAAATAAAAATGTAACCTCAACTCACGGCATACACATTACAAGGCAATGTAAAGAAATTTTTTCATTTGTTTTGTGACGTCACTCAGGTCGTCTTTGCATATAAATTTTTTTTATTTTTTTTTTTAAATTTTATTCATTTGTTTCATATAAAACGACCAGGATGACGTCACAATGCTAACGGTCACTACGATACTTACATTGCCTTGTTATGTGTATGCCGTGCCTCAACTGATGAAGCGATTGTCAAAAGCTACTCAACTAATATCAGTCGATATATCGAGTTATCGACTCACTTCAACTCTCATGATCGCAAAAATTGCTACCGAGTCGATAAAGAAGTCGATTGTCGATCGAAATGGCACTCGGAATAAGAGCCAATATATAATAATTATGAAATACTTACTAATTACGAAATTTCTGTCAAGACAGAAAATTTTTATATAAAAAAAACACTATTTCTCTATAAATTTTTATTCTATTCTATTACTTGTTTTTTTTTTAGATATTCTTTCAATAAATTACTACAAAAAAAAAACAAAAACTTAATTGCTTTAATAATGTCATTAAAATGCCGCAAATATAAAAAAATTTATTTTATATAATTTTTTTTCCCTTTCTCTTTAGAAAAATAATTAATTCCGAATAAGACCGATTTTTTTTTTTTTTTTAATTTTTGTTTAATTAATCAAATTAATTTCTCTCTTCTTTTTTTTCTCTTAATTTTATAAAATATATATATTTTTTTTAAATTTATAAATTTTAAATATTTCCAAATTTAATATCCCCGGGTGCAATTCTGTAACTTTGATGTGTAAATACGTAAAAAAGTACATCTTCGAAAACATCAAATGATCGTCAATTGATGAAATTCATTTGAATATCATTAATGAGCGAACATCTGACGTTTTTGAAGATACATGAACACTTTACATTTGATGTTTACGATAATGTTTACGTTTTTACACTACACTGTACATGAAAATGCGATTCTCATTTCAAATATGTATGTAAAGTAAGTGCTGAATAAGTTGCCGAATCATATTTATTTTCAACTGACATTAACACAAACGAACTTTGACGAATTAACTTTACAACAAAAAATATTTCTGTAATAAATATTTCTACACGATACATATTTTTTGACAGTTGACTTTACGTTTACATAGTTGAAGAATCGCGAGTCAGTGTAAACGTTTAAAACGCTTTACATTTTTACATATCACATGGTACGTTTATACTTTCTCTTAAACCGATATAACTCATAAGACGGTTCATATTTGTGGTATAAAGACGTTTTCTTAAACTGGTATAAGTCTTTAAATCGCTTCAACATAAAACGATTATTAAACCCGTTTAAATAACCTTATATCGATATGAAAATAGGTATAAAAGCACTTTATGACGGTTTAATGAAACAAGCTGACAACGTTGTAAAAACAAATGGCGGGTAAAAACACATCTATGTACCTATTTGCCTTATTTCTTTCAAAATCATTATAATTTTTCTTTTATTGGTAGTACTGTACTTTAAATCGCTTTATATGGAATTTTGTAAGTATAAACACCAACGTAATCGATACAAGATAAACCGATTTTCTATATCACTTTAAGTTATACCGTTTTAAAAAGTAAGTACATATAAACGTACTAACAGACACAGAATTGCGTCCCAAAACAGTTAAATTTTTTATTAATCGCTAATTTTAATTTTTTTGTTTTATTTTTTTTTAAAATATTTCCGATTTTTTCTTCGACTTAATAAAATTAATTCAATTACAAATTTTTTATTTATTTTTTTTCTCCTTAATTAAAAATATTTATTACCCACACATTGTATTTATTTTTTTTTTTTTCTATATTTCACACAAATTTGAATAATAATAATTGCTCGTACACGATGTGAATTTTTTAAACGGTGGGAATATTATAAAATTTTTATTTTTTTTTTAAATGTTTTACACATTATTTGTTAATTATTTTTTATTTTAATTACATTTAATTTTCATTCTTTAATATTTTGAAAAAAAAATATTGCATTTTGAAATTACAAAGGGGAAAAAAAAAGTTAATTTAAAATACAATTAAATTAAAATTGAGAATAATTTTACCAAATTTTTTTTTTTTACTTATTTTGGAAAATAAAAATTCCAACTTGCAAAATATATAAAAATTTTCTACATACAAAAGAAAAATGTACATACATACATTAACTGTAAAGTTACATGGGTATCTTATTTTACGTGTACTAATTATGTATTACATTTTTTTTTCCTTTTTTTTTTTTGTCATTATTATTATTAAAAATCTTCTTACATCAAAATTCCGATATTTTAATAAATTTTCTGTTTTATTTTAATTTTTCTTTCATTATTTTCATTTAATTAATTCAAATTTTTATTTTATTTTATTATTATATTTATAAATCGTGTTATTTTGAATAAAATCAAAATAATTGCATTATTCTGCTGTGTATTGTGTAACTCGAAATTCTTCTGCCGCTTCTTTTTTAACGTCATTTTCTTCTATTTTTGTAGAATTCAATGTGTGTACTTACCTGCACAAAACATTTTCACATCATCAATCATCATTTTTCTTTTAAATTCTCAAACTTTTATTTTATATTTTTTTTATCAACAAAATTTCTCTTACATTCTTGAACCTTTTTGTTGTAATACTTTAGCTCGATCATTTGATTCTTGTTCTCTACCAATTTGTGGATTTGGACATTCTTTTGAAACAACACATAAAAATTCTGCATTCTCTTCTGATCCATAATTATATTGTGTACCAATATTAACTAATTGTTCAAAACGCCAACCATCTGACATTGTTGAAACCATCTTAAAAATTCATTTAAAAAAATCCATTAAGATTAAATAAATTGTGATAGAAAATCATATTTTTCTATTACCTGTGTCAATTCATTTTCTTGACATTGTAATACTCTGTATACTCGTTTCTTATCTAATATGGGTCTCTGAAAATTGAAAAAAAAAATTATTAAAATGACAACGATATCACAATTACTTATTTTTGAAAATTACCTGATCTCTTCGTAAAATGCATTCTTTTAATAAACTAATTAATTGTGTAACATTATAGAATTCAGCTTCCTCTAGAACACCTTCTTCAGAGAGACCATCAAGAACGAGCTTACCATGACGTAAATAATTTAAAACAGGTGCAAAATATCGTGGATCTCTATCGATCAAATATGCACCAGTCTCATCCTGTAAAAAAACAAAGAATTACTTCACAAACAATTGTTCTTTTGAAAAATATACAAAAAATAACTGTAGATTCAATTTTTCGTTAAAAAACTTACACGATCTGAAATTAAATCACTATCTTCCTGAATTAATCTTGATAAAAACGAATTTGGATCCCTTGATAATGTAATTTTTGTTGTTAGAAAACATGTTCCGCCAACATTTAATCTTACCCATCTTTTTTCTGAAAAAGATGTTGAACTGGTTGGAAAATAAGTGGGTGTTCTATCTTTTCCCAATCGAAATCTGTTAAAATAATGATAAGAACAAAATTTTGAAATTTATTCTTCTTATTCTTCTTCTCCGGCTAGACAATCCTAAAAAGGATCTTTGCCTCTAAAAGCATTTGTCTCCAACTAGTTCGGTCTTTCGATATGTTAGACCAATTTTGTATCTTTAGTTTATTAAAAATTAATTACCTTGATTTTAATGCAGTTAAAATTGCTCCAGCAGCTGAAGCTTGATGAAGACCTTCTTTAAGAAAACTTCTTTGTTGTTGTTGTTGTCCATCGTCTCTATAATTTCTATCAGAATCATCAATACCAAAATGTAATACAGCTGCTGGAATACAGTCTGCTTCAATTAATGTTAAATTTCGGTTCAAAATCTTTTTAGGTGGTGTCGTATCTGCAAAAACAAAAAAACAAAAACACCAATTCTATAAAAATCATTAAAATTAAAAATTGAATTTCAAACTTACATAAATAAAATTTTATATCTGGTTTTTTCATGTAATTTCTTATAAAATCATAAACATTTTCAATTTTATCAATTGGATTAAATGTTCCTTGTAATACCATACGATCAGGAAAATGTATTCGTATTATACATTTTTTGCATTGATTTAATTTTATTAATGTACGTTTATTATCTTCTAAATCACGTAATTTTGATGTTAAATATCGTATATCATCATTATCATTTATTTCTTTATGTAAATCACGTAATAAAATTTTTATTTCATCAATAGTTAAATTTAAAAATGATTCTGGTATATCATCAACGTCTTTTTGTTCTGAACCTAATGAAAAAACTACTGCATTTCGTTCTCCTAACTAAAAAAAATGACAAAATATAATAAAAAGTGACGAAAAAAATGTTAATTTTAGCACAAAATCAAAATAAATACCTCAAAATTTTCTGGTTTTTCACCATTTATCTTTTCAAATGAATTTTCTTTTTTATCATTTTCAAAATCATCAAATTCATCTCTTTTCAAAATTAAATTACATATTTTATTTGTTCTATTTTCTGTAGGATCATTTCTAATCTCATTTCCAATAATTGTTTTCTTTTTTGAATTTTTTTGTATATCTGATTTCATTTTTTTCTCTGATTCATTTTTTTTGATTGCAGGGATAGTTGTCGCTTTTACCCATGGTACATAAACATTTGCTTGACTTAAAGAAAAATAAGAAAATAAATTAGAAGGTCAATGATGGTTTTTCAATACAATCTAAATTCTAATTGAATAATATAATACCTTTTGAGATCATCTGGATTTCTATTCAAAATTCTAAACATTGCTCTACCCTGTGTTATACCTAAACTTTTTAATGTTGTTTTTTCTAATTTATCACCATAAATTTCAACTCTCATATAAATAATAACGAAATTATTATCCATTAATGTAGGTGATAATTTATCAAGAACATCTTTTACTGTTTGATTTGGATAAAATTTTTCTTGAAGTCTTGTACCATTTTCAAGCTGAATACAAATAATAACTTCTGTATCTTCTCGATTTTTAGTACATTCATGCATTTCCAAGAAACAATTATTTAATAATCCAGAAAATTGAAACATCTGTGATAAATCAAGTTCTCTATTGTGATTTTTTAAACAGTATTTTTCACTTTTGATATCATATTTTTCACATACTTCTTCAAGAATCTGAAATATAAAATTAGATTTTATTTTGGCAATTTTTGATACTAAAAATTTATAAATGGTAAATTACCTGTAATAATGTCATATTAGGAAGTACATGTACATTTTGTCGACGACCGTAAGGTGTTAGTACGGTCACGCTCAAAGAACTCATTTTTTAGCGATTAAAATTCAGATCTATGAGCGATCTTTAATCAAAATTTGATTGATACGTTCAATTTACACACACTAATTTTTTATGAAATTGCAGATTTATCATTTTTGAAAAAAAAATATTTTAAGAATACTTTAGAAGGAGAATAAAGGAAATTCTTCCTTTTTCGAAGATTTCTATGTCGTTTGACACCTTTCAAAACTAAATTCCTTTAAAAAAAATGACATTATTCATAATCTTGCCAGATTTCATAAATTTTTGTTTTCACCTGAGCGATATAAATCCCAGGCAAAAAATAACCGCTTGTGAACCGATTCCCCATACGATTATTACGTACTCAAAAGTCCTGTTTTTCATTCTAAAAATTGTTTATTTTATTCGGGCTGCTTCTAATTTTCGCAGAAATAATTAATGTTATTTTCGCCGTCAATGGAGATGACGACTGTTAAAATTTATCGCCAACGGGTAATTTAATCTATCCGAATACTGCCATGGCGATTTGTGGAAAGCGATTTGACAGAAAAGATAAAAAAAATGAGATTTGAAGAGCAACTGATTGAAATGAAATTGAACTAACATTTATCGTGATTTGTTTGTCGTGTGTGTTCAATATGCCAATCCGTCAACGCCAACGACAGCGAAACCCGCCTTTATTTTGATTACGGCATTACTCTCCGTATTAGCAACGGTGTAGAAAAATCATTTATTTTCCGACTGGGAAATCGGAAAGTATTTGTTTTTCTTTGCCTCGTAAGCCTTACCAGCACTGAATTTTAATTTCAAAACTTCCCATTTGACAGCAATTGTTGAAATATTTCAAAATCATATGTGCCAGATTTGACAAATTGACTTGATTGACCATTTGTTGTTGACGTTATTTTTGATGTGCTGGTGCCTGGTGGACCTTACGTTTTGTGATTTCAAAATCCGATTTTTTAATTTGTAAAAAAAAAAAATAAAAATAAAAAAAAATAAAATGTCTATAGAAGATCGTGTAATTAAAAAAATTAATAAAGAAATTGGAAAAGATTTAAAAAATTTACATAAAGCTGAATTTGTAATTGAACAATATAGAAAACGTTTTGAAGAAATTGAAAAAAAATTAAATATTAATGAAAAAGAAACAAAATCAACTATAAAAAATTCATTAATTAATGAAAAACAAACAAAAGAATTAATTGAAATTGAAAATGATAAAATTGAAAGATTTAATAAAAATTTAGATAATAAAATAGAAGAATATGAAAATATATTAGAAAATGTTAATCCATTTTATAAAAATATTAAATATTTAGAAAATTCTGTTGAATATTTAAATTTAATTAAAGATATACAAGAAATAAATACAAATTTAACAATAGCTATACAAAATAATAAAGATGATACAAAAATAATTAATTTATATTTATCATTATATGGTGAATTAGATTCAAATAATAGCATTATTGGACGTTTACAAAATCTTAATATAATACATTTAAAAGATTATGCTATAAAATCAGCAATATATTGGTATAAAATAATAATAAAAAAATTTTCAAATGATTTTGAAATGTTATTAAAAAATATTAAATGGTCACAACAAGGACAAGTATTAGATGAATTTAATCCATCAAAAGAACAAATTGATAAATTAATAACATTAGCTGAATATATATTTTTAATAAAAAAACCAATTGAAAATGATAATAATAATGATAATGATAATAATTGGATTAAAATAACACCATCAATAATATGTCCAAGTTTAAGTATTGTTACAACATTATTAATAAAACCATTTCGTCAAAAATTCTTATATCATTTTAATGGTTTAAGACAAACAAATCGTCTTGATAAACCTGAATGGTATTTAACACAAACATTAAATTGGTGTAAAGAAAAACATATATTTGTTGATAAAACTTTCCAATTATCTGTTATAAAATCTGGTAAAAAAAATTTAAATATACGTTTAGAATTTATACGTGGTCTTGTACAATTATGTATTGAAAAATTAGTTAATGATATTGAAGAAATATGTAAAGATTGTAATTTATTTTCACATTTAATTGATGAAATATTATCATTTGAATTAGAATTAAAAGATAATCTTAATTATTCAAATAGTTTACCAAGTGTTATTAATGTTATAACACAACCAAAATATTTAATAAAATGGATATCAATTGAAGAGAAATTTTGTACAAATCAAATGGATTTATTATTACAATCAGATAATCCATGGTATTATATTGAACCAACAAATACAGAAGAATTAAAAATACCAAAATGTGCTGATCAATTTATACGTTTATTAGATGCAATTAAAGAACGTTATAATATATTAACACAACCACGACATAAATTACAATTTTTAAATTTACAATTAGAATTAATTGATAATTATCGTCGACGTTTAGTACAATTACATGGTAATGGTATTATTGATAGTATAAAAACATTAAATACAATTAATTATATAATATCTGTATTAAATGAATGGAGTGAAAATATACATTATTTACATATACATGCTGCATTAATTAATTTAAATTCAAATGAAATAATTAATTCAGTATTTGAACAGCCAATTAATGAATTACAACATTGGAAATGTCAATTATTAAATGATTTATCAACAAAAATTGTCGATGAAATAAAAGCTAAATCAATGTTATATCGTTTTGAAAATTGGAATAAAATGCGTGAATTAAATACAAATGAATTATTTATGTTAACACCGAGTGCTGGTGAAATGTTTCAATTAATGGTAACAACATTTCATAATTTAGAAAATGAATTATCATTAAATTTATTTCATAAATTATTACGGATGATTGCTCACAATTTAGATGAATTCTTTTTATATAGTTTAATTATGAATACGAAATTTTCAATTGGTGGTGCTGCACAATTTCAATATGATATGATACGTAATTTATTTCCAATATTTGATCAATATATAAGACGTTCAAATTTATTATTTAAAAAAATTCATGATTCATGTATTTTATTAAATTTACCACAAGGTAATGCATTATTATTATATCAAACACTTAAAAATGATATACCAATTGATGATAAAACTAAAGCACTTCATGAATTAGGAATTCTTAGTTTAAATCCAGAATTTAGTTTAGATATATTAGAAAGAAGGGTTAATTTAAGGGTGTATTAAAGTAATTTCTTTTGTAATTTTATTGTATATGTATTTCTTAAGTGCTTTATATTTTTAATATGTCCTTATGAAAATTTACTATATTTTGCCAGGTGTATTTTTATTTTAAAAATTCTATTTTCTTATAATTTTTTTTTTAAATGTTAATTGATGTTGTTATTTTTTTAATAAAAAGAAATATATTTAATAGAATTATCCTTAATATGGAATCGTTTTTGTTTTTTTCAAATTCAGATAGCTCATACTTGAAACTTTTTGTGGGAAGTATAAATCTTCTGAAAAAATCTTATTTTAAGGAATACGTTTAATATCAAATTTAAAAAAGAGCTATTTTGATCTCTTGTTGCTTTTAAACATATAAAAAATAATAGGAAGAAGTTATGTTTTGTTACAGGTCCGTTGTAGCCTACTACTAGGTTGTACTAGAACTAGTCCCATATTCCATTTAGGAACACAATTAAGGATTTAACAAGATCCCTCCATTTGCTTCTATTCCTCGCGATTTTCCTTAATTAATCAAATGACTTATTAGCTTTCTTCAAAATTGATCATCTCCAGCATCTCCAGGTTATCTTACAACTGCCAACTTGTCTTGTGCCTTGCAGGATCCATTACAATGCAGCATGTGGGATATCATTGAATTTTTTCCAGAGTATTGTGGTCTATGCTGGACGAAATTCAATGTCGCAACGATAATTTAATGATGTTTTCAAAAAAATTTAATTTTTTTTCACTTAGATTACTTAGCTGCATAAAGGAACCTTGAGTGAAACTTCCTACTTTAGGTAGGTACCCTATCCTTTGCGCTTTGATCCAATGTATGTATTGTAATTGTCAGGTGACTAAAAAAAGTAATTACAAATTGTAATTTTTTTCACATTCTCACGAAACGGTACATTGTAGATCCTTGATGTCTTGAGAAAAAAATCAGATAATCCTTCAAGTTATCTAGTGGACATAGTTTTAATCCTGAACCAAATGCCAACGTGAAGTCATAGAGCCCCAAACCACGAAACCACACTGTTTTTGTTCAAATTTGGTCATTTTTTACACTTTTTGACGAAACGGTGCATTCTAGACCCTTTATGTCTTCTGAAGAAAATCAGATTATCCTTCAAGCTATCTAGTGGATGTTATTTTAATTATTTACCTAATGCCAGAAGAAAGTTATGAGGCTACAAACATACGCCTTTTTGTTCGAGAATAGAATCCCTATAAAAAATGGCTTTTTGGACGAACTATTGAAATAATTTATGCACCATTTAGTTTTTCTGATTTAAAATTATGAATTTTAAGATAATTTAAGTTAATTTGCTGATTATTTTAGAAAAAAATTTCCGTGTTGCGAAATTTAGCCTTCAAAGTGGGGTAAGTTTTATATTACTTTACTACGTCTTGAAGAAAATTTGAATGCAAAAAAACGAAAAAGTTGATTTTCTTGGAAATTAATTAAGAAAAACATGAAAATTGTACTGGAATATGTTTAAAATTGTTTTAAATTTATTTTTCATGCTTAAATTATTCTTATTTCGAAGAAAATATAGATAAAAATCAAGATTTTGTAAAACTATTAAATTTCCTTCAGCGATAATTTCCTTTTCAGATTTAAAAAATTTTTTTTAAATGGATAAAATTAGTGCGGTAACAGCACTGATTGAATTTTTAGAAATAATTAAAGTAGGCCATACATACACGTTGGAGTGACTTTACCATACGTTTATAATAATTTTGATGGTTGGTTGCACAATTGTTTTCCAACAGTTGATCAGATATTCTCTAAAATTATTGGCAAATTGATTATTTCAGAAGTTTTAGCTATATTATGACATTGTTATTTTTTAAATTTACTCCTACATTTATTAACGAACAGCCACTTTAAAGTTGTACTACGATTGCAGTGTGTATGAACTGCTTTAGGTTTCTGTATGAACTTCGACACTGTCAGATTGCCAGTGTCAGTGACATCTTTCCAAAGTGCTAAGTGCCAACTATTTCATGTTATCAGCATTTTTTTTTCAGCCTAGCTAATGTAATGTCATTTATGTACATACTACATTTTTAGCGCATGAATACTGAATCACCTAGACACCTAGTATCTAGTATTTTATAGTATTCAAATTCATCATTATTGAATAATTTTCCAAGGAATTAAGTGGATAATTTAATTTAATTTTGGTAATTTACATTTAATTATTTTCATAATTTCAAAAAACAAAAAATTCAAATCACTTGGTTTTCTACAGTATTGTTAAGTTGTTTTTCAATTTTTAAATTTTCACTACGACAAGAAAAATTATTTTGTCCAATGAAAGAAAATTTTGTTTTTTGTTGAAAATAAAAATTATTAAAATCAATAATTTTATTGCAATTGTTTGTTATATTGATTTTTCTTTTCTTTCTTATTACGAAATAGGTGCAAGGTGAATTTTTAAGTGAAAATACATACTACTTTTATTGGATTTTGAATCGTTTTGTGAGACAGTGATTTAAAAACAAAAATTTGAATAACAATGTCATTTGTAAGTATTCATATTAAATTAATTAATATTGATTATTATCACATTAATGAGTTATTTAAAAAATGATGTCACTTTTCTTTTTTAAAAATTCGTAAATTTTCCATCCACAAAGTCTTGCTTGGAAGATTTTTTCGTTAATGAACTTTTCATTAAAAATGCACAAATTTTAAATTTTCAAAAACGAAAATAAAAAAAATCCTAAGTTTCCTCTTAATTTTCTAATAAATAATTTTTTATTTTTTTTACATTTTACTTTTAAAGCGTTTAAAAGCCACTAAATGTCCAACGGACGAATTATCATTAACAAATCGTGCAATTGTGAATGCCAACGATTTTCCAGATAAAATCGAGTATGTTTTCTCTCTATTTTCTTTTCTTTTTTTAAAGAAAAACTAGAAACTAAACGATAATGGTATTAATTTTTGTATTAATTTATAGATATATCGAAGTATCTACTGGTCCAGGACAACATTATGTATTTTCAATTGAAAGGAGTATGGAAGTACCACCAAGATGTGTTGGTTTTTCATTAGTACAACGAAAATGGGCTACATTATCATTAAATCAAGATATCGATGTTAAACCATTCCATTTTGATGCAAAAGCAGATATTATTGTTTCAGTTACATTAGAAACTGATTTTTTGCAAAAGAAAACGTAAGCAAAATTTAAAAAAAAAAAAAAAAGACTTTCGTTTTTTTTCGAATTGGTTATTTTATTTATTCGTTTTCATTTTATTAGGGCAACTTTAGAACCATATGATACAGATCAAATGGCTAAAGAATTTCTATTACAATTTGCTGGTATTGCATTAACTGTTGGACAAACTTTAGTATTTAATTTTCAAGATAAGAAATTACTTGGATTAGCAGTGAAAACTTTAGAAGGTGATTTTATTCATTTATTTTTATAAAAACTTAATTAATAACATTATTTCTTATTTTTTAGCTATTGATGCAAGTACTTTTGAAGATAATAAAGAAGGTAAAACCAAATTGGTTCGTTTTGGACGTATTTCGGGTAATACTTTAGTACAATTCGAAAAAGCTGAAAATTCATCATTAAATTTAGTTGGAAAAGCAAAGGGGTACAAACTGAAGAAAAACTCATAAAATAGACAAAATATTGAAATATTTTGTTTTTTATTTATTTCTATAGGAAAATTGTAAGACAGTCAATTATAAATCCAGATTGGGATTTTGGTAAAATGGGAATTGGTGGTCTTGATAATGAATTCAATGCAATATTTCGTCGTGCATTTGCATCAAGAGTATTTCCACCGGAATTAGTTGAACAATTGGGTTGTAAACATGTTAAAGGTATTTTATTATATGGTCCACCTGGTACTGGTAAAACATTAATGGCACGACAAATTGGTAAAATGTTAAATGCACGTGAACCAAAAATTGTTAATGGTCCACAAATTCTTGATAAATATGTTGGTGAATCTGAAGCAAATGTACGTCGTTTATTTGCTGAAGCTGAAGAAGAAGAAAAACGTGTAAGATATTTTTCTGAAAATTAAAATGAATTTTTTTTTTAATTTGTCGAAATGATTTTTTTTTAGCTTGGTCCTAATAGTGGACTACATATAATTATATTTGATGAAATTGATGCAATTTGTAAAGCAAGAGGTTCTGTTGCTGGTAATAGTGGTGTACATGATACTGTTGTTAATCAATTATTAGCAAAAATTGATGGTGTCGAACAATTAAATAATATTCTTGTAATTGGTATGACAAATAGACGTGATATGATTGATGAAGCATTATTACGACCTGGTCGATTAGAAGTACAAATGGAAATTGGTTTACCAGATGAAAAAGGAAGATCCCAAATATTAAATATTCATACAACAAGAATGAGACAATATAAAAAAATAGCTGAAGATGTTGATACAAATGAATTAGCAGTAGTAACAAAAAATTTCAGTGGTGCAGAACTTGAAGGTTTAGTACGTGCTGCACAATCAACAGCAATGAATCGTTTAATAAAAGCATCATCAAAAGTTGAAGTTGATCCAGAAGCAATGGAAAAACTTAGAGTTACCAAAGATGATTTTTTGCATGCATTAGAGAATGATATTAAACCGGCCTTTGGTACAGCACAAGAAGCACTTGAAAATTTCTTGGCACGTGGTATTATTAATTGGGGTCAACCAGTTTCAAATTTACTTGAAGATGGAATGTTATATATACAACAAGCAAGAGCAACTGAAGGTTCTGGTTTAGTATCAATTTTAATTGAAGGACCACCAAATTCCGGTAAAACAGCATTAGCTGGTCAACTTGCTAAAATGTCTGATTTTCCATTTATAAAAGTTTGTTCACCAGAAGATATGGTTGGATATACAGAATCAGCAAAATGTTTACAAATCAGAAAAGTAAGTTTTACAAAAACTTTTTTTCCCTCATAGTTTTAATATTTATTCATGTTTTTTTTTTTTCAGATATTTGATGATGCTTATCGATCAATGTTAAGTTGTATTGTTGTCGATAATATTGAACGTCTTTTAGATTATGGTCCAATTGGTCCACGATATTCAAATTTAACACTTCAAGCATTACTTGTATTATTAAAGAAACAACCACCAAGAGGACGAAAACTTTTAATTTTATGTACGAGCAGTCGAAAGTAAGGACAAAAAAATAAAATTTAAAAAAATTCCAAATAATCTAATATTTTTTTCCACAGACAAGTTCTTGAAGACATGGAAATGTTATCAGCATTTACAGCTGTTCTACATGTTTCTAATTTATCACATCCTGATCATGTTCTAGCTGTTCTAGAAGATTTTGATATTTTTAATAAAGCTGAACTTCAGTCAATTGCAAAGAAAATGAAAGGAAAAAAGTATGTATTACATAAATTTTATTTCAAAAACACAAAAAAAAAAAAATACAAAAATTAATCGGAGAATTATTTCATTTTTTAATTTTTTCTTACTTTTAAAAAAAACAGAGTATTTATTGGTATTAAAAAATTATTGGGATTAATTGATATGGCACGTCAAACTGAACAAGAATACCGTATTATAAAATTCTTATCAAAAATGGAAGAAGAAGGTGGACTTGATATGGCTGCATCTGGACATTAACTACTAATTAAGAATTAGCTATTAAATATGTCCATTATTATGTTTCAAGATATATTCTAATATACCTATATTTATCATAATTTAAATAAATAAAAAATAATCTTCATTCAAAAATTATTAAAGAGAAAAAAATTCGAATACAATTAACAAATTATTACAGTATTTGAGGCTTAAAAAAAAATATTATAAATTCAATATTATTCAAAAAAAAAAATATATACATATATATTATGCTAAAAAAAAAATTTGCTGTGGAAAAAGTTTAAAAGAAAAATAATCACAATGATGAAATCTTTCAAATTTAATTCAACTGAAAAGAATTAAAAATAAAATGATCGGGGAATAATAATCATGTCAAAAGTCAATGTAAAATTATTGGATTCTGAAAGAAATATAAGCCGTTAAAACCCGAGTCGAAATTAACCTGTTACTTTACTGGTCAAAAAATGGTTCAAATATCCATTTTTTTTAAACGTAGCAGTAAAGAAGTAGAAGTATAAAAGTAGAGAAGTTTTTCTTACCGCTACTTTTAATCATACTTTTGTTCTACTTTAATGTTACATTTGGAGAAAATTGAAATTTAAACCATATTTTGAGCAGTAAAGTAGGCAGATACATTAAATTGAATGGTTGGAGGTGGTATATAAAAATTTGAAACAAACAACAAAAAAAGGGGGGATAATCATAATCATTCAAATTGATTTAATTAAAGTAATTAATTAATTTATTTAATAATTAGTATTTAATTATTAGGTGATATATGCATTAAGAATAATTCTTTCAAATTATGTAAAAAAAAAACAAACACATATTTAACGTTAATTATAATTAATTAAAAAGCATTCATTACGTGTAAAATATAAGAAAAAAAATTGTCAAATAATTTGTAAATTTTAATAATTTGTAAATTAATTTTCTATTAGAATTTTTTTTTATTTTTAAATTAGTTAGTTTTTTTTTTTGGATTTTTATTTTTAATTTTTAATTGCTTAATTTAAAATGGTTAATAATTCTTAAATTAATTGAAATAATTAGTCTTCAATTGTTAATTATGTGTGAATATTATAATAATTATTAAATAGTTCTTGTTTTTTCTCAGCGAATTCCAAAAATTAAATTAATTATTTACACAAAACAGGATATTTCTGTATAATTTTTCATGATAGAAAAAAAAACCGTGAAATAAAATTTTAATTTGAAATTAGAATTTTATTTTAAAATTTACTATTAAAAGAAAATTAAAATAATTAATTTTGCATCTTTTTTAAAAGGCAAAAAAAAAGTTACTAGGTACGTTATTTCTATTTCAAAATAAAAAAAGAAATGTTTTTTCCTTTTATTTTTAAGCTTCTTAAGAATCATTTTTTTTTTCAATGCAGAATATCCTGTATATCTAGTGGATTTTCGAAAACGTCAATTGATGCAATTCAGCTCAAAGATTTGACATCATCTGACGTTTTCGAAGATGCACATAGTTACTAAATATCATCAATCTAATTGATGAATAATGTACGAAATGCTTCCTTTTTTTAGTTTTTCTTTTGCTTTCTTTCGTTTTTTCATTAGTGAAATTTTATGTTTTTTATATAATAATTAAGTTCAAATTTTATTTATTTAAAAATAAAACAAAAAGACAATGAAAATATACAAAAACAAAATATTAAGATTTTCAAAAAAAGAAGGTAGAAAAAAATCAAATAATTATCATAAATGCCACTCAAATATTATAAAATTAAATTTATTCAAAAAATTATGTAAACTTTTAAAAAAAAAATCATTAAAAAAATTAATTAACTTTTTAGAAAATCAGAAAACAAATTTATAAAAAAAAAATAAACTTGTATTTAACATTCCAAGCTCAATTATACATATTTCATTAAAAAAAAGAAAGTAATTAATAATTAAAAATAATATTTAATAAACAATAATGTTAGAGTGAAAAAAAAAAGCTTTGTTTTTGAATTTGAATACTCGTTATGAAAAAAGTTTGTGCTAATAGGAGTTAAGGATTTAAGAAGAAAAAAAGAAAAAGAAAAGAAGAAAGCAAAATAATAAAATAATTGGTGTTTTTGAAAATGCAGTGATGCTGTCATGATACACAATAATTCAGCATATAAAGGTTTTAAGCTGAATTGTGTATCACGGAAGTATCACCGCATTTTCGAAAACATTGAATAATTTTGTTTAATACAAAATCAATAATGTATTTATTAAGCGAAGGATTTATTATTTAAGGGTTTTTTTGTTTTTGAGATTTGTTTAAAAAAAAATTCAAATTATTTAAGAAAAAAAATTATTAACTTAGACATGCATGCATAAATTTTGAAATTTTCTCACTTTCTAATCTCTAATCTAATATAAAAAAAAAAATTTAGAATAATTTCAAAATGTTTAAAAAAAATTAACAAATTGTGTTCTCGAAAATGTAGTAAATGCAGTCATAATACATAATTCAGCTTGCGTTTATCTTTAAATATGTACATCAAATGTCAGCAGAGTCAGTTAATTGATGAAATTCAGCAGAGCAAAGCTTTAAGCTGAATTACATCAAATGACGATCGATGATTATTTAAAAGATGCTCAACAACACAAATGTAATTTATAATAGTTTGTTTTTTGTTCGAAATATTATCCAATGTAAAAAATAATACCGATTTAAAAACATCAAAAATGATAATATGAAGTACAAAAATTCAGCGTAAATCTTCTCAATGTGCTAAATTGATGAATAAAAGTTTTTAAATTCCGCTTAATTTTCTAAATTCAGAAAAGTTGGGATTTTAAATCTTGAAAAAAAAAACAATAATAAATAATTAACATGCACGCTTTTTGAAGACAATCATGATTTTTTTTTTATATTTAAGTTGCATTCTTTTACCATTCCTCAAATTAGTATTTTTGTTGTTGTTTTTGAATTGAATTAAAGATAAAGTCGAGTATAATTCGATTGAAACATGCGAGAAAAACAAATTTTTATTAGAAAATAAATAAAAGAAAAAATTCAACATTTTAGGGCCTATTATTCGAAATTGTTTAAGATTAATTTTAATAAATTGCTAAAAAGTTGCATTCTAATTATTTAAAATTTTTCTGTAATCATGACATTAAAAAAGAGAATGAAATGAGCGCAATTATTCAAATATTTAAGCTTAATGAAATTTAAAAATAAAAAAAAATTAATGAATTAAATGAAATTGTTATGATTTTTCTTTTTCTTTGTTAAATAAAAAAAAATGTGTACTTAAATTAGTCAATGAAGAAAAACAATTGTTTTTTTTTTCTTTGAAAATTCAAAATAAAAGTTATTTATTTCAGAAATTAGTTCTTTTTTTTTTGTTTGGTTAAACTTAAGTTACATTTTAGTAATCTTAGGTGCAAAAATTTGAGAAAAAATCATAAAATTATATTTACAACGGTAAATTCAATAATAATAAAAAAAAAAAAAATTCTCAAACTTCAACTGAAAAAAAATAGTTCAATATTGTGATTATCGTGAATTCATCGATGCGATATCGATTATTGATTGATGAGAACATCGATGACTTTAACATTACAATGATAATTGAAATTAGGCGTCATCAATGATTGTCGCTTATTAGAACACCAGTGCTTTCATTAATGACAAGCATGCATTAGAATATTGATGATTTGTGTGAATCGATCTTAAAACGTTTGTTCTAAATGATTAATCATTTAAATGAAATTTATATTTTAAAAAAACCGTTTTCTAAGGAATTCATTCATTTAAAAATGACGGAAAAAAATGTTTATAACATATTATACATATATAAAAATTCAGTCTTCAATATCGTCACATATCGATCGACTCAAATCTGCACTCACAATCGCAACAGTCAATTATCTCTTTCGGTGAATTCACGAGAATCACAATAAGCCCATAAAAAACTTATAGCTAAATTAAACTTAATTAAATTGTTGATCAATAAAACTTCGAGTTGTGTGCCAATATCGAAATTCTAAAGTACTCCAAAGGAACAATTATGAAAAAACTGCTTTTTATAATTATGATGAAATATATATAATATATATGTATATAAGTGAAGCAAGTGAATATAGGCTTAATGTACATATTTTCTTCTTAATTATTATTTTATTTTTATTTTTTTCAATTAAGGCTGCATTTCAATATTCAACATTGTTGAGCATCAAACAATCTGGTGAATTCATCTTGATTGCAGGTTGTATTTACTGCTATGTTTTTTGGTGACATTTTCGGTGAATTTACAATATGAATATTGAAACGAACGTTAATTTTTCCAATTTTATTTAGATTTATAGTATCTAGTCATTTTGTCCACTTGTACAATGGTACTAAGTGACAATATATTTATTTATTTTATTTTTTTTACGCTTAATTTTTAAATAATTTTTTTTCTACATCCATGTTACTGAGATATCACGTTGTCTTGTTTGAAGTGCAACAACAACTGAATATAAACGTAATGCTGATCCTAATTGAAGTGATAAACCATTTATAATATCAACACGTTTCAATAATAAACATGATCTACCATCAATTTCTTGATCACGTAACAATTTTGATTCTTTTGGTAAATATTCTTCAACATAATTTACTAATTGTTCACATGACCAATCAGATATATCTGGAATTTCTTCATTTGATGCAAAAAAATCACGAAATTTTTTTGAATATGATTTATAATTATTATCATCACTATCATCACTATCATTATTATAATCTTCTCTATCTGATTTTTTTTTATAATAATCTTGACTAGATCCTACTTGATTTTCATCTTCTTCAATATTTTCATGTCTATTATATATTAGTCTATTATGTTCTTGTTCATCATGTTGTTGACTAGATCCTACTTGATTTTCATCTTCTTCATTATGTTCTTGTCTATTATGTTGCTGTCCAAAGTGTCCTTGACTAGATCCTACTTGATTTTCATCTTCTTCATTATGTTCTAGTTCATCATGTTCTATTTCAATAAGTTCTTCTTCATTTTGTTCTTCTACACTTTGTTCTTCTTCATTTTGTTCTTCTTCACCATGTTCTTCTTCATTTTGTTCTTCTTCACCATGTTCTTCTACATTTTGTTCTTCTTCATTTTGTTCTTCTTCATTAAATTCTACATTATGTTTTTGTTGATGAAGATCAAAATCTAATGGTGATGTCGATAATGATGATGGTAATGTTGATGAACAAGGTGATTGAGCTAATGATGATATTGAAGATGATGATGATAATGATGGTAATGGTGATGAATCTGAAAGTAATGGTGCTGATAATATTGATATTTGTTCATCATCATCATTATCATTATCATCACCATCACCATTTTCGTTATCACTTAATTGTTGCATAATCTCTTGAATTTCTGGTTCATTACTATCAATTGAATAATGACGAAATGTTTTTCTTGATTTTAAACCTTTTGATAATAGATATTTATTATCTTTTAATTTTAGTCTGTATGATAATGGATCAATATCTAATGCAGAAACAGCTAATGATACTGATTCTGGTGATGAAGATGAATTTGATTCATTATCCATTTTTTCTGTTACTGGATTATTATCCAATAATAAATTTTGTTCAATGATTGTTGAACAATTATAACAATTCCATTTTGATTTATCGATTAAATTTCTTGGAATTTTTGGTTTATGACAATTATAATGAAATGAATCAACACATTCACAGCATGTTACTAAATATCCCTAAATTATAAAAGAAAAAATAAATAAAAATGAACTTTTTTTTGAATTCATTTATACATGATAATCAAATTTATACTTACAGCTTGTCTTGTTTCACCACAATTTTTACAAGTTGTACAATTTTTACAACGCCAAAGTTTTTCAACAAGATTATAATTTTTAAAATTAATATCCAAACATTCAAGATGCACTAGAATTAGAATTTTGTAAAAATTGAAACTTATTAAATTCAAATAAGATTTATGATGATTCTAAATTAGAGGATTCTCAAAGAAGACTTATATTACATTTTTTTTAAGAAACTATTTTTACTCACCTTTTTTATTACAATTTTTACATGATATTAGAATTTTATTCTTTCTGGTTTCAAATTTTTCACATTTATAACAAACATCATGATGATCAGAAACTTGTGGTTTCAATATTGATCGATTTCTATTATTACCATCACTACTTTGACTTTCCATAGAATATCTTTGTTGTACATATTGTTGTTTTTGACGTCGTTCTTTTGGTTCTTGTTGTTGTCGTTCAGATTTTTGTTTTGTTTCTTGTTGTCGTTCTAATTGTTGTTGCTGCCGTTTTGGAATAATCATTGAATTTCGTCTTAATGATAATGATAGACGATTTCTTTTTAATCTTTTTGCATTTTCATTTGATGTTGTTATTGGTGATAAAGATGCTGTACTTAATTTTCGTTTTTTAGGTAAATAATTTTCAGATGGATCAAATACAACTTTTGCTTTCTAAAAAATTGAATAGTAAAATTATATTAAATATGTATAAAAATTATGTATTATTTGCATATTATTGTGTATGAGCATTTTAAATGGGAAATGTTTATGAGCATGAGCAAAATGAAAATTTAATAAAAAGAAAAAAGAAAAACATTAGCAAATAAAATAAAATTGTGAAAAATCAATTAAATTTTAAGAACCTTAATTTGAAAAAAAGCTAATTGTATACTAAAAATTTTAAAACGTTTTTTTTTTTTTTCCTTACCTTTATTCTTGAACTTCGTATTGGTAATTCAATTTTCCCAATTTCTAGAGGCATTTTGCTTCAAATTGCTAAGATTAAAATAAAAGAAAAAAATTAATTAATGAAGTAAATTTTTATTTTTGACAACGTGGACAAAGTTTTCTTAGTTTCGACAGCTTTTCATTTTTGTTAAAATTATCAATAAAAATTATTATCGGACATTCAATTTTCAGTCATGATCAAAAGATAAAATTACAACACATGCTGAAAATTGTAACCCAAATAAACAAACAAAGTTAAGATTAAAGTAAAATACGCAGTTGTAAAACTATGAAATTTAATAAAAAAGTATAATGTATTTGAAAAAAATATATATTATTTAATTTTACAACAAAACAAAGATTTACAAACTAAAAAATGAAAATAAAAAATCTAAAAAACTTCTGGAACATTTATTTTCAGTAATCAAAAAAAAAATCCCTTAAATTTTTTAGAGATAATAAAAAATTAAATATAGAAATTTTTGTAAATTTCAAGAATAACGTTGTATTTGCTTGATAATTTCACTTTATTTCAATTAAATAATTATTAATATTGTGAAGTAAATAAAAATTACCTAATTAATGCTGCGGTTACAAATACAAATTACAAGTTACAAGTTGTACAATTAACGAAATCCAAAATGTCGCAAATTTACTAAAATCATTTTGATAAGTCGGATTCGCTGTAAATCAAATCAACATTCAAACGATAAATTTAAGTTTAACTCTCGATAGTCCCGATTCCCGGCCCGGTCCCGACAGTCGACACCATACCATCCATACATTTTGAATTGAATTTTACGAGAAGAACCTCTCAGCGACTGCAACAGCAATACAAATGCTGCTTTAGTAAATTAAACCTCGCAGCAATGAGTTTTCAGTTGAACGTTAAAACAGTATTATTTGAATTTATAGACAATATTACCAAATTGAGGAATACAATAACAAAAAATTAATTTTTTAATGTAGCCATCCTGTAATTTGTTGATTCAAAAAATGCTGTTGCTGCGAGGTTTAAGCGCAAACTGCTAATTGGCATTTCGTTTGGCTAACCTCTTTCGCTGCTGCTGTTGCTGTCGCCGCGAAGTTATATTTCTCGGGTTTTTGATAAAATTCTAATTTCTCATAAGAAGTAATTTATTAAATCTACAGTTTGATATTTAACGCCTTAAACACAATACAGCGATTTTCGTTGGCGGCTGGCGGCGAAGGTAGGCGTTGTATTGTGTTTTCAGTATAAATGCGTATGCGACATGCGTAGTCACTAGTCATTGCATTGGTCCAAACCAGACGTGTCGTGTCAGCGTCGTCAGACATAGTAAACCACCGTTTAGACCAGAGAAGGTGGGGTGAAGTACATTTTATCCACAGAATCGGAATTGGTGATTTTGATGGTCTCCCGAGGCACACATTTTCATTTAAACTGATAGTTTTTTGCATAACTGTTAGTTAAAATGATAATGTGTGTGTGTAACTGAAACTATATGACTGATGCTGACAAAATGATTTCGTGGTTGTTCAGTTTAAATTCTTGTCAACCGTAAGAATTCTATAAAAAAATTACTGAATTTGTGTTCAAAATTTTTTCTTATAGGCGAAAGAAAAAAAAAGATACGTACACCCATGCATTTTTGTTGTTGTAAATTCTAAGAAATGTTTTTTCTTTCGTAGACTTTGAATTGCTGAATATCATCAATTGACGATAATCTGACGTTTTCAAATTCGAAGATGTACTAATTTACAAATGTAAAAACGGTTTTTAAACCGAAGTTGTTATAACCATCTAATGTTTACATCCTATTGGTTTATTTCTCAGATTTAATCTTGCGTCATAGCAATGACAGCGCCGTCAGCAACAAAATACAAAAATCCATGAAACAATTTTTGTATCGTGTAAAATAGGCCAATTTAACTCCAAGTCAAATCGAAATTGCCATTGTACGAGTTTATGCCTGATTCGCTTTTAATATGGATATTGGTTTACTCCCAATTTTTTGTGGTATAAACTCGATAATTCGGATATTGGCTTAAGCCCAATTTATTTGGGTTTAATCCCAATTTTTTTATATGCATGTGTGAGGTAAAATGTAATATGGCGGATTCTAATTTTTATGGTGAAAGTGAAGCTGTCACGTTCTTCTTCTTTTTTTTATGTGGAAGAAGAATAATATGTATGTATACTATAGCTGAAATTATTTCAGTTGAAGGTTCACATTGCGCATGTTTTACATGGCGTAGTGATCTTCTTGTGTATACATATACGAAAGAAGAAACCTGTTTGTTAGAATTCACAACAACAAAAATACATGTGTGTAAGTATCTTTTCTTCTGCGCATGCCAACGTAGTACAATACGAAACTTCAACTCTTTTGGGACAAGCTATATAAGTGTATAAAAATATCAACGTTTGCATGTACTTTTTTAATCCCAATTTTACCGTTTCTACGCTACTCCCAATTTAATCCACAATTCGAATTATTTTTGCACCGTATAAACTGTTAAATTGTCATTGAACTGTCATGTTTGTGATTATTGTGATTTTGAGTTTGTCAACAATAATAAAAGAAAAGTAAAAGATTTTATTATTTTTATTTAATTATTCAATTTTTTCAATTTTTTATTTTAATTTCCAATATGGTTAACGTGAAGGTAAAACTTATTTTAATTTTGTCTGTTTATTAATAACATTAATAGAGAAACTAGTTTCAGGCTACATCAGAGTCGTCAGAGGGTGGTGAACATCAAAATGCAAATTCAATGCGAAATGATGAACAGATTGTTTTCAATGAAGATATTTTCCGTTTACTTTTGTTATATTTTTCAAATTTATGTAAGAATATTGAATATTTTTGACCTTATCACTTATATTTTTCTAATTTTTTTTCTACCATTTTCAGGGAATCAATTAAAAATACATTTAAATCGAACTTTATTACAAGCTGGTATTCATGATGCTTTAGATAAATTAGCAAGACAATCAGCAAAACATCCATATTTAGCAACAATATTATCAGTTGGTTTTATTATATTTGGAATACCACTTTTAATAATAACATTATTCACATTATCAACAATAGCATTAACTTTCACTGGAATCATTTTTATTGAAGGTATGTATTTTTAAATATATTTATTTGTTTTAGAAATGTTTTTTCAAAACAAAAAAATTGTGTTTTCTTCTTATATTGTATTTTTGATACTAATAAAGTTAATCCCAAAGGAACATTAATATCAATTGCATCAGTTCTACTGTTTGGATGTTTAGGAGCTGCATTAATTGTTTTCTTATTTTTTGGATGTCTTGTAGTTGCAAGCTATTTTGGATTTATGCATATTTATGATTTATTCAATGGATTACATAATCAAAGTGCTTTAAGAAATTTTGTAAAGCAAGAAAGATCTAAAAGAAATTAAAAAGGATTTACCTATGTAATTGTTTATTGCTTAAAAGTATTCTAATTAAATTTTATGGAAGCAAGTTTAATTCTCCATCTAAGGAAAATCTCGTAAGGCACGTTTATTTTTGTTGGAATTGCTTAGGCTTAATTTATATTTAGCCATGAGGTATTTGAAACAATTTTCCCGTGAAGAATTATGCTTCTTTCAAAATTTTGATCAATTACATCATGAAAAAATTTATCATTAATTTAAAAAGAGAAAAAAATACTTTAAAAAAGGATTTAAAATAATTTAATGACTGATTATTACTGTAGACTTAAAATTTCACTTAATCCGTTATTTAAATTTAAATTATGTTTGTATTTAAGTTCTAACTTGTAACAGTATTAAAATGGAAAATAAAATTGTATAATTTATTTCTTTTTGTTTTAAATCAAAATTTATTTTTGTGATTTCCATCGAATCTCAAGTGAAACAGAGTTTTACAGGAATCTGAATAGTATTTATGGTTCTTGAACAATGTGGTTCTATGAGAATTAAGTTTAATAAGAAATTCATATCCTTTCTGCATTCTATGGTGGATTGGTTTTAATCCTGTACATAATGCAGTTATGGAGATATAACGCATTAAACTAATCAAAACACACTTTTTTGACACGAATGTGGTAATTTTTTTCATATTCTTACGAAAGGATGAATTCTAGGTCATTGATGCCTTTAAGAGAAAATTAGATAATCACTTAGGTTATCTAGTGGACATAGTTTTAATCCTGAACCAAATGCCAATGTAAAGTTATAAAGCACCAAACTTATGTAAACACTTTTTTGACACGAATGTGGTTATTTTTTACACATTCTTACGAAACGGTTCATTTTAGGTCCTTGATGCCTTTAGAAGAAAATTAGATAATCCTTCAAGTTATCTAGTGGACATAGTCTTAATCCTATATTAAATGCCAATGTGAAGTTATAGATCACCAAACCACAAAAACACACTGTTTTTGTTCAAATTTAGTCATTTTTTACACTTTTTGACGAAACAATGCATTCTAGATCCTTTATGTCTTCTAAAGAAAATCAGATTATCCTTCAAGCTATCTAGTGGATGTTATTTTAATGATGTACCTAATGCCAGAGGAAAGTTATGAGGCTACAAACACATGCCTTTTTGTTCGAGAATAGAATCTCTATAGAATATGGCTTTTTGGACGAACTATTGAAATAATGTATGCACCATTTAATTTTTCTGATTTAAAATTATGTATTTTAAGATAGTTTAAGTTGATTTGCTGATTATTTTACAAAAAAATTTCCGTGTTGCGAAATTTAGCTTTCAAAGTGGGGTAAGTTTTATATTACTTTACTACGTCTTGAAGAAAATTTGAATGCAAAAAAAACGAAAAGTTGATTTTCTTGGAAATTCATTGAGGAAAACATGAAAATTGTACTGGAAAATGTTTAAAATTATGTTAAATTTATTTTTCATGCTTAAATTATTCTTATTTCGAAAAAAATATAGATAAAACTCAAGATTTTGTAAAGTTTTTAAATTTCTCTTAGCGAAAATATCCTTTTTAGATTTTGGAAATTTTAAAAAGGAATAATAGAAGCAGCCAATAACACGGTCATGGCATTACCATAGAGGTATCAGGGTTTAAGTTTGAAAAATCGCATTGGAAAACAAATTTGGCACATCCTCACAGCCAACGCTCAATGGTGAACTGAAACTGAAACCGAAACCGAAATGACGTTACGGTTCAATTAAAAACAATGAAAATGTACTGCAGTAGGCTCAATGTGAACTGAAAATTTCGGTTGCGGTTCAATTAAATTTTATTTTAATTTTCGGTTTACGTTCGAACAAGGTATCCTATATTGTGTATATTTTTCTGAGTAGTAATTTGAAAAAGAAGAAGAAGATCAGTTTTGACATATCGTCACTCAAAATTTCATCTTTTACCAATCAAAGTCAATGTGCGAGATTTATTTTTATATTTAATGCCATTCAAAATAAATCACTTAATAACTACTAAGTGTTTTGACGGTCAAGGGTGAAGAGATTCAAGGCTTGTTTTCAAAACAACGGTTTCTAAGAACACTAATGTCAACAAAGTCGAAATTAAAAAATATAACATGGTAACACTAATTGCGATGCAATACGTTAAAAAAAGCAATTTTTTTTTTCATTAGAAATTTTACATCTGGCACTGTCTTCGCCGTGTTTTATCTCGTTTGTTCGTTTTTGTGGAGGTTTTTTTTTTGTGTGAGAAAGTTTTCATAAAATAGGAAAAAAAAAGTAAAAAAGAAAAAAAAAATATTGTTTAAGAAGTGGTGCAGTCAAAAGAATTTCTTTAAAATAAATTAGAATTTTTCTAAAGAAATAAGAAATTTTTAAAATATTAATAAAAACAATTATTTTGGTGTACGGTAAGTAAAATATTTTTTGTAAGTGAAAAAAAAATAACAAAGAATAAGGGAAACATAAAAAAAAAATAAATGTATATTTTGTCTGGGTGTGGTGTCAAGTGTTTTTTTTTTTAAGTACATAATGGCTTATGTTATTTCATGATTAGTTTGTAATTAATTCAATTTGTTTTATTACTCATTTTTTTTCTTTTTAAATTAGTTTTATTCTACAGAATTTATCGATTATTGATTTTTATTTAAGTAAGAAAAAAAAAAAGGCCAAAAGAAAAGAACAATTAATCTCTGTGTTCTATATTTACAATATTAGTTTACATAAAAAAAAAAAATTAAGTACCATTTTGTATAGCTTTATTATTATATACATACATAAATCCATAAATGCATACATGATATATTATCAGGTATCTACATAGGTAAGGTACTTCAATTTCAAACCATCTAAAAGAAGCAGCCACGCAAAGAATTCGGAATTGGATCCCAATCATGGCTGATGAATGCATTTTTTATTCAATTTATGTACATATATTCATTTTTTCTATTTCAAATTTTATTCAATGAAGAAGACTTAAAATTTGTTTAAAAGTAAATTTTATTATTCAAAATTAAATAGTTTTTAATTAAAAAATTAAAAATTTCCTTTAATATGAAATTTCTTATGAATTATTCATACTTTTTCTATGGAATTGATATGTTATATGTATATAAATATACATATGTACAAATATATGTATGTATACATATCGTATATGGATGCTCTTTAAAATACACACATAACTATAAATATATAATTTTATTATTGTATACATTTTTTTTTTCTAACCGTAACAACGATGTACCTGCATCTTTTTTTCTTCTCTTTTTTGAAAGGCGAATACCTACATGATTTTTCTTTTTATTTATTTTCTTTCTAGTCATGTTTCCAAAAAGATTTTTTTTTTCATTTTAAAAATACTTTAGAAAAATCTACACAAGCAATAAAAATCTCAGTATGACTTAAGAAGAATAAAAAAATTATAAAAAGAAATTTAATGTACCTACTATTTAAAAGTTTAAAAAAGTAAGAAGAAAAAAGAAAAATGTATAGGTACATAATTACAGAATTCCGGTCCGCTTTCAAATCTATTTGATGCACAAAAAAAATGCACTTTTATACCTACAAACAAAGAATTTAAAATAAAAAACACACACGCACACCTAAATTTCCAATTTGCAATTTAATAAATTTGATTTGAAAAAAAAAAAATTATATAAATGACCTACCTATACGTTTATAATATGTGTAAGCAATTTTATAAATTGTGATTAGATGCTTGCAATTAATTAAAATTTTTGAAAAACATAAAAAGCAAAAAAAAAAAAAATCCTTTGATATGTTTTTACTTTGTACTCAACATTTCTCTCATGATTGTTTTTAAACTTTTGATCCTTTATAGTATACATAAGTTTAAACCGAATAACATAGTTTCTCTTTAATTAAGATTAATTTTTAATTTACTTTTAAAATAATTTTTGAAAAAAAAGAAAAGAAAAAAAAAACGATTTTTGAGGTTCAAAGGATAATTATAATCACATTTTCATTCATATAAGACCTTTTGTTCAAGAATTGCATTTTTAGTAACTTCAATTACCAAGTACACATTAGGTAGTTGTAACAACCGTCGCAAACCAGTTTAAAAACCTGTTTTCACAACTGCTCAAATTACATCTGAAGGTGGCACGACCAGTTGTAACGAGAATGTGAGTGTCTGCATCTTCGAAAACGTCAGATGATCGTCAATTGACGAAATTCAGCAATAAAACGTTTTAAGCTAAATATTGTCAATTGACGATCATTTGACGTTCTCGAAATCGCACTGTATTACAACCGTGAAGCTAAAATTGTTTTAGACGATTCTTATTATACCATAGTTGGAGAAAATTATACCATTATCGTTACAACCACCACCTTTTGTGTACTTGATGAATGTCTTGATTTTTTGAATCCCTATGTGCCCTATGTGTACGTCACAATTTACAAGAAGGTAAATTATTAGGAGCTCTAGTACTGGCATATCGACCTGTAAAGATTTTTTTTTGTGTACCGCATGTTCACAAAATAAACTAATTTTTATGTTACAATAGTTTCGTAGACTCTTAATTTCCGGGAATTGATGTTTTTCTCGTTTTTATTTCTAGTTTAGACTTTATGTTTAACTAAAATATATAATTTTCAAATAATTTTATTTATTTTTAGGTGGTAAATAGTTCGCCGTAATTACCATCATGAGTTATCAGCTGCCTCCGCAAAATCGGACTAGTAAGTATATTTTTGGTGTATTTTATGTAAATTTATTATTTTTTCACTTCCATTTTTTTTTTTAAATTTGAAAAAGAAAACTTAGAAAATATATGAAAAATTTTCGAAAGTAAAATATATTGTAATTTCAGAATGTAAAAATGAAAAAAAGTAAACCAAAAAAAAGGAAGGTGTAGGTTATGGAGTTAGATTTGAAATATTTGTCGTAGAATGAGTGTACTTTTAATTCTAGAATATTTTGATCCAAACAAAATTAACAAGAAGTCGTCATACATACCCTGCTTCTAATTTGAACTCACTCAGTAGCTTAAAAGATTTTTCAGTGCTCTAGAACCACCTTTCAATGGCATTGATTTATTCTAATTCTTCACCTTTCTAAAGCATTTATAGGACATTGAGTTTTTTTTTTTAATAAGACTCCAAATTCTAAAAGTTTAATGGAGGCATAATTATCGTGTCACACTTCTTAAATATCATAGCTTTGATTTTTTCTTTGTAAAATGAAAATCATTGAAAAATTAACCAAACATTTTTAAAAATTTAATACCTACATAGTAATTTGAAAAAACCTTATTCCTTTATTTGATTGCTCATTATCTCTCACATTAAAAAAATCTAAACAAGATCCTTATTAAATATAAAAGGACAATCATGCTCATGTAATTTACATTGATATCATCTATGCTACGTATTGAAAAAAAAAAAAAAAATCATAATTTATAATTCCTTTGATCTTTTGAAGAATCTCTCAATTTAATTAAATCAAATTAATACTTTTATAAAATTTTATTATATAAAAAATTCATTCGATTTTCAATAAAATGGTAATAAATGTACATCAATAATTCTACCGTAAAACAAAAAAAAAAATTCTAATTATGTATTTCATACTCTTGAATATTTATTTATTTCTAAATAAGACGAAAAACAAAAAAAAAAAAAAAGAAAATACCAAGTTAAGTATTTGCAAAAGATAAAAAAAGGAATATGCATAATATTTATTATTCTTTTGAGAAACAACAAAAACAAAAATGTATACCAAATCTAAAATCAATTGCAGTAATGTAAAATATATTCTCTGATTTTATGATGCATTTTATAATCCTTTTTTTGATTTTTTTTTCTTGTTTTTATTTTTAATGTGTTCGTTTAATTCATGCAGAATCACTGATAATTCACTCTTATAGTACCTATATATATTTGTATTATTATTTTTTTTTACTGTTTTTACTGAAAACTTTGGTATAATATAGTAGTATTGTAAAACATGGAACAAAGTGCAATTTTAATGCAGAATTTTATTTGTTGCTGTTATGTGTATGTAGTATGAAAAAATTCTTTTTGCCACAAGGCTCTCGAATATGCTAAAGGCGCAAAAGATGGTTTATATAACATATATATACATTTCAAAAGATTTTTATTCCCTTTTACTATAAAAAACTTGAAATTTTTGTATAAAAATAAAATGAAGTATATTATGTGTGTTCACATATATATTTTTTTTTACCCCTTTTGGAATAAGTTTTCCTTTTGTAATGTCATACATATTTCTTTTTTTTTTTTTTTTGCCTTTATTTTATGTATTTTTTTTTCCCTTTATTCTTAAGCATATTTTTTTTTTATTTTTATTTCGTCAGTATTAATATGTAAATATATGAAAAATATGAGAAATAATCTTTGTAAAAAATTATTTATTTTTTATTTTCTTTTTTGATAATATTACGTTTTGTTTTGTTTTATATATCAATAAATTTTTTACCTCATTTATTATTGTTATTGTACTGTTGTACTCGTATATAAAAACAAAAAGAAATTTAATACAGTCTTATTCTGATATTTTTAAAAAGAGAAGAAGAAAAAAAAAATGTATCAAAGTAAAATTCCTTGTTAATGCAAATCTCACATACATATGTGATTTTTAAGTGATTTTTTTTTCTTTCTTTCAAATAGTTCTTTCGAATATCAAATTTCAGATACTTTTTTTTCATTCTTTTCTCTATAAATGATTTGTTTTTTTCTGCATAATAATATTCTTTTTATTTATAAATAAAGGATCATTTTCATATGTATGAGGATTATGAGTAATGATGTGTGTATGTAGAGTATATTTACAGGTATTTTTAAGCTTTTATTTGATCAAATTTCTGTAATAATTATGAAAAATGATAATGATGATAAAAGTATGAATTGTTGTTTTAAGTAATACAAGTGCTTTTACATTTGAATAATGTAGATTATTCTTCTTTTATGAAAAAAAAAAATTTATAAAAAGGATTATTTCTTTGATTTAAAATACATTTCATATAAAAAAATATATTACAAAAGAATATCAAAGATGAAAAAAAAAACAATGATTAGTTCAATCAAAATGAATAAAATATTTTAGAAAAACATAATTCCTTTTTTTTTCTGACTGAATTTTCCATTTTTTTAAAAAAAGAATTTTCAAATATTTTTCAAGAAGATTTTAGAAGCTCAAGATTTTTTTTTTGCTACCGAGATATATTTTAATGGAAAGTGTAAAATTTGGGGCTTGGTATTATATACTAAATCTTCGTATATTCGATGTAATAAATTTTACTTTCGCCATTTTTAAAATAGATACCGCCCTCATTTTCCTTTTTTTTCCTGAACAAATCAAATTTTATCATTTTTTCAGATATATAGTGGATTACTGGCTTGTGATTGTGATATGAGTTGTAAAATTGGAGGTCTTAGCTTCAACTTCTTCTTTATTTTAAATTTTCATTTCATCAATTTCAATTGAGATTTCTTAGTAATCCATATAGTTTGTATTCTATGTAAAACTATGGGGACTATAGCTACGGTGACCATCCGTCCTGTATTTAGGAGGACAGTACTGTATTTTATCAAGTTGTCCTGGGTAATTTTTTTTAAAATACAGGACAGAACATTGTCCTGTTTTTTCAAACTTGTCCTGTATTTGTCTCTTATTTTGCTTACGCGTTAAAAATCATCTTCCTTGTGATCACTGCCTTATAATTTTTAAAATTATTGTGAACTTTAATTCATAATTAACAAAAGAGTGGATGAAAATATTTTCTCAGTTTGGTGAAAAATTAATTCCGCATAAAAATATTTTAGCGTTAGTTGAATTTATTTCATGTCTTCCAGCTTCGAATGCTCCCACTGAAGAAGTCTTTTCATTAATGAATGAACTGAAAAATCTCAATTGCAAATAGAAACCGTAAAATCTCTTTTAATAACAAAACATAATTTTAAAATGAGTTGTACTGAATTTAAAGATTTTTTGTCAAAACAAGATGTAATCATTTTGAATCGAATTCATTAGTCAGAAAAATATCAAAGATATGAAATCGAAAAGACATTGTCAGAGTCACGACTTGTATGTTGTATCACAGGGCACTGGTCAATAAGGGACCACTCAGAAAATTCTTTAATGTCAGCTGCTATCAGCTGCAGAGAGAGTAACAAGAGAAAAACTCTAAGGGGTCATTTACATTTGCGATTTATTCCTGAAGTTTTCTGTCGTAAAGATTATTCATGGCATTTTCAAAATATTCATGAAAGAAATTCACTTTCCAGTGTAAACAGTAGTGCAAAAAAATTTAAGTTTATATCGTGAACTTTTTCTATCATAGAACTATCATGAATATTTTACTATTTATTTTACTATATTTCACGAAATATTTGATGTAATGTAAACGCACACGACATTTTCTTCGCGACAGTTTTTTATATAAATTTATTCACAGAAGAAATGTCAATTGCCGACTGTCGTCGTGTAAACGAAACTGAAAGGAATATTTTTATTCACGACAGAAAACCTCAGTAATAAATCGCAAATGTAAATGACCCCTAACGTTTTATCTGCAACTGTCCAAGATTTCCCAGCGTAAGTTACCGGACTTAAGATACATATATGTATGTATTATGTTTAACATGATGGTTATTTGTTACATTCTTGAAATTATTGTTGTATTATATTATAACGGTACTCTTGGTATTAATTGGTTTTCTAGAAATGTCTCCACTTTTAAATTTGAAAACTTCAGAAACTTTAAGAATTAAAATTAACTATACAATAAAGGAATAAAGGGAAAAAGTGGGTTTTGAGGGTGAAAATATTTTCTGATTTGAAAGAATCATTAGGCATTCTCTTTAAATATTTTCAAAAATATCATTGACATTGATTTAAAAATAAATTTAAAAGAAGAATTAATGAGCAATATTTCTTTAGTCCCAGTTAACAGTTATTTTTAAAGATATACTTATCCCGATTATTGTCTTATACTAGAATTCACATAAAATATTAAATTTCAATATTATTTTATTTTAAACAATTTAAAATAAAATAAAAAATTGTAATAATGACAAAAATGAAATCTGTTAAAAAAATAACTTTTTAATTACATTTGGAAAAAAAAAACATTAAGATTAAAAAAATAGAAAAAAGCTTAATTACTATAATGCATATGACGTTTTCTTTAAAAGGCAGTGAGAGAAAAAAAAACCTAAAAGTTGGAAATAAAAAAAAAACAAAGGGATATCATCAAGACAGCAGGCCGACATTTATAATAAAAATATGAAAGAGAAATCTAGCAACAGAAAACAACAAGCTAAAATATTTTGTTGTGTCGTCGTTATATGTTTTATTTTTTTTTTACTCTACATTATAACTCTAAGTACTGCTACAGCTACTGGTACTGATTATTATTTTTTATTATAGATCTTGGTGGTGCTCTGGAAAATAATCTTTAATATATACAATATACACAATATATATTTTTATTTTTTTCATACTTGAAAGGAAAAATCAGAAAATTGCAATTGTTTAAGGAGGGGAATGATGAAAAAGAAGTACAAAAAAAAAAAATCATATATATTATGAGCATAATATAGTCATTTATAATAAATAAATGATATATGTACACATATGTGTTTTTTCTTCATTATTATTACTTTTTTTTTCTCTTCATCTTCTTCTTATGAATGTGGTATTTTGGTCGATGATTATAATGTTTGAAATATTTCACTAAATTACATATATGTAGTACTTTTATTATTCTTAGTTTTATACATATGAATGACAACACACAAACACATTTAATATTACAGAATAAAAGTTCATGGATAATAATAATAGTTAAAGATCTGTAAGATTCCTGATGACATAGGATGAAAAATGAAAATTTATATTGTAACTCAGAGATTTTCTTATTAAAATGTCACAAAGATGATTTTTTCTATTCTATAAATTTCTGAATTAATTATAATCGTCAATGTGATGATATTGAATGAATTATTATTAAATATGAAATTTTATTAGAAATAACAAAATTTATGTACCTAGTATAATTGGCTTCGTTAAAATTGAAATTTCTGTACAATACAATTTTCATTAACATATTTTGGGGGTTTTTTCTTCTTGTTATCGTTATAATTATTTATGTATATGTTAATGATGCAATTAACATGGAAAATTTAGCGTGTAAATGTAGAGGGTCATTAAAACTGACAAACACAAGTTGTATGTAAAGAATATTAACGAAAATTTCGTTTATTATCATCAGCTCTACAGTCCGTTGTAAGCCCTGTTTTGCTACAAGATTTCATTTTGATCTGTCCAGTGTCCTTTAAATCGTTTTTGATGTCGTCTATCCATCTCTTGTCCTAGGCCTTCCCGACTTTCTCTTATTTTCTGGAGCTTGTGGCATTATTTTCTTCATGAGGTTACTTATCTTTTATTCTCAAACCGTATCCTAGACACTAAAGTCGACTTATTTTGATACTTTTAATAATATCAATGTCATTGTACTTTTCATACAATTCATTCTTTGCATCTGACTCTCCATGTACCTTCTTTTTCTACTGGACCGAAATTTTTTCTGAGAATTCGAATTTCATTCAGTGGCTTGTATCCAAGAGAGACTAAATTTTTTATAACTCACTCTCATATTGAGGGGTTCTATTTTATCAATAAGAAAAAAATGCTCTTTCTGAGTTAATAAATTGTTCTTAATTAATTTGGTACAACAGATCTGGGATGAAAGCATGTCAGTTGTTCCAATCGAACTATTAACAATAGCTGAATTGACTGTTTAATAATTGCTGAATCGATTACAACAATTTCTTCCACCCTAAAATTTACCATAACTTCACAAAAAAACAATTCAAAATCATTAATTTACATGATCTTATAGTCCAAAATCAATTAATGGCACCATTTCAGGAAATAATACCCATTAGCAACACCAGATCAAAATCCACATGAAACAGTAATTTTGCAAAAGATGCTCTGGATTGGATACTTTTGTGTAGCCAACAACTCTTTGAAGTAACCCTCTAGACATACACTATAACAGTCAGTGTTTTTTTTTCAACAGAAATTCTTGCAGTACAAGAAAATTTAAGCAAAATGTACACCAACAACTAACTATGTATCTACTTTCTTCCTCGTAATATTCTCGCTTATTTTTTACTTCATTTCCTTCTTCATGTTCCAATACTGTGCTAAAGTAAAAGAATATCTAAAAAAAAAAAATTTGCACTTCAAGTAATAAAAAAATTGTAAAAAAAAAAATTAATCATTTTTTTTCCTTCGTTAACGTTCTATATTTTTGAGTGATATACAATCGAAACTAACAAAAATCCATCTCTTCATAAGAAAACATTCACAATTCTATTCATCAGCAGAAACAAGAAAAGAAAAAAAAGGATTGTGCTTTTGACAGGAACTACTTTAAATTGAAATTTGAAAAAAAAAGATGATATTTTAAATTGCTATGGTAGTCTTCATTCTATTCAAAGGATATCCATCAAATACACAAAATTAATTTTTCGTTTCTTTATTCCTTTTTTTTTTTTTTGTTTTTTAAATATTTCTTATTTTTTTCCTTTAGAGACGGTTTATGGATTAATATTTTCAGGTCAAAATTAAAATTAAGAAAGAAAAAAAACTTGTAAAAAAACTGTAAATTAATTAGAAAAAATTCAAATTTATAAAATTATTGGCATATTCTTTTAAAAAAATATCATTATTTATTTAATTTTACACTTTTATTTATTTAATTTTACACTTTTTCCTTAAGTTTTTCGTTGTAAAAATTCTTTATTCTCATATAAAAAATCATATTTTACATCATCGTTACATTTTTTTTTTTTAAATGAAATTTATCTGAATTTAAAAAGGAGTTACATATATATTCATATGTAAATTTATTCTTTATTGTGTTTTTTAAATAGAACGCATGCTCTTTATCCCCAAAAATATTTTCAGATATAACGCTTCAATGCATTTAAATTTTAAAAATACAAAACAGTTTATTGAAAAGAATTGCGGTGACTTATGTATTTCATATATTATGTACGTACGTGTAATACGGTATTTAAGGATAAAATTTTAGTCAGACGAAAATAAAAAGGAGTAAAGAAAAAATATACATATAACATAATCATCGTAAATTGATTTTATTGTTGTAATTTCGAAAATTGAGTTTTATTAACCGATAAAAAATTTATTACAAAACACACAAAAAAGGAGTGAATAATTAAATTTAGTTTTTTTTTTCTGGTTGGAAAGTGATTTTCCGAATAATTTAATCGTTTAAGAAATTTTGAAAAAAGAAAAAAAAATAGATTAAACACTTTTTTTTTTCTCTTCCATTTTTAAGACAAAAGTGAATGTGAAAAATTAATAAAAAATTGTTTTCCCACCCCACAAAAAAAAAAGGAATAAAATAAATAAATATTCTATAAATTATTGTTTTTTTATATTTTTGTTATTGTTTCAGTGCCTCATAATCAATATAATCCACCAGATTTGCCTATGGTGTCTGCAAAAGAGCAGACACTCATGTGGCAACAAAATTCATATTTGGGTGATTCTGGTATCCATTCTGGTGCCGTAACCCAAGTACCATCATTAAGTGGTAAAGAAGATGATGAAATGGATGGTGATCCATTAATGTTTGATTTAGATCAAGGTTTTCCACAAAATTTTACTCAAGATCAAGTTGATGATATGAATCAACAATTAAGTCAGACACGTTCACAACGTGTACGTGCTGCTATGTTTCCAGAAACATTAGAAGAAGGTATTGAAATACCATCAACACAATTTGATCCACAACAACCAACAGCTGTACAACGTTTATCTGAACCATCACAAATGTTAAAACATGCTGTTGTTAATTTAATTAATTATCAAGATGATGCTGAATTAGCAACACGTGCAATACCCGAATTAATAAAATTATTAAATGATGAAGATCAAGTTGTTGTATCACAAGCTGCTATGATGGTACATCAATTATCAAAGAAAGAAGCATCAAGACATGCAATTATGAATAGTCCACAAATGGTTGCTGCATTAGTTCGTGCAATATCGAACAGTAATGATTTGGAAACGACTAAAGGTGCTGTCGGTACACTTCATAATTTATCACATCATCGTCAAGGTTTATTGGCAATATTTAAAAGTGGTGGTATACCAGCATTAGTTAAACTTTTATCATCACCAGTTGAATCAGTTTTGTTTTATGCAATAACAACATTACATAATTTATTATTACATCAGGATGGTTCAAAAATGGCAGTACGTTTAGCTGGAGGATTACAAAAAATGGTTACATTATTACAACGTAACAATGTTAAATTTTTGGCTATTGTTACAGATTGTTTACAAATTTTGGCATATGGTAATCAAGAGAGTAAACTAATTATATTGGCATCTGGTGGACCAATTGAATTAGTACGTATTATGCGTTCATATGATTATGAAAAACTTTTATGGACCACTTCACGTGTTTTAAAAGTATTATCAGTTTGTTCAAGTAATAAACCAGCAATTGTTGATGCTGGTGGTATGCAAGCACTTGCTATGCATTTAGGAAATCCATCACAACGTTTGGTTCAAAATTGTTTATGGACATTACGTAATTTATCAGATGCAGCAACAAAAGTTGAAGGACTTGAAGGTTTACTTCAAAGTTTAGTACAAGTTCTAGCATCGACTGATGTTAATGTTGTAACATGTGCTGCCGGAATATTATCAAATTTAACATGTAACAATCAACGTAATAAGGGTACAGTTTGTCAAGTTGGTGGTGTTGATGCATTGGTACGAACAATTATAAATGCTGGTGATCGTGAAGAGATAACAGAACCAGCTGTTTGTGCATTACGTCATTTAACATCACGTCATGTTGAATCAGAAATGGCACAAAATGCAGTACGTCTTAATTATGGATTATCAGTTATTGTTAAATTATTACATCCACCATCACGTTGGCCATTAATTAAGGCTGTTATCGGATTAATTCGTAATTTGGCATTATGTCCAGCAAATCATGCACCATTACGAGAACACGGTGCTATACATCATTTGGTTAGATTATTAATGAGAGCCTTCCAGGATACAGAAAGAGTATGTTTGTTTGTTTGTTTTTCTTTGTATTTTGAAAATGATCGTTGTATTTATGAATCTTTATTTATTTATTTATTTTTTTTTATTTTTTCTCAAAAAACAGCAAAGATCATCAGTTGCAAGTACCGGTTCTCAACAGCCAAGTGCATATGCAGATGGTGTGCGTATGGAAGAAATCGTTGAGGGTACTGTTGGGGCATTGCATATATTGGCAAGAGAATCACATAACAGAACTCTTATACGTCAACAGCAAGTCATTCCGATATTTGTACGTTTGTTATTCAACGAAATCGAAAATATTCAGGTAAATTAAATTTGAAAAAAGAAAAGAAATCCGTTTTCAAATTACAATTTTATAAAAATTAATTAATTATTTCCTTTTTATTTCTTTTGTGTTGTGTTTGTTTTTTTTTAAATAAAAAATAATAGCGTGTTGCTGCAGGAGTATTATGTGAATTGGCAGCTGATAAAGAAGGAGCTGAAATAATTGAACAAGAAGGAGCAACTGGTCCTTTAACAGATTTATTACATTCTAGAAATGAAGGTGTTGCAACATATGCAGCAGCTGTTCTATTCCGTATGAGCGAAGATAAACCGCAAGATTATAAAAAACGTTTATCTATAGAATTGACAAATTCATTGCTAAGAGAAGATAATAATATATGGGGTAATGCAGATTTGGGAATGGGACCGGATTTACAGGTAATTTATTAGTAATTATTTTTTGTTATATTTTTTTTCTTTTTTTCATTTTTCATTATTTATTCATTTTCATAATATTCTATTCAATTTAGATGTACTCTTTATAATTATTTAGTATATACATATAAAGAAAATGTACATATAAATATATTTTTAAGTATTTTTTCATTTTCTTTTTGATGTGAAAGAAGTGTGATTTTTCTTTATGATTTTGCGTGTGTCAGAAATGTGTTTTGTTTTGTGTTAGGTTAAATATTATTATATATTTTTTATATGTCCTTATTGAAGAGAGATTTTATCGTATGTATATTGAAAGTAAGAAAGTTATTAGGGAATTTAAAAAAATAAAACAAAAATAATAATAGTAAAAAAGAAAAAACGAAAAAGAATAAAATAAATTCAACAGCAACGATATGTGAGATATTAAAAAAAAGGTATGATGAAATAATATATTTGAGAGAACAGAATGTATGGAAAGAGAGATTCAATATTTTTAAAATGATCAACAACAGCAAAAAAAAAAAATATGATACGAATTGGATTATTTTCGAATAATTTTAGTGCACAAAATCACTATGTTTTTTGTTTATAATTTTTGAAAGTATTTTATTTTTTCGTCGTTATTTTCATTGGTAAAAATTAAATTATGTAAAATAATAATTAATATTCAAATAAATAATATTGTACTCACACATACGAACTGTTCTTTGCAATTTTAAATATTCATAAAAATCATAATACACATTTTTTTTTTTTTTTAAATGTATATAATTGTTATTTCTGTTTTATGTTCATCTATTTTGTTTTTTTATTTTGTTTAGTGTTTTACAAAACAAACAAGTATACATTTTAAAAAGTGAAAATATTTTTTGCTTCCGAAAAGAAAAAAATTATTCATCATAATTCAAATAAAATTTGAAATATCTTTATCGAATTTTCATTGAAATTACCTCCACTGGTCGTTATTGTTGCATTTTGTGTCAATGGAAAATCGAAAATGAGGCTTTACTGATCTTAAGTTGTCTGTTATCAATTGGTTTTGAAGTAACTGAAGTCAGAAGTGTGACAACGTTATTTTGAATCAATCAAACCATAATGAGCTGTAGTCAGCTCAAGTCAAATAATACGGTTACCATGCTAACTTGAGTAACTTTCATTAACTTTACTTGAGTGACTTAAAGCCAAATTTGGTTAGGTATTTACATAATTTTATTGTTTCGAAATTCTCATATATGTATGTATACAAGTTTCGAAGACAGTTTCGTTAAACTTTTTCATACAGTTTTTCTTTTTTAAAGTACGTTAAATTTAATCCGAACGACACAACTTGCGTCGCCATTTTAATTTTTTTGTATAGAGCGGATTCATTTTTCGGTTATCCAGATTGAAAAGTAAAATTAGAGTCTATTTGTTGACGCTAGAATGGCTTACAATACGCTGGGATTGTATGTAATTTAACGAGAAAAGAAATGCAGCAGATAACGTTTCAAATCAAATTTTAAACGATATGTAAATTCGAAAAACTTAAAAACTTCTCAATAAAGACAATCTTCTAATCATTTTTAATTCATCTTCTTCCACTTTTTCCTAAAAAAAAAAATAGTATTATTTTGTACAAGTAAAAGGACCTTCGAAGAAAACTCACCTCTTGAAGTTTTTCGAAAATGAAAAATGTTCAACTTTTTAATTAGTTATTTTTTTTTTTTTTTTGGGAGAAATTTGAGAAAGTGTATTATATTTTTTTGGAGAAATTTTAAATGTATACTTGTTTAAAAATTTACACAATATATACATACATGTGTGTGTGTTTTTTTTAATGTTTTTATTTATCACTTTTTAATACTAAATTTATCAAAATATATTTGTACTTTGTTTTTTGTTTCGTTTACAATTTTTTTTTTTTTTTTTTGATTTTTGTTTTAAGAATACAACAAAAAAATATTTTCAAATTGGTGATAGGGGGTATTAGCCAAAAAGTTCATTTCAATTTATTTAGATTTAAGTTTAATGTTTAAGTTTAGTTTAGTTTTAATGATGAAAAAAAATTAAATCTATAGCTATTTCTATTTTTCTTTTTTTTTTTTTTTTTACATTTTATTAATTTTTTTTTATTTTATTTTTATTTTCATTTTTGTTTGTTTTTTTTTTTTATCTCTCTTTTCATTTTTATTTTTTCGTTAATTTGTTTCGAAAAAAAAAAAAACATCATAAATTTGTTGAAAAACAAAAAAACAAAAAACAAAAAAAAAACCATAAAAAATAGGATATGCTTGGTCCAGAACAAGCATATGAAGGCTTATACGGGCAAGGCCCTCCAAGTGTTCATTCACACGGTGGACGAGCATTTCAACAAGGTATGTACAAATAAATTGCATGATATTTTTCGTAATTTAAAAAAAAAAAATAATTGTTTTTTTTTCTTCCACAAATATTAAAAAAATTTTTTTTTTTTGGTCTTGCTTAATTTTTTTTTATAATCAATTACAAAAAAAAAATTATAAATATGAGGAGCCGTTCATAAGCCAAATCGATTTATTCCACTTTTGGAGATTTTTTTAATGTTTTAGTTCCAGAACTTGATTAATTTTTTTAAAGTTTTTCCATATTCAAAATAATTTAAGTTGTAATGATAAAGTGTTGATTGACGTTGACGGTTTTTGGAAAGCTTCTGAAGACCCAATTAGTACTGAGAGTGTCGTTTTGCTATACATAAAGCGTTAAACTCATCATAACTAATTTATTGCAGGAGCTACTTTATTACTTTTCTGTACTTTTCCCAATGTCGAGTTAATCGATTTGGCATATGAACGGCTCATATATTCATTTAAATTCATTATTCACAATATTTTCTTTTAACACGAATGTTGAATTTTTTTTTTATATAAAAAACAAATTTTGCAACATAAAAAAAAAATGAAATAAGGATTAAATACAAAAATACATTGAACATCGACGCACTTCTACTAATAAATTAAAAAAAAAAAATAAATAAATAATATAACTAACGTTATTTTTAATGCACATTTTATTTATTTTATTTTATTTTTTTTTGAAGATGGTTTGTATGATGATGGATTAAATGCTGATGATCATTGCATTCTTAATCCAATATTGGATAATGATATGATGTAATAGTAGAAATTCATTTAGCTACCTACACAAAAACATAAAAGATACAACAAAATAATAATAATTTATGGAATGATATTGAATTTTATTATTTTTATTTATTAATTTTTTTTTTTTGATCGAATTTAATTTTTAAAATGTGATGAGACCATGATGATGATGATGATTAATAATTTATTATCTAGTGTGTATTGATATAAAATACATAATAATTCTTTCTGAATTAATTAACAATATAAATGACGCATGTAAAACACCTATCTATCTACTTACAACATTTTTACACAACTTTCTTTCAACTCTTTTAATACTTATTCTTCTAATTCTATCTTCGTGTAAGAACAAAAACAAACAACAACAAAAAAAATAACACAAATGAAAAAAAAAAAATCTTTCATATACATTTTAATTTTATGACCAGTTTTACACAACTTCTTTTTCTAAATAAGGTATTTCAAAATAAAAAAAAATAAAAAAATTTATAAGTAAAAATTTAGCTAAAAGGATTGTAAATTTTCTTTTTGGTTTTGTAGAATTTATTTGGTAAATTGGCTTAATTGTACGTACGGTGGTCCGTATATTTTTTGTTTAATTTTAATTCTAGTAATTAGGTATTTGGTGTTAATGCTGTTAAGAATTGTACGTTACTTTACTTTATACGCAAATTTTAAATTTTCTCTGATCCTTTTTGTCAGGACGTATAGTATTTTTCTTTTTGGAAGTCAGTATTGTGCTTATGGAGGCAGTACCCGATGAGTTTTTTGCCTTGGTAATATTTAATTTAAAAGATTTCCCTCAATTGAAATTGAGATCTGAATACCCCACACGTGTGTATTGATTTATTCAAACAATTTGAGAAAGAATATAGAAAAGTATGCCTATCTTGCCTGTACTGACATCCAAAAAGAAAAATAGTATAGACGATGTAAAACAACGCAGGGGCGCAGCAGTATTACATTTGATGTTAATGCTGTTAAGCGTTGAACTTTACTTTACTGTGTACGTTTACAAATTTAAAGTTTTCTAGTCCTTTTTGTCAGGACGTTGACACTGTAAAATTTAACACGACGGCCCAGCAGTATCAAGAAAAAAGTAAAATAACGTATAAGATGCAATCTAGTAAAATGATTAGTTGTTAATTTTTTATTTTATTGTTCTTTTAGTGATTCTTTACAAAAATTGTTTTCTAGATTTTTATCACACTACATTCCCTCACACTTTAATTATTTCAAAAATAAACTGTATTAGTTTTGTAACCTTTTTTATATTAAGTATTTTCTTCCCCTGTTGTTTGTTACTTCACAGACATAACAAAAATGGAACTTGCTAGATTTTTTCCTCTTTAAAAAAATAAAGACCCACTCCCACCCCCATTTTTTCTTTGGAATTCATATTAATTAATTTTATACTACTTTTGAGAAAAAAACATTAACAAATTCTTTTCTTTTCTTTTTCTTTTTTTGTAATATTTTCTTTATTTTTAGCTAAGCCAGCCTAACATATATCATCACTAAATCGTAAATCTAAAGTTTGCTCATCAGATATTTGAGGATATAATAATTTAAAAAAAAAAAAATAAATAAATAACAAAAAAGACAGATTCAAAAAAAAAATACACATAAAATTAAAAAAAGAAAAAAAAAAATACTATCGTTCTTACTACCGTAGAAGAAAAAAAAATTATCTAGATTTAAGATTTTCAACAAAGCAAAAAACCAAAAAAACCAAAAAACATTTTCTTTTCTCTATAAATTTAACTGCATCTAGAGCTTCAATTAAAATAAATTACATAATTAATAAAATAAAAAATAATAATAATAACGAACAGGCAAAACAATAGGTGAATAAATTTAATATGTTCTTCTTTTTTTTTTTTTCAATTTAAAGAAAAAAGCTTGTATTTGATTTTAAAGATTTGACTAGCTGCTGCTGTTGCTTTTACTAATTTTAATATTGCATGTGTGTGTGTTTTTTCTCTTCTAAATTTTTCCTACTTTTAGAAACTATTTCTTTTTCTAAAAAAAATAATTGTTTAACCCTTTTTTTTTCCTTGCTTCTGCAAATTTTCAGTTGTTTTTAGCATGCGTTGCGTTGCTAATTAATTTAAATTAATAATTTCATCTTTTCCTTCTACTTTTTTTTTTTGAATAAATGAGAAATTTTGTTGTTGAAAATTTTAATTTATCATTTCTTCGTTTGATTTGCAAAAAAAAAAAAATCGATTTGTAAAAATTAATTGAAAAAAAAGAAATTAAATAGATGTGCGTTATTCCCTTAATTAGGTTGTTTTTTTTTTCGTTTAGAAAATGTGAATTATTCTGATTTGTTTTTTTTTTTATTGAAAGCTTTCAATGTATTTTAAGGATAATTAAGAAGTAATGAGAAAAAATTTAGGGAGGAAAGGTTCTTTTGAAGACCTTGTAAATGTCGGTAATTGGCAATTATTTCTTGAATATCGTAAAAAAAATGATCTGAGAAATATAGGGATGTCATTTTATTGAATTGAATTAGCTAGTCGTTTTAAAAAAAAATTGAAACAAAAGTTACATGTTTCCAGCTCTGATTACGCAATTAGAATACTTACGAGATTTACGAGATTTCGAAAATTTATGCATTTATAATTGAAATTTAGAAATAAAAATGAATTTTCTTGTTACTTTTTAGTATCCTGAAACCAAATAGAATTTAAAAACAAAATAAAAAAGCATTTTTATCGCTTCATTTTATTTCATAGAAGAAAAAAAAAGTGTAAGCATGACTACCAAAAACAAAAAAAAACATTTTATTTGTTAGTTTTTGCTTTAAATTTACTTTTAAAGAAAAATTAAAATTTATAAATTAATAATGCTCTCTTTTTTTTGTTTTTTCTTAAATAAATAAAATTTTTCACAGGATATGATACATTACCGATAGATTCAATGCAGGGTCTCGAAATTGGAAGTGCTAATGGTGGTGGTGGTGGTAATGGTGGAGGCGGTAGCGGTAATGGTGGTAATGGACCGCCAAGTGGAGCTCCACAATCACCATATGCAATGGATATGGATGTCGGTGAAATTGGTGCCGGCGAATTAAATTTTGATTTAGATGCAATGCCAACACCACCTAATGATAATAATAATTTAGCAGCTTGGTATGATACTGACTGTTAAAAATATAAAAATTTCTTTTTTTTTTTTTTTCTATTTTTGTTTTATCAAAAAAACAAACAAACAATATGTTCAATTTTATCAAATATATCGTACATATATATTTTTTTTTCTTTTATTTTTTAATCAAAATAAAAACATTTAAAAAAAAAAAAACAAAAAAAGATAAGTAAAATGTATTCAAAGAGAAAAAAACAAAAACAAAACAACAACAAAAAAACCCATTAATTATATATCAGCAAAATCAAATTTAAGAGAATGTAGTTTTTAAGAATTTATAGTATGTATACTTAAGAATGATATATACAATTATATTATGTAATCGATTTCTTTTAATGAAAAATGTCGATGTTCTTTTTTTAAAAAAAATAAATTAAACATTTTCTTTTTAAATATATAATTTATTGTGTGTGTGTGGTTTTTTGTTTTGTCCCTATTTAATTTAGGATTTCAGTTGAATTATTAAAGGTTTTTGTTCGTGATTGATGAATCATTTATACCATAAATTATTGATTATAAAAATGTTTACCATACATAAATAGATATTGTAGAATAATAAATTGAAAATTTAAGGGTTATTCCGAAAGTTGTCAACGAAAAGAGTCCTTGAAAGAAAAATTAAATGGTTTGAGATAAAAAAATGATTGTATAGAACAAGAACTCATATAAAACATTTACAAGGCTAATTTTAAAGGTTCTAACGCATGGAGCAGGAATTTTGATAATGATGAAGATGTATGGAAACCATCTTTGAGTTCTTGAATGAGAAGTCCTTAGAAAAATATGGTAAGTCACTGCATGTCAAATAATACAATCAACCCTCCTATGACGCAATTTCTACCGCATTACATGGAACCGTGCTATGAGAAAATCACGTTATAGGAGGATTGTCGTAAAAGAATCAAAACATAAAAAAAGGAATCTAATTCAGAATCAGTTCCATATTATATTTCTGTTTTTGCATGCAAATCTCATACACAAAGCTTTCAACGAAGTTGAAGTTGTTATATGGATTCATCATATGGTGTGATATTCAACTCAATGTTGAATTCTGAAACGCAACCATAGTGATGCAAAGTAAAATCACCATGAAAAGTTTTTGTCAGTTTAAAATTGCTACAGTGCACGTTACACAATTTCTGAATATAGATGCATCTTCGAAAACGTCAGATGATCGTCAATTGATGAAATTCAGCAATTTAAAGTTTGAAGCTGAATTCTATTAAATGACGATTATTTGACGTTTTCGAAGATGTACTAGCTTACCAGTCACACATTTTGTCACTGTAAAATTTTTATAAAAATGTCTAAAAATGCTTCTCTGACCAACGTTGATTGTCCTAAAACGATTATGTTAGATATTCAGAGGATGATGAATGATGATATACCTTAGTTCTGATTCTAAGAGTAAAAATGAGTGCATTGAGTCAATTGACGACATTTAGCTTAAAACGTTGCATTGCTGAATTTCGTCAATTGACCATCATCTGACGTTTTCGAAGATGCAGTGGCACCCATGTTGCCAAAGAATGCTCCTTTCTTTCCTTCTACAGAAAAATAAATTGAAACAACATTTCACGAAAGTTAGAAGACTTCACAAACATTTTTGTCACCCGATCAAATCAACAATGTGCCAAATGCACTCATCACATCCTGTAATGATCTGAAATTTCTGTTTCGATTAAAAACTCCATTTTTGAAATATATAAAAAAAGCATTTATTTCACATAAAATATATATATATATTTTTTAAAAGACATTATGTTCACATTATCGCTACTATAGTAAATATGTTTCACAAAAAAAATAAATAAATTGATTGTTTTTTTTTATTTTATTTTTCATTTTCTTTGCAATAATTAAATTATTAAAAAATAAGTGTATGCACTTTTTCAATACTTAAATATAATTCATTTAAAATGACTAAAAAAAAAAAAAAAAATTGAAATTATGCTTAAAATCTAAGGTCTTTTTTTATGCCAAATAATTTACTAAATAAAAAATTTTGAAAATTTTTATAACGTTAGACAGTGTTACTGTTTCACAAAAATTTAGAGTTTCAGTGTATTTTCAAAAATGCAGTGATAAATTCAATTTAAAACCTTTACATGCCGAATTGTTGCATCATTGCATTTTTGAAAACAGCTAAAAACTAATAAAATATTTAAAAATTTAATTTATGAGATTTTTCTAAATTTTATATCGCCATTTTTTAAAAAGTGCGGACATTTTCAGATATACAGAAATACGATCATGATGTGAAATTCAGACTTACATCAATTTTATGTGCTAATTGTATCGCTACATTTTTGAAAATATCCTCTAAGGCCAACATTTGTTTATTTTTTTGTTGTTGTTGTTGTGGAAATAAATAAGTTTTTCTTATCGAATTAAGTTAAAGTATTAGGTTTTTAAGGTATTATGCTGTTCAAGATGATCCCCTCTTAGGATCTCTTTAATAAATCAATTATTTCTTTCTAATTTTTTTTTTACGTAATAAAATTATCTCTTCAGTTTTGTTAAAAATTACTTTGATTTTTCATTGTAAACATCCTCAAAATCAATTACGTAGTACGGCTTTAAATTACATAATTGATGATTATTTTTCTAAGAAAGTCTTAAAATAAATTTCTAATTTTAATTTTTTAAAAATAAACCCTAGAATTGACTAATCGTTTTTTGCTTAAAAACTGGCGGTGCGTATATGAACGTCTTCATGATTTTTCGCGTATTTCGTCCTTTTGGTTGAAAAATATGGTACTTACAGGAATACAACGACAACGACACCGTAAAGGACAATACTAAAGACAACACTTTGATAAATGTTTTAGTATAAAAAGACTATCTTCTATTCAACGAGATGCTGAGATACAGATCTTTCAGCCAAAATACACCGGGTAGTAATGCGCTAGTTGTAACAATTTTTTTCCTACTTGGTATAATAAGAATAGTCTAACATAATTTTAGCTGACACCATACACCATAAGGTGTATTTTGAACAGTTGTAAAAACCGGTTTTAAACCAGTTTGCGACGGTTGTAATGCTACTTGGTGTGTAGTTGGTGTTTGAAGCTAAAATTTAAGTCAAATACAAATTCATGTTTGGACTTGTATTATATGAAAATCTTTCATCTCTTTACCTTGTTTTACATTTTATATTGAAAACTACGATAGTTACAAGATAACCGTGAATGACAATTTTGAAGAGGACACTTACACAAATATTTAGGTCCAAAAATTACATTTTTCAGTTCACGGGATGCTGAGATATGGCTTTTCAGAAAAAAATTATTTCAATTTCCAAAGTACATTCGTATACGCGCACCGCGAGTTTTGTTTTTTATCGGTAAAAAAAAATACTTTGTTCTACCGATTTCGAGATATGACTTTGAAAATTGGGGTGGTTACGTAGTACCCTTCAATGAAGGATTTTATAAGATATCAAGATCATATCTCTAAAGTATCAGTTAATTCTAGGGTTACAAAATATACTGGCTATACAGCAAATAAAATACATATACATTAAAAAAAATACAATAATATAGGTAGGTCGTAAATTAAGTGTGTATGTGTTTTATTTTATTTATTTTTTTTAAATTTTATCTAATAATGGTTTTATATCTGAATGATGTTTTTGTTGTGTATTTTGTTTTGTTGGATCATAACCATATGTAAATATTGATAATATAACTAATAATGCACCAATTGTAAATTGTATTGTTAAATTAAAATTAAATATATATATTGATGCTATACATGATATAATAATTGCTAATGATGTTGCAAAACCTTTTAATATATTATCAGCATATTTAACAACAATAGCAACAATTAAACCACCACCAGCTTGTAATAATATTAAATACCATATAAATAAATCATAACCATAAAAGAAACCATTTATTTGAATATTTTTACCATCATTTAATAAACATGTTATTAAACCAAATGGTAAACTTAATAAACTTAATTGTACATTACGTATCCATACAGATATATCTGTTGTACCTTTTAAAATTTTTTCAAAATAAATTCCAGCAAAACCAGATAAAAAACATGCACCTAATGCTGATGAAAAACCTAATATACGATTTTGTTTTGGTATATCAGATAATTTTGATGATGATGATTCAATTATTGTTGATGTTTCGGTTGTTGTTGTTTGTGCTAATTGAACTAGAACAACACCAATTACTAATAATATTAATGCTAACCATTGTGTTGATAATAATTTACGTCGTAATATTAATACAGCAAATAATGCTGTTGTTAAAATTTTTAATTGATATGTTACTTGATATGTAGCCGCATCTAAATGTGATGCTGATACATATAATAAATTATTTTGTATAATATAAACAAATGATGGTACACATACTTTTAATGTATCAAATGGATTTTTTATAATTGTTTTATATAATACATCAATAAAATTACGATAATTTTTACCTTCTTCATAAAAAACAACAATTAAACATGTTATTAATTTTACGAATTCAGACATAAGGACAGCTATAAAGAGATTAAAGTAAGAAAAATTAATATAAAGTAATTTGTAAAGCTTGGTTTTTCTGGATAAAAAAATTAAGAAAATATCAAAATTTACCTGTTGAACTAACAAAAATTTCACCTGGACGTGTTCTAGCATATCTCATACTAAGTCCAAGAACAGCATTTTGAAGAGTTAAAGTAATGAGACTTACGTATTTTAGTGTATTAGTATTTTCTACAAAAAAAAAACAACACAAAAAATTATTAAATTAATAATTAAATAATGAAAACACAATTTTTATTAACAAAGAAAATATACTTTGGATAATCATTCTGCTGGTGAATTTCTTAATCCATTAAGAGAGGAACTAAATTTTAAAAAGAAAAAATTGAAGATGCTGCAACGTAAACTAACTATAAACAAACAATAATGACACTGACCACTGACAAGTGACAGATAGTTTTGCTTACGTTTACATAATTTCTGCCGGGGTCAGGTCAGGGATGCAATTTTTTTTCCATTTAGGATATGTTAATGCAGTTCATACTTCATAGCCAGGAAATGCAGTTTATGAGCATTAAAAAATAATGGTATTAAAATTTGGATTAAATTTTGGTACACAATAAAGCTATTTTGTTTCTGTGCTAAATAAAAATTTTAAAAGAGAAAAGTACAGTTTGTGTGAGTTCGAGAACGTCAAATGATCGTCAATTGACGATATTCAGCTTAAGACGTTGTATTGCTGAATTTCGTCAATTGACGATCATCTGACGTTTTCGAAGTCGCAGTTTGTTTTCACAAATTTATTCTTATGGGCAGTAGTACCAACCGACAAAAATAAAGAAAACATTGTTCTTATAATTCATCAATACATTAAGAACGAAAGTGTACTAAAAGAAAAATCAGTGTGGAAGAAACACATGGCTCTTATAAAAAGGTTGCTCAACCTATTAAATCTAACTTCATTAAAAAATAACGGTATTATTTGAAATTTAAAAGTTTGCAGTTTTTACGAAAAAGTACTAGAATACATTTTTTTTAAATTATGTACTAGAAAAATAACTGTTCTTAAATCGCAATGAATCCACAGCACTTTCTACAATCCAATCAGCTATTAAACTGACAATCAGCTGTTTTTTGGCTCAAATCGTGTTTGTTGAGAAGAAAAATTTGTGAAATTGTGAAAAATGGAGCAATGTAATTTCGAAGTAAGTTTTTTTTTTAAATTATTTTATTTTTTATTAACTTCTTTTTGAAAATAAGGAGGTTTAAAAAGAAATTATTTTTTTTCCAGAATTCTGAGAAAAAACCCCTTAATGAGCTGACTTTCATTGTAAAAAAAGATGGAGTTCAAATGAAGATTGCAGCTTTGGTAAGAAATATTGAATTTAATTTCATAACGTTGTTTCATAAACAAAATAAATAAAATTGTGGAAAAGAACAAGAAAGAAAACTGCGAAGGAAAATCAAAATAAAAGTCACTTTTTTCGAATTTTGAGCCTTGACCGAAAGAGAAGACTGTCAACTAGATCAGAAATTACTTCAAGGATTGTAATGCACAATTTTAGGAAGGTGTGTTAGTAAAGAGGGTCGCAGTAGATGGAATAAAAAAGTTGATTCTTAAGAAACAGATCTTTTTTATTTTACCCTATAACTCTTACCTTAGTTTCTTTAGTAGAAGACCCATCAAGAAATATCTTGGCTAAATATCAACTTTGGAAACGATTTCGAGAACATATCTTTCCAAAGAAAACAAGGACGGTTTACATTTGTAACGTTAACATTGATGCACGTTAATATTTTTTAGCCCTGTAACTCGTGCCCTAGAAAGAGATTTGTGGATGGTGAGGAGAAGAACTCTGTTCAAAAACTTCAAATCAATCAGAGATAAAAGATTCGTAGATATTCAAATTTGGAAAGTTTTTAGACGAAAACGTGTTAACATTTGCTTCATATTTTTGGAGAAATAAATTCAATTTGATTTTCCCTTATAGTCTTCAAGTGTTTTCTCTTGTTCTTCTATTTATCTCATGACAAAGCTTTAACTTAGTTTAAAAAAAAAACTCTTTGTATCCAAAATATAATTTATTTTCAAAATAATTTCAGAGTGAACATTGGGTTAAATCGAGATGCTATACGAAATATAAAAAATTACCATTTGATAATGATAAAATCATCGATAATGCTACAATAGATGAATGGTTGAATGAAGCAAAATGGTTCAATAAGGATTTAGAGTTCCTATTAGGCTTAGAACATTTCCGGTAAAAATCTTTAAAAAAAAATCACAAAAAATCAGATTTCATTTAGTTTTTTTTTGTTCTTGTTCTTTTTAGATTTTGGTCTTACATCGTGTATGAAAAACAATGCATGGAAATAATTATTGGTTTTCTTCAAGAAGCAGTACCATATTATATATCATTGACATCATTAACAACAAATTATAATGTAATTATTATTTATGCTGACATTCTTCAAAATATTCTACGTATATTATGTCGTTTAATTACAAATAAAGAATCTGATGAATCATGGATAACAAAAGAACATTTAAAAGAATTATTATATACGAAATATTTAATATCAATACCAATGATATTTGATGTTATAATTGCATATGGACGTAAAAATTATCATATTATATCAAAAATAATAAAAACAATATTTAAAATAGAACCAAAATATAATGAAGATTTAAAAATTGCAATACAATTTTTACAAAATGCATTTAATGTAATTAAACGTAATACAGAAGGTGTTATAGATGAAGAAAATTTTAATGAACAACAAAATTGTTCATTTGATGATTTAGCATTGTATACACTTGATTGTGCATCAACTATAAGTATACTGTTAGAAATATATCCAGAAGCTAGAATTATTTGTAATGAATTACAATTTGAACAAAGGTAAGAGAATCATTTGTATGAAAAAATTTTGTGATGATGGCCGTTTTTGAAAATTCAAGCTTGGCGCAAAATTGACTTGTAAAAGACTTCCTGTCAAAATTTGTAAAATGGAGAAAAGATTTCAAAAGTCCAAGTAATCTTGCTTGCGAATTTGGCTTGAACGGTTCCTAGTTTTATATGCATGTATACAAGGTGGTGCAAGCAAGCTTGAATTTTTAAAAACTGCCATCCTCTGAATGTTGAAATGAGTTTAGTTCAGTTTGAATTTATTGAAAATGACGTATCTTTTTTATTTCAGCATTACAAAATTCTATGATAATGCAATTCCACTTTTATATAAAAATATTTATACCATAAATGATTCATCAAAATTTCTAACGTATATTAATCAAGCTCGTCTTGAGCTGATAAAAGCTTTTAGAGCTGTTGTTTATCAACATATTGAAAATATATTAAAAGAACCGTAAGTTGAAATTTTTGTTCTCTTTGTAAATTGTTTAATCATTTACTCTTTTTGTTTTGTACAGAGAAAATAGTATTTTACCAGCCGAAAATTTTATTGCAATTTTAACAGAATGTTTGGCAGATAGGACTTTTGTTGTGGATTATCAGAGATATTATCCAGTAGAGAATGATGTGGACATTTTGAAACAAGCTTGTAAAGAATTGTATCCTTTTTTTTGTCAAACAAAGACAATTGGTCCCTAAGACTCCATTGCTTATTTTTTTTAATTAAAATTTAATTTCCATTCAATTTTTTAATATAATTCCTTAACTTAAATTCTTTAGAGATGTTTTCAAAACTGATTTTGTTTTAAAAGCGTACACCAGCGAAGCAGAATCATATTTAATAGATTTGGTGGAACAGAATGGTATTAATGAACATGACGGAAATCGTAAGTACTATCTTAATTTTTTTATTAGAATTTAAAAAAAAGAAAAATTAATAAAAATAAATATTTTAAAGCTGCTGCTGTAGAAACTGAAAATAAAACTGATGTTATAATTGAGAATGGTATACATAATAATGATGTTGTTAATAGTGAAACAATTAATCGAGATATCATAAAAGAAGTATCAAATGTTTTAGATGTTTTACCACATTTAGGTGATGGATTTATAAGACGTTTATTATCACGTTATGATAATCCAGAACAAGCAATTGCTGCATATTTAGAAAATAATTTACCACCAGATTTAGAAAATGCTAATCAAAATGAAATTTATATACCAGATGATCCACGTGATACATTTCGTTTACAAACTGGTATTGAAAGATATAATATATTTGATGGTGATGAATATGATATATTAACACGTGATAATCCAAATTGTATTATAAAAACAAAGAAAAAACAATTTCCAGGACAACCAAAAAATGCAAAACAATTACTTGATGATAAAACATTTGTTAAAGATATGAAAAAACATTATGAACAATATGAAATGATTGAAGATAATCATGAATATGAAGATGAATATGATGATAGTTATGATGCATATGCTGATAGTGAATCAAAAACGGCAAAATCAAAAATAATTAAAGGTGTTATTGCTAATGAAATAAATGATATTGAAAGTGATGATGATGATGAAGATGGTGATGATAATAATTATGGTGGTGGTGGTGGTGATAATAATAATAGAAATCAATTAACTAATTATGATGGACGTGATAGAGCAAAAGATTTTTGTGAAAATCCAGAATTAATTCGTGCTAGATATGAAGCTAGTCGTAATGCAAAATATGCAAATCGTTCAAATCATAAAACAACACAACAAAAAACAACTGATGTTATTGGTAAATCAAAAGGACATGGACAAGAAAAAGATGTATTAATTAATCGTCAGAAAAAAGAAGTTCATAAATCGAGTCGTTCAAATCATAATCGAAAATCTAGTGCATCATGGAAACGTAGTCGTGGAATGATACCATCATAAAAATTTGTGTATTTTATTAAATAAATAAAATCTAAATTATTTTTGCGGTGATCAATAAAGAAAGAAAAGGAAAAAAATCAGTTTAATTTTTCATAAATTATGTTTTTTTTATTGATACACAAATTATGTTGATGTCAGAGACTCTTTTGAAGGTATGTTGTTTATTAATTTTTAAGTTTACAAATAACTTTTTAGGATAATTCATAATGGAAGATTTGTGATGGAACTTTTTTCCACTTTAAGTTTGTATTCGCGCAGACTGATTAACGCGAACAGATCCTTGCGAAGTCTTCTTTTTCTTTTCTATCCTTGTGGGTTTCATATAAACACCACAATCGTTATGATGCATACCGGGTTTTCCAGAGTATCTCCAAAGCAGTTTTAAAACTTGAATTTTGTTGTTGGATCGCTGATTTCTAACTGTATTTTGACGCAAATTGCTCATTATTCATGATATCCTTAGACCACTTTGTAATAACAGATTTTTCCGAATTTTCCTTTTTTATATAAAAATTTTCTCTTTGGACTTTCTAGCGATTTACTCTAAAAAAATCGAACATCTGTTGTCATGTACTACATGCGACTTGAAGAAAATTGAATATGTATTTCGATTTAAATTAATTAAATTCTTTTTTTTGAGCTTTTTTTTTTTGAGATTCCAAAAACAAAACAAAACAGCAGCTGCTGGTATCAATCGTTATCTTCCCTTTATCTTGTCTTATTAACTAAAAACACACACATAATTCCCTCTTCATTTTCTTGTTACAAGAGTTAAACGAGTTACAAAGAAAAAACACACGAAGATAGTTCAGACTTCAGGTAATACTATTGTGTGGTGGTGGTCATTTCACTAAAAACAAAAAAAAAACAACAAAAAAAGTATCTCTTGAAGAGCTCAATAATAAACTCAGGTGTTTGATGCTGTTCAGTTAGCTTTTAACACTGTCTTTGATATTTTTGTTTTGCTACATTGAGAAAACTTTTTTTTTGTTTTTTAAAATATATTTTCAGTTGTATTTATTCTGTCGTGGCTGTTAAGTCAGTCAATTTACTTGTAAAAATTCATTTTAAAGTAGCGCTTTTAAAGCAAAGTGAAAATAAGAAATTTCTGTTTATGTTTGTTTGTTTGTATTTTTTTTTCGTCTTGTATTTTCTGTTAAAAAAAATAATCCCGGAAGTATGTTCATTAATATTATTTTGTATCTTTAAGGGAAAATAACAAAAAAAAAGTGTCATCATTGTCCTCAGTATAGTTGTTTAACGGTTTTAAACAAAAACAAAAAAAAAAGTATCTGTATCTGTAAGGTATTTTGGTACTTAAAAATCGTGGCATTCATGATCTTTTTTTGTTTTTTTTAAAAAAAAAAAAATTTTTATTATCATCTACCTGTTCTAGATTGTAATAATTTTAATAGGTACATGCAATTATTATGTTATGGATCTTCTTTTGTGATGTTTTTATGTGTTATGTGTTTTTTTTTCTTTTTTCAATTTCGTGTTAAACTTGCACAACATAACTTTTAAAGAAGAAGAATTTTTCTTCAATGAGAATAATTGAAAAAAACAAAAAAAGAAAGGTAAAAAAAAAATACATTACGTGACATTCTTTTTTTCTGAATTTTTTGTTTTTTTCAAAAAGTAATTGGAAAAAAAAAACAACGAAGTAATAAAATAAAAATAAATCAAATTGAAAAAAAAAAAACAAAAAAACAAAAGAAGAAATTATTATGACATGGATTTTTAAGTGGTATAATAATCGCCTTGTATTTGAGTGAAAAACGTAATTTCCGGTAAAAAGAAAAAAATAATTAAAAATTGAAATTTATCACTTAATAAAAAATAAAAAATTATATTCGTTATTTCATTGTTTTCTCTTTTTAATTGATATTTTTTTGATTTAAATTAAATTTATTTGTTCGAAAAAACGAAAAAAAAACGGAAAAAAAATAAAACGTTACAAAAATATTTGCAAATTCGATATACCTTAATCATTAATTTTTTTTTTAAATTTTTTTTTTAAAGAAAATTAGGTCTTTTTTTTTATAGATAGTTTATTTAAAGAAAGCTTATCGGAGCATAAAAGTGCTGAGAAAGTGATTGGCTTCCTTATTTTGTGTAAAAAAAAGTTAATTTTTTATTGTCACGTGAAAAAAAAAATAAAATAAAGGAAATTTAAAAAAAAAAAACGAACATAACGTAAAATGAGTATGTGTAAAATAAAATAGTGCATTTATTAAATGAATTGTATCTTTTTTTTTTACAATTTTTTACATCTCTGTATGAGCTCTTATATAATTTGGAATTGGATATTAAATTTATTTATTTAATGATAAATTTATATGTTGAATTAGTGAAAGGTAAGTTTTTTTCATACATTTTTTTTTCTTTTTTTTTTTTTAATTGATTTTTAATTAAAACTTGTTTTCTTACGATTTTTTTTTTAAAATCTAAAAGATAACTAACGTTGAGATACAAAGAAGTAAAGAACAATATTAATGTGTGGGGAAAAAATTATGGTTTTTTTTTTTATAAATTATATTATTGCACAAGCTAATGCTTAGAATTTTTCTGTAATAAATTCTATTACAGTTATTTATCTTGAAGCAATCCTTAGGCATTTTTGGGTTCGTAAAAAAAAAAAAAATGTGAAATACCGTAGAAATACGATTGGAATGGAATATCAATTTTAGATTTGATCTGGTATTTCAGAAATAAAATATTCAAAAAAGAATTAAAACACGGTTTGGCGATGGAACATTGAGATCCTGTTTTTACATCTTAATTTTTTTTGTATCTGTTTACAACCATCTTTTCAACGTATAAGGATTGTATCTTTTGTGATCTTCTACATACTTTGAAAGTAGTCTTGATCTTAAGATCTATGGAATTTTTAAGTAAAATTTTTAAAAGAAATTTTATATCATCAAGATTAAGTCATCATCATCAATAGCATAGGAATTTTTTATGAATCTTGGTTTTCGTTAAGATCTGTTTCCAAGTTTCTCGTTCGGCTTTTTTCCTTTCCCAAAACTTTCTATTTTCAGGACTCTAAAATCATCTTGTATAGAATCTGAGTGTATCTTCTTGGGCCTTTCCTTCTCCTTGGGTCATCAAGTATTTTTCTAAAAATCATCACTTACTTTTGATTGCTATAGAAGGATCCTAAATGAACTTTAGAATATCACATATAAAAATAATTTTCGAATTATTTAAAAAAAAGAATATAGGGATTGGTTGACGTGGCGGCCCTCGAAATCTTTCGAAAGACCCAATTAGCACTAAAAGCGCCGTTTTGATAGAGATAGAGATTAGATTTTTTAAATTTTAGTACCAGAACAAAATTGATTAACATTTTATCGTATTTAAAGTATGTTTCTGTGATAATTAGATTCTACCATGACTATCAAGGATCTGCTTAATTATTTTAATCTAGATGATTTTCTTCATGGAGTTAATCAATTTGAGAAATGAACCACTCAATATTACTCAATCTGGAGATTTTTGACTGAAGGTCTTTTTCATCCTAAGAGGAAGGACACACATATTTAAAAGCATAACCAATTTTTTTACTTTCAAAAAAACTACACTTTTTTTTTGGAAATTTTAAATCTTGGGTATTTTAACACACAATGAACAGAAATGTGTACTCGTGTCAATGAACAATTTTTATTTTTTGTTCGTTTTTTTAAATTATTTGGATCTAATGATGAAATTTAAGTATTTTATAAAAAACGACGTGCATTTAAAAAAAAATTGCACTTAAAATTTGATCTTTTCCAAGTTGTTTTTTTTTTTTTTTTTAGATTTTTCTCAACATTATTTTTTGTTTGCTTTTAGCAAAGAATAAGATATTTTTATACATCACATATTGATTGGAATTGAAAGCTTATTTTCAATATATGATAAAAACATTTCGGTTATAAAAAAAAGACTTAAAAGATAAAAAAAAAGACATAGGGATATCGTGTCACCGGTACAAAATGCAACTGTTTGACATTTTTTTTTTCATCTCTTCAAGCAGCTTTGCTTTCATTATGCAGTTACGAATAAAAAAAATATATATGTATGTATATAAAAGATTGTTTTTTTTTTGTTTGTTTGTTTGTGAAAATGTACAACTAAAAGAAACCAGTTTGTCCCATTTAAACAGTTAAATTATGAGATTATTCTATGTGAATGATGACTGTTTTTTTTCTTCTTCGTTTTCTTCTTATTTTTTCACCTTTAAAAAATATACCTATATATATTTTGTGAAAGTGCTTTCAGTTTATATATATATACATATATTAAATGCTTTTTAGTACCATATACATCTTATACATACAATCTACATACATGTAACTCATATGTACGAAAGCCTAATGGAGTATGGTAAAGTAATAATGATTCAACAAGATTCAAAAGAAAAGAAAACAGTTGAAAAACAAAGTATTGATGAAAAGGTGAAATTGAAAATTTAATTCATTTCTATCTAGAAAAAAAAAAAACTATCTATATAATCTTCTAAGTATCATTACTTTTACTGCAATAAGTATTATTAAACATCTTCAAACGATTATGTGTTTTTTTTTAAATCTTATTGAATGCAAATTTTTTTTTTTGCGCGGGCATAGCATATAATTTTTCCATGTAAATATTTACATTTTAAACAAAAAAAACAACAAAAAAACATCTATAAAGTTGCATTTATAATCGTTTAAAATGTTATTGCACATTTTATACAAATATATAGATACATGTAATAAAAATAATGTAAATTCACCTGACATTTTATAATTCTTATTGTATGTGTGTAGGTTTTCCTACAATGAACCTTGTCTAGGAAAAAAAAAAGCAAATTTTTAAAGTATCTTTAAAAAAAAGTTATTCTTTCAAACTATAGTAAAGGTAAACCCCCAACAAATATCATGCAATTTTGTAGTTTTGTTGCAAATACTTAGTTGAAAGGTAAAAAATATGAGAGGTCTAGATTGAAAAATTGAAAAGATTCAAGTTTTTACAGAAACTGGCAACTGGTATCATAATGGGGGTGGTCAGAAATGAAGATCTCACTTGAAGCACTTATGCGCAGAACTTACTTATTGCTAATGCAGTTTTAGGTTTATGATGCATGCAGACAACACTTTTGCAGATTTATGTTTCTGAACACATTGCATTATGCAGTTAAAAATTACAATTTATATAAATTTTAATAGTGAAGGTGAAACGTGAAATTAAAAGATAAAAATGAATTCTTTATCTATGGTAATGATTAGCTGCACATTAAATACAATTTTTAGAAAAAAGAACCATTACCGATGTCACGTTATGTTGTTGTTTAACCATTTCGACCCGGCTTTCGGAGAGTGAGTGGTGTAAAATCGTATTTCACTGCTGTTATAAGTTACTTTTACTTCTAGAAGACAATAAAGTTCGAAATTTGAAGTGTAAGAATAAGGTGTAGGAATAAGAGGTGGGCAGGGGGTGGTGGTCAAAAATGTACCACCCGGAGTATTTTGTGGTATAATTGCATACCATCCGTCGTGGTTAACTCATAATAAAGAAAAACGGCAAAAAACATGCTGATACAATATGGTTCAATTTTAAACCAAATTTCGTTTAAAATAAAACTTCTAGGGATGTTTAAACTTTTGATGGTACATAAATATACCAGCCGGGTCGAAAGGGTTAAGTACATGCATTAGCAAAACAAAAACTTCATGATTGATTTAGATTTGCTGCAGAACTTACTTGCAGTTTCAGTTTTAGACTTACTGTATGGGCAGATTATATATAGAATTTTAGACGCATTGCAATTAAGAAATGCAGCAGTTCTTATTTTCTGAACACCCCCAATGTTTACGGTATTCTGAATTAGTGAAGTTTTTAAGGATTGTAGCTTTACTTCGGGATCTTCAGGTTTGTTATAAAAAGCGATTTATTTCCAAATGAATATTCAACATATTTTCATTCTAGACTTCTCATTTCTTCAACTAGATACAATATAGTTAGCAATTCTAAAAAGTATCTACTATACATATTTGTTATTTTAGCTTATTCTACAAGGTAAAAACCATAAGATACTTATATATTACATGTCGAATTATTTTTTTGTTTAATTTTGAACTGATGATGGAATAATACACATAACTCTGGAACTGACTAAGAAGTTTGTTAATATATACTATTTCTGAGTATAGATATATATTTTTGCTTCTGTGGCTGGTGTTATATTATAGTTTATTTGAAATTGAAGTTAATATTAATATAGAGAAGTGAACCAACATCACGTTGTTGATTATGATGACCTACTTTCATTTTATATTATATAGTATAAAGTTTTGACTTGACTATATACATATTATAACTATCTATGTATACGTATATAACACAATTATTATTTTTTTTCTTCTTTCCATTTCCATTCACTGTTTTAAGATAAAAATTTCTTTTTTTTTTATTTAACATTTTTTTTTTATTCTGCATCTTCTATACAATATTATATAAATACCGAGAATGTCTTTGTAAAAAAAGATTTTGTTTTTCTTAGTTTAACCAAAAAAAACAAATATATAATTTTCTATATTTCTACTTTTTTTGTTTTTGTTAGTAAAGATATTAATATTTTAATTATAGTTAATTAATTAATATTCATGAAGGTACAAAAAGAAGAAGAAAAAAAGATATTAGATACTATAGGTAATTTTTAATCTTAGGTCATAATAGATAAATATCGTCATTTATTTTCTACTCTTGTTTTTTTTTTCGAGATTTGTAACTACATATGTGACGTTTGTTTAAATATTTAATTAAAAAAAAAAAGATTTAGAAAAAAATAAATTTGTATATAATTTTTCTAACGGTTTTTTTTATTTTCATAGTTTTAAAACGTCACGTTACAAAAGATTTTGAATTTACATAGCAAAACCGATAAAAAAGGAAAAAAAAAATAAATAAGATAGTTTCATTTTTGTGTTACAATAAAATGCAAAGCAATGATGTATAAAAAAGGTTATTACGTGAATAAAATTTAAATTTTTTTACTAGAAAAATTAAAAAAAAAAAAAAGACAAGAAAGAAAAAATTCATTAGCTATTGTTTTTTTTTCTTTTTCATTAAAATATCTTTGGATACAACAATACGAATAATAGATGTATTAAAATTATTTACCTATTGTATACGTATAGTTACACTTTTAAACTATCTAATAATAATAACAGTTTCCAATAGCTTGAAAAATATGAAATTACAGTAATTACATTTTCTTTAAGAAAAGTATACATTTATATCTTTTTTGGTTTGTTTTGTTTTTCAATATCAATCAATTTATTATTAATGGTGACTGTACATTGTGTACAGCGAGTAATTTCTTTAAATATAAAAAAGTATCTATTTCTTTTGATGAGATTTTTTAAACAAAAACAACAAATATATATTAGCAAGAAAAATTTGTTTACTTCAATTAAAATCTAATTTCATTTAAAAAAAAAATCTTTTGTATATACATATAAGAAAAAAGTCGTTAACGGTGCTAAGTTATGAATGATTACACATGAAAAGATTCTTTTTTTTTTCACATGTTTTTGATTTTAGAAATTTGAAATCTCAAATATTCACTTTGGAAAATAACAGAAATTATATGGAGAAAAAAATATTCGTTGATTAATTAAAACGGGGGATAATGAAGACCTACTGATTTTGAAGATATTCATACTCTCTTCTTCTTTATTGGGTGCTACAAGATAACTTGAGCTTTGAACTTATCTATTTATTCTTATCACCTTTAAAAGAAACATTCTTCATTCTTTTATTTTTCTCCAGCTATTTTTGCTCTGTTTAGATCTTTGTGCACAGTATCTGCGGGCGCCATATCGGGCATCGCCTAGGGCGACATCGAACTAAAATCCGCCACTGAACTTCCTTGAAAGTAATTTTTTGCATGGATTGAAGTACCTCCATCCTAATTTCGTGTCCAATGTAATTTTTATTGGGAGCTACTGGATTGGTAATTAAAAAACGAATTATTTTTCTTCTAGATTCCATCAATTTGGAACATTTTTAAATGGTTTTGTATTTTTGAAACATCCTGTAAATTTGTATTTTCAATTTTTAAATTGCATTTCAACAAATCTCACAACATAATTTTATTTTTTATCCAATTCTATTATTTCATTGTAAATTATTTTTTAATCTAAAGTCAAAATGTATCTGAAATCTGTTATTTTCATTTTTAAATTGCAAAATTATAAAATTTGTTTTTTTTTTTTGTAAGTTCAATTGCCCAAAAATTATTATTATTATTTATTGTTGAAATGGAAAGGAATAAAAAATTAAATCAATTTGATCATGTTTTGTTACATTTATAGGATTATTTGATGTTATGTAAGCATTACAAATTTATAATCACATTTTTCACCTCCATTTAATTTGCACACTTCTATATAAAGATACAAAACTCGTATACCTATGTATGTATGTGCATATGTAGTTTATATACTTATATTATGTGCAATGATACGTTTAAAAATTATATTTTAAATTTCAAATAAAAACGGTATATCTTTTTAATCTTTTTTTTTTCTCTCTTGTTTTTCATAAAGATAACATGAAGGTTTTTAAAAAAAAAAAAAAATACATAATTAAATTTAAAAATTTTACTCACATGTTACATGAATTCTTTATATGCGTACATATACTTATGCACATAATATACCTAACATAAATTTATTTATTAAAAAAGTGCGGTAATGAATTTAATTTTTGTGTACTCGAAATAATAAAAATTTCAAAGTTAACAAATAACAAAAAAAATTACATATATGTGTTCATATGTTATTATTTTTTTATGTGAATTTTAAGAAGTTCTTTGAACTTATTTTTTATGGACAGTAAATTTCATTTTTTTTTTTTTTTTTTTTTTTGGTTAATTATATTAAATATGTACTTTTTTCTTTCTTGTACTTCTTTTATAGTTGCATTTTGCATACTTCACACATATTATACTCGTACATATTATGTATGAACAGTTTTATAAGACAGGTACACATTATAAGATAGTAAAAATAATCAAAACAGAAAAAAAAAACATCGTTGGGATGTGAAGGTCTTTTGAAATGTTAAAAATGTGATTTAAAAAAAAAAAAGATTTTAATAAGAATTTTTATGGATTAAGATCAATACTAGGAGGAGTATTAAATATGTAAAATATGATACACACAAATAATATACAGGGTGGAATGTGGGGCTACAGTATTCAATAGGAACTCTTAAGTTTCGAGATATTTAAAAAAAAGCAAATAAAATCCATAAGATTTAATTTTTCAAGGTGAGAATTTTTCGAAAATTTTAAAGTAATTTTCCCGATTTTTTTAAAAAAATGTATGCCAGAAAAAATCTTATTTTTTATTTTTATAATTTCATGAAAAAATAAAATTAAAAAATAAATAAAGTAGAAAAAAAATTTATAATAAAAGAAGTTAAAAAAAAAATTTTTATATTGCAAAGGATATTTAAGCCGAAACCCGGGATTGAACCGGGGACCTCCAACTGAGCTATTTCGGCTGTTATGTGTTATCGTGTTATTAGACAATAAAACGTATTTATTCTCTATTAAATTGTAAAAACATAAAACGATTTGTATGATTTTTTTTTCTTGTTTCAGCAAAGCCTATCTCTGATACAAGTAATATGTACTTAGTTTAAAACACCCTGTATATCATATATGTTGATTAAACGAGTCTTGAAAACTATTATTTGAATATTACGTTGTTTATTTACACAAAAAGGGTGTAATAATGTACTTACTGTGTACATATTACATTGTACGAGTATCTGTGGCATTTTTAAAAGGCCTTCAAAAATAATAATGTTCCTACGTCTATGCAGTACCTATCTATAACAAAAATAATAAACATAAATTTATCTAAAATGTATCTTTTATTTAAAAAAAAAAAAAAAATCTAGATAGTTTTTTAAAAATAAATTGGTAAATTAAAAAGTTAGTTTATTGAACGTTTTGTATTAGAAAATGTAAATTTTTGAACGTGTGAAAAAATACGTGATTTAAAAATCAAAGAAATTCAATATTGTTTTTTTTTTGTTTTTTAAGTTATAAAGAGCAATTTTTTTTCCTATTTATTTTTAAGGCTTTTGTGTGGAGAATATTCCTAAATAAAAGATTTCATGCATTTTAGCTTTTCAATGCCTGAAAAATTGAAAATATTCATAATGTTAAAAAAATATCATGAATGGTAGTGTGTTGAGCATCAAAAAGTTTTTTTTTTTACCGAAAAAAATGTTTTTCAGGTTAGCTGAAAAGGAACGAGATCATTTCTTTCAACTGAATTTTGAAAAATGAAAAAATCTTGAAGGACTAAAACAGATTCAGTTTAAAATTTTTCAACAAAAACTTTATTTTCAAATTATTCACAATTTCATATTTTTTTTGTATCTGGTTCTTTCCAAGGGAAATTTACACTTTATTTTTATCTTAAATATCGCACTTTGTCCAAACTCCAAATACAATTGAATTAGTTAAAAAGGAACAGTCTATATTAAAAAGTTTTCATGTTTTCTGAAAGAAACCAATTTTGATTTCAAAATTTCACAATTTCATAAAAATTGTAAGACACAGAAGTTATTTTTGCATTTATTCACAAGAAATAATGATGAAATATCATATACCTATACAAATTTATTTTTTGTCTTTTTTTCTCTTCTTCTTCTTATTTCAGTGCCATACAATTTTTTTTTGGCATTTTGATTTCATTAATGTTCATGTCTGTTCTGCTTCATAGAATTAATGTCATCATATTTTGTACATATATTACCTCAAAAATATATATAATTTGGTTAAAAGTTGTTTTGAATGAATTTTCGTATATACGAGTACATGTTTGGTATAAAATAAGTTACAGCATCAATTCCTCTTATGATTACCGAAAGTTCAATTAACTGTTTTCCTCCTGTAAACCTCTTCACCATTCTTTTGGATTTTAAATATGCTCCAATATTATCAATTGCATTGAAAGGATATCCCTATATAATGAGCAATGCAGGAAATAATCATATCTATTGTATTTTCAGGGAAGTACTTGTTTGGTTTTAGTTTTTGTAATTATTTTAGGAGAATTAGCTTCCGTAAATTCAAAAAAAGATAGAAAAGAAAGTAATTAGCGGTTGTCTGTAATTTATAATTAAAGAAAAGAATGCTACAATACCGAACAAAGTTTGAACAAACACTCTTTAAAAGCCAAACAAATTACAATTATTTGTTAATTTTTGAATGTGACCACAAAAATAAAAAAGTCATAAGGAATTTAATTATAAAAAGAAATATCCTTCCGTTTATAACTGAATGAAAAAAATTTAAATTTGAATATTTGAATTTTTTTCCTACTGCATTGACACCATCTGCATGTAACCTTCTTCGTTTTTGATTTGCATAACCACCACCCAATGTGTCAAATAAATGATTGATGTGTGACATTAAAAATTGCCCGCGCAAATTTGTTATATTAGAAAAAATCAAATCGTCTTTATTACTTCCGTAATTTCATGAGTTTTTCCAAATTTTGTGTTAGTTTTTCAGGAAAATTATTAGTGAAAATTGAAGAATATACTTCGAGTTAACAGGAAAAAGTGAAGTTTATAAAGTAGAAGTAAAATCAATTACCAAAAAAGAAGCCAGAAAATTTTGTATTTTCAACAAGCGTTTTGTTGTTGTTTAACAATTTTAAGAATTATTCTGAACTTGTGTTGGATTTTTTGAGAAATTTTTATTTAGTGAAAATTGAAAAAAATTTAATGTTTGAGGTAATATTAAAAAGTGCTATTTATAAAGTAAGCGTGAAAGAATTTGCAAAAATCGAATTGGAAAAGTGTTGGTACTTGTATAAAAAGTACCTTCTTCGTGGTGATGTCTCTTTCAGGATTCGAAAGGAAAATGAAGGTAGGACAAGTTAAATTATCTTGCAAGCCATTTTGTTGTTGTAGTTTTTTTTCTTATTGTCTCAAGTTTAATTTGATGTTATTTTTGTTGTTGTGGTTATGCAAAGACAAAAAAAGAGTTCAACGTGGTTGAAACTTGAAAGTACTTTAATTTTATTATTATTACGCGTTATGCTGTGGAATCTCAAAAATATAACTGAAAAAAGAATTAAAAGTGACAGAAGTGATTGTTAACTGTGTTGTTACGTATTTTTTTATACCTACATAGTTTATTTTTTTTAAATTGCTTAAATTTATGAGTTGGAATTTTATTATTTTGCAATTTATTATATTAAATTATTTTTATTTTCTTTTTAATTAAAAAAAAAAAGCAATAAAAATGAACGGTTTTGCGGGCGTATCTGTCTCTATACTCTCTATAGATATAGCAGATATTTTGCTTATGGCCTGAAAAAAACAATTATTTTGGACTCATCAAAAACCAAAAACATTTTAAAAAAATTAATTTTTCAGTTATATCCTCGTAACACACATTCAGAATTTTATTACGATATGCAATGGCATGAGAAGAGTGCGATAAACATAAGACCTACCTAACTGAAGGGGTTAAGTTATACTGCAACCATTAACAGGAAAATAATTTCAAATTAAATGTGAAGTGAATATGGTTTTTCTTCGAAGTATGAAATTATTTTTTTTCTTTTTTTTGATTTATTGAATTATAAATTTTCTGTTTTGTTCAAAAATTACTATATTTATTATGATCACGTAGGCTCAAAATGATGATGAGGATGATAATGTCTCATTACACCTGTACACGTAATTTTTTTTTCTCTCTTTGTTTTTCATGAAATTTAACGCATTTTTCTTTTGATTCCGTGATACAAAATGACGATGTTTGAAAAAAAAAAATTGCTTATCTTATAAGACGGATCTTATAGATTTTTTTCTGTTATTTTTTTTTGTAACATGAAATTGAAAAGAAATCAAACAAGTTATATGCAAATAAGCATGTATATTTTTAATAAGAAGACAAAAAAAAAAAATAAATCAACAGAAGTATCTATTGATGTTGTACAAGCAAAGTATATATGGTTGGAAAAAAAATCTCATTCCTTTCATCTTTGAATTTCATTAAAAAAATATATGTAATGATACAATGTATGTATGTATATACTTATGCACGTACATATGTACGTATCTACATTATTGCATTTTAGATATGAATATAGAGAGGAACATTTTGATTACAAGCTTTTCCGCTTTCATTTGAATTAAGAAAAAAAACGGAAAACGAAAAATGTAAAAAAAGATTCCGTTTATTACTTTCACCAACTAGCTATATATAAAGTTGTTATAATATATATTTTTTGATTTTTGTTGACTAACCACTTTATAGTAAATTTTATATTTAAAAAAATTTTTTTTGTATCTTTTACTTTTTTTTTTCGATTTTCATTTTAAAGGAAAAAGTCAAAGTTGTTTTGTCTACAACAACTTTATACTGTAACAGATTTCATTTATGTTTATTGATTTTATTTATGCTAAAAAAAAAAAGTTATGTACCATATATTCGAAAAAAATTCTTGGATCCGATGATAATATCAATAAAAAGACTTGTTAGGTTTTTTTCGTTTTTTTTTTTTTTGGTAGATTGAAAATCAATCTGACTAACAATATTTGTTACAAATGACTGGTTGATTTGGTGATTATACATACTTAGTTAAATGCATGTAGAGAAGATACATACATATGATATTATGCTTATGGCTATTTAGAAGTTGATGGGGCATAAAGTTTTTGTTAAATAACAAACGAAAAATATGTATTATGTAGGTTTGTTTCTCAATCTCTGGGCATCATTGAGGAAATTTTCTACATATCGTAGTAGAAGTAGATAGTAGATACATAATATGGTCAAAAATTTAATGTTATTCAAACTGAAAATTTCAAATTTTATTTTAAAAGTTTTTCCAATTTCCTATATTACATTTATTACGTATACGCGTATAAAATAAAAATTATTATGAAGTATATAATATGCTTATGCGTAAGTATCATAACTATAAAAATTTTACTTAAGCAACAATGGGTTAGCTTGATGATAGTTGGTTTGTATAGTAAAAATTATCTAATAATAATTATTATTATTAAAATTGAATCGATAATATAGAAAGTTTCAGCGCATTAACTATTACTAAAAAAACAATTATTAAATCAATTATTATATAGCTAAAAAAAAACTTCCTGAATCATGTAGTGAATTTTATTAAATTTTTCTGTCCATATTTTATACAACTATGTATGTATGTATCAGTTACAAAGGGTTAACAAGGTGATAAAAATAAAAGATTTAATGTACAAAAGTGTACATAGTGTTTTTGGCTTGTAAAATTATTTTCCAACAAAGTATAGCTAGACGGAAATTAATATTTTTTTTTTTATTTTTAGATAGATTTTTTTAAACTTTAAAAAAGGTGTGCCACATAAGTGGAACAGTACTGTACTATACATTTTTTTTTTTTTTTGAACAAACTTATCATCTAGTTCCACTGAAAAGATTTCATTTTATTGTCATGCTTGTATGATCTATCTTTCAGAAATCTTTGATTGGGAGATACAGTACCTATATACTGTATATGTATTGATTTAAAATATAAATTAATTTGCATAGACCTTTCTACTCTTACTCTACAAAAATCAATTGACCGAAAAGAGTTCATTCGTCTCTATTCAATGTCATTTAATTGACTTTCTTCAATATTTCTTTTTTTTATTTTTAATTTTTATTAATTTGAAAATTTAAAACAACAATCGATAAAAATTTCATAAAAAAAATTTTTTTTTTCAATAAATTTTTTTATTCACATTAATTTCATAAATTATTGTTGTGTAACTCAACAATTTCTTAATCATCATTTTATAACTTAAAAAAAAATTACATATTTACTAAATGACTAAATGCAAGATAACAAATTGAAATTGAAAGAAAATATAAATTTATATTAAAAAAAATTCTTCATATATGAATTTTATTACAATATAATTCGTACACATGTATAAAAATCAGAAATAGAAATTGAAAATTAAAATACAGATTCATCAGCTTTGCGCAGAGGCGATATCGTAACCAATGAGGTAAAACCGAGGTGCGATTATTGCTAGTTGAAAACTTTAACCAATACCCCGCCATGAGTACGTGAAATACCGTGCGCTACGGCAATTTTTTGAACCCCGAGAGGGGTATAATTTATCTTAATAAAAATTTTAGCTTTTAAAATTTAAATTTTAAGTTTGTTAATTGCTTCATGTTTGCACTTTTTTTGTTTATTAGATTAGAACCAGGGTTGTCACTTTACTGCATTCGCAGTAGATCTACTGCACTTTTAACCAGGGCTGGGAATGGCGCCTCTTTAAAAAGTACTAGATTTGTCAGAAAAACGTACTAAATAAGAGTAAAACGTACTAAAATGGAAAAAGAGCAATATTGGTAATGTTGACTCGTTGTAAAGGCCATGTATCGATGTATCATGTATCTATTATTGGTAGGTTTCACACACTGTAGCAATGAAATCATTTCACCAAGTGTTTACAATCAATTCCTCACGTACACACGCTGTAGCATTGTTGCATTGTGATGAGAGTATCGCCAGAGTTTAAATTAAAATCAAATAATAAAATTAAAGAGTAGAACAAAACTGCACTTCACTCTGACTTGACGCTGGCGGCTGGAATCGCAGTTAAGCATAATAATTAAAAAAATTAAAGCTAAAATTAATAATAAAAAAATGAATTTTCAATATAATATTATATATTTATTACATAACCATAACTATTTATATAAAAGATAACAAAAAATATTTCATAAAAAAAAACAAAACAAAAAATTCAAATTTATGGTCAAAGTACCATAATTTCTGTGTAAGTACATATTATATTTTAAAACTAATAATATAAAAAAGTAGAAACTCAGTCCTTTTCATTTTCATTTTCTTTGGCATATGATATTTTTTTCAAAATTAATTCTTTTAATGGCTTCCATGTAAAACAATTTTCATTTCTTGTCTTCAATCCATCTTTAATTAATAAAATGTTGAAAATTGTTTCTAACTTCAGGCTATTACGTTCTTTAGTTTTAATATGATTTTTTACTGAAAAAACTCGTTCAACATCTGCTGATGAGTGAGGAAATGCAAGAGCAGAACAAACAATTTTGCCTATATTTCTGAACATATATTCGTTCATAGTGTTTTTTAATTTCGAAATTTTATACCAAAATTCCTCTAAATCACATTTCTCGAACTTTTCTATTTCAGGGCAATCAAATAATGCTCTCCATTCAGAAAATACTTTTTCACAATCTTTCTCGTTTAAAGGAAAATACTTTACTAAAGGAGCAATATCAGTAATGTTACCAGATAAAATTAAATCTGGCGTAAGATTAGGAAAAAAATTTAAAATCTCACTCTTAAAATTGAATTTTTCTTTAATTTTACTACACATTTCAACATAAAAATTTAAACAGTTCATCCTGACTGTATCATAATCGTAGTCATTTTGTGGCGTCAAGCTAAATCTTCCACCAAAATATATTTCGTAGAGTGGGATATAGGTAGAATTATTTTTAAAATCTATTTCAGAAATATTTTGTGGAATAAAATCCTTTTTGATAAAATTCCTAATCATCAGTTTAAATAAATGCTTTATTCTTGGAGACAAAATAACCAATTTAGATCCACTTGACTGAAACTCTGTATTTACCTTGTTTATTAGTTCCAATATGTAAGACAAAAACAAAAAATATTGTTTGAAGGTCTTACTTCTAAGATTTTTACTAATGAATAGCACTTTATAAAGAGAATTTTGATTTTTATTATTTTTATTTCCTTTGCGAAGTTCAAATTCTTCATCAGTAAAAAAATAACTTAAAGCAATCCACTGCTCTAGTATACGATTAATGCTCGCCTTAAAAGAAAAAAATCGTGCGCTAAAAGTAAGTAAATTTATAATATTAAAACAAATTATATACCTCAAGTGAAAGCCAACGAGTTTTAGATGACTTTAACAATTTGTGGTTTTTCAAAGAAAAATAATCTTGAAATTCTTTGAGCTTTTCCATCCGCTTTGAACTGCAGCTAAAGTATGATGTAATATGTTCTATAAAAGTTTCAATTTCATTTGGCAATTTTGCAAAAGCAGCTTGAGCGCATAAATGTAATAAATGGCAAACACATCCTTGTATGAATATAGTTTTGTTTGTATTAGGGTCACTTTTTAGTTTGGCTTGCACTCCATTATTTTCACCCATCATTGTAGAACAGTTATCTGCGCTAAAACCGATTATATTTTTTAAGGACACATTATGTTGCTTTATATGATTACATATGTTTTCATAAATTGATTGTGAAGTTGATTCTTTCATAGGCAATAAACCGAAAAAACGATCTTGAACTTTTCCTTGCTGGTAATCAAAGTATCGTACATTAATCACAAGAGATTTCTGAGTTGTAGTATCAGTGCTTTCGTCTACTGTTAAACAAAAATAATCATTTCTTAAATCTTTGGAAATTTGTTCTTCAAAATATTCTCCAATTACATCAGTCACATACTTAGTGGTTTTTTTACGATTTAATAATACTTGTTCCAATATTTTTGAATCCGGAAAGCATGTTTTCAATAGTTCAACCAAATGTTCAATAATAGAGAAGGGCAAATTATGTTCACATAAAAATACACTCAACATAAGTTCGGCTTTTTTGGCTTGATATATCGTACTTTCTTCTTCTAATTCCTCGACATTTTTTTGGTAAGATGTTATGGATACTGTATTTTTCGCAATTTTTTCATTTTTTTTATGCATATCAGTATCATAATGTCTATTTAAATGAAATAAACCACCTTTTATTTCACTTCTACATAACCTGCATGACTTTTCACCTTCTGAATTTTTTGGAGGAAGAAGCCAATTCTTGTATTTAGGATTTTCAAGCCATTCTTCTCGAAATTTTTGTCCATATGCTTTATTTATTTTTGTTTCATTATTTGTAGTAGATATTATATCATCAGATTTTCTAATTTTTGGATTGCTGTTTAATATTGGATCTTCTGAATTTGTAACATTTTCACTAACGCCGTCAAGTGAAGGACTGCGGCGTTTATTTTTATTTGTAAAATATTTTCTTATACCCTTATCCTAAATTTTATTATTTCATTATTAATATAATTTTATTATTATTATTTTTGTAATAAACTTTTATTTACTTACCATATTGTTATATTTTTATTGATACTCTTTTTTGTTTGTTTTTTGAAAAAACCACAAAACACAACAAAACACCACTTTTTTCAATATGACTTCTTCTTTTCTTCTTCTGACTTTATAGATTACTTACGCCTGTACTTGTACAATAAGAGCACGAGCAGATTACAATCACATTAATTTGAAAATTGTAACACTCAAACAGATAGTGATACAAGCAGCAAACCGTGTTACAATCTTTATTTTAGAAAATATTTTGTATAATAACTGATATGAAGAACAAAAAAGGTTTATTCCAATGATTTTCATATAATTCTTCCAAAATTTCAAAAAAGTACTAAATCTCGAAGATTTTCAAAAAGTCGTGCTTTTATACGACATAATTTAAATAGTACTAGGAAAAGTACAAAAGTACTAGATTTCCCAGCCCTGCTTTTAACGAAGAGTGTGCCTACTGAGTACTGCGCAGTAACACCATTCTACTGCACTTTTACATGCTGATTTTGTGCTGTACTGTAATTAAGTCACACTCACAATTCACAAATCAAAAAATTTCATCACTATTTTACATATTGAGATTTGAGGAGTGGAAAATTTTTGAAAAATAAAAAAAATATGTTTCTCGTTAAAAGTGCAGTAGATCTACTGCGATTGCAGTAAAGTGACAACCAGCGATGGGACTTCCTTCATGTAAAAGTGAAGTAGATAGGGTCAAAAAAGAGTAGTAGAATTGAAAAAAGGGTAGTAGATTTGTAAAATTAGAAAAATGATAGAAACTATACTTTTTTCAGGTTTCTGCATTGCATTGTGATTGTATTGCTTTGGAGCTAGCTTGGGGCTTAAATTTGTTTATACCTTGAAGTTTTCTTCGGGTTAGCAGTTAGATTTTTGAAAGTAATATGTCTATATAATGTATATGTATATTTATATGAAAATTTTATTTCAATTTTATCAAAAAAAAATAAAATCAAGTACAATTCTTTTTTTAAAAAAACTTAACAAAAAATGAAAAAATGTAAAAAATCAGGCATCTTTTTCATTGCAGCTGACGCACATAAATGAATGCTATGGCAGGTACATCCTATATAAAATATGTCCTTATTTTTATACTTAAAGCACTATACAATACAATACAAATACTAAACTAAGCGAAAAATAACAGTTACCCAAATTTGATTGGTCAATTTGTGGTGACTTCTATCATCAAACCTAATACTTTAGTTTTATTTTAGTACATATATGTAGTGTAAATGTAGTAATTAGTTACTGTCAGTATTGAAAATAGTAGTGGATATTAAATAGTATTCCTAAAATGTAGCAGATCTTGAATTTTCCGTAGTAGAGTAGTAGATTTGATTTTTAAGATAAAATAGTAGTAGATCTACTACAATTGTAGTAAAGTCCCATCGCTGGTGACAACCCCTGGTCACACTTCTTTCTCAGCAAACGTGGTAGATGAGTCCTGAAAAATGTGGTAGATTAGGATATTTAAGTGGTAGATTAGATTAGAGTGAAGAGTCCACAACCAAACACTACTCAGGGGTCGCTGATCGCTGAATTGTTTTGGAGTCAAATAAAAGATATCACAGATTTTAGTGGAAAAGCCGTACAAAGAGTTATGTGATGTGATTTTATTTTTGAATGTTTTTTATATCCTCAATCCTCATTCGAATGCATCTTGTGATTTTGTGAACGGATTTTTTCAAGGATAAACTTGGCTAAAACAAAATTAAGGAATGCTATGAATACAGATACGATTGAAGCAATTTTATTGGCAGAACAAAGCATTAAAAAAAGTAAGGACTGCGTAGAGTTTAAGCCAGATAAAAGTATGGTAAATCTACATAATACATCTATGTATAATTTTAAAATCAATGACAGCGGTAAAATGAATAATTAAAATTTTGAATTGCAATATCACATAGGAGCATAGGACATAGGATAGGACATAAGACTACTAAAATTTATTTAAATCAGTAAAATTGAATTTTTTTTTCTTTAAGTTTTTTTTTGGTTTTTGTTATTTTTTTAAAATTGAAAATAGTTATGAATTCAAGAAACAATAAAAATTTATTTCTTTTCTTTAAATCTGAATTTTCACTTATGTACCATAATCGTACCGTAATTTGTAAACGCAAATACGATAATTTGCTGATCAAAGGTTGGCAGCTCTGGGTCTAACTAAATTTTATAAATATGTGAAAAAATAGAAAGCAGGTTATTTTAAATGTTCTATTGGTTATTTATTAACTATGATTTATGAATAATGATAATTAAATGCAACTGGAACTGGGCAAAAAATACAATTTTGAATGGGAATATTTTTTAGAAGTTTTAGAAGAACATACATAATAACATAACATATAATATTTCATTTTTTTTTTTCAAATTGCCAATGAAATATTTTTTAAAGAATTCACTACCGTTTTTTTTTTTTTTAAATTTGCATTTTTGTTTGTTCAATAAATTTATGTATGTAATACATACATACATTTATAATTTATTAATATCCATAACGTAAACGTATCATGTAAAATATAATAGTAATCATAAATTGTACATAGTATAATAATTTTTGTTTTCACGTATGCATTCTCTGTACAATATGGTTGATTGATTGTATGTGGTCATTAACATTCAATTTTGTATTCTTTTTATGTAAAAAAAAAGAAAAATGCATATGTATAAATAAATTTAATGCGGTTTTTCATACCAATTTTTTTTTTCTGTTCTTTTCTTCAATGTCAGTACTCAGTATTGATTTCAATTTTAACACTATTTTTTTTATAACTTGAAAAAAAAAAAAAATAATAAAGTAAAGAGGAAAAAAATATAGATAACTGTGTATGCCATCGAACACGTATATAAATAAGGTGTATTTTGATAAAATAATTTATATTGCGTACAAAACATATTATGTAGGTAAATAACAACTTTCAAGAAAGAGTACTAAAAGTAGCATATTATACCGTTTTTGATATACCTATACTTTTTTTTTTAAAAAATCTTATTGTCTTTGATTTTTTCTTTAATTTTTTTTCTTCTTTTGCTTTTTAATTAAAATAACATACTTAAAAATCTGTTGACGAATAATTAAACGGTTTTTCTTTTTTCTTATTATTTAAAAAAGATAATTACCTATATACAATTTTTAATCAGTATTAGCATACCACTCTCAAGATAGTTTTTATATTAAAATTATAAACCAAAAGGGAACCACAGACAAAATAATTATTTGATATGATGTTGGATTTTGATAACAAAAAAAAAAAATAAAGAGGTTTTGGTTTTTGAACTAAATGAGGTTGTGTCTCAAGTAAATTGCGGTTGAAAAAAAATAACAACAACGTGTAATCAGCATCAGTACGCGAGGTGTATCTAATAGTAAATGAGGGAATAAATGATATCAAATACAGTTTGTTTTTATTTTTTTCTTCTTTTTCTTGTAAGCCACAAAAAAGTTAAGAAAAAAAAAAAAAAACAAGGTAGAGGTTTACTAAATATCCATAGAAAATTCAATTCGCGTATCTGATTGAAGAGAAAAAAAAATTATTACCTATGTTTTGTTTGATTCTGAAATGAATGCATGATTGCCTCGCCTTTCTCAACATTTTATAGTATGAACTTCGAGCTCAGGATAACATTTAATTGTGTTTTTTTTTTTTTGTATTTTCTTTTCTCATGTACTTTATGTGAAAAAATGTATAAAAAAAAGTAATTTAGATACTTTTTTTTCATATTGTTTAAAATTTTATTTGATTTGCAATTTTCCAAAGAAATTATAAGGCAAAAAAAAAAAGAAAATAATCCAACAAATCTGACCACTGTTTTTTTTTTTTGCAAAAAATAAGCAATTTGTTTTTATGATTGTAAAATAAAAGTCATATTGTCCATTTGCACATTAGAAGTGCAATTTTTAGTTTTTGCATTTTATTTTTTCATGGTATATACCTATAAAGATACAAATACATTGCACATACCCGTAAATATGGTGTGTTTTGTGGCACATGTATTTGAATTTTGAATTGCACACAAACACAGTATAATGCACTATGAAAATTCCAAATTTAATTTTATGAGATATTTTTAAATGTTATTATATGGTATGATATGTAAAATTCGTTAAAAAAGTTAAAATATGCATATGTATATAAAATATTATAAAAAGTGTGATGTAAGAGGCGTAATATAATGTTTCACGATTGAAAATTGCATAAGGAGTTTTTTAAAAAAAAAATATTATAAATGTGTGTTCAGTGATTGGAGAGGGGGAGGAAAGGGGTGAGTTGGAATTTAAATTCATTGATTTCAAAATGTGAAATTCGTGAATATTGGGTTTTTTTTTTCAAACAAACTGACTGTAAATGCCTAATAAATATAAAAAAAAAATTGTTTTTGATTTATAAAATGTTTTTTTGTTTCCTTCGTTTCATTTTATTGAGTGTTGTAAACTTTGTAATAAATGTGATTTTTAAACATACTATAATGTCTTAAAGGGTTTTTAATGGTATATGAATTCAAAATTATACAGCTAGCTAGATTTTAAGTATAATTTATTTATTGATTTTACAACAGATTATTCGATATGCACAATATATATAAATTGCACAAGATGATAAAATGGAAATATCTTTTTTTTTTAAACTTTTTTTTCTTCAAACGGTGATTTTTTTTCTTCTCTTCAATAGATAGAAAATGCATTTGATTTTGATTTTTTGTAATTTTTATTTAGAAGAGAGAAAAAAAAAATACATTTTGAGAAAAAAACATTTTGAAAAGAAATTGTATTTATGTATGTTGAGAAAAAATGAAAGTTGTATATTGAAGTTTCTTTTCTTGTTTTTATTTTATTTTTTTTAGAAACAATTCTCAATGTAAAAACAATTTGTTTTTTTTTATATAAAAGGAAAAATTCTCACAGCCTTGATAAAAATGTAACACATTAGAAAAAAAGAAGAATTTTATTAGATACACACGTTTTCTTTTCTTTTGTTTTATATTTTTATTTATTTATTATTTCTTTTAAAGACATTCAAAATGTTTCAAACAATAATAATAACATACAAAACATACTTACATACATTTGTACGTATCTATTGATGATGATAGATAAAGGTATAACAAAAACACATAATTGCATCTACCTACATTATTTTATTCTCATAAACATATCGAATTTTTTTTATACATAGGTACATATTTGATTTTCTAAGAAACAAATTGTATACAATTTTGTACATATATTCATCATGAATTCAAGGTTAATATTCAATTTAAATGGAAACGATTGATGATGACAATATGAGTATAGTGGAGTGGAAGTTGTGGGTGAGAGGTTTTTTTCTTTAAAAAAAAAAAGTATTTGAATTGAAGAGGATTCTTAATTTGGAGAAAAAAGACGAATTATAATTAAAATTATTCACATTAATATTGCATGCAGAAACCTAGGCAACTTGTGTGTATTATTTGTTTCTATAAAAATCAAAGTTTTCAACAGAGTTACCAAAATTCTTTACTAAAAACAGTAATCTTAGCATGAGATCGCCAAATAGATATTTCAGTATCGATAGGGAGTTCTCTTGGAAACCTAGCCTAGCTATTGTTCTCCTGTGTTTTTGAAGCTGAGGCCAGTTTGTTGTCAATGAAATTAAAGTGCAAAAAATATCAATTTTTTTACTTAGGATGTCTGTAATATGAAAAAAGTCCAAAGTTTTCCTTACGAATACTTTATAGACTTTCTTGTTTATTCTGAGAATTGGTGTCATGGGAAGTCAAACTGAACTGAAGGCTTAAATTCACATTTCATGACAAAGAAGTTTCTTAAGCTCTTTATCATTATTAAAATTTGTTCAAAGAAAATAGAGAATTAAGCTTACTTTAAAATAATTTCTTTCTGTTTTTTTAGAAGAACTTTTAATAATATGGAAAATATTTCAAAGAATTTTTGGTATTTTAAAAACTTCAACAATTGTAAGATTTCTTATCTTTTAATTATTCGGCATGTATGATATTTTTTAGTATGATTTTGGACCTAGATATGCAACAGCACGTACATTACTTTGAAAATTGCACATAAAAACTATTTTTATTTTTCTTATGTGCTGCCAGCTTGCAATTTTTTAAAACTTATTTTGTTAGTTTGGTATAGATAACTCATAAGTTTAAATTTTTCGCGTTAGAAAAATATTTTAAAAGTTACTAGATTTAGATACTAGCTAGTTACTAGCCGAAAAGAAAATTTAAGTGGCAACTCTAAATTTTAATTGTTAATAATGTGATGAAAAATTATGAGTAATAATGATTAAGGTATGTACCGACATATACCCCACATAATCCATAAGTACAAGACCACGCATTTTAAGATTTTTTGTGTAAAAAATGATGCTTAGATGATTCATCTTTCTCTTTTCAAGAATTAACATCTTTATTGTAAATAACAGTGAATTTGAAAAAAAAAGAGTTAAAATTATGAATGAAATACAAAGTTGAACAGACAATGCAATGCAATACACATCATATTGTCATGTCAATCTAGTTGAATGTGAAAAAAAAGCGATTGAATTATTTCAATGAAGATTTTGTATTTATTTTTGTTTAATTACAAAGAATATCTTTTTTGTTTTTGTTATACAAATTTTTATTACATAATAGAACAGAGGCATCTAAAATTTGTTTTGATTATTTTAACAATGACTAAGTAGTATATTTATTTGGACTACAAAATGGATTTAGTGAAATGAATACATACAAATAAAAAAGTTCGTCACCTAAATCTTTTGTTTTTTTGAATTTTTTGTGATACAGATACAACATACTTAGTTACTTACATATATGAATAAAAGTAGGACATTATCCTTTCTGCTGCTATGAATAAATTAATATGCATTCAATTGTATTTTTTTTCATATGAACTAATTTTACTTTTCATTTCACAGATTTAGAATAATAAAGTAAAAATCATATGATCTATTTTTATTTCGAAAATAAAAATTTGCATAATAATTGAAAATTACAACAAAAGTTTGAATAGAAAATAAAAAGTAAATTTTCATAATAATGAACAAAAAAAAAATGATTTCCTATCTAACAAATTTTACATTAACATTTACTTATTTTGCATATTTATTGAAAAAAAAAAAAAAACAAAATCAACTTTTTGTAACAAAAATTCATAGTGTATCTATTTAATGTTACGTTATTTTGGTATTTAAATAAATTAATTGAAAGGTAAATAAATGATCATGTATCAGTATATATGTAGTTTTCTAGGTATTTGTGTTGTTGTTTTATATTAAAAGCATAACACAAATTACATTTAAATAGGTTATCTATTATATGATTAAAGTACAAGTACTCGTATGTATATGCTGCAGATTTTTCTCATTTGAATTTTTGTAAAGTTGCATTATAATAGTTTAGTTTGTGTCTTAAAATTGGTTTACCTTGAGTTAATACATGTTTTTTCTGTTGTTGTTGTTGTTTTTAAAGTATAAGATCGTGCTTAGGTCGTACATTAATTCTTCCTACTTTCACTTAAAATGTATTTTACATTTTAAATGAAATGATTTATTAGTGTTCATAGTAAAAATAGATTTTCATTTAAATTTAAGTCATTTAAAAAGAATTTTATTAATGAAATTTATCTGAGATATTTTATGTAATTGTAAAATATTCAATGTAATATTTTCTTAAATATGTACAAGATATTCCAAAATCTGGAACATTTTTAATCTTTTATCAACATAACTCTGTGAAAGGCTTTTTCATCTCAGGTGTTACCTCACTTCCAAACAAAGTTAAAATGGAACTTTCTTCTTTCTTTTCCCCATCATCTCCATCATCCATTATCCATGTAAAAGTGCTAATCAAGTACATACAGTAAAGCGATATCTTCTACATCTGAAGCTGCGATTGAGGGTAAAAAGTAGATACACAGCTAGACAAATGTAATTGATTCCATTGGAATCGAGAATGAATTGATTCTAAAATGGTTCTTGAAATCAAAATGTAATCAGAAATTTCTTAAAAAATATTTTAATGAAACAAATAAGTTTAAAATCCATTCTAATTCGATTCCTTAGAATCGCGTTGATGTGAAACTGGTTTTAAATTAATATAATTGATTTAGAAGTGATTTTTGTCTGGCTGGGTAGGGACGAATGGGGGAAATTATAAAACAAACATATCCTTGTAAGTATTTCATCTTGAGGACTATTTCTCATGGATGTGGAAATGCTAAAACTAAAGTTAAAGAAGCTGGAATTTAGAAAAAAAAAAGTTTTATTTAGACATGAAAAAATCTTAGGTGAAAGGTAGAACCATTACCTGTAGACTGTTGGTTTCCTATAATTTTCTATTCTTTGCACAGATTTTTTTTTTAATCCTTGAACGAAGATTCAAGTATACTTAATCACAAATTTTTATAAATTGTTATCTTTTGTGTCTCGAAACTTGAATTTCAAAAATTAAAAAAAAACTCTTTCAGATTTATGACATCATTTTAGAATATTTTTTTTCTCCGTTATTTTCGTTTTTTTCAAATTAAATTTCAATTTTTCTTAAAAATAAAAGTTTTTTTTTTTTTCTACGAAATAATTAACTAAAAATTTATAAATTTATCAGCGACGACATGACATAAACTTAAGAAAAAGAGTAGATATACAAAACCAGAAATGAAAGTTCAAAAATATTGCAATTTCCAGTTTGCTTCAACAAAAAATTTTTCAATTAAAATTTTATTTTTAAATTTTCTCTTCTCAAAATGTTAAAAATATCTGAGTTTCGCATATAACTTGTTATTTCAAGGTTAAAACTGCATAACAATCGAAAATGAAGGCAACAAAGAAATATGAATTATTTTTAAAATATTTCTTAATTTCACAAAAATTTTACTCATGGCTTTTAAAAAATACTTAACTCAATTTTACTCATCAGTCGATTTTCTTTGATTCTCAATTGTTTCGTTCCGGAAAAAATTAAAATGTAATTTTCAAAGTATTGGTTTTATTTTATTGGAACAAAAACAGAAATTAACATCCGGGGAATAATTCTCCTATTCGTTCTGGAAAGACCATCTAGTGCATATGTGTACGATTATAAGAATCTACAGGGTGTTTTGGATTAAAATAATTTTAAGTAGGTATGTGATTTTTTGACATGCTTCAAAACAAAAAAAATTTCCGAGGAACACATATCTTGTGTAATCCGGAACATGACTTTCTTAGAAAAACGAAAAACTTTATTCCGACTGGAGCTTTATCCTTGCACTAAAATGTAATTATGCTCCTATCGGAATAAGATTGTAGGAAATGGAACATTCTATTATATTTTGTTTCATTTATGGTTTCAATTCCCATTTGTATTATTTTTCATCTAACTTATGTATATTTTAATTAATTATTTAAATTTTTGTTTTATTATGAAATTCATTATTAAATTTTTCAATTTCAAAAGTATCTTTTTACATGTGTCTTTTTTTTTTTTTTTGAAATTTTTTATTAGTTACCATTGTAAACTACTTAATTAAATTTAATAGATTTAAATAATTAATTATAATTCATTTTTAATGATGTATAATTCGAGTGAATATATCAATCATTTATATAAAACTATGAAAATTTAAATGAGAAAATTTTTTTGATGTATCTACCATGAAAGATGAATATTAAAAAAAAAAATTTAAAAAGAAAATCGAAATGAGTAGAGGGAAAAAAACAAGTTTTAATGCAATTAAACCTACATTAAATTAATACTATATAAATTGAAAGTTGTATTTAATTTTGTTTTTCATGTGTATTTTTTTTGTGATAAGTACCAATTAATTATATTGAAAGCGATTTCAATTTTAAATTGACCTATTCTGGAAATTGTTTTGCATGATTTTTAAATATCATCATCTTGAGAAGAAAGAAAAAAAATTATGATGATGATTTTACAGATTTAGTTATTGTATGAAAGATCACCTACACTGAACATACAAAATGCCATGTTTAACCAGAGAAGGTAAAAGTATTTTTTTCTTTTGTTTTTGCTTGTTACCTTTAATCATATAGTATCTATTATCTTCAGATTTTGAGCTATTAATATCACTTTTAAAAGATACATATATAATATATAATAAAAACATTTATTTATATTTTATTATGTGAATTTTCTGTAACATCGCGATCGATGAAATACAAAATCAGATTCATGTTTCTTTTAAGTGCCATTATATACTAGTATTTTGATATGCGATACATATTATAGCTTTTTTTTTTTCACGTGAACGTTATCATTATTTTCGTTTTTATTATCGTTTGATAACCGGTTTCTTCAATAAAAAAACTACATAAATATCTTTTAACTTTTTCTTGTAAATAATAACACATATACTCTAAATATTCTCGTCTGCATAAATTTCATTTTAAAATTAGTTTTCACCTGACGCCAGGTCTCAATATTATCTGCTATTATCGTACATAGCTATATATCTATATCTATCAAGTAAAATATGTATAGATACATACTTGTATAGATAATATTCTACATAAGATAAATTTGTACATCCTCAAAGGTCTATTTTACTTTCACAAGTTTCATCTTTCATTCAAATGTAAATGATGCTGATAATGGTGCTGATGATGATGATACAATTTTGAACTGGTAGCCAGCCAGTCAATGGATTGATTTGAAGATTCGATCATCGGTGGATATATACTTATGTATATCAATATCATGAAAAACTCTTTAGATATTTAGATACATACATACATGAACGCATATACGTGTTTATTTATAAATTTAACATACATTCAAGCTTTTATTCACGGTTATTATGAAGGTAAAATTTGTTACAAAGTCGTTTTTTTTTCTTCTCTTTAAAAAATTTTCGTTTGGTGTTTTTTTATAAAATTTTATTAAAACATGTTTCATTAATTTTTCTTGAGATTCAATATATGTACATTATATCCAAAAATTTGACCTGAATCTTCTTAGTAGAACACTATTTAGGTCAACAGTTTAAAAATTTTTGTTTTTTATTAATATGCGTTGCGTTATGTATTTTTTTTTTAATATGGTTATTTTTCAAAATAAATACCTATATATAGGTAGCCAAATAATTTGCATAAATTGTTAATGTGTCAAATACCAGAATGAATAATTATAATATAGGTATATGTATAGATTAATTATGCTATACATACATATGCGTTTTTATTGTAAAAGGAAAAAATAAAAATTAAAAAAAAAAATTCTCGCGCTCTGAATATTTTTAGATGATTTTAATGGATTTTTTATTCTAAATTTAGAAATTTTTTTTGAATGGGACAGGAAAAAATAAAGAAAAGGTTTTTTATTTAATTAAAAAATCGTAGAACAAAGGAATTTAAATAATATGTTGTTTTTATGAATTAAATTCATGAATTTTTGTAATTACTACTGAATTATTTTTAATTAATTTAGAAATCTAATTTTGAAATTTATAAAAGGTTTTGGATAAGAACAGATACAAAGTCCAAAGTTTAATTGAAAATTACATTAGTTTTTTTCATTATAACGTAAAATCTTTAGGGTATAAAGCTAAACACTAGTCCTTGGAATTTATTGCTCCAATTAAAGTGCTATAAAGATCAAAAGAAAAAGAAAAAAATATTCATTTTCCCAAAAATGCAATTTGACCTTTGTACGGCAATCAACCTAAACCTAAAAAGATAGATTTTTATTCAAGCTATTTTTATATAAAAAAAGTTGTATGAGTCTTAAAATCTGCTTTTCAATTCTTAGTAGCTCTTTTTGCCACACCCATCAAAGAAAGATTTTTTGTTCACGTTTTTATAGCGATCGACGTGAATGTGGATATAGAGATTTTGCAAATTTGATTGTAAGTCACTTCATCTGGAAGAATTCTGCAACACTTTAATTTGTATTAGACCAAAATTAACCAAAATAAAGTAGGTTAAGTTTAATGACAATTTAAAAGAAAAAAAAGAAGCTAAAAATGTATTCTTCCAAAAAATGACATTATTAAAGAAAAAAAAATACATTTTTTCGCTATTAAATTCCCATATCAGAAAATTAGCATTAATTTGCAAGGTGTGTGTGTGTTATGAGTCATTTTCCAAAATGATTTTAAAAAAAAAGAAAGAAATCAAACACCCAAAACATTTTCATTTAAACTAGAAAAACATTTTTTTTGCAGGAAATTTAAAATTTTGTGTAAGTACTCGTATATTTAGTTCAAAAAAAGAAAAAAAAAAACAACTCTTTTTTGGTGAAAGTTAAATGCTTAATAAAGATATTACAAAAGGTGTTAAATTTATAAGAAAAATACATTATGTATCTACAAAAAAGTACAATGAGAAAATAAAAGCAAAAATTATAGATATTAAAATGAGAACAGCTTGAAATGATAGAGTTCATGGCTTTTAAATTTCAATTGTACATTTTTTAACCCAAACAAAAAAAAAAAAAATGGTTAAATATCTTTATTAAAAAATAATTTTATGAAAAGTAAAAATTATACATGAAAAATCGTGTAAAATTATAAGTATATGATAAAAGGTGTGCATTAATGAAAAAATGAAAGTAAATTTATCTTGTCCAATTATGATGGGACTAAAGGAAAACATGACATTTTTATTTTTGTGTTAAAAATGTTTTAGATACTTTTACGTGACAAGCTGTAAGAAAAAATATGTTTTTTTTTTTTATTTTAAAGAAGAAAGTAAATTGTTATTTATTAATTTTTGTAAATTAACGAATGGAAATGACATAGGGTGGTCAAATGATATATGAGTATTATTAAGAGTCATTCAGATGCAATACTAGTGTGTTTTTGTTGTGGTTTGTGTGGGTGAGGAGATGCGGTCATCAACGAGTACTCAGACAGGAGAGTCCATTGTACTCAGCAACTCGTCTTTAGTAAAATCTTCTTGTTTTCCTAACAAATCATTCCATTCTAATTGCATCAGAATTCCATGTACGTATCCTTATTTTATAGAGGAGGTCGGACAACACTAGAGAAATGGTGTTCTGTTGTCCTTCAGACAAGCCTCGCACGTTGAATCCCTGACAACTTTTGACCGCCAGATGGTGGTTACAAGTGTTATGCCCCGTGATGAGCCAAACGAGAGCCCGACAGTTCCTCCTACTAAGGTTCAGAAGCAATCTAGCCATCCTTTCCTCAGGCTTCTTCACAAAGCGTTTCGTATACCACTGTAACCAGATAGGGCAGACCACATAGGATGGTCAAAATATATTATTATCAATGTCCATAGAAAATGTACTGTAAACAATAATTCTGGGTCATTTTCATTTGTATAGGGTTAAGTTTTCTTGTAAAAAAATTGGATTTTAAACTGACACTTTTTGTCTTTTGAAAAGTAATTTTTCTAGCACAAGAATATTCTTTTTTTACTTTAATTGAAAAATTAAAACATAATTTATTTTAATAATATTTCATTTTATTTATTTATCTTATTTATTATTTATTGATTTAATTTTTATTTAATTTTTTTACAGGAAATTAGAAATTATGACATCCGCTGAAAGATCAAAAACGACAAATGGTAATAATAATTTGTGTAATAAACATGCCCATGGAAAGACAAATTGGAACACAAAGGTAAAAAAAAAAAATATAATAATCATCAATCATATTTTTAGATTTTATAGGTGTAATAAGAAAAAAAATATATATCAAGCTTTAGATATACCAGACACGTTATAGTCATTATATTCATATATGAAAAGAAAGTCACCGTTAATATGTTCAACCTGATTAAAATACCTTAGGTAAATAACTTAAGGTATACAATGCGTACGTGTATTAATGATGTATCTATCATTATGAGAATTTTTTTTTCATCTTCTTTCTTTCTTTTCAATTTTAAATTGTTTGTCGATTTTTTTCACACATGTTGATTTAATTTTTTCAAAAAAAAACAATCTGTATTTGAATATAATTCAACAATTTAACATTATTTATGATACGTATAGGTATAAAAAAAATAATAATGAGTGAAAAGTTCAAAACAATAAAATAAAATACCATAACATATATTACTCATAATATTGTATCTGAATAATCAATCTTTTTTTAAATTTGCATATAATAGAAAAATTTTATATCTTTTTTTTTTTTTATTTGTTCTTCATTTTATAAAAGTAACACGATCGTCATTCAAAACAATATACAAAATTCATATTTTAGTAGTATGTACTTATTTTTTGAGATAATAATTTACAATATGAATGGTTTTTTCTTTTTAAAGAAGTCATTTTTATTATATTCGTGTATTGCACACAGGTGATATGTAGTATGCACTAGATCTTTGTTACAATGTTTGACATGTGATCTTGTTATGGGGTTTTTTTTGAACAAAAATAAAACAAAAAAAATAAAAAAACCAATGCATGTCATTATTTTTTCACACTTTTATTATTTATGATAATTTTTCTTTATCATATATTTAATTTTTTGTTGTTGTTAAAAATTTTACATATTAATTTACTGGAAAAAAAAAAAAAAAAATACATGATACATATGTGTTAAAAGTTTTATGTTGTGATTATTAAACCTTGTGAGATAGAAAGCTTATGATAAACAAAAATTATAATTTTTATTATTTTTGCTTATAGAAAATTAAATAAAAAAACAAAGTAATAATAATTTTTCCATTTTCCACTTTTAATTGGACATGATAAAAAAAATAAATTTATTATACTTGTGAACCTTTCCTTTTTTTTCTTCTTCTTGTTTTCTTTTGGCAAAAGGTTTTAAATTTCACGAATCTAATATCTTTTTTTATTTTTTTTTTCAGTACCCATTATTAGTGAATTGTTACTTTTCAGATTTATATTTAAGATACGATTTCTTGAATTTATTTTTGTGATTATCATGCAAATTTTTTATAATAATTTACATATAAATATTTTGTATCTACACAATAAGATTTTTTGTTATTGATATTTAAAAATTGTTTTTTCGAATACTTTTTCTTTTTTCCTTATCAAGAGAAACTCATCAACAAAGGACATTAACCTTTTTTTAAAATTTTTAAAAAAAATCTTTTTATCGAAAAAACATGATGAAATTTAAAGAATTTTTATTTAATGAGGGTAGATTTTAGAAATTTCTGTTGTGTGGAAATTGTTTTTAAAAAAATATTTGATAAGGCTTTGTTTTCTAAAAATATTTTAGGATTCTTAAGGAAGTTTGAACTTCATTGGTGAATATCGCCCTGAAATAACCAAAAGTAGAAAGAAAAAAATTGAGAAAGAATATGCTTGGAAAAGTTTTTTTGCTTTTTAAATTTCTTTAGCGGAAGCTTGCATAAATTTAGAACCTACTACAAATTTAGTTTTATAAAGGTGTTTTCTTCCGATACCTTTATGTTTTTTGGATTTGAATCCATGATTTGTTGCACCAATAAGTCTAAAAAGACCAAATCTCATCATCTTTTTCCTGAGAATGTCTTGACTGAAAAAATGTTCCAATTCTCGGTTATTTTGATAGAAATTCTGCATATAACTTCGAGACATTTCCTTTTACTTTGTGGTATTTCTTTAGGATAGAGAGAAACTCCATGGTATTTGCTCCTTCACAAAGAAGTACAAACATATGTACAATATGTAGGATATTAGAGTTTTGTTTTTGTGGTGTTAGTGGTTCAAAGAAAAGGATTAGGATTTCCAAAAAGGGTTAGGATTTCCAAAAAAGGTTAGGACTTCCAAAAGGAATTAGGATTTCCAAAAAGGATAAGGATTTCCAGAATGATTTATATAACATCGTATTTCATTAAATTGGATATTTTTGTTTTTTAAATCTAAATAAAAAACTAGGAAGGAAATCAATGAAACAATCTCAAAATAAATCAGTTCTCCACTAACGTAATTTGTGATTTTTAAAACATTCTATTAAACAAAAAGGCACTTAAGATACAATAGGTATAGTATTTATGTACATAGTACATATAATATCATTTTAAGCGCGTCCTAAATTTAGCGGTTCATTGTTTGCTTCAATAATTTCTATATTTTTTAACACGCATGAAAGAATCAAGAAAAAAAGTCATTGATTCACTTTTTGTTTCTCTTATTTTCCAATCGAATCGATCATTTATTGATTATATTAAAGCCATTGTACACACACATTTAGTACACGTGAAAATTATCTAGGGCAAAATTGTATCTTTTCATAATTTTAGGCTTTTTTTTTATTATAAAAAATTTTAGGAATTTACTTTGGAAAAAACAAATTCAAATAAATTTGTAATTATGATTACTTTTGTGAATTGAAAAATAATGACTTACACGATCGAAGAAACAAATTGACTATTTTCTTCAAAGCATGCCAAATCAAACGTATAACAAATAAAAAATAAAAAAAACACATAAAAGCAAGACTTTTTTATTTCATTATTTACAAAATGATTTCAAAATATGAAAGGAAAATAAAATGTATATTAAAACTATTATAATGTCTTGGAAATAAAATAAAACAACAAAGAAATTGAGAGGAGGAAATAAAACCGCATAAATAAAAACGTGACTATATTGTGATTGATCTAATTTATTATTTATTTATTGTTGATTTTTTTTTCGAATAACAAAAGAAAAAAAAAAGGAAATTAACCATAAAAAAAATTGGACACTGAATATCTTTTGTATTACAGTTGAAATTGTTATTAAAAATAAACTGAAATTCACAAGTGGGGGGGGTGTGGGATGGTGCGGTAGGCACATTAACAACAACAAAGCTACTCTGTACTCATTGAGTTTAAGTATAAAAATTTTGCAGAACAATTATTTAGACAAAATTGATTATTTAGTAATTGTAATATGTTTGGACTTTTAATCTGATTTAAATCACATAAAAGATGTTTCCACTACCAGTATTTTCCTTGTGACTCTCCTAGAATTCCTTTTCTTGGGAAAATTTAACACTTTAGGCTATGTTGTACCATTCTAAATTGAAAAAAGAAATGACAGAAGAAAGAACTCCTGTACGTTTTGCTTTATAACTTTAGCTCGACTTAACAGCTTAGTTTCCAAATAAGTCCTTTCAAAAAATACTGGGGCCAAATTTCAACTTTCTAACCTTTTTGGCTGTAAAACGTTGAAATTCTCTTAGTGTTGTTTTTGTTATTTCTACAGCTTAATTTTGTTTTGTTTGCGGTTTCTTTTATTGTCTACTAAAAGAGTTCAATGAATGTTAATTTGTATTCTAACGTTGGCAAAAACATTCAGAATATTTTCTTTTAAAAACTGCATAAGTGGTAAATCAAGTAAATCAACAAAAAATGCATCATCAACCCAGGTAAATAAACAAAAACAAAAAAGACTACATAGGTGTACAATATACTCGTACACTGAAAATACTTAAGAATGAAGCAACATATGTATATAAAAATGTTATATTGATTTTTCCCTTACAAATTCAATGGAAAGATATTTTTAAAAGTCAAGAAAAAGTCAAAGTACCTACATTGTTTTTAAATATTATTAACAATTCTTAATCCTTTCGAGGGTAAATTTGAAAATAGGAATTGGATTTTTGAAGAAAAAAAAACAGTTAGGTACCTATAACATTCAGGTAAACGTAAAACGAACGAAGTCTGTACATGCGTATTGGGTAAAAGATAAGAAAGTTGAAAAATCGATTTTTTTTTTGGAAAACAATATTGTTAATTTGAATAAAAATAAAAGTAATTGAATTAAGAAGTAATGTAATTTAATAAAAAACGAAAGAAAAAATGGAAAAAAAAGATGAAAAGAGAAAAAAACAAAGTTGCTCCAGGTGAGGCTCGAACTCACAACCCCGGCATTGCTCACTTGTTTACTGTCTATAAGTACCGTGCGCTACCGATTGCGCCACTGGAGCTGTTATCAAATTTTGGCAAAATGTTTTACATAACTGTAATTATAATAAATATCAAATAAAATCATATTTTTTTGTTTTATTTTTAGACATTTTTAGACATTTTTGTTGGTATTTTGTGAGTTTCCTTTTCTTTTTCTCCAGACTTTATTGAATTGTTTTTCTTATCTTTTTTTAATTTTCTATTTTTCATTCGAAATTAAAATTAATTTTTTTATTCTTGTACATTTTTTTTTCATAACTGTTAATAGCTTTCTTGTATTTCATAAATTGTTGTTGCTTTGAATTGCAGAATGATAAGCTTATACTTCAGGTATTTGCTTGTTATTTTTTTTTTTAAATAATTTTACACACGTTTTAAAGTTCTTTCTGATAAAAAAGCTCAAGTTAAATTTTACACCTATTTTCTTATAGGTAAAAAAATTTGTGGAAAAGTAAAAAAAAAACCGAATTATCAATTAATTTAAAATTTAAAATTAAGAAATACATATTTTTGTATAACAGAACAATAAAAAAGTAAAAAAGTTTTTCGCGGACTAGCTTTGAACAACTCATAAACTCAAATATTAACAGCCTTTCAAAAATGTATATAATATATAGTACCAATCATCAACCATAGAGGCTACATTAGTCCTTGCTGGATCCCTCTTTGGATTTAAATTTAAACGACTGATTAAAAATAAAATGATAGAAAAACGGGAAAAAATTTGTTAACCTTATGAATTTATTAGGAAAATTAAATTCTATATAAGTAAAAAGGATAAATTACAACGTAGTTTTTATTTTTTACCGTTATTCTTATTTTAAACTAACCTTAAAAATTTTTATTTTGTTTTTATTTCAACTCAATTTGTTTGCTAAATTATTTAAAAAAAAACAACAACAATTGTGATGTAAATGTGCCACAGTGAATGATTGATTGATGGTATATCCTTTTTTCATATTCTTTTCAATGAATTATCCTGTGGATGAAAAGTTAATCATACTTATTATCTTATAGTCCGAAAAAACAAATTATTCGCAAGCAGTCTTATTTGACTGACAGTGTTATACCGATCCTTCCGAAAGCACATTTTTTATGTCTACAAGAAGATTTTGTAGCAATGAAAGTGAGAAAACATTTAAGAAAAAATTATTAAAAAATTAAAAAAAATTAATTTTCTTATTTCGAATCTGAATAAATCAAACTTTATACATTTTTGAACTCAAAAATTCCATTCCATTATGTTACTTTGAAACACACAGTCTTGCTTCGGATAGCATTAATTTGTTTTTTTTTCTTCTCTGGAATAACATTTATGTATGAAATTTCAATTATGACCCACTAATGGAATTTATTACAAAAAAGAAGAAAAATGATCTACCTAATTACAATGCAATGCACATACATGGGTATATTCTCTCCATCTGCTTTTGCATATATAAAAATTACAAAGCGTATCATCTGCACTATTTATGTATGTTATTTAATGACCATTCTACAATACAATGCATTTTTTTCAACTACATACAAAATGAGGTATGTAGCATAACAATGTATCATATAAGACCCTATTTCCGTGTACTGAAAAAAAAAAACAACAATAATTTGCGATTGCTTATATACCCCCTGCTTTATTATCCAGAAAATATTAAGGTATTTAAATTACCTGAAGAACTCAAAGTATGCATTTTAAATTACTGTTTTTTTTTCTATCTTCTTAACTCTTTCACTTCTACATATGTTAAAAGTATGCCCATTCATGTAGATTGTAGAATGTGTGCATTTCATTTTGAATATATAAAATCAGTGTTTGAAATTTAAAAAAAAAATGGAACTGGTTCTTCAGGCGTCAAGGTCGATTCGGTACACGTTTTATATAAATAAATATATTCATTCTGTCTCTTTCAATATTGTTGAATTGAAATAAGTAGTTTAGGGCATTTTGAAATTCAAATAAGAATTACCTGGTGTAAAAATGTAGAAAAATTGTTTAAGTTATATTTTTCTTTTATAAATTTTTACCCATTAAATATAACGTCAGTATATATAGGAACATGTTATGTTAACGTTAATACTGTTAATGCTCTAGTAAATTTATTCATATTAAGTTTGATAGTTCAATCTTCTCAAGTAGTTTATATGGAAAAAAATATGAGTACATATAACGAAGAATATGACAACACGTCTTAATATACCTATATTATTATGTGAGATTCTATATATTTTTTTTTCACCTGTAATTTATAACTGCATTCCATTACACCTGTTGTGCCCTTGACGAACTGTAATGTATATAAATCGGTCAGTATAAACAAAATGTTATTTCTGTAATTTGTTTATCTCATAAGAATCATTTTTTTTTGCTTTAAAAAGTGTAATTTTAATTTCTTGTGTAATTATTTAAACCAATTTGAATAAACATAAATAACTTAGGGTGTTTCACAATATAGAAAAGCTCAAATGAGAAAAATTTGAGAGTTTTTCTTATACTTTTCCGCAACGTAGTAAAAAGAATTTGGGATCTTATTGAAAGATTTTTGTTATAACAATAGAGATGATGAGGAATATAAGCTATGTGTAGGAAATATGGGAAAACGAAAGTTCAAAGAGTTTTTCTATGTCCAGATTTTTCAATGCGATGTAAATTAGATAAGAGGTCCAGTCTTAGAGGTTGGATGTTGTTCCCTACTTACTGTGATCCGTTTGGATCTTTTGAATATCAATGCGATGTAAGAACAGTCAGAGGTAATCGCTAGTATATGTTCTACTAAAGATTTTGTCAATACAGGGCTTTCGTAAAGGAAATTTCACAGTACAGGCATTAAAAAAATAATGAGATTTTGTCTACCAAATCTTTTTTGAAAAAATAAATAAAGGTGCTTGGGTTTTGCTCTGTTCAAACTTTTTGCATCTGTGGAAATTTTTATGCGAAAGTGTCTCAGTATTTGTGCGAAAATTTTGAGAAGTATTTCCAAAGTAAGAAACTTCTTCAGGAAAAAGATAAGATTTTAAGTTGATTATTCGGAAAAATAATGAACAAAACGTAATCGCTCAAGTAAGATTAAACTTAAGATAGAGAGGATTTGTTATGGATACCGTTTCCTTATATTAAAAACAAATGAAAATTTTATGCGTGGAAAATCCCATAAATTAGTGTGTATTTCTGGTGAAATTGTTTACATTTCTTTGTAATATTTTTTTTTCCAAAGAAAGTTTTCCCGCACATTTTTTTTATATTTTAAACAAAAGAAAAACTATTAAACGATAAACTTCCTTATACATAGATTATTATTTTTGTTTCAGTGGGAACGAACTGTAATTGATTTTTTAATGACACTCATCAATTAAGTATAGTTTGTATAGTTTAATTGGAATTACATTAAAAACTTTCTTAATAAATTATAATTTTTTATTTCGAATTTAAAAACAAATAAAGAAAAAGTAATGAGAAAATTGAAATAAAAGATACTTTTTTCTCTCTCTCCAAATTTCATGTTATCTAATAATAATTTTCACTTAACTCAAAAGTACATAATACTATTTAGGTACGCTGTATAACACACCTTATCATATTTTATGCAATTTTTTTTGAATAATTATAATAATTTTATAATTAGAAAACAAAAAAACAAAAATCAACGATTACTTTCTATTGTTCAATTTAAATGTCATTATGTATTGCACGCGAAATCGTTTATACAATGAAAGTTAAAAATTACTTATATTTTTTTATCTAATATCGGAAAAGGTATAATTATTATGAGCGATGATTTAATATGATTGATTAAAAATCAGTTTTTTTTTCTTTTTTAAATCGTAGAAGTAAAGATATACTAAATTATGCCTTTCAGATACAAATTTTAACGAAGGACAAATATCTATATAGTATTTCAGATTTAATAGATAAATTGTTATAAGTTGAAAACTTTAAGAAATTCCTAGTATGTACTACCTAATTTCAGTAAATTATGTATCGTGATCTGTTTTGGTAAGATAAAAAAAAAATCATGAATTTGTTATTATCTAACTCTAACATCGTACTTACATATGTACAAAAATGCGGTAAAAAAATCAGATAAAATTTTTATATTATGTAGGTACATAATTTTTTTTTCTTGTAACATAAAATCGCATTACATGACAGTCAGTGGTGTCAATACATTGTAAGATTTTCATTTATTCATTTTTTGATTTTGTATTGTAAATTATGCGTGCTTTATCTGTTTTTTTTTTTTTTTGTTTTTTTCGTTAAAAGAGATTTATTTTAAATCTTGTAAAAAATAATAATTATTATATTAACTTAATACCTACATAATATAGTTTAAAAAGTACAGTGTATCGTAAAAGAAGTATTACCATTGTTTTGCCAAATTTTATATTATAGTTTCCTTTTTTGCATAAAATTATATCCTGATCTAAAATGAAACAGAACATGACGAAAAGTAGGATAGCATTTTGTGACAATGCGAAATTTCTTGCATGCAAGCTGTCAAATTTTTTTTGAGCTTGTCTCATCTCGTTTATGTGAAATACATATGTCGAAGAGTCATAGTTCAAAAAGCAATTTTTTTTCCTTACTAAATTTTGTTGATTATTTAAAATTTTCAAACTAAAAGTTTATATTAATTGAAAAAGAAAATAGAAAATACCTTACAAGCCGATTTTTTAATTCTTGTACACAAATAAAAAAAAAGCCACTTCAACCATCAGAAAGTAATTCATATTGACGTCATATTTGACTACTAAAACGTCGAATTCTCTGCAACAAAACTTGTGCAGTTAGAAATTTCTTGCAAGATTCGTTGCAAGCTGGAATTTCTTGGAGACATTTTCAGTCTACACGAGTCATTTTGTTGCAAGAAAATCTGACATGCAAGAAATTCTCGCAAATATATACTAGACCCATGGTTCAGATGTTAGAAAAGTTTCTTAATTTCGTTCTACTTTTACGCTAACAATAGAATTAATCGTAACTTCAGTTGTCGTAACATGCAATTATTTGTTTATTCAAGATTTTGCACTTATATTTACCTTTTATTCAACTGACTTATATGTCGTATAATATCGTATTGATAAAACGCATGGTAACGTTTCTTTTAGAACACACTGTATTATTGGTATAGTTTATAGTGATTGTAATATAAGATATTAAAATCTTTTTAAAAAAAGACATAATGACATGCATATATGGTTGTTGTTTAGTCGTACGACTAGTACCTGTATATTTAACCTACTACTTACTAGTTCACCTTCTTTTTTTGGTCACTTTTTTATGGTTTTTTTTAAATATTTTTAATCGTAAGTTAATAGCATGGTCTATTTCAATTTGAACTATTTTGTTGTTGTTATAAGATTTGTGTGTGTGTGTGTTATTTTTTTTCTTTTAAAATTAAGACTAGGTCAATTTCAAGTATGTTTTTGCTTTTAATAAAATAATATTCACACCATTTTATTGTTGTTTTATATTCATCATTTGGTATTTGACTTTTTTTTTAAATCATCATAAACACCATGCATAGGTTAAAATAACAAAAGGTTAATATCTATACTGTATGATGATGCATAGGTGCGTCACATTAGAAATTTGTTGTTTTTTTTAAATATGTTTTGAAAGTTTTTAACGTAAACAATTTGTAATAAAAACAATAATACAATACAATTTGTTTTGTTAAAATTTTGTATTTTAGTCACATTACTTGTATACTTGGAAAATTTCGTTGAATCGAAAAGTTTTCTGTATTAATTAATAAATAATAAATAAATAGATATTTCACCTTCCTTTTTTAAAATTTAATTACAATAGTTCAAGTTCATATATGCGTTTAAATGATAATGAATGCAAATTAAATGGTCTCAAAAATTATTATAATATTTTAAAATAGGCGATTTATAATAGAGAGGGAGAACCATTACTTTTATGAATCTTCAACAAACGTCCATTATTTTTTATTAATATCTTAAGGTTCACAATTCATGTGAAAATTTCGATAAGTAGTCCAAAAATTTGAATACATTTAGGCTATGAGAGTATTTCCAAGGTTTAGAGTTCCATTTTTTTACTTTTTAAAAAAATATTGTTTTTATTACAATTATAGCATTGAAACTGGCAAATAAATATTAAAAATGTTAAAAGACAGAAAAGTTTGGGGGTGGAAAAAGTTAGTGTTGATAAATCCGAAATTCGAATAAATGAATTTCAAGAATTAAGAAGGGAAGGGAAAAATAAAACAGAATTACTGAAATCTGGGAAAGTCTTCAAGTGTCTTTAAATTGCAACAGGGCCGGATTAACAATATAGCAGAAGTAGCAAATTCCACCGGCCCCTCGCTTCTGGAGGCCCTGCGCTTATAGAACAAAGACTTTTTTTTTTAATCGTCAGACAATTTTGAGGGTCCGCGCATAACATATTTGCTACCGCCTCCCGCGCTGGCTTAATCCGATACGCCGCGCAAGGGAAATATTGTGTTTGTGAAAAGTATCACATATTTTTGACAATGGCTTTGAAAAACACATTGAAATCCTTCTATATCAAAGATAATATTAACTCCATAGAATTCTTGATCGCATGATACTTTTCTTTTTTCTTCTTAATCTTTTTTTTCAATTTATCTTTTATTTGTTGTAAATTCCAGTGCCAGCATAAAAGTGGTTGTTACAAAAATATTTGATATTTTCCATGCTAATTTAAAAAATTAAACTTTTCATAAACTGAATACTCCACCTTTATATCTTTTTTAACTTTATGTTGTTGTAACTCAATCCTTGAGATTTAATAAATTCGAATAAATTAAAATAGTAAAAGGTAGTTTATATACATAACGTACTTACGACTCTATGGCTTTGTCCAAATTTAGTTAAAGTGCATATTCACATAAATTTTTGTAAACAAGTCAATAAATTTTCCAGAAAAAAATTTTGTTTTTTGTTGTAGGCTTTGGTTAGATTTATGAATTTGTATCTTAAATCATAAAAAATAATTATAATATATTATGCAATTATTTAGATACAAAAAAATCAAGTAATACTTTTCTTATTTTTTTTCCAGGTAACAAATGGTAATACAAATAATCCACAGACAAGATGTCACAGACATCATAAACCACATCATCGATGTAGAAAATCCGATTCAGTTATATCAACAGATTCAGATATAAGATTTACAAGACGTAAATTAGGTGACAGTCAAAAATGTGGTTGTGCTGTGATAGCTGGTTTTTTAGTAGCACTTTTAATTGCATCAATATTTGTTTATATTGGATGTAAGTATACACATTCAATGTTTTTAATTATTATTTTTAATGCACTTTCCTTTATTTTGAAATACTTTATTTTTTTTTTTTCATGTACAAATCGTATAATTTCATTCATTTACACTTTTTTTAAATTAAATTGTTCAAACACACAATTGCGTTATAATTTCAAAAAATAAGAACAATAAAAATTTTATCTCACGATTGTCTGATGAAAAAAAATGAAAAATGTTTCTAATTCCTTGGATGTACTCTAGAAAAAAAAAAAAGGAAAATATTGTGTATTTCATTTATTTAATTTTTCTGCAACAAATGGCAACGTTATTTTTTTATTTTTGAAATTTTATTTTTTTTTTAAATTGTGAAGAAATAATTTGAAGTGAAAACTTGCGAATTTAAATAAAATGCACGCAATGCGAAAAAAGTATGATGTACATAGTTTTTTTCTCAAACATATTTCTTCATAAAAATTTTAATTTCAAAAATGATGTGAGAATTATTATTTTTTTTACTTTTAAATTAAGTTTTGTTGTTTTGTTTTGCAAAAATTGTTACAAAAAACTCTTGTTAAATATATAAAATATTTACAGATACATATTTACGACCAGATCCATTACCAGAAAGAATATTCAGAGCTAAATTTAGAGTAATAAATGGTGATAAATGGACAACAGAATTAGCTGATCAAAATTCATTAAGATTTCAACATAAAGCAAGAGATTACAAAGAACGTATAAATTTAATAATTCGAAGATCAGATCTTAGAGATTCTTATGAAGGAAGTGAAGTTTTAGCTCTTGATGGGTAAGAAAGGGGTTTTTCTTAATTGTAGAAAAATGTTATTAAAATAACTTATTTTAATTTTTGTTTTATAGAACGGAAGATTCCAATGATTTATTAGTTCTTTTCAATTTAATATTTGATCCTTATCGAGGACTTGTATCAACTGCTGATCTTTTAGCAATTTTTTCAGAAGAAATACAATCTTTACAACCGAAATATTTTTCAAATTTAACAATAGATCCTGGTAGTCTTGTAGTTAAAGAAGTAACAGGTCTTATTGAAGAACCAGTCATATCATCATCACCAGTGGCAATAGCAGAAGAAGATTTACTTCCACAACCGACAACAACACCACGTCCACCCAGACGATGTGAACCAATGCATCTGCATTATTGTAAAACTATCGGTTATAATATCACAACATATCCCAATTTGTTGGGTCATTATTCATTACAAGAAGTTCAAGCAGATGTAATAGCATTCCGAGATCTTGTTGATGCAGAATGTTTTCGGGAAGCTTTTGATTTTGTTTGTCGTTTATTACAACCACCTTGTGAAAAACATGATCCAAATGAACCAACTCCAAGACAAATATGTCGACAATATTGTCAATTATTTGTAAAAGGATGCGGAAATCGTATTCCAGAGAGATTTAAAAAATATTTCGATTGTGAAACATTCCCTGAATCAACTGGTATACAATCGTGTCATTCAAAACCAAAATGTGCTGAAGATTTACAAAATAATGCTCAATCTCCGCGTTTATGTGATGGAATTGCTGATTGTCCAGATTTATCTGATGAAAATACTTGTTCATTTTGTCCATATGATTCCTTATATTGTGGAAGAGGTAGAGCTTGTGTACCAAAAAGAAGTAGATGTGATGGCAAAATGGATTGTCCAGATGGAGCTGATGAAAAGGATTGTCGTAAGTTTTGAAGTATATAATTGTTGACTAAAAAATTTTTATTAAATAAATTTTATTTGAAAATTTGACAGTTGCTATAGCTCCGTTAGTTTCTGATCTTAAAAGACCCCCACCTCTTACACCATATTTACCGAAATTTTATCCAGAAGGATTTGCGATATTTTCTGAAAAAGGAGTAACAGGAAAATTATGCGCCGAAGGTATGGAAAGAAATTCAAATAGTGCTGTAAGACAAACAGTTGCAGAGTCACTTTGTAAATCTTTGGGATATGAGTGAGTTTTTTTTTTCTTGCTAATAAGTGACTTTCTTGCTAATTAAAATAATTTGATTACTACAGGACGGTAACAAAAGTTGAAATTCGTAATGATACTGAACCAGTTTATGATTATGTTAGAGTATTGGATCCACATGCAGCAGAAATTTCATTTGTTCGAACAAATTGTCCGGCTAAACAAGTTATTTATATAGGATGTGATGAGCTTCAATGTGGAGTTCAATCTGTATTGTCACCGAAAAATGGAGTTATATTACCGAAAATGGCATCACCAGGAGATTGGCCATGGTTAGTGGCTTTATTCCGTGAGGACGCTCATGTTTGTGATGGAACTTTGGTAATAACAATATTTGTTTTTTTTTTTTTTCAATTTGCGACAAATTTCTAAATTTTTTTCTATTAATTTGTTAGGTTTCTCCTGATTGGGTTCTAACAACAGAATCATGCTTCCAAGGTCAATCGAAAGCAACATGGATTGCTGTTTTCGGTGCAGTACGTCTCACTGCTAATGCACCATGGACTCAACGACGACGTATTATTGGAATGGTTAAAAGTCCTGTTGAAGGATCAACAGCAGCTCTTATTCGTTTAGAAACACCAGTTACATATTCTGATTTTATACGTCCAGTTTGTTTACCAGATGAATTAACACGTAAAATTAAGCCACCAGAGACAGTAGTAATCGATCAATATCAAATATCACCAAGTCGTATACCAAAAGCTGAACGTTTAGAAAGACAAAGTGATCTTAATACATTTATAAAAAATAATTCAACATCACGTACATTAAAAACTGTACCAAAAGAAATACGTACATTTTTCATTTCACCTGTGATAAATGATGAACATTCATCGTCAACATCATCATCAACATCATCGACATCATCTTCAGAAAAACTCACAAAATCTGACAATGATAATGAACCATTAGATGATGTAGAATTAATGCCAAAAGCAGAAGCTTTAAAACAACAATTTGATAATTATCCATTACCAGATAAAACACCACAAGTACAATATTATGCTCAAATACCATCAAGTGTAAGTCCACAACCGTTACCATTAAGTTATATAACAACACCAAAAGTTGCTGATCAAGCATGGACAAATTGTAATTCATTAGGATGGTCACGACAAAGAGATCATTTACAACGTGTACAATTAAAAATTGGTGATATGGCACCATGTGAAAATGTTTCAATAGCAACTGTAAATAGTATTTGTACAGAAGCGACATTCCAAAAAAATGATTGTTCAGTAAGTAATTAAATATTTTTTTTTTTTTTATTTTTTTTCTTTATTTTTCAATTATTTTTTTTTTTTGATAGTCAAATTAAAAAAAAGGATGTTCCTATTCTTAGGAATATTACAATAATGTGGGAAAAATTGACTTAAAATTAAATAAAATTTGAAAAAAAAAAATAAAAAATAAATAATAAATACAAAAATCCGATATTAGAAAATAATTTGGGTGCTTAAAAAAATTCACACACGCACCATTTAATTGTTATTATAAAATGTTTCACTTTTAGTGTTTCCAAAAGAAAAGAAAAAAAAATTGTAGGTAGTTTTTTAAATTCTGATTGATTTTGAATTTTTCTTTAATTTTAATAAACAAACATGAGGTATTTTTGTTTCGATAATATTTGATGGTGATGGTAATTCACCAATAAAACAATTTTGTCTTCTTAATGGTGAACCGTATTTTTTAACACGATTATTGCACTTTGAATATGAAAATGGTTTTATGGTGTTATTGTTATTTCTTGAATATTGTTGTTGATGTTGTCTTCTACGCGTTGGTGTATTTAAATGTTGAGAATCATTACTGCTGTTGTTGTTGTTGTCGAAATTAATTCGAATATAAAAAATATCTGTTAAAATTTCTGTTGTTTCCAGGATATTTTGTATTGTTTGCCAATCAATTACGTAACCATGAGAATCACAAAATTCAATCATATTACCACTTTCGATAGGAACTTGAAATTTTTCTGCAACTAAAAAGAAAAAAAGAGAAAAAAACTAAGTTAGATCCTTGGAATAGAATAATTTTGTTCAGAAGGAAAATAAGGGCTTTTGTATTATTTTTTAAAATTAAAATTTGATGAGAAGGATTTTTCGCTGAATAACGTGTTTGTTCTTTGAAAATCACATTCTAATTTTTTTATTTAAAAACTTTCAATTCTTTTTTTTTTATTTCAAAGTAGATGCAAATTTTGCTACTAAATTCAAATTCACTTTTTTTCACACTTAAATCACGTCGAAAGTGTCCTTTATCCTTTCAATAGAACCTTGATTATCCGTTAAATTATATCATGAATTTTTTAAAACTTTCAATTTAACGTTAACACAAAGAAAAAGAATAAAGAGAAGAATGGCCAAAATGTTCACTAATAAGTTCGATTAACTTTTGTAGGTGTGTTCTTTTATATTCTTGGTATTTCCGGATTTAAAAAATTATTGTTGAAGGCCACTCATCTCACTTTAAACTTTTTTTATTTATTTTAAAATTAAGACAATCGAACACTTTTAATATGTACATAGATACTTTTTTGAACGCAAACAGATTAGTTTTTTTTAATAGAGCACTTTTCCACACATTTGTAAAAAAATAGTTAAAAAAAATTATCTACTTACCAACTTTTTGTAAATCCTCATAAGTAATTGTTTTTTCACAAGTTACATAATTTAAAACGCCACAATAATAAATTTTTAAAATTACACAGTTTTGATGCATTTTATTATTGAATATATTTTTCTTTTTTTTTTTTTTTAAAAATTCGTCTGTTAAGTTTTAATCCTTTTTTATGCACAGGAAACGAAAAGTATCTTTTCTCTTTGAAATCCTTTTGATGAATGAAATAACGATATAAAATACTGTTCTATTTATATGTCGTATCCGTATGTGTATTTACACCACTTTTCCTGTTGAAAACTGTTCAAACAAAATGTTATAAAAAAATACCTATTTTATCCTTGTGCAAGAAAAAATATGTAAATAAAATGACTCACTCCCTAGATTATGACGAAATAGAAAAGGACACACGGTCGGTGTTTGTATCTTGTATCTATCGAATTGAAAAATTTCCCTCTTATTTTTTTTTTTTGTACTATTTATGAGGATTTAGGTACATATATATGAAATGAACTATGATCAGGAACAAACTTGAAACTAAACAAGAAATCAACTCAACCTCTAGTCTTTTTACTACTGCTTTTTCTCCCTGCACGATGATGATGAAGTCAAAAAGAAAATTTTAATGTACTGAACATGTTTGAACATGTTCACTTTTAGCCGTTGAACTGTTTTATTTTTGTTTCTCTTTTTATTTTATTTTTGAATTAAATTATATTTTTTTGTTGTTGTTTAATTCACACTGTATTTGTTGTTGTTGGCATAATAAAACTTGAAATATAAAATATCTTGAATGCTATTGAATCATCAGATACAGATACAATAGATACAGATAGTAAGTAAAAGTGAACGTTGAGCGTGATGCGTGATGGCACTGATGCAAGATTTTTAAGAAAAGATTAATTATCAATTTTAATGGTGACTGATTGAATGGGTATATTCTTTGATTTTTGATTCTTTGTCTATCGGGGCATAGGTCAATGTTTCATATTATGTGACATGGTGTTTCTTTTGTTATATGCCTAATCACCATGTTGTTTTTAATTAGAATTAAGTAAATATTTTTGTTTTTTATTTATTTTTATTGTTGGTAGTAAATATTATCAAAAAACAAAATATACCTATCTAAGTATATGTATGTATATGAAAAAATGAACGTTTTGATAAGAAATTAGTCTTATATGGTAGGCATAATGTTTGCAACTTGAGAATGATATTAGGGTAATGAGAGGTAGTTTTGATAAGAATAATTGTTTTGTTTTTGTGAGATTTGAAATTGAAAAGATAAGAGTTCTAAAGGCATACACATACAAAAAAAAAATATACTATATGAGCTGCCGGAGAAATTAAAAAAAACACTTGTATTATAATCTGAACAAGATTTTTTTTGTGGATAGAATGATTTATTTATCAGCACTAAAAATACCTACTTGATAAAATAAACGGATTTTATTGTAAAATAATCGATTGAATTGATAAATTGAAAAAATTTAAATAAGATAAAATTTTAGATAAGAACTTATCGCATTTTGCAAATAAATTGCACATGTTCTATGAAAGTGCAGTCTTTTGTCAAAGAAAACAAAAAATTGTAACAATAAGCAAATACCTAAAAAATGAATACGCGAAACGAAAAAAAACAGCATAAAAAAAAACAGGAAATAAAAATGCTTTATCTTCTAATTCCTATTCCAATTTCTTTTTTTTATATACATATATAAATAACCCAAATAGGTTTGTCTTAGTACGTTTTTAATTAATCATTATCATCATTGAAATAAAAAAAAAAGTAAAGTGTCTAAAATTGAAAACCGCAATTAATCTTTATAAAAAGTAATTGGGTATGTATTTGTGTAATTAGTATTTTATTTTAAAATAAAAATGTTATCAAAACCACCAATACGAGTAAAATGAATTAATTTAAATAAATAAATATAATCACAATTTAATTGAATAAATGAAAGCTTAAAGGAAAAAAAACAACTGAAAAGATAAAATTAAAAAAAAAAAAATTGAGAATTTTATCATTTTGTAAAAAAAAACCTCTTCCCATCCCATCGACCTATAAATATAAAAATCTCCACCTAACAACAAGCAAAAAAAAACCTCCACACAGCTCTGCTACCAAAGGGCGCCATATCGGACGAGGCCTACTAGGGCTCCATGGAACTTAAATCCGCCACTGAATAGGCCTAAGGCACCAAAATGTTCTAACATATATTAGCTGAGTCAATTATCAGAGTGTTTGTATGGTATTATGACATCATATAGGGCAGCTTTTTGAGAGTGGTTAAGATTTAAGAACCCTTTTCGGTAGTAAAATGAGTTAAAAGAAAGTAAATTCCAGATGAAGACGGGCATGTGATTTAGATTGTTTAGAATATTGAAACATATATGTGACAAAGTATGTATGTACACATGTATTACCTGATTATATAGTTATATATATAGGTACATATATATACGAGTAGTTAAAAAACTTAAATGTGTAGTTCAAAAGAGGATGGACATGTTTTAACTATACAATTCGACTTTGAGCTTTATTTTAAACGTGGTCCATTTTAAACTATGTTCTTGAAATTTCATCTATTCCTCTATTGAAGGGTTCTAGTCAAAGAATTTATAGACAGAAAGAAGTCTTATGTAGTCTCAGAAGAAGTCTGTTTGTCTCATACAAAAATTTTTGGTTTGGGGTTCCAACTTTGGAGCCCCATTATTGATATACATATATGTATATATTTCCTTTGGTTCTATGTAACCACCCTCTTTTTCAAGGTCTAGATTAAAAGTACTGGAACTAAAATTAAATACTCTATTTCCCGAATCACGCAAATAATATTTTATACACATATGAATTTTTTAAGCGTTGTATCTTCCGGTGGAATAAAAATTCGACAATTTTTGACAAAAATATTTTTTGAAGTGTGTTCTCTTTAAAATTTTCTCATACAGATATTTCATATTTGTTTAGTTTTCTAGATAAAATGCAAAAAAGGTGAAAGATTTGACGTTAAGGAGCTATATCTGAAGTATCTACTAAGTAGACCCGCAAAATAAAATATTTGTTAAAGTCTGAATAAGATTTTCAAAACTTAATTAAAATAAATTTAAAAACTAATGAATAAATTCTCTTAGTCTTAATCTTTTTTTTTTTTCCTTTAATTTTTGACTCATACTCTAATTTTAATTATAGGAAGAAGAATTTGCTGGAAGTCCAGTTCAATGTTTATTACCAGGTACAACACAATGGGCATTAATTGGTATATCATCATGGCGTATTGCATGTGCACCAAATGGAGTTGAAAGACCAAGAATGTATGATAAAATAACATCGAATGCAGCTTGGATACGTGATACAATAAATTCGATTTAAAATTATATTTAATAAAATTCTAATGATAAATTTTTATTTTCGTAAATATTTCGATTTTTTATTTAATTATTTTTGTTTTTAAACTAAATATTAATTTAATCAAAGTACTTATATGTTTCTTAATTGACAAGAAGCTATAGTTAAAATTGTTAATATTAATTTTTCGATAATATTAAAATTTAAAAAAAAAAAAAGAAAAAAGTAATTGAGTGAATGCTGAGTTAATTAAAAATGACTGGAGTGACTGATTTGAATGTTTTTTTAATTAGAAAACGACAAATAATATGCATTTTATTTTTATTTTTTTGGATTGACTGTGCTGCCATTAAATTTTAATAATTTTTTTTTTAAATTTGTAATATATACTTTTTTTTTCTCTATGTAGAAATAAAAAAAAAAACACAAATAATATATTGAACACTGAAAAAAAGAATAATTACATGTATTTTTATTTATTTATATTTTTTATTATTGCGATTAAATTTATATAAATTTTTATTCTAATATAAAAACAAAAAAAAATAAATATGTTAACTAAGTATTTAATTAAATAACATTAATTGTTTATACTTTTTAAGTTATTCAATGTAAAATAAATATGGTATATAAATAATACATATATTAAATATTATATAGAATATATAATAAAAAAAAACAAAGTGGTATATACATAGATTGTAATATATAGATATAGATTTTTCTTTGTTTAACATGCTCATTTTTATAATAAAATACATATACATATAAAAAGATACAATATAACATATACATACATACGTACATAGTTTTTTTGTAATAAATATATTAATTATTCATATTCGTTAAATATATGAAAAAACAAAAAACAAAAAAAAATCTGTTGAAAGTAATTTAGAGAGAAAAAAAAAAGTAATAAAAACAATAATTTTATTGAATAAATATTAAATATACATACATAAATATATAAATTATATTAAGAGTTAAATAAGATCTTTTAATTGAAAGGAAAAATAACAAATTTGTCATTAAAAAAAAACAATTTGATAGCTATAGGTACTTAAATTTCTTATTTAAAATGTCTTTTTGATTTTGTCATATTGCAATTGCATATATGCGGTTCCAGATAACAGATTCCAAGCCGATAGAATATTCAGTAAATGTAAATTTTTTTTTTATGTATAAACATGAGTATGAGTCCATGTATTATCATTTACTTTGGTATAATTAACACGATCAGCAATTCCCATAGCACCACTTGAATAATAAAAATCTATCAAATTTGGCACAATTTTAAATGCGGTACTGTAAAATATAATGAAAAATTGATTATTTATCAATTAATTTTAGTTTATTTTTTAATTTTTATTAATTTTTTCTTATTGAAAATTTTAAATGGTGATGAAAAATAATGGAGTCATTCCTTCACTGTTTATGATGGTAACGTAACTGGTAACACAAAATGGAATGGAGAAGAATGGAAAAATCAGAGAAAAATCTGACCAGTCAGTAGTGAAAAAATATTGCTTCAGTTTCCATGGATTATTTTCTAATTGTACAAAATTTCACATTTAGAAAAAGTTAATTAAAATATACAAGTGATAAAGGACGAAATTGAAATTTTCTTCATGTATTAAAAGTATGGATTTCCTCAGAACAAAATGGAAAGATAACGTGAAGAGTCATGAAATGATCTTTAGATCCAATTAGCGATTATGACAATGAAAAGACAAGAATGGAGAGAGAGAGAGAGAGAGAGAGAGTAAGAAATTTATGAAGGCCACAGACTGGAATAATCTGTGGAGTTGATGATGATGATGACTTTTTAATTCAGATTTATTTCTTGACCAAAAATGTTTTGATATTGAAAAAAAGGATTAAATATAACCCGACACGAATAAATCTATATACTTACTATGTTTCAGTTTTATCTAGTTTTATTCTTCCTTCTTCATATGCTTTAAGAACTTCATCATGTTTCATATTAAGTTCATCCCAATCAACTGGTTCACCACATTTACAAATTATACTACGAATTTTTGCACACACTGGTTCTTCATTCCAATAATTTTGAATTTCAGATTCTGAAAGTTCAATTGCTGTACCATTTACGCGAATCTGAAAAAAAAACAACATACATAATTTCATTTGTGTAAAGTATCTATTACTATTACTCTGATCAGTCTGATCATCATTTACGATTTCTTAAATGAGAGTTTATGGAGAAAAATAACTGTAGTTCTTATCTCAAATTATTCAATTTTCTTGATATTCAAGATTTTATGTGTTTAAGTGCACCAATAAGGAAAAGTAGTGAACATGTAATACCAAAAGTGTGATACGTGATGTGCATAGGTACAAGTAGTTTTCTCCAAAGGCTAACAAGAAATTAATTAATTATTTCCGAGGTTAACCTAACCGGCTATCGATAAGATTCATTTTTTACAGAATAACTTTTTAAGTTTATTTGCAATTGTACATGCAAAAACGTTTGATATTGAATAAATGTGTGAGGAAAAAATTATTTCAGGGCAATTTTGCACCTGCTTGTACTCAAAAATTATAAATTGCTCATTTGAATTAGGTTTTATCGTTTTATGAGCTTTGTATCTCTGTCGTGAAATAATTACTGTATAAAGGATATGCTAGTATATATTGTATTATTCACTTGCTCCTGGGTTACACTTCATCCTCATAGTTCTTTTAACTTTATATACAAAAAAGCCGACTATATCATAAATTAAATATACCTAATTAACAAATTTACCTGTTCTGAAACAGATTTTTCATTTTGTTTGTATGGAAACAAAAATGTTACAGCAACTTTTGGATTTTCTTGAATATCCTTATATTTTTGTGTATTTCTTTCCGTAATAAAAATGATATCGTTTTCATTGTTAAGGCCACGAAATACAACTGTACGATTTAAAACTCCATGTTCTCTAAAAAATAAAAAATAAAAACAAAAGATATTAAAATAAAATCAGATATTATTTTAGTGTTATATACGTTACCTATTAACCGTTGCTAAATTCATCGGTATAAAAAAGGATAATGTATTTGCTTTATAATTATTTAAAACTTTTTTAAATAAATCAATTGGATTCAATGGAGGATTTTCAATTTTACAAAGTTTTGATATTACTTTATCCTGAAATCAAATAAAAGCACTGAATTAATTTTTTCTTTAAAAACTTTCATTATTATTTTTTTTTTTTAAGGAATAAAAATACATTTTTAAATACAATACTTATCGATCTTCTGAACAGAGAAAGATTAGAAAAAGTTTGTTAAGAAAGATACATATAAGCTTTACGATTCAAATTGTAATGATTTAATTTTAAATATTTTTTGGCGCTTCTTTGGAAAAATTAAAATAAATTTAGATAAGCCCGAATAAATTATAGATCGAAAGAATTCTTATGTAGTGGGAGTATAAAAATGTCTCAAAATGTTCCGGGGTTGGTTTCAACATTGGAACCCCAATATTGAAATAGCTTCGAAAGTACATTGGCATGTTTTAAGCTCTTCTTACTTGATCCTTCCTTCTTTTAAATCATCTGTTCAACTTAGTCTAATCTTGGTATATGAAGTTATATATGTATGCATTAAATTCAAATACATACAAAGATACTACATAAAGGTTTCTTTGTCTATAATTTTTTTGCCAAAAATGCATAGCTATTAATAATGGGGTCCCATTCCAGTATTGGAACCCCAAAACAAAAATGAGAAAGAAGAGCAAGAATATAAAATAAAAACGACAAATTTCAAAATTAATTTTATAAAAAAAGAAAATTTCTACCATTTTGCATATTAGTATTAGAAAAATATTAAATTTACCATTTTTTTATTTAAAAAAAAAAAAAATTACAATAATAATAACTCCAACTACTGATAATAATTTTAATTCGATAAAAAGGTATTTTATGTAACACCAGCTTAAATCACCCGCTCAACTGATCTAATGAAATGATATCAACTCAATATCACAAACACGACTGGAGAAATTTCAACTAGAACAATAGATTTTATATTTTAATTTCTATTTTTTTATTCAGAATCTAATCTAATAATTGATGAATTGTTGTTGTTTTTTTAAAAGATAAAATGTGGTCAAGTGAATTGAATTAAAATAAAAAAAATTAATTCAAATTATTTTGAAAGCTTTTTGGCGACGATATAAATTTCAAAACACAAAACTGGGGAAAAATTCTTTTTTTTTAAAAGGCTTTTGCCTTTTTCGCCTTAAATTTTTAATTTAAAAAAATTACAAGTTTAATTAAACAGCGCTTTTTTATCAAAAGCAAAATTTTCAGAAGAACTGACTTAATTAACTATTTTTATTTTAAATTTTAGTTGGAAAAATTCAACATTAGGTGACGCTGTACTCTACTGTCACTAAGGGAAAAAAAAGGTAATCGAAAGAAAAAAACAAAACAAAAAAATGATAAACGTCAACAAATGAGAATGACAGTGACAGTTGAGTGTTATCAAAAAATGTTGAAGGAAGTGGACAGCGGGATATTCGATTCGATTTTATAAAAGCCGATTTTTAGAGGAAAATTTTTTTTTTTATTTTTCAAAATTCTACATTTTTATTTTTTATAATTTCAAGAAAAAAAATAATGATAATTATTTATTAAAAATATTCAATAAAAGAAATAAAATAAAATGGCATTGGCAATAAATATAAAAAGTGGTATTTACGATGTGTGGAGTGAATTATGCAGTTATTTTTTACCAGTTAAATTTCTTACCATAGACCAAAAATTTGAATTCATCATAAATGATGTTGATTTACATTTTATTCTTAACACTGGATTTTGGCTTTTATTATTATTTATAATTGGATTTCACGTTTTTAATAATTTTGTTCACGTAAGTAAAATTTTCTATTTTCTCTTTGAGGAAAAATGGAAGTAGAAAAAAAATTTTTAGTGACAATAATCAGCTGATATCGAACGATTTAGTTTGAAGAATTGCTAAAGCGTGGCGTTCGGAATTTTTTCAAGGAAAAGGATTCAAATTTTTAAATGAAACTACCGTTGTAAAATAATTTCTGTTTCCGTTTTTGAGATTTCTGGAGGAAAGTTTGTATTTTTTTTTAAATTTTTGTTGCATAATTTATGTGTTGTATTAAAAAAGCAATGCCTGCTTCCTATTAATTTAAGTAAATACAATATAAATGTACTCTTTTATATAAATAATGTTAGCTGAAATTCTCTACTCAAAAACTGTGTGTGGATAGATATAGGTGGTCCACAAAATATAATTCGTGCAGTTTTTTTCGTTTTTAAAATTTTAGGTTCGTCCAATCTTCCAATTTTCCTTTGATTGCACTTTAAAAGGACTTAAGTAGTTGATTAACATTTTATTTAATTAAATTGCTAATTTTTTTTCTTATTTTAGGTTTTCCTTAAAGCATCAAAAATGAAAAGTTATAAAAGACGACAATTTTCCCGTACATTATGGAATATATCATTTTATATTGCTGAAGTAATATTTCTATATTTATATCATAAATATATGATATCACCAGAATTAGATGATAATTCTGGTAAATTATTTCCAAAATATGATAATATTATATTTTATAAATGTCAACCATGTGAACAATTTAAATTATATGAAATTGCAATAATAACATTTTATATGCATTCAGCTTTATTAGATTTTAAAGATGGTGATTTATGTGAAACAACAACTAAAATTCTATATTTATTTGCTATGATTCTAATGATAGGACATAGGTAATATATATAATTTAATAATAACAACAATAAAAAAGAATATTTTAATAATTTTTTTCATTTTTAGATATGAAAATTATTTTGTGATCTTGAATATTAATATTGGATTATTTAATATTATAACGGAGTGCCTTTTAATGCTTGCTTTACAAATAAATAGTAAAAATGTATTAATTTATCAAGTATTTCTTGGTTTCAGGATAATTTCATGGTAAATAATTTTTTTTTAAATTTTAATCGTTTTGGTTTTTTCCAGATTTTACAAAATGTATTATTTATCTTTGTAGGTCTCATGTTTATATTAATTTATTGCCATTTAAATATTTGGTTCCAACATTATTTGCAAAAAATTTTAAATTTTTCTTAAATGTTTTCATTTGGCTATGGTATGGAATGTCAATATGGAATTCACCAGTATTACAATATTTTTATCATCAAATTTATCATAATACACCAGCTGATTGTATTGGTGAAGGATCAGCAGCAAAGTATGTTTTTTTTTTGTTTCTTATAAATTTTTACAAATCCTTTGAAAATTTATGCTAATTGAAATTTTTTTTCTTCTGTTTATTATTTAAGATGTATTTTATTGAAAGATACTGTTGAACATCGTCATTTTAAAACATTGCGTAAAGCATATATTGATGTTAAATTGGCTTTTGCAAAAATGTATTCACAAAATATCGAACCGAATGAAAATGCTTCAGCAAAAGCTTTTCAAGCTATAAAATGTAAATTTTGGATCAATTTTTTTAACGTTGAATAACAGTGTTTTTAAAAAAAACTAAATTTTCATTTCAGGTGTCATGACATTAAAACGAAAATTACGCCGCATACGAGAAGGTAAAGAATCACCAATTGATGATGATGATAATCCTACAATTGTTCCTACTTCATCCACCACCACCACCACCTCTAGTTAATGTCTGTTAAATGTTTTTTTTTAAAAAAAGAAGAAGGCAAAAAGAGAACATTTTCTTTTGTTTTTTTTCTTTCTATCTCTCTCTCTTGTTATTAATTACATTGTGATAGTCGTTAAATCGATTTTGTTCCATTTTACCTGTTATTTTTTCACTTTAGATTTAATTTGAATATTTAATTGTTAGTTTTATTTTTCATTAGTGTTCAAAAAACAAAAAAAAAAAACAAAAAGAAAAAGAAAAAAATAGAAAAGAAAATCTCGAATGTGTGAATGACAAAAATGCAATTTGAAAAAAGACATATTTTATTTTCCTTTTAATTTAACTTAAAAAAAAAAATTTTTTTTCTTGTCAAATGTTCATATTTTATATCCTTGTACAAAAAACCAAAAAAAAAAAAAGAAAAAATATTTGTAGTATATTTTATTATTTATTTATATTTTTTTTTGTGAGAATTGTTAAATAAAAATTTACCTATTTCCTATTTCTTTTGTCACAAAAAAAAATCTTATTTTTTGTTATTTTTTTCCCTCTTGAATTAATAAGCATAATATAATAATTGAGCAAGATAGGTCTCATAGAGGATGACAAATGCAGATTCTGCAAAGAGGCCAAAGAGACCTTAAAACACATCCTGTGTGAATGCGAGGCGTTGGTCTCAAAAAGAGTGCGATACTTGCACCAATTTTTCCTCATGCCTGAGGAAATCTGGTGTGCACCTTCAAATAGAATCTTACGATTCATAAAGAGCCTAAATCTATGAGAAGCACGGGCTGTACAAAAGATCTGTAAAGGTCGAAGTGCAACAATAGCCCTATTTCAATCTAATCTAATCTAATTAAACGTTGAAAGCATGTGAAAATTTGTATGAGAAATTAGAAATGAAAGGGAAAATCTTGTCTTTTGAGAAAATTTATATAGCTAAGCTTTCCTCTTTCAAAAGAGCTTGTGTGTGCTTGTAACGTTTTCAGTGGCTTCCATTTAAGGACTGTTTCTATAACGGCTAATTTTTCAGTGGATAGGGTGGAATAGAGTTATTTTTTAAAGATAGATATAAGATTAATGGTTCGTTTGGATCAAGTCCTTTGAGTTTGTCAGTAAATAGAAAGCATTATCGGGTACCTATGAAACTGAATGGAATCAACTTCGAGTGGTAGCCAGCTTAACTCGTAATGGTGTTTTAGAAATGATGTTTTTTTTGGTATTCTACGTGGCTTACATTTTCTCACTACAAAAATATTTTAAAGCTTTTATATATTCAAATTTTTATCACACAGTTAGGGTGACTTTAGGGGATACTTTATTTTGTCTTTGTTACATTTAAAAGTTTTAAAATAGAATAAATTTTGTAATTAACCGACTTTTTCTTGTTTGTTTTTTTTTTTTTAAATACTTAATTTTAAATTCATAAAAAAGCCGAAAGGCTTTAAAAAATGAAAAATCCTACTTACACAACGAAATTATTCTGCATTAATGTCTCTTATTAAAATTTTAGATTATTTTGAATTAAATTACAAAATTTTACTTATAAATTTAAATCTAATTAATTCTCGTATAATTTATTTGGCATTCATATTCCCTCTATAATTTCAGGCCAAGGAAAGAAATACACAAAATTCATTGTTTTAAAAAAAAAAACAACAACAACAGTAACAGTAACTTTATAAAAGATACATATTTCATATAAATGTCTAATATTTATTGTCCTTTGTTTTTATTTTTTATTTTTAAAAAAAGGACTTTTTATCTTTTTTGTTTTTGCCTTTTTATTCAAGGATGAAGTGAAATTATAAATGTTCTGTTATTTTAATATTGTTGAGTTCTTTATTCATATATATTTGCACATGGAGCATACAGTACAGGTACTACTACTGAAACTGAAATAAATAATTTATCATGTGTATTTTATTATTTATTATACGTGAAATAGTGTGTTAAAGGTAATTTTTTATACCTATGTATATATATATTATGTGTATTTTAAAATATAGTTGATTTTCAAATAGATATATCTTTTTGGTATGTGAAGACACAAAAGTCTACATAATTGAAAATTATATAAAGATAATAGAATAGACAATATGTGGTAATGTATTGTGGTTGGTGATGGTTTAAAATTATATAGATACATACATAAATTCACGTGTATGTGTATGTTTTTTTTGGGGTTTCAAAAACAAAAAGGATAACGAAAATTTATAAATGAATTTTTTGTGACATGTTAATTACACTTTTTGGAAGTATGTAGTAGATTTTTATAATGATACATTTTTGTTTTGTATATAAATTTAATATTTTAATTATTATTAAAATGAGAAGTTTTCAATTCAACTTTCTCATTTCTGTGACAAATCTTATTTTTAAATCTTTTCACCAAACTGTGGTGTGTGATGGCTCATACGAGCTCAAAATTATCTGTTAAAAAAGCTGTAATATAATTAATTGATTTTTAAGTAATAGGTTGGTGGAAAATACACAATTTTATTTTACAAAATGATTTTTTTTCCTCAATTTTTCACACATTTCTTTATTTATTCTCAGGCGCTTAATTGCTAAATTAGTGAAAATTTTATTCAACTACCATATATACTAATACTTCTCATTAAAGTCCAACAAAATATATGTATAAGACTTGCGGAGTCAAAGCTCTAGACGGGCTTAAAAGCCATAGAGGAAGTAGGATAGAAGGATGAATATTTGTCAACACGCTCCTCAAACGCTCCAACGTCTAAAAAAACTTGAGCAATAATTTTTTGACTTTTATTCTCAAAGGTTTAAAACCATAAGTATCTTTTTTATGAAACTTTAATTTATATAAAAACACTCCATAGGTTGTGAGTTTACAAGAAAACCATAGAAATTTCATTTCCAGATCTCAAAGACCATGGATAAAGAGGAGATTACAAAGATAGTGTAGACTTTTTGTGACTCGCGGAGTACGAGACTCACGTTTTTTTAAAAATTTTTTTTTGGAAATTCTTTCTGTTCCTTAGATGATATTTTCCCCAATTAATGAATAAAATTTTGTAAATATTCCGTTCTGAATTACCGTTATGTAGAAATCCTTTTCATTCAAAATATAGCCGTTTAAATTTCGGAATCAGTTATGAAATACCAGCAATTAATCCTTTATTGTGCACGTGTAAACCCAAGAACAGTACGTACATGATTTCACGTGAGTGGTATTTGTAGTGGTTGAAAATAAGATATTAACAAAGATAAAGACAATAAAGCCATAACTATACAATTAGAAAATCATATAAACTTGAAAATGTATTTTTGTTCAATAATATTTTACTTATCATCCTTAAAAAAATTTTCAAAATTATCTACTTTTTTTTTTATGTATTTCTTGAAAGATATCTTATATAATTTTATTTATTTTCTATATCCTTTAAGAAATAAGAAAAAAAAAAGGAAGACTTCTTTGATTGAATTTTAATGTGAATTTAATGTTTTCAAAATTCTAACGATAATATAGTATATAAGATACTTGAAAGTTTAGATAAAAAAGTTATTACTTAAATTTGTCACTAATTTTTTTTACTTAAACATAAAATTTTTAATACTTTTTAAATTTATGTTATGTATAATTCTAACTTTACTACAGATATTTGTATCTTACATAATACCAAAAGATTAAATTTTAAATCAATTTTGAACTAGAGAGAAAAAAAAAGAAGAAAACAAAAAATGAAATGTTGTTGACACAAAAATACCAAAAATTCGATCAATATTTTTTATACTCCTGGTAAATCACGTACAAAACATATGTAAGTGAAAAAAAAAAGATAATTTATTGAAGGGATTGAATTCAATAGCGTTTTTTTTGTGACAAAAATAAAAAAAAAAATTAGAAGTAGGTTGTAAATTTGTCCAAAAATTATTTCAAAAAAAAAAAAAAAAGAGAAAAAATACGAGTATACTTGAGATGTTAAATTTCGCGAATATGATTAAAGCTTTTATGTTAAAGCTTGAACCACTTGAACTGAAATGAAGGCTCTTAAATGACATGTTTTTCAGGTGATACAGTAAAACCTCTCGTAGCTGGACATGTACGGCTCCAATCATGTTGTCCGTTACTGAGAGAGGTGTCCGCTTATAGGAGGTAGAAATTGTATATTTTGTATACTGAGCCAAACAAGTCAGAGGAATTTGTCCGCTAATAGGAGGTGTTCGTTCATGCAATTTTTTTATTTTAATGGTTTTTGGACTAAAACTTCTACATTTCCCGCTTTTTTAAAATACCAAATAACGAAATCTCTTATCAAAAATTAAAAAATCCCATAAAATGTGAAAATACAGTACGTATAAGGCTTTTATTTTTCTTGAAAAAACAAGCTTGTGCTATTTTTTAATTATTGTTTTTTTTTTCTAAGCTTTAATTAATTAAAAAACAAATAGAAAACAAGCTACTGTAAAGATAAATATTATTCTTTTGTGTAAAAATAAAAAGAAAGAAAAAAATTCAAACAAACCGAACTAATTCACATAAAAACTAAAAACAACAAATAAGAAAATATTGTTTTTCATTATTTCATCAATTAATTAATTAAAAATAAAAAAAATATATTAATTAATTATTAACTTCAATTATGCATCTATTGTGAAAACAATATGAGGTAAATACAACTGCTTTTATGTTTTTTTTTTTTTTAAATTTTTCTCTACAAAACAGATGTTTTTCTTCCACAAAAAAAAAAAATGTTTTTTTTTATTTTGCAAAAATGTAAATAAAATTTTAATTTGAAAATACATAGTATATAAAGTACATCAGTTGCAAATAAGAAAATAGTTCATTTGAAGAATTTGAATAATATTCAAAATGAAATTTGCAATTTTTAATATTTTCATAATTTTATTAGTTGTCATAATTGCTGTGTCATATGCACAACAAGAATCTGATGATAATAATAAAAAAGAAGTTAAACCTTCTCGTAGACCATGGATAAATCGTAGACCTCATCATAATAAACATAAAAAACCAGAACAAGAAGGAGAAAATTCAAAACCACAGCAAAAAGGAGAAGATAATAATCAAGAATCATCAGAACAAGGTGATGAACATGATGAACATCCAAAACCACATCACCATGGTGGAAAACGTCCAAGACCACCACATCATGGAGGAGAAGGACGTCCAAAACCACCACATCATGGAGGAAAACATCCAAAACCACCACAAAATGGAGGAGAACGTCCAAAACCACCACAAAATGGAGGAGATAATCAACAGGATCAAAATCGTCCAAAACCACCTCCATCACAACAACAACAACAAGATTCTCAAGAACAACAACAAGAACCAGGACAAAACGAATGAGGAAACGAACAATCTTAAGTTGACTTGACAAGGATAATGATTTTAGAAGAAAATAAAATTGGATTTGAAAATGAAAAAGTTTTATTTTCTATCTATTTCTTTAATTTTGAATAAATAGAAAATAAGCTCTAAAAACAAGTGTGTGTGTTTTCTTTTTTATAATCCATATACCGAAAATTTTGTTTTTCAAAGAAAAGTAGATACATTTTTCGCTAAATGTAACTTTTTTTTGAAACAATTTTGTTGAGGAATTGTTAAACAAATCAAAAAAATTGAAATACATATTCCAGTCAATTCTTAATTGAAAATTCAAATATTTACTTTTATAAATGAAATTTCAAAAATTTTTTGATTAAAAGTAAATTTTCAGAATACATCGAAAGGGGTAAAATGTATAATTTTTGATATAACTTTTAAAAGATACTTCTATTTTTGTTTATTTTAATTTTAATTTAATTAAAAATCAATTATTTATGTTTTTCTTTGGTAGAATGGTAGAAGTCTAAAATATAATTGAATTAGGTGTTGATTTCTAAAAATATGTGTTACATACGTATACAGTATACACTATACATACACTTTAAGTTCCATTATTTATTTTTAATATTGTGTCTGTAACAACATAAACAAAAAATTCTATTATCCTTTTTGTAGATTTTAGCTTTTTTAAAAAAAATTTCAACAACATTACATAAAAGCATATTTTTACGAAAACATTTTTATTTTCTCAAAAAGCCTACATTTTTGTTATTCAACGCGTATAATGTCCTGTGAGAGTATTTAAAAAATAATAATTATATGTCAGCACTGGATTTTCTTTATACTCATGTGTTTTTTAATACATATGTAATTTTTGTTTTAATGAACGTGTGTGTCCATAGAAACAAAAGTAACATTTTTACGTGTCTCATTTATGTCACAAATGAACAAATATGACACTGTTTTTTTTTACCAGGCACGAATATGATTTGTTAATAATGTAGAATATTCCTTTGAGAATTTTAAAACATTAATTAGGTTATTGAGGATATCATTGTGTTATTTTACATCTCAAGGGGAACATTATTTGTTGAAGACAAAATATACATATATCACAGTATTTGTATTGTAAAAAGAAAAAAACGACAATAAAAAAAATTTCAGATGAATATTTCTTTTAAAAAGTGGTTAATTAATGACTTTTTGTTTTATTTGTAACATTGGTTCATGGAAATCCGTCAAAAGTCTCTGATGAATGCATGGAGCTATTAATTATCCTTGATTAAAATAATTATCGAAATTTTTCCGAAAAAAAAACAGGTGATCTTTGTGAAACATTAGAAAAAATGTCGTTATTTATAAAAACAACATCGATACTGGAAGTATCGGAGGAAAAGTATCGATGATTCTAGTGTCGCCCGATACCACAACCAAGTTGTAAGACAAGATAATCCAGAGTTTCGAATTTAAGTTGGACAAATATGTATATTAATTGTTTTATAAAAACTATTTTATTTTGCAGCTCTTGAAAACAGTCGTTCAATCAAGAGAACAGACCTAGCGACAAGACAACGGAAAGATATTTTGTATACATTTTCATGTCTTTCCATTGTTCTAATGGTTTTGCCGAAAAAGCACAAATAGAATTCGAAAGATACACAAAAAGTTCATCTTGAATTTTTGTTGAATGTTTTATTAATCTTCTTCCGGTTCCAAAATTCGTCCTTATATCGAGTTTTGTTTGGAGAAGAGAAGACGATGTAACTGAATTTATTTCAGATTCACTAGATCCGCTAGCCTGTGATCTATGGATCGTGGAAATATGTGTTTTTTAAACCTTTGATCCAATACCGTTACAGCTGCAAACTATTTTCTGTTTGACCAAATCGTTTCTACGATTCTGTTTTCAAATATTTTTTAAATCAAATAACTGTCTGTTTGTATGACACTCGGTATCGGCGGTAGAGTATCGACACCAGAAAAGTATCGTCACAGTGGTATCGAGTACTCAGTATCGTGGTATCGGACCAAAAGTATGGATATAGTATCGCGAGTACCGCGGTAGAGTGAGACTTGAAAACCATATAAATCATAGATTCCAGCTTCCTACTCCAAAAATGATTTTTTGTTGTTGATAAAATACGAGTTTTAGTATATTTAACAAATTTTTGTGGACCATAACCCATAAGTAAAGTTTCTTTTACGGTCAAATTCTTTTTTTCGATTTAGAGTTGCAGTTGTAGCATTCAATTCATTCCAGTTATATAGTTATTGAAGTGTATACACGTTGTCCTTTCAATTGATACCTTTTTAAAGAATTTTAATTATCCTTTATGAAATACTTAACAGTAGACCTGAAGAAGCTCATATTACCGTAACAACAAATAAATTAATAATAGAAGGTCTTGCATCAATTAAGTAAGATTTTTTGTAGATATCAAATTTAATTAGGCAAACTAAAAACATTTTAAATTTTCTCATACAACATTTTCTAAAAATAATTTTAAATTTGTTTTTCAATAACTTTAAAGTTCTTTTTACAAAAAAAAAAACACAAAAATTAAAACACACTAAAAAGTGTAATTTATGAACTTTTATACATATTTTATTATTATTTTTCATATTTTTCAATATTTACTGATTATGTAAAGCCAAATAATTTTAAGTGGTTAACCAAAATTTTTCCCAAAACATAACTGTCACATATATATTCAAAAGAATATAGGTACATAGATACTTTTTTGTGTATGTATATAATATTTAATAGTATATATTATTCAAATTGATTGGTTTTCAAATAGATACTATCTATATACATTCAACTTTTCATAATATTTTTAATAGTTTGTGAATTTTGGTTATCTATATTATTCCATATAACTGTATATACTTATATGTACACGAGTATATATTCATTTATTTTTAATAAATTCAATTTTGTAATGTTTGAGAATCACAGACATTTTGTAAAAAGCAGGAAAGCCTTTTAAAAAAAAAGCAAGCTAAAAAGTGAAAACCTAAAAGGACCATTATAACCACCGCACATTAGACTTTTTTTTTTGACATGTAATTGTGTGTGGGTGTGTGTATGTTTTTTTTTTTAATGAATAAATTGGTAAAATACATAAAATAGATGATAAATTTGTTTATATTAAATTAATAAATTATATAAACGAAAATAAATACATATATTATAATGAATGTGTTAAAATATTGATTTTTCATTAAAAATTTTCATGTTACAAAAAAAAAAAAAACTAAAAGGGTTATAAAAATCAAATTAAAAATTAAAATTTAATATTTAACAGAAAATACTTTTTCAATAAAAAAAAAGTAATTTTGGTTTTTTAAATTACCACAATAAAAAAAAAAAAAAAACGAACTTAGTTGGAACATTTTTTTTTGAATTTTTCCATCGGGAATTGATTAAACATCTAAAACAGATGTAAAAAGTATCTTTTGTTTTTTCTTAACAAAACACGTAAAAAAAAAAAAGAGTAGAAAACATTTTTTATTGGATTTGTGTGGTAAAAGGTCAAAATTTCATTATTTAGGACAATTTAGGTGTTTTTTTTTTATTGTATTATTGTAACATTCTAACATCATACCCATAAAAATGGTTTCAATAACATCTCTACAGTCCTTTGTGAAATCATCGAATGGCCAGGACCAGACCAGTCTTCTTCTTTCAGCTTCAATAACCGTTTTTTTTGAAGAGAGAAGGCGAGTTGTAGTACATTTTATCCAAAAGTGGGGATAAAAAACCGGTTATTGAAGCTGAAAGAAGATTGGTCTGGTCCTGGCCAATAGATTCTTTTTTTTTTTTTTTAAATAATTAAATTCGATGATGTTGCAGATATACTTTTTATTGATTTTCGAATTGAAGATTTTGGTTTTTTTTCATTACAAAATTTGCGAAAGATTGATGGGACTTTTTTGTTGTTGTTTTGAAGCAATTAATTCGCGTAGACAGGATGTTTTGACTTATACTCGTATGTACATACATTAATTTACGTTGTTTTCTATTTGTGTGTAAAAATTAAGGAAAACAGAAAAACAAAAAATTTGAAAATTTTCCAGAAAGTTTGATTGTCTAAAATTAAAAATTCAATTTAAAGTCCAGTTCAAAAGGAAATAACAAAGGAAAATAGTGATATTTAAAAATTTAACATTAAAGTTTAATCTTTTGTGAAATTAACTTTGAATTTAAACTTTTTTAAGCGACACTGCGCACGATAAATTTTGGATATCGTAATTTTTTTTTTTAAATTCAATTTTTAATTTCAATTTCGAAAATTGTTCATAAATTTGTCATGCATAATGAACTTTTTTTTTTAATCTTTCTTAAAAATAACTTATTGAATTTATATAATGCGTGTGTGTATCACCAGGTGTTAGAAGAAAAAAATAACATATTTGATAAAATCTTTTCATACATATGTGATATTTAATAAATAATTTTTTTTTCTTCATACGTGTGTTTCGAGTGTAGTGAAGTACAATAATGCGTTACATGAAAATTGTATTTTATGAGTGTAAATAAAATTATGGGACACAGTTGTTGAGAAGAACACAAATTTCGACATGAAAAAATATTTCATCGTATATTATAAAATAAAAAGGGAAAAAATTCCAAAGAATTACCTTAGATACAACGTTAAAGTTTTGTGATAAGCATGTCCCTTACGAGAGAGATCCTGTGATAACTCTTTTATTTTATTTTATTAATATTTTTTTGTTTTTTATTTTTTAGAATTAGTTTTTATAACTGTAACGTGCAATATACATAATTTAACGACGAAAGAAAGTGTTTTTATTTTTACTTTTATTTTTTTTTTTTTTTTGTGAAAGTTATGTTACGTTATCCTTAAAATGATGCTGTATAAGATACAAAATGAAAATTTTTTAATATAGGCAACAAGAATGTTTTAAAAAATCCTTGATACGGTTACTTTTTTTCACTTTTATTATACGAATTGAAAGAGACTAAATTCGAAACTTTTTTTTTTTTTTTAAAGAAAGGACGTTTGTTTTTTACATTGAAAATGTGATTTTTGAAAAACGTTATTAGTGTCACACTTTGTTTAATAATATTAATCCATCAGAAAGGATCAAGTTTTTAAAATAATAAACAAAAATCTGCTTCTTATTTTATTCCATTATCTTCAATTAAAAGCCTAGAATTTCACATAAAATTGAAGGGGGGGGAAATAAACGTTTTCAACTCATATTTTTGTAAAATTTCTAATGAGTTGGTTAAAAAAACACAAAAAACACAAGTTCTTATTAGAAAAAAAACCTGGAATTATTTCGTATATTTCACAATTTAATTACACACTTTAAAACTAAACTTTAAAATAAAATTATCCTAAATTTACACTAAGTGCAGATGATGTAGCTCCATAATTTCCACCAGTTTGAATCGTTTGAGACATTGCATTAGAAATACCACCTGAATAATAAAAAAATAATTAAATTAATTTTTTGAATTTTCAATATCAAAAACTTTTCTCAAAATATGTATGTACCTTGCGGTGTATGACCGAAAGTTGGAGGGTTTAAAGATGGAAAATTCATACCTGGATTTCCTCCACTACCATATCCATGTCCATGCCCGTACCCATGTCCATGCCCCTGACCATAGCCAGGTCCATAGCCAGGTCCATGGCCAGGTCCATAGCCAGGTCCATATCCGGGTCCATACCCAGAACCATATCCGGGTCCATATCCGGGTCCATATCCAGGCCCATGTCCATGACCATGTCCCTGTTCTGGATAATAGTTACAGCAAACATGACCTGGTTGATGCGCTGGTGGTGGTGGTGGTGCAGGTGGTGGAAATCCAGGAATTGGAAATCCAAATCTCACAGTTGATAATGGTGCAATATAAGTAACGTAAATTAAAAATATTATGAAACTTGTGATTGAACTGTTTTTAAACATTTCCGAAATGAAAAAAAACTTTATAATTCAATAAAAAAACGTTTTTGCGTGAGAATGTCTTAAAATCGTTTATTCAAGATGTTGTTTTTTTAAAGTACATGAGGTCTGTTAATTTTTTAAATTTCCGGTATCAAAGAAAACAGGTTAATTTCATAAGAAAATGCTATTAATTTTAAAAAGGTCAACGTTTTTCAAATTATTTGACGTATTTTAATAATTACTAAATAATGATCATAGTTTCAAGTTTAAACCTGTAATGCTTGTATAAAAATGCTAATTACTGGTGACTGATGAGTCATGAACGTTTTAAAAATGAAATATTTTTAAATAAGTAAATAATTGATATTTTCTAAAATAATTTTTAAAGGGAACCAGAAAATGAATGGTACTTAATTTAGGTAGGTATTTTTAATTTTTTTTTTAAATCTAGCTTTAATAAGCTACCCATATGAGTACAATGGACTCTCCTGTCTGAGTGCTTGTGGTTGCCTGCATACCCCCCACCCCCACCCACACAAACACAAGAAAACTACCCATAAATAATAAATACATAATAAAATTTTCCACTAATTTGTTCACTTTAAGAAGAAGAAAAAAAAACCATTAAAATTATTGAAGTGCTTTAATATTTCTGAACTTTTTTCTTTTCTAAACGAAATTTATAAATAAAAAATCTTTTCCTTCTTTCTGTCATTTCCTTTTTTTTACATGAGCAACTTTTTTCTCTCTTTGCTACTATCCAGCAATTCCTAAAACAAACAAACAATAAAACAAAATTAATTTGCTATGAAAAACTTCAATTATATAATCAAAAAAAAATAATAATACAATAAAATATTTTACCTGTATAAAAAAAAGGCCAAAAACATCCATATATTTCACTTGAATAATAATTGAACATAAAATCAGTAGTATATTTTTCTCTTTCCATATAATAATTTTGATATCCTGATGATGAAATATCAGGATATATTGGATAAGGATAGTAAATACCTTCAATTAAAATATATCCAGGTAATTGTGTTACAGTAGGCATTCCATATGGAAAATTCGAAATTATTAAAGGATACAACATCATCCAAAATAAAACCAAAATTAATTTGTTCATTATAATTGGAATGTTTATATGTATGTACATACATATGTATATATAAATTCTGTATACCAAAATAATTTTCTTTAACTAAATTTGTTGTTTTGTTTTAACAATGAAATTAAGTTTTTGAAAATAAATCAAATACTGAATTCATAAAAGAAAATAACCTTTTTTTTTCGTATTATAGAGGTGCCTTGTAAGCAATTTTCCACTGAAATGATTTTTTTAAATACATAAAGTATGTGTGTACCTACATATGTTATATAATTTGTATAATTAGATATAAGCGTGCACGTACGATCGTACATTTTGTAAAGACATTTGTATATCATTAGGTATATACCTACGTAAATTCTGATGAAATCAATGTTTTCCAAAAAAAATTATGTTTAATCACCACAAAACATATATGTATAAAAAAATGATATATGTATTGTAAACGTGTATGGTGTTTTTTTTTTTTATTTTTTGCAAAAATAATTTATTATAATAAAAGTGTGGGAGGAAATATACGTGTAAAAAAAAAGAACAAAAGATGAATTATTGTAAAAATGATTTTTTAATTTCATGATATATAAAAAAGGGGGAAATAAAGTATTATTTTCCGCCATTTAGTGAAATTTGTAATGAGTAATTAATATTGTACAACAATCACATGACGAGTAATAAATTAAAAGTCAATTCATTTTTTTTCTTCTAATTATGAACAACCCCTACGCTTTGGGGTTATTTATGTGTAGGATGAAAATTTAAATTAGATTGGTTGAGGAAATTGATGATTTTTCAAAATTTCTTTTCAGTTTTCACAGAACTTCAGGAATATTAGACTTGGTTTTTTGACACGGTTGATTTTAGTCAATTTAACAAAAGGATTTGATTAAAAAAAAAAAAACTGAAGAAATAAACAAAAATAATTGATTTTGTTTTTTGTTGACCAGAGTTGGAACAGTTTTACAGTTTTTCTGACAAAATTCAAAAGAAAAAAATCACTAATTTAAAAAATTTATTCAAAAGAGAAAAGATTTTACTTAAAAAAAAAACACATTTAATATAAAACTCATAAAATTAACTCTAACCAAATAATCCTCCCAAATTTAAGCCAAATGCTGATGAAGTGGCACCACCAAGACCACCATAATTATTAGCAGCTGATTGAGAATTGGAATATCCTTTTTCAAGAACAAAACAAAAAATAATTATTGTAAAACAAAATTAAATATTTTAACTATTATTATAATTCACATCTATACCTTGAGCTCCTTCTCCTCCTGTACCATAACGATAATATGGATTATAATTTCCATATAATCCAGGATATCCCATTCCTCCAGGATAACCAGCACCTAATCCAAATGTCGGTGATCCCAAAAAAGAATATCCTGGATATCCACCACCACCACCACCACAACCAATACCATTACCACCTATTCCAGCACCAAGACCAAAATTTGGCCAACCAATAAATGAAAAACCTGGATACGAAGAACCTGTACATCCTGGTGCATATGGTGGATTATTAATATCAGGAAGGAAGAAACTTAAACAAAATTTTACATTTAATAAATACAAGACCACAACAATACTATATATGTAGGATGTCTTCTTCATTGTTGGAAAGAAAAAAAAAAAGGAAATTTTTAGAATTTACTTAAAAGTTACAGCAAAATTTTGTTGAAAATTATTATTTTGTGTAAAAAAAAAACTTTAACAATTTCAATGTCCTTTTTGCACTTTTTAAAACATTTTCATAACACAAAAATAAGTTTTTAATTTTTCTTCGTTTGAAAAGTAATTTTTTGGTTTGAATAAAACTTTTAAAATTCATGCAACGAGAAAGTCAAAAATGTTTTTAAATTTTGAAATAATTTATGAAATTCGTTTATGGTTAATTTTCATAATTCTGTTTTACATATACGTACGTATTTATGTGTATAATTCTTTTATTAGAATTCTTTTTTGTGTGTTTAATTTATTATATTTTTCAAGGTGCCCACATAATCTACTTTTCATAACTTTTTTTGTTTTTTTAAAAAGTAATGTCAGGGAATAAGTTTATAATTATAGAAAACAATTAAGATAAGGGTTATACGTGTGCAAAGGTATATAAATTATAAAACAAGTTCATTTTTCATTAAAACTTACTATATATGTATGTACAGTCAGAACGAAAAATGATAGAACACTCATTATTTATTAAAAATCAGAAAATCCATTAAAATGCTAAATGTCGAAAGTTAAGGCCACATTTATATTGTAAAATGTCATTTTTAACTTTTTTTGGTACCCTTTTTACATCAGTTTCTATGAGAAATTGTTTAATCGAAAAATGGTACAACATCATTTGAAGTTTTTAAGGTAAATAGTGCTTTTTCTTCCAAAGTATTATCCAATATTATGAGATGTTGGCCTAAATTGATGCTAAGAAATCATATGAAGGGTTGAAAATGGCAAATTACTGTGAAAGTTACCGAAAACTTTTTTCATGTTCTCGATTTCGATTTTGTATTTCAAACCATATAAATTATGTATATATTTGAAATGATTGAATCTATAAAGTCATTAAAAAATGTTGAGAAAAAAGCAAAAGGTTCTGACTAATCTTTCAGAAGAAAGCATAACAAATTGTCTGACCAGAAAAAAGTTACAGGGTAATTAACAAAAGAAAACTTGAAAAATATAAAATGGCCTTTTGGGGGAAATTTTTACGTAATGGGAAATTATTGAGAGTTTGTGGAGAGACTCAACTTTTATTTGTTGGTCATTGGACTTGTGAAAAAGCTAAGCATTGATTTTAGGAGCTAGGGATTTGAGGTCGGCAAAAAGAGCAGAAATTATGCCTATAAATATTTCATCCTCTCTAGTGTAATGATATTTATGTTCTTTTTCTGTTGTATTGCGTTGTAATTATTTTTATTTTGAATTATTTTTCATTGATTTTTGTTTATTTTCTTGAGAACAAATGAGACTTTTCTTTGCAAAAGACATTGAGTATTTCGCTTGGTCTGTTCCTATTTCAATAAATTGAGTAGAACTGTAACTGAGATTGTGGATGTACTCTTATTTTTTGCTCTGACTGTACTATGTACTATAATGTGTGTGATTGCTTGTTTAAAATTTTAAAGTTATGAAAATGATTGATATCTTTAAAATCATAATGCATGAATTTTATACAATTGAGTAATTATATTAAATAGAATCTAAAATTTAATATATCTACAATATTTTTATATCTAATATTTTAGTATGTGATATAGTATGCTTTTGAAATATATTATATTTGGGTAAAAGGTATATAATGATGTATATTATAATTATATAAAGAAATTTATTTAATATATTTTTAATTAATATCTTTACATGTACGATGTACATACGTACATACATGTGTGGTGGTGTCAAAGTCATATATAGATGTTTCTTAAAGAGATATTATTCATTATAAAAATATGTAATTGATTTTACTTTGAAAGTGTTTAAATTTTATATAAGGAAATTGACAACATTCTGAGAATTTATTAATTAAAATTAATTTTTAATAATTTATCATGTAGAAAGATGAAATTATTAAATTTATTACAAATTTAAACTAAAGGTAAATTAAATTTTATTATATTAGGAATTTCTGAAGTTGATTAAAGGAATAAAATGTTAGAAAAGAAAAATTAAGGAAATAATTACATACCTATTATTCAAGAAAATTAAATTTGAATTTTAAGGCTCTTCGTGTGTGAAAATTTTATGTTTCAAGTCTAAATAATTAAAAAAGTGTATCTTCGCATTCTTTAAGAACTCAGCGATCTGTAGTGCTAAAAAAAGATTAAAAAATATAAAGGAAATAGGTTAAGGAAATTAAAGTGGTGACTTCAGATAAAATTATAAGGAAAATATTGAAAAAAAAAAATAAAGGACATTTTCATGTCATTAAAAAATGTGAATCTCAACAGAGTCCTTTTGCATAAAAAGTATCAATTTTCCTCCGATATTATTGGTTATTTGCACTAAATATCTTTGAAAAATTTTTCCAACAATATTTTCCCAGAGGAATATTGAGTCTGAAATTTCAAAAACATAAATAATTTCTTCACATTCGAATTGGTGGATTATCAGTATTATCATCACTTTAAAAACCGTAATTCACACATATTTTTAAATATATTATTTTTTCACCTTTTTTTCTTTACACTTTTCAAATGCAAAATCTTTATGATTCACTTTTTCTTAGTCATGAATGATTTATGACAAAAGATTTTCTTTAAAAAGACTTTTTTTTATTGTAAGTGTTGGAAATGTCCTTTTCACTGGTAACGTACAATGCTAGTACGAGGGGCTTAACAAAAGTTTGTGCAAAAATAAGGAAAGGGGTAATCCTTTTTCTCTCTAACTTCACATATAAGTGGAAGTTTTTTGGACCTAACTTTCAACGAAATATGAACAAAATTTCGTAAATGATTTTTTCTTTACTTGGTGGTGGATTTACACTACGAATTGTTTCACTTAATTTTCTCTTTCTCATTTCCATGTTTAAACAGTGACTTGAAACTATACGTTTAGATAATAATAAGAAGTCTTTCCACTTATATGTGAAGTTAGAGGCAAAAAGGATTACCTCTTTTCTTATTTTTGCACGAACTTCTGTTAAGCACCTCGTACAGGAGAGTTGAGAAAGATAAAAAAGAAAAGTATTGTTTTTTCGTTAGTTTCCTCAACCGTTAAGATTACAAATAAAATAATTCCACTTTTGTCGTAATGATTTATTTTTTGAAAGTTTTTATTTTTTATTGTTGTTGTGAATAATGAGTACATTAACTTTTAGTACAGATTATAACTTTATTCAAATGAAATAAATTTTTGAATATTTTTACTTGATAATTATAAAAGTTCAGCAAAAAAAAAAAAACAATAATGAACTCAATAAAAACTACATCAAAACTATGTTAGTACGTACGAGTATGTGTGCTTTCATGAAACTTTTTTAATTAATTCGATTACAAATATCATTTTTGCCCTTTTTTTTTTTTTTTGTTTTTTTGTGTTTTTTGTGTAATTGTGGTATCGATATAATTAAACTATAAAGTTTTATAATTTTTTATGTTACCATAAAGGATTGAAAAAAAAAAAACTAAGTTAGAAAAAGGAATATGGTTATCAATTTTAATTGCTTTGAAATGCTTTAACCATATGAGCTATGGTGAAATTGACACGTTAAAGTTATTTTTCCAGATACTTTGGGAGCTATAAGCTGAATAACGAATAGAAAATGTTTTTGTTTCTGTAGACAAATTATATGCCCAATTGATATTACAAGATTTGTGTGCCATAAAATAAAAATTAAAGAACTGGGTTACAAAATCATATGGGTTTTAGAATGTCGTTTGTTCTAATTTTGTATTCCATTTAAATTGGTTCAGTAGAATCAAAAGTATATGTAACTGCGATTAAAGTTCACTAGTATACCTACTAAAATTTCTCATGGTTTAATTTAAAAGTTTAAATTAATTAAATTATATCACTTGTCTTTATGATTTATCTTTTCAAGATGTGAATATAGTAAATAGATAATTTTTAATTATTTTGCACGTAAAGTTGAACTAATAGTGCTCGTATATTGAAGAAAATTGAATAAAAGTATATGTATTTTCATATGAAAAATCATTTCGAGCCATGATGATGACAAGAAAAAGTAATGATCAGGGCTGGATTAGCCATATAGCAGAAGTAGCAAATGCTACGAGCACCGCGCGAGAAATTGACTTTTTTTTTTATGAGTTATTAGTTAACAGCCGTAAAATAACATTTGCTACCGGCCCCGCACTGGCTTAATCCGGCACTGGTCATGTAAGTTTCCAACAAAAAGGACTCTTATATAAAAAGTTAAAAATAATATATTACAGTGGAAGTTCCCAAAAGTCCTTTTTTTTCTTTCAGAAATGTTTTTAAAATTTTTAAAAATTAGGATTAAGTTTAATAAAGTATATTCTTGTAACGGTTGTAGTTAAAAAGTCCTGGAATTCCATTATTTTTTGGTGCCTGTTATTCTTCATGGAACATATAGCCCCTCAACTTTACATCAGGTTTCTTTGACACTTTTCTCTGTCATATTTTTAATAATTTTTTAGAAGATTTGCTAAAAAGAGTAACTTGTTACAAAAAAGTAATACGATGGTCTATTGCAAAAAAAAAAAAACCGTTAAAAATCGAAAATTCCTTGTCGAAAAAAAATCCTAAGATGTTGCAGATTTTTTGAATATGAACTTGTGATCAGGATGCATGTGCAGAAAACTTGTGATTTTCATCAAAACGCCTCATAATGTTTCGCAATTCTAAGTCTTCATGATCTAAAATAAAAAACGTATTTTTTTCAATTAAATTAATTTTGTTGTCTTTTAGAATTTAAAACTTTGTGGAAAGTCTTTTGACTAACAGAATCATTTCTAATTTCTTCTACCATTTTTTTAAAATTTTTAAAATTCAATTCAAATATAAAATTTCTTTCTTTATTTTCTTCTTTTTCTACTTTTTTATTAAAATTTTTATGATTTAAATCAATTTATTTCACTTTTCAAACGGTAAAACAAAAAAAAAAAACACCATCAGTAAGAGGTAATAAATTTTTTACTTGTTTCTAAATATTCAAATCTATATTTAGGTTTGTATTTCAATTTCTCTTCTTTTCAGATACATTTCAATAAAAATCTAGGTATGTAATGTATGTATGTACTATGTACATACATATGTATGTGTACACTTTGAAAATAAAATAAGGAAACAAAAAAAAAAATGAAATGAAATATAAAATTCTTTTTACTTATTCGAAAAAAAAAAAAAAATCCTGATGATTGAATATCAAACAATCAATGATGTAGAATTTCTTTAAAAAAATGAAAAACAAGTAGGTTTTCATGGAATATGTATCAAATATATAGAAAAACGTATTATGAGAAAAAAAAACGGTTTTTTTTTTTGTTATATATTAAGGACCAATATGACACGACACGTAAATGTATGGATTTTGTGTATCAAATAAAAGTTTCAATAAAATGAAAGTAAAATATGCAAATTATAAATGTACATATCTATCTATACCTACACTACATATTGTAAGCTATATCGATGTTTAAACATATGTAAATTTAGTTGTATGTACCTACATATCATATATAGTACATATTTATATGTGAATAAATAAAATGTGAAATCGATTTATAACTGTTACTCCCATATACATAAATCTATATTTGTATGGAATTTACAATTTAAATTTACATTTTTAATGAAAAAAAAAAAAAAAAAAAAATTCGAATTTATAAAACAAATACTAAATATTAAAAGTATATAATATGTATGATTTGTGTGTGTGTGTGTGTGTGTATGTGTATAATGACTGTAAGGTTACCTACTGTTGCTAACATTTATTTAGATTTTATATATTATTTTATACGGTGTGTATTACTCACACATATAAATTTATATTTGTATCGGCTGTTTTAATTAAACTTTATATATCTAACAAGCCAACAATCAATATTATAATGGGTGATTCCAAAAAAAAAAAACCTTTTGAGCATTAATCCGATGTAGGAGTATAAAAGGATTTTTTTTTTTTTTTTTGAGGGGAGCATTTAAATCGAATAAAGGAGTCTGATTTGAATAATATCACTATAGATCAGAAAATACTTCAATTTAATCGCAGACTGAAATTTTGTATGAAAAAATAAGGGGGGTATCAGCAGAGGGGCGAAAAAACGTTCATTTTTTTGAAAAATGACGTTTTTGCGTATTTTACCCTATAACTTTTATAACTTTTACCCTAGTGAATTTCTTTCGTTTAAAGTTTGTTTGAAAGAAAACCATTTAAGAAACATCCTGGCCAAATTTAAATTTTCTATTTCTTCGGGAAGATAATTTTTTAAAGGGACGAAAAGGACTACAAAAATGTCTTTAACATTGATCGGCGTAACTTTATTTTTGAGAGCCCTATAGCTTGCTCCCTGTTGCAGGGATCTTTTTTTTTTTTATTTAGAATAGACTTTTGTACAGATTAACGAGAAAAATACGCTGCAAAAAATTTCAAGTTATTCGGATCACAGAGTCCAGAGATACATATTTAAATTTGAAAACTGATTTTTGACCAAAATGTGCTTACATAGTTGTTAAGATTGATAATATTGATAATTTCGGAATAAACTATGGCAAATTGTAGTCGAATTGTTTGAAATTAAGAATTTTTTTTTAAAAAAATTAGTTTAAACAATTAATAAGGCCATATCCTCGTAAATCGCAAGTTTCAACTAACAAATATTGACGGTTTTGCGAAACTTAATTCCGAATGATAAATTATAATTCGGCGATGTCTGAATTAATTTTAATATTTTAATTTAAGTCATCTGATCGTGAATTGTGATTGTTCGCTACATGTATATCGAGAATTTACATATATGTATTTCATAAAAAACTCAATTTTTGAGCCACCCAGTATCAATTTATTTATTTATTTTTTTTGATATGTATAATTCATACGATGTAATAGTGTATAAGTAATTTGAATTTATAATTTGAATTAACAATTTGAAAAGTTATTTTTTAATTATTTCATTTTGTTTTTTTGTTTTTGTAATATACAGTACGTCATAAATGGAAGGAAGTGAAATGAAATAATTTTAATTTTTTTTTATGTAAATAATAAATCGATTTTTTATTAGACTTATTAAAAACATAATTTTAATAATTTATTACAATTAGTGTGTAGAAATTTTTACAAAGGATATAATAAAATTTATTCAAAAAAAAAAAAAAAAACTACAACAACAAAGAGTTAAATTTTTGTTTTCGCATTAATTTTCTACAACTTTTTAAGTTTATGATAGAATATTCTATATGAAATTTGCATATCATTAAAAAAAATATATATTTCAGTTTCAGCTTTCAAAATATTATAATAAAATGAAAAATTAAAAAATATAATATATACACATAACTTTGAAGGATATTTATGAAATATGAAGAGGTATAATATATGTAGCTATTATTTTGGTTAACGTACAATACATCAATACAATAGCACAATTTAGATATTTTGTAGAGAAAGAAAATGACAGAAAAAGAAGAAAATAAAAACAATTTTCTGATAAAATAAAGATAAAACTGTCAAAATGTCAAATAATTAACAAGGAATCATCAATTTATTATGAGAGAGATTTATAGAAAATCGATTGTATATACTATAATATTTATTTCCTTTTTGTTGATATTGTTGTTGTTGTCATAAAATATGAAGAAGAAGAAGAAAAATTACAAAAAAAATTCTTACTATTATTAATATTTGTCATAATGTTTTTTTTCTTTTCAGTTGTTGTTTTTGTCAAATTTAAAAGAAAAATTATTTAAAATAAAATTTATGAAATATGTAAATAAATTTTGAATATTTTGTAAATCAATTATACACAATCTTTTGTGATTTTGATTTAATTTTTAATACAAAAATCTGTATTTAATAATTTATGTTGTTGTTTGAAAAGAAAAAAAAAGTAATATCACTTTTGATTTTTTTTTTTAAAAAAAACTGTCACAATGTAGCAATCAAGTAAAAATCAATTTAAATTTTGATAAATTCCATTTATTGAAGATAGAAAGTGAAAAGACGAGAAATTATGCGAAATTTTTGATGATAATAAAAACAGAAAATTTGTTAAAAAGCTTTTGAAAATTAAAAGAAAAAAAAATTTTTGTTTTTATAATTTAAAAAAAAAAATAAATATTTTAAGATAGAATTTTCTTTTATAGGTTCTATAAGAATTGAAGATTTATACAATATTTTAAAAAGAAGAAAAAACCAGTCTAACGAGTATGAGAATATGTTTGAAGAAACATTACATGTCATTTTACATATTCGTAAATTAAGATTTTTTTTTAGGTTTAAATCTTAAGGATTGGAAGTAATGTATGTAAAATCTAGAGGATAAAAGGTTAATTTCGAGAGAAGTGAAAAATAACTAATGTGTGATCTTTTGTAAATTGAAATTTAATTCACAATTCAAGGACATACATACATACATATTACATACAGTCACGGAAAACTCCAAACTTTAGAGAACTTTTAAGACATAAGCGGTACGTCTATATGGGACATATTCGATGTTAGATGTCGAGACATAAGTCTTGATATAAAAAAGTCTCGTCTGGACGACGTATAAGGAAAACTCATCTCATATTCACAGATATAGATAGATAGATGTGTAATGGGCTATAATTGCACTTCGACCAGTAAAGATCTTTTGTACAGCCCGTGCTTCTTATGGATTTAGGCTATTGATAAATCCTAAAATTCTATTAGAAGGTGCACACTAGATTTCCTCCGGTTTAGAAAAGGCTGATGCGTGTAGCACATTCATTCTTTTAGAGGCCAACGCCTCGCATTCACACAGAATGTGTTTTGAGATTTCTTTGGCCTCCTTGCAAAATCTGCACTTGTCTTTCTCATGTAGTCCTATCCTACTTAGATGGTAATTTAGAGGACAGTGTCCCATATTGAATTTGGTATAGATAAATTTACCTTCCACATTAAATATCAGTAAATATCTCAAGTGAGTGAATTTACATCAGAAAATAGGTTTTCCTAAATCGAAGAATTATTTTCCAAAATACCAAAAAAAACCAAATTAATTCAATTTTATTATCACTCGTACAAAATAAAATCAATTCTTTATACAAGCAAATTACAATTCACATTAAAAATAGAAAAAAGAAAATATCCTTTTTTTTTTTTCGGTACAACAAATAATTAAAAAAATAAATAAAAAAAATTTAAACAAATTAAATTTATTCCAGATTAAATCCTGAACAAATATTTGAAAAATGTTAACCAATTAGTTAAATATGTTTAGGATCTATATCCCATTTGTGTAACTCATTAGGTATACATAAATACTTATGCTCGTATATACTATAGTAAAATATACTGATACTAATTTACATAATTTATTTAAATCCTTCTGGGAGTATTTTAAAAAAATATTTGTAAATATAAAATTATTATGATGTCAGTTAATAATAATTTATACAACACAAATGTTTTATTTAGTAAAGAAGTTAATAATTTAATTTTTATTTCGGAAATAATTTCTATTATTTTTATTTTTAATTGATTTTATTATGAATAATTTGTGAGATTTATAATTAAAATTTGTTTTTTTTTCATGAAAATTATAAAAATTTACTATGTTATCGCCATAGTGTGGACAACTTACACACACATATAGAGACACAAATATTTACGTTATATTATTTACAATGGCTGATTTTTTATTTATTTGGAGCCTAAAAATTCAATGTACACACAAAAAAACTTATTCAAAAAAAAAAATAAAATACTTGACACAACAAGAGGACTAAAATGGAATTAACTAAATAAATAAAATTTATAGAAAAAAAAAAGAAAAATAACATAGGTAAATTGGAGATAATAATTTAGTCCTTTTTATTGCCCTTGAAAGTTTGAATTCATTAAATAATACACAATAAAATTGTTGAATATGTTTTTTTTTTCTCTTCTTCTTCTTTGTAAACCTCTATTGAAATTTTTAATTGAAAATTTTTTGAAGATCCTCAATAAATACAAAAAAAAAAACATTTATTTTTTTTGTGTACTTATCTTAAAATTTATTATTCGGTATAAGTTTTTTTATTCCTTTTTTTTAAAAGGTATATTTTGCCTAAAAGGTGAGGACGATAACAATACATTGTTACATCAAAAAATTGAAATAGAGGTTAAAATAATTTGAGTTTTTTATTTTGAAACATATAGTTTCACACTAATTGAAATTTTTACACGTACATACACAAAGTCAAAGTAAATTTTGAAGTGTCATTATGACATATTATTTCAAATGATCCTTCTCTTGCACACTATTACTATTAATTGACATTTTCAAAGGTTTACTAAATTTTAATGAACTGCCAGTACAACTAGAACCACCTATAGAGAGCTTTATTTTACGTTAAAGTCAAATGAAAAAAATTTTCAATGTTGGTAAAGGCATAATAATTTTTGGAGGTTGAATGTATGTAAAGTCAAAGAAATTTCGAGGAAAAACCACACGAATATTTGTATGTTGTTGTTCCACAAAGGCTCTTCGTAATTCCACTAAATTGACAATGTCAAAGGATTTATGAATTAAATGATTTTAAAAATTTGTTTCCAAAAAAAAGGTTGACATTTCCTGAAACAAAATTAATAAATAACGTCAATTACTTTAAAGGATTTTTTAAAAATTTGCAAAGATTGATTTTTTTCATATTTCTGGTTAGATAACTTTATCAGTATAAGATTATCGATACAGCTACAAGTGAAGAAATTGGTCCTAAATGTCCAGTAGATAAAAATTGTTAGAATTTATTTGTTTTTGGTAATTTTATAAATCTAGGGCAAAGGAAAGGAACATATCTACAAATTTGCTTTTAAAACAATCCAACGCAATGTCGAAAAAAAGGGTGGAAACGAAAATAAATAGTATTAAAACATGATCTCTAAGCTGTGGTCAGAAGAGGTATGTTTTGTATACGTTTGAGTATATTTCTACAGTTTAAAATTATATCTCTCCACATAAGTATGTTTCAAGGATATTCTCTTTTCACCTGACTACAAATTCTAGCAAGCATTCGTGTAAGGAAAAAAACCCCCTATAAGGATTTACTATTCTATAGATTTTTTGAACGAAAATTTAAAAGTCTACCATCACACTACAGCTTTACTTCCATTTTCAACCAAAAATAAAAACTATAAAATATTTTTTATTAGTATAATAAGTACCACCTACAACATCTACGGGTATCAATTACTTACAAGATTTTATGAGATTGAATAAGTATATAAACCTTTTATGATTGCGATTTTGTTGTTATTGCAATTTATCTTGTTTACATTTTTTATTAAGTAATAATGATGTAAAGGTAAAATATATTTTATTACTTATAGTAAATTTGTTTGTTTTATACCTAAACTTTGTAAAATTAAGAGGATCTCATTCGAATAATTATGACTTTTTATTAGTTTAGAATATATAGAGCAAAAGTAACATAACCTTTTATTTATTAAATATAAGATAAAATCTCATAAGTTAAACTTATTATAAATTGGAACATGAAAAATCCGTGAAAGAATGAAATTTATCATTGAAAAGGAATACAAATGAAAAGTCGAAAAATAAGGATATAAAATATACCTTTTTGTCTATATCAGACTATTACATTATACCTTGATAACTTAATAAAGCACAAAATGAACCTTTTATTATTTCGTATTACGCACATCGTAGAGTAAAATTCTTTTTTTTTTTACTTTATATTAAAGACGTGAGTTTTTAAATCTCAGAACTTAAAATCATTATAAACAGCCTACCTACATACATATCTACCAGATAAGTTAACTTGTATATATACATGTACATATATAGATATTTCATTTTTAAAAAAGGCGAAAAAAAAACAATATTAAAAGGCTTAAAAGTTTTTTGTTGTTGTTGTTTTTTCAACCCTATAGAAAAGTATCTTTTTTTTTTTTTTTTAATGAGTTCACAAACAATTAATATCAAAGAATAATTCAATTGTATTTACAGTTAAAAAAAAAATTATAAACTTAGAGAATTAAATTTTTTTATTTTTAGAAAATAAGTTAAATTTTTTCCTTTAGGACATGGAAATGAATTTTTAAAAAGATTTTTTAAAAGTAGGTATAACCTAATTTTTTTGTTCATTTTTTTTTGTTTTTGAAAAAATTAAAATGTGAAAAAAAAATGAATAAAAATTGCCAGAATAAATATTTAAAACTAAAGTCTTGCACTTTTCTTTAAAGAAATAATAGCAATAAAAAAAAAAAAGATAAAAAAAAAATATTTAAGCTTTTTAAATTTAATGCAATGCATAATGTAATGGCGTATTGTCAGAGGGTGTGCAATATAATATTAGTAATATAAAGTTCCAGTATTTGTCCTTTCGGTAAAATAATGTAACCATAACGATTACCAACGTAGTAAAAAAGTTTATTATGTAAAGACATATATTATGAGAGTATATGCATGCATTAGATGAATTTTTTTTACGAGTAAAATGCTATAGTATTAGTCTTCCTTTATTTTATTTTTGCATTATAGGTATACGAGGATGTATGCATGTTGACAACGGTAATGTAATGCACTAGTGGATTTGGTAATGTATTTTTTTTTTATTGTTTTGTTACTGTTGTTGTTGTTTTTTTACATTTTATTTATGAGAATGCGGAATGATAATGCTCAAATAATATATGTAAAAAAAAAGATATTAAATGTGTTGTAATATTTTTTGAACATGTTTTTAGCATTTACTATTAATTTAATGTGAAAATGTAATTTTAAAGTTTAACAAAGTCGCTAATTTGTTGATAAATTGTAATTTATAAGAATTTTTTGAAAAGTATATGTGTTTTAGTTCTTAGAATTTTGTTGTTGTTTTCGTTGATGGTCCGCCAGATCAATAGTAGACTAAAAACACGAAAACGATATTCGATTTGACTGGGATTCGAACTCAAGACCTTTGCCTTGTCGGGGAACTGTTCTACCAATTAAACTATATCGAGTGCCATATCGCTCGCTGTTCTTAGTTACTACGTAAACATTGATGAAGAACATTCACATCTCCTACACATCTTAGCTATTGCACGACTCAAATTGAATTAAAACCTCCTCAAGTTAAGCTTGAGGTTTCGTGACCAATTTCTTTTTCTGTCATAAATGCACCTACAGTTTAAAGTGGAATGTGAACCACTAAATTCGTTGATGGAGAACGAATTTATTCTTATTTGTGCAGTTGGTTTTTTGTATTTGTCTATGGTGGTCAGTAATCAGATCCTCCACCTACTTCAGTACTATAAGTATACTTTATTTAAATGAATTGTTACTCGTTCAAAGCTAAATAAATAAATTTGTGACGGTTTTGAATCCGATACTTTCAGTTTTAGAAGCCATCACTCTAACGTTTCGGTAACTGACAGTCACAGTCAATTTTTCATTGTTTTTGTTAATTTTCCTACACCAATTGCTGATTTGTTGAAACCAAATAATCCAAATCCAAATAAAATAAATGCCGTAAAAATATTTTATAGATGAAAATATTGAAGAACTTTTGTTTTAAATAATCTCTTAGGCGTATTCTCGAGCAAGGCTTCTGGGTAAATCTTTAAAATAGTCCTCTCAAAACTTACGAAGGCGACGTAAACTTTTTAAATACAAATATCGTTTTTTAAATCCCAGTAGAATTTTGAAAATAAAAATTATGTCATCAAAATCACATTGTGAAATAAAAAGAACGTCTATTAAAAAATCGTTACTAAATTAAAAAACGTCAATTTTTTCCTTTTATTTTCACGTAACAACATAATCGATTTTGAAAAGAAAAAAAGACATAATATTATTTTCCATATGAAAAAATAATAAAATTTAAATACTTTATGATAAAATCACAGAATTATTTTGCCTACTTTATCATTACATATTATGAACCTACTGAATTTCATATGTGCTATGAATTGTTGTAATGATATATTCATGAATTTATTCAAGAAAAAATAAAAAAAAACAATAAATTTTACTTTATTCTTTTTAAACTATAAACGTTTCCCTTCTTGATAAAAATGTGAAAACGTTGTAAATTATAAGTATGTGTATACGCTTGAAGCATACGCACGCACGGTAGATATATGTATGTAATACAAAATATATAGGTTCCATGTGATAAGAATTAAGTACACATACGGAGTACCTATACATATTTATTTCCTATATTTAGATTTTTTTTTTTTCATTCATTTCCGAATGGTAATAATGCATGATGGTGTGAAAATTGATAAATTTGATATGAACATTTTTTTCCACTGTTTTTCATATCGCTTAAGGCTGACGAAATAAAAAAAAAAAAACAATATCATATTTTGCAAATTTTATTTAACATATTCTTGGAAAATGATTATTATTCAAAGTATTTTCTTTTTCATGTGAAAAATTTTTCGAAATTACTTACCAATAAAAAGATGTTTTTTAAGAGGTTTTACATACAGTGTATGCACCATTTATTTTAGTACATTCGTTCTTTTTTCAGGAAGGAATCACATACGTAGTATAAAAAGTAGGTTACTATTGAAAAAAATGAAGGAGTTGAATACTAGATTTTAAGATGTGGGGGTGTAAAGACAATTTAAAGCTTCTTTTTAGAGGAAAGTAATTGTAGCTATAGACGGTTAGCTAACACTAGGTCCTAGAGCTCACATCGAGCTGTTGCGCCAAGACGATGATGAGTTGCAGCTCCATAATGAATGAATCATCTATTTATTTAAAAATAAAAAAAACTATGCCCTAATTGCAATTTTTAAGGTATCCAAGAATCTAAGTAACAAATTGCATATAAAGCATTCCATATATGTATTTGACCGCGTCTCGAATATAATCTGAGCAGGCGTTTACAAGTCAAAACTCTCACAAGTAGATAGGATCAACAAATTAATTAGAAATATATTACTTAGCTTCCGGGCAGTCAGTAGTCGAATCGAAGTGGTAGGGTTCAAAATGACAGAAAAATAGACTTGAAAAATGGAACGTAAAGGATATTAGCTCCCGTTTAAATAATTTACTCACTGTGTTTTTTTTAAATAATATACAGTAAAAACATATTTTAAACGTTTTTAAAAGTCCACTACGAAAATGTCGTCTTGATTCTTCGGTACAGGGTGTACAATATGAAAACGTAGCTTGTTTCATACAAAAAAGGTAGCAGAACAGTTGTAAGTATTTTGAATTTTCCCGAGAAAAAACTTTTGAGTGTTGGGTTTTGAGGAAGAAAAAGAGTGTATGATTAAAAAAGGTGTAGACTGTAAGAAGAACACGTATAGTACTTCTTAGAAGTAATATTTTTTTGGTAATTAACAAATTTTTCGCATAAAAAAAAAAATACTTTTTAAATACATAATTACAAATTTTAAAACGGATGAGTTTCAAGTCCTTCAATTTCGTAAATACTGAAAAACATTGAATTTATTCAACAAAAAATAATTCTTAAAGTTTGAATTTTTATTGGTTTTTCTTCGTTTTTTTTTTGTTCCCCCAAATTAAATACAAATTTTAGTTATTTTAATTATAAATTAGATTTTTTTCTCATTCATCCTGAAAAGAGAATAAGTTTTAATCTCTTACTTACCAGTTACCATTTGCTTGTTAAAATTTCCAGGATAAAAATTATTAATGTAAGATAAGAAAGAAGAAAAAAACAAAAATTAAATAAGGAATTACTAAAAGCCGGATATAATGTTCATTTTAAAATTTTATTTATCAATAAAAAATCCATTAAGAATTTAAAGTAAAAAAAAATGTAAGAAAATAAAACACTTCTTGAAAAAAGCTTAATTAATGTTGTTAGCAATTCAGTGTTGAATCTTGAGTGTGTATAGTTGTTAAGTCAAGAAACTATCGATTATTGTTGACTATAAATTGTCAGTCTAAGAGTAAGTGTATACAAGTATGTATGTATGTACATATATTTGAAGTTTTTATTGAAAAATTAACTTTAATGTCTGTACAATGAAGGACAAATATATAGAATGGAAAATGTATACATACAAAGAAAAAATCAAATACTAAAGAAAATCCATGATAATCATGAGTCATTTGGTAAAGTACTTGAAAAGCTATCAGTAAAATCTTTTATACATAGTTTGTTCTTCAGAACAGTAAATAAAGACAAGTAATTTCAAATAAAATTGTTAATTTTAAAGAAACTTATATATAAGAAAAATGGTGTACATTTTGCTTTCTAGTTTAACATGAGATTTTTTATATTGATCAGGACGAACATGTTTGAAGTTTTGGATTCTTCTGTTTTTTTAAAGAAGAACTTTAACATTGCGATTTTTATAAATTTCATGTCCCTAAAGCTCGAAGATCTAACAAATTGCGAATTAGTTACAAGAAATTTTGACTGATCATGAGAATTCCTAGGATCCTATGGGCTCTGTTTTGAGCCTTGTAGAAGATCACAAGAATTAGTTTGGTTGAAAAAATGAAGAAAGATGACGGAACCGCATTACTCCCCTAGCCAACAAATGTAAAGAATAATACCGTCGTTCAGAAGAAGCGTGTTAAAGTGAGCGCAATGTTGTTGTTGACATTTTTTTGGTTGCCATAGTAACGTATGTAGTAACGTAGTAACCATCAAGCATGTGCATGTCATGAAATTTATAACAAAAAGAAAGAAAAACTAATCCACTCTTTAATTTTGTTAAGTCGACTTTATACATCGAAGCTTTTTTAATTAATTTTTTCACATTTTCAAAAATTTAGGTATTCTTTTATAAAATTAAACAGTTTTTATGAAGATTTCAAAATATGGAACATATAGAAAATTCAGAAGATGAAACTGATGAACAAATTTCATCATTTACATGTTCATGTATGGCATCTGGAATTAATACAACAAATCCAACAAGTGAATATTTTGATCGTGTTATTGGATATATCGAAGATATAGTCGTGGATGATAAATTTAGTGTATATATACATTTATTTTATTTTCTCTTTAAAAATGTAAAATTTCATTATAAATTCTTTACAGACATTAAATGAAACCTTTTTAGAAAATAATTTTGAAATTTTCGAAGATACCGAAGAGAATAAAATTGAATACATGACCATATTTCAGAATTATGTAAAAACAATTGAAAGATTTATTGTTGAAGAATTAAATAAAAGGATGAACGATTTTGATATGGTTTTTTTCACTGAATGTTTACTGTAAGTAAAAAAAAAATATCTTTTGAAAAAATTAACATCGATTCACAAACATTAGATCCGGTTCCTTTTCATGCTATCAGATTCACGAATTTTCACATGTTTGAATGTGATTTTAATGTAGATACTTATATCGTATTCGTATCTATTCACATACATCCTTCCCCGCGGTTTCGGTCAATAAAATCACATACAATAATGGACGGAGAGGAACTTATATCGGATGTGTTGTATTTGTTAATCAAGGATTTCATTTTCAGATTACAAAATCCCAATGAGGAAAATGAAATAATAGATTTTCTTAAAACTTTTCTTGATTTCATTCCATTTAAACAAATGATGATTGGTTATAAAAACGATAGAGAAGGTAAATATGATAATTTGAAAGATGGTATAATTGTAACAAAAATGTTAGATGAAGATGAAAGTGATGATGATTAGAGAAAAAAATACTGTACGAAGGAAAATTACAAAATCAATCATATAAAATACAAGAAAAAAACAATATTGTAATTGAAGAATAAAACAACCTTTTTGATAAAAATCACTATTTATCCCTAATTTATTTTGGAGTCAAAGCCTGCGCCCAATGGTAACGACAACGACAACTACAACGTGACGTTCAATTAGAATCAATAGAACGACTGTTGTTCTCGCCCAATGACAACGTTGATGTTCACTTAGATTTACTTCTAATTTTGTCGTTGTCGGAAAGCTGTTGTCGTTGTCGTTTTCATTGGGCGCAAGGTTTTAAGCATACCGTAGACCGTAGTGTTGGCTGAATTAAAAAATTACCGTTTAATTTGAATGAAAGTTTACAAATTCAGCAATTTATTATAGTAGACCCAAAAACAGACAATTATACTAATCGCATTAATGCGTCATGACGTAGGGCTATCTCTTTAATACACTTTTCAGTTGAAAACGCTAAAAAGCAAGTGTGAAGAGAAGACAGGAAGCGTTAATGAATGCTCCACTCGAATTTCTGTAGTTTTAAGGGGGTGGAGTTCGGTTAAACACGTGAGATTTATATTTATAGAAACATTGGTTTTAAGAATTTTTCTGTTTTTGAATTACTCACGCGAGAGTTTTCTACTCTGACGACAGACGAATATGATAAACTTGTGGTTGTGACGTCGATAATTATTATCAAATGCTGATGCTGGTCTGGTTCGTATTTCGTATTAACTTTAGATATTTTCAATTGAAAATTGGTTTTAATAGAATTGAATTCGATAAAAAAAATAATTTAATTTTTAAATTAAAGATTATTTCTTAATATTTAATTTAATGCTCACCTTGATCTGGAGCCATTTGGTTGTATTTTTTCAAAGTTAGGTTAGTTGTGTTCTCAGTGTATTCTTTTCAAGTCGTTTTGGATGAATCAAATTTTCAATGTTTTCTAATTTTCATTATAAAACTGTTTTACTCTTTCCCTCAAAATGACATATCCTTATTATGAACTTAAAAACTTCAAGAAGCATCAGAATTTCAGAAAAGTAAAAAAAAAAAATATGTAATGTCAATTTAACTGAAATTGTTATGGGAATGTGTTTATTTTTTATTTCCAAAATGTGAATTCTTCAAAACTTCTTAAAAATTGTATAAGAATATTTTCAATGTTCAAAAGAGAAAAAAAACAAAAATAATATCAAACATTTTATTTATACTTTAGAACAAAAATTATTCCCATAACAGAAGTTAACTTTAAATGTTTATCATTAACGGAATTTTCTTAAATACCATTATTACAAACTGTAAAACATCATAATGAGACATTAATGACCTCTTCTTATGTTTTATGCTCCAAAATACATGTTTTGTTTGTTTTTTATTTTTTTTAGCGAATTTATATAAAAACAAATGAGTATTATTTTAAATTTTCTGAATGTTGTAGGAGTTATTTTGTAAAATAAAAAAAGGTAAATGTATTAATGTACAGAAGTAATTTTGTGTCTGTGTATGAGAGTGTGTGTGTTTGATGAAAACATTCCTATAAATTCTGTCATATATATGATGTGGTGTAAAATGTTTTTATGTGTTAAGTAATTTATGAAAATTATTTGTAAACATATTATATGAAGAATATCCTTGAATGTTTTACAAGAGAATAAAACGTGGATAAGATAGTTGTATTAAAATTCCATTCTTACTTTCCTTTTCTGCCTTTTTTCGATTTCGTTAATGTTATGAAAATTATAATTTGTATTTTTCAGTTTTGTTTAATTTTTTAAATTAAATAATCATTTTTAAAAGAGAACATGTGTGGAAAATGTATTTATAACGATAAAATTGAATTAAATTGTAATATTTTGCCGCGAAAGGATAATAAGGATAATATAACAATGTGTGATTTTATTTAAACATCCATTCTTAAAAGCTTCTGAGCGCTTTTTTTTTGTTTTCACTTTTGTTTTACAGAAAATATTTTACCATTATTTTATTATTTTGATGAGAGTTTGGGGAATTTATCAACACTCAATTTCATCGAAATACGTTTTGTACATGATGAATTTTTAAATCTATTAGAATCTTCGGATTCTGTAGTCGATTTTATTAAAAATTTATTTGAACCATTATTTTTTTTTTTTTCAATAATGTCTTGGATGTGAAAGGCGGACTTTTTGCAGAAAAAAAGGACGAAAAAGAATAGAATTTTAGGTATTTAAGCATGTTCACTTAATTAATTCTTTTTTCATTGTGAAAAGCATAATGTTTTCATTCTGTAAGTTTTAGTTTTTGGTAAACAGATCAATGAAAGTTTAATTTTTGAAAGATTCTTGAACATTTTTTTAATTATTTTTCCCATACAAAAAAGTGTCCAGATTTAAAGTCCTTTTCTTTCGCAATGAACAAAATTTTTAGAATAATTTTATTTCTTTAAGATTTCCAAAAAAAAAAGAAGAAGAAATAAAGTGCAAGTAGAAAAAACGATATTCTCTACATTTAACAATTTTTTGTTACACATGAACTTTGTTATTAAGCTTATAAATACAGTTATACTCGTAGTTGAGTATTGGTCAATACAAAATAAAATGCTTTCCACTTACATCCCACATTATACAAATATTTTTTTAAGTAATTAGTTGTACGATAATACTCGATATTTTATTATTGAAAAACATTAGAAATCAAACCACAAGTAAAAGTATTAAAATTTAAGGTATATTGTAATTTCTCATCAAAACAATGAAACAAAACAAAAAGAAGAAAAATTAAAACTCTAATAAAAGTTTCAAATGAAAATTTACTTTTTTTTACAAATATTATAAATGAACTTATTCTACAAGGTAACCATGGTTCTCTTCTACTAAAAGATACACACATCCACATCCACTTGTATATTTTCATCAAGCTGTAAGATTTCTTTTTCTTTTCTTTTTATTATTTTATACTTAAAGTTCAATTATTTTGTAGAATGAAAAGTTTTACTTGAATTTTCTTGAAAATTTTTCATATTTACAAATTTATATTTGTTTAATGATTTTTTATGAGAACTCAGCCACAGATACTTATGTATATAATATACATACATAATTTTGTATATGAAAAATAAGTTTTATGATAAACTTTTGAATAACATACTACATCATGTTAAAAAAAAAAAATGTTTGACCGATAAGATTGTATAAAATGATGTTAAATTATATTTTCCATAATATTCAATTTGTTGTTATTGTTTTAAACAGTTTAATATGTAAACTATATGTTCATAGATATAGAACGTTTGTCTGTTTGTAAAGTTTCTAACATTCAAATTTTAACATGGACAAGTTAATTTTTTTGTTAGAAAAGTTTTTCTTGTTTTATGTTTTTGATCTTGTTTTCTAGCATTATTTCAATAGCACTTACATATTTCTTCCCAGTAAACAATGTACACTCATTATGATATCATTTGGAACTCACTAAGTGATTATGGGTTCACTTCCAGTTCCATTTGAGCTGCACTAGAAGAGTTTCACTTTTTGCGTGATTTTGTTATAAAATTTTTACTTCATCGTGGTCATCACAAAGTGAACTCATATACATAGTGAGTTTAAAAGTTCAGTGAAAAAAAAAATAGTCACAAAGTGAGTTTAAAAGTTCAGTGTAAAAAAAATAATTACAAAATGAACTCATAGTGAGTTTAAAAGTTCAGGCAAAAAATAATAACCATAAAGTGAACTCTTAGTGACTTTAAAAGTTCAGGAGAAAAAAAAAGTAATCACAAAGTGAACTATTAGTGAGTTTAAAAGTTCAGTGAAAAAAAAATAATCACAAATTGAAATCTTAGTGAGTTTAAAAGTTCAGTGAAAAAAAAAATAATCACAAAGTGAGTTTAAAAGTTCAGTGGAAAAAAAATAATCACAAAGTGAACTCATAGTGAATATTAAATTGACATTCACATAGTTAAGTACTTCTGCACAATCACAATGAGTACAAAAACGAAGAACGTGATCTCACTTCACACACTCACTTAGTGACTAAATTGTTCCTTGGGTTGTTATTTTATTGTTTTTTTTTGTATTAAATAATTTATTTAGCTTTTAAGTTTTGTTTTCTGAAAAATTGAAGTAAATGCAAAATATTTCTTACTTGATTTCTTTCTTGGGTTTATTTTTCTAATTCTCCATCGATTAAAAATCAATTAAAGCGATAAAAATATTTAAAAAAAAAAAAAAACAAAAAACAAAACAAATTAACTTTAAATAGCATTTAATTAAAATTTTATTTTTCACTTTTCCATTATTTTTTTTAAAAAAAAAATAAATATTATTCATTTTTCACACTCATCGATACAGGAAATTGAAAAACGAATTGAAATAAATGAAAATCAAAGAAGAAAAAAACAACAACCATAAAATATATATAAGTCAAAAAGTCAAAGACACAGAAGGGCAAAAACAAGAAATTCTAGTAAATAAGAAAGTACTTTTAAATAGGAAAAATTCGAATTCATTTTTCTTGTATTGTTTTTATTTTTAATTTTTTTTTTTTTCATTTTGAATGATTTAGACCGTGAATTTGATTTTTTTTGTTTGAGTTTTTGTTTTTTATATAAAAAGAAAAATATTGCTAAAGTAGGTAAAAGAATATGAGGGCTATTTTTGTTTTTACTTTTTATATACTTTTCATCCACTTACTTTTGACTTTGTGGGTAAGAGTGTTCTTCGTTACGTAATTGTGAAATTTTTGGGAAGAGTTTTAGGGTAGTAAACGTGAACGGATTTACATGTGGTTTTCGAATTTAGAATTCGAGTGAATAAAAGGCTTCCTGTTTAGAATCGATCCTTTCGTGAAAATGATTTATTATGATGGAATATTCGGAAAATATAAATTTAAAGAACAAGCTGTTTCTGAGAAACTTCCGAAACGTCCTCGAACAACTCTTTACTCGAATATCATCGTAGTTACAGAGGCTTTATAATCAATTTTTAAAAAGTATATGTTTTAAAAGTTTTTTTAACCTTCAAGCTTATTAAGTGATATTTTTTCCTGAATATCTTCTTCTTTTTCTTTTATTTTTACTGGTATCTACTGTATACTTAACTTTTTCCTCCTTTACTATAAAGAAAAAATAAATTTCAATATTCATGATTGCATATCGAATTCGATTCATGTCGCTTTCCAATAATCAATCAATTTCCTTTTTCATTCGTATCTGGATGTTTGAAAAAAAAAACTTCCAGAAAAGAAAAAATAATAAGAAATGTTGATAACAGAAGGAATAAGAAAACAGATAGAATCAATTTATCTTTTTTACATATGTAATTTATATGAAAGATGTGGCCGCATTAGAAAAATAATTCATGATCAATTAGTCAATGTATTAAAGTGCTTTTAGGATCGTCTAGATAAAATTGTTCTTTTTTCATACATACATATGCATAAATATCATACATGTGACTGAGAATTAAAAGATGTTAGTGTAGATTAAAAGATTTCAGAAGAAAAAAAGCGTACTTATTTTACTTTGGTGAGATACTCAGGATTATTGCATTCTCAGGTACAATTTTTTTTTTCTAAAAAGTATTCTTGAGAATTATTGTATTTGAATTTTGATCTGAAAATCTTGCTGTAGACAAGCTTCTTATGTAGGAAAATTGTAGATAACGAAAATTTACTTAGAATTTTTTTTGAGTTTGAAGAAAATATGTTTTTGATGTTATACTCAATTTTTTTGCATAGGATTTTTTTCAAATAAGTGGAAAATAATTTTTTTTTTCAAGTTAAAAAATTTTGATTGATTATGATGAAGTTTTAAACTTTAATTTTTCTTCTTAAAAAAATTTTCTTTAAATCTCAATTTTGAAAGTCAAATGAATAAGAATAAAAATTAAATGATTGATGTCATTGATATTGGTTTTTTTTTTATGAGGTACATAAACTCACTGGAAAATTGATTTTGTGATTAGAGTTTTTTTTTATTGTATTCAGGTGGATGCTTAAAAAGTAGAAAAATAGGTGAACCTTTATAGGGAAGAAGTTACAACTCAAGAATAAACGACTTTTTTTTTTGGCTTTTAAGAATGTCAAATTTCAATTCATATAATTTTCGTTAGGAACTGTTTGCAGCTTGAAAAAAAAATATTGTCAGTTGCAGGTGTGTTTATTTTTGAGTTTTTTGTTGAATTTTTAATGAATTGTGGGAGATTTTCCTGAAACAAAATTCACCTGAGAACTTAAATAGATTTATTAAAAAATTAGGATGATTTTCAGCAAAGACAATATTTTCTCAACATATCGAAGGACATTTACAAAGAAACAGACCGAGCCACCATAACCAAACGAAAAACTGAAATACATAGATGTTATTCAAAGGAAAAAAAAGAAGTTTGTGTGTCGAACTCTATAGCACCACCTGAATCCCTAAAACAATCCTGAATACCGAAACAAAAACAAAAAAAGGTTACGTGATGTTTATTTCAGATGAAGTTTCTTTACTCTTTAACAAATGAATACGAACGAGTTTAATGAATTGAAATTGCTTCAATTGATGTATTTGATTTCATTTAGAATAAGAATTACATCGTTCAAAGTGTAATGATTCATGTTTCTTTACGGTAAGAATTTTTTCCCTTTTTAAATATGTTTTTCTTTTAGAATTAAGTAGAACATTGAAAAAATAAGTAATTATTCAATTTTTTTCCAGGAATAAATTTTTATACAATTTTTACTTCTTATGAAAGCTTTATTAGAACTATTTTATCACAGGATCACATTTATTTTATTACCTGTTTTCCAAATCAATAAGTATGTAAATTTTTGTTTTCAAGTGTCATTAACAAAAAATGCCATTCTATCAAAATGACAAGGTAAACATATAATAAAATTCTTGCATTTTATTCAATATTTGATACAAAAAAAAAAAAGAAAAAAAAAAATAGGAAATGCATATTAAAATTCATTTTAGTGATGAATTTTTTGTTCTTCACACAAAAACTTCTATGAAACATCAAAAAAAAAAAGAAGAAGAAAAAAACAAATTTGAAAACTTTTTATGATAATGTGTGTGTGTTTTTGTTCTTTTGTGTGAAGAAAAGTATATATGAAATTTTCCGAATATTTTCTACGTTAAGGAAAAACGTTAGGAATTATGTATAGTAAAAAGATAACATGTACGAGTATACTTATAATATGTGTATATAGGTAGTATGTGTATATAGGTAGTATAAAGTTAAAAACTGAAATGTTTGACTTTGTCACCTTTTTTCATAAATATGTATACATATGTATATACTTTTATACTCTTATCGTATTATGTATGTATGTAGTATGTAAATACATATATGTATATATACGATTATGTTTATTATAGGGAAAAAATCATATATAAAAACTGTCAGTCTAAGTTGTGATATTAAAATGAAATACAAGAAAACTAATCTAATTTTCATAAAATAATAATTATAAAGTTTAGATGTATGCACATGTAAATAAGGGTTGTTTTTATATTTTATACTTTATTTTATTTATGTAATTTTTTTTGAAAGAAGAAAAGGAAAAAAAATATACATATGTATCAAAAAAATGTGTGGTTTTTTACAATGTTAAAATTATTACACGTTCACCTATGAGAAACTTTTTTAATGCATTTTATTAGCTTTATGAATTAAAGTACAAGTATGATAATATATGTGTGTATTACGTGTGGGTGGTGTGCATAAAAAGTTTTAACATGATTTTGTTTTTTTCTGTATTTTTGTTTTGTTTTTTTGCTTGTTGTCTGATTTAAAATAATAAAGTAATAAGGATTTTTTTTAAAACAAAAAGAAAAAGGATATGTGTTATGTAAAAATCGGTAAAAAAATTCGGTAACGCTATCCAAGACATAAAAAAAAGGTAATTTAAACTTTAAATTATTTACTTGAGCTTTTTTAATATTATTCAAATTGCTATCTTTTATTTTTAGTTTATTTAGTATTCATATGCTTGCTGTATTTTTTTTTTTCAGTATTTTTAAATTAAAGATTAATAATGCGATAACATCAATCAAAAATTCGTTATTTTATATCCGATTTAACAGATTGAACATTTTAACGCTATATGTATTTTTGTATATATATTGTATGTATGTATATTTAGCGAAGCAGAAAAAAATTATGTGATACGAATAATAATTAAAAGATCGATACTGTAACGTAAATTTTTTTTTATTAGTATGTATATCTGCAGATACTTATGTATCTGTGCTTTCTTTTTAAAAAAAAAAAATTACTCTAAAGTTTTTTTATTTTAGAATTTTCCTGTTTGTGAGGTCATGACATAGCTTGTGTCTATACACAAATATAAAAGAAATATAAATAAATGAATATATATAACGGTTGTTATTGGAAATATGTATTTGAAAAGGTGAAAAAATTTTCAATTTCCCAGTAAATATTATCCGGACCGATAGAATGAAGAATTGGAAACGATATAGGTTTTTTAATATAAAATTAATTGAAAGACAAATCGATAAACAATCAATCTGTTATGCCGTTTACATTTATCTTTGAATGGTTTTATTTATTATTCCGAATAATATAAGAAATTTGTATGGGAATTAGGTATCATTTTTTAAATTTTCATTTCAGTAAAAGTAGTTGAAAAATAAATTTGAGATTAATCATTAAAATTGTTATGGATGGCGGCGTTTTTGTGAAATATTTAACATTTCATAAGATACAAAAAGCAATAAAAAAAAAAGTTTTCTTCTATTTGAGTTTTCACAATTTTAAGGCACAAATTTTGGATATGAACTAGAGGAAGGCGTACCAGAATACTCTTGAGATACTTTTGTTTTATAAAAAAGGAATTTTGTTGGTTGGTTGTTCAACCTGACACAATTAATTTTCGTGGATGATATTCGTTATTTCAATTGAAAATGTTGAACAAATTTCAAAAGCTCTTTTTTGTTTTAATAACGGTTTTAACTAATAAAACGTAAAATTTATAATTAATTTTTGAAATAAAAAAATGTTAGATTTCACAAGATTAGTATCAAGCCCTGTCATACGAATAAAATTCGTTCTCTACCAACGAATTTGGTGGTTCGCATTCCACTTGAAACTGTAGGTGCATGTATGACAGAAGGGCTTACAACCCTTTGACTGACAACTACGAGGTATGTCGGTGTGTGATATCAAAACGGCACGGTTCAGTGCTAATTGGGTCTTCGGAAAATAACTCAAAGAACCGCCACGTCAACCAACCAACAAGAATCTAAATGTGAAAAATCTAAATAATCCAAATTAATTATATGAAAAATGATGAATTTGCTTAGCAAAAAAAAAAGAAAAATAAACCAAAACGACAATCCTGCGGTTATGAAAAAAAAAAAAATTCACTAAACTTTGGTTTTTACCCATAAAATGGAATGTAGACATGAAAAAAAAATGACAGTATAATATTTTTATGGGAAAATGGGAAATTATACGTATTTTGCAAATGTGCAAAAAAAAAAAATCCTATCGTGAATTTTTTTCTCATCAAAAAAATTTTATGATTTGAAAAATACAATAAAACTCACACTTATTTTGGGTACTTAAAGTTTTCAAAAAAAATATTAATGGAAAATTTGTAAAATATAGAAGTTCAATTCCTTTTACAATTTTCAATTTTATTGCCTTATTGGTTGTAGCCCGCCATTTATCGATAAAACACTATAAATAAATTTAATAAAAAAATGAGAAAATTTGCGCATTTAAATTTGTTTACAAAATCACAAAAAAAAAAATATTTGAATAAAAAAAACAGGTTCATCAAAATATTTAATTTGTGGTTTTATGTCTGCTGAAGTGCATATTTTTGATAATTTTAAAAGTTCAAACACGTACATAAATGTAAGATAACAGAATTTCACATATACATATCTACTTTTTTTTTTTTTATCAAGTAGAGACAACATATACCCAAAAGATTATAATATGATGACGATGTATGTATGTTTGTAGGTACATCAACATCAAATCTTTTTTTTAAATATCTTTCCTTTGAGAATAAAAATGTGTATGGAACGTGATTTTAAAGTTTTCCTGACGACAAAATTCAATATTTACTCAATGAAGGAAGAAAAAAAAGGATTTGTGAAATTTCAATTGAAATAAAATAAGCTTTTCTTGTTTTCTAAATAAAAAAAAAGTGTCGGAAAGAAATTCTATGAATTTACAGGATGTCCAAAAATGTTTGTCAACGAATTAATTAAAATTTTACCTTACGTTATTTCTGATTTGCATTATGTGTTGACAGTATGTGCAGAAAATTCATCTCATGGGGCACAAATTACGTTGGTTGTCGTGGAAATGTGTAATTCAAAATGTTTTAGTGAAAACCTGCAGTATATTAAAATATATCGAATGTATAGTTTCAGATTCTACATGAGATATTAGAATCACAACATTAAATGAGTCCAGTGTTGGTAGGAAAATTTTTTATTGTGCAATTTCAGAAAAATTAGAGCTTTTATTCGAAACAGTTTTAGCAGTTAAAGCCTTTAATTAGTTCTCTTTTTAAAAAAGTATCTTTTAATAATTTATCAAAGTTTTGCAATAATCAAACATCGTTTGCTTGAAATTAAAAATTAAAATTTAGATTTCTTCCTTTTTTTAGAATTTTTTTCTAGCATTTTCATGTAATTTTACTTTTTGTGAGTGCCCTTTCATAAGGGAAATTTGAGTAAGTTTGTTGAAAAATCTTTTTTTAAAGATATTCTGAGAATAAGTTTATGCTTCCTGTTTTAATGAAAAAATTCGTGAAACCGCATTAAGATTAAAAATCTATTTAGTACATGTGAGTCATATGAAAAGTTTAATTAAAAGAAAAGTTTCCTTATTAAAAAAAAAAATTCTAATTTTGTTTTTAGAAAAAACTAATTTTCAATAATCAATTTTTAATTTTCAATTAAATAAAATATAACTTTATATCGTTATCAACCATCAACCACTTAATTCATTCCTTTTAACATAATTTTTCTTTTCTTTTTCATTTCACATAAAAACTTCTTAAAAACAAAAATAAAAAAATAAATTAATTGAAGTACCTACATGATTTTGCATGTAATGTTTTTCATAAACATATTACAAGTACACATGAAGTTTGTTTATTTCCACACACACACACATTCATAGATTTTTTATACATATCATAAATTTAGCAAAACATATTTCATATACTGAAAATGACATGATTATTTTTTCATTATTATGATGTATCATCGTGATTTAGAATTTAGAATTTAGAAGAAAAGTTTGTGGTTCTTTTTACAATAATTTTTTCTAATATAATTATATTTAATGATATTGCAAATCTTTTTTAGATACTCAAGAGTATAAACAAATTGTTTATTTTAATTTCAAAACAAATATAGAAAATTGATAATAAATAATTTTTACTTTTAACATAAAATTAAATTGATATATAATTTTGATTAAGATACTTTTTCATGTATGATATAAGATATACACTCGTATAAATATCATTAATAAATAAAACTATTGAATAAATATGAAAGACCACAAAATACTTGAAAGTAATCCAAAAACTATTATAATAAATGAAAATGATCATATAATGCAAAATGTTTATAAAATAAATTTTTATCCAAAATAATAATTTTCAATTACAGATATTGGTCATTAAAAAGTAATTTAATTTTCATCACACTTAGCAACAAGCTTTCGTGAAATAAAAAAATACATTTATTAAAATTTAAAGCAAAAAAAAAACATATGACAATTTAATTTTATTTTAAAAATAAAACATATTTTCTATCCAAATAAGCCACCTAAATTAATACTGGTTGCAGAAGATTGAGCACCACCAAATCCACCATATTGATTTGTTTGTGATTGAGCGTTAGAAATGCCACCTAAAAAAATAAAATAAAAATTAATCTAATGTTTTCGATGAATATAGTACACGAAATATACCAACCTGGTCCAGAAAATTGTGGAAAATTTCCAAACATCCATGGAAAACCGAATCCGAAAAGTCCTCCATTAACACCACCATATCCTGGATAACCGTTATTACAACAAGGATAACCAAATTGAGGTAAATTTTGTACTCTATGAATCATAATCATTATAAAACTAATAAAAATCAAATATTTTCTAGACATCTTGTCGTTTTGAAACTCGTTTCAAATGTAACGCTTAGATGCGTGTATGTAATCGCTTATTTGTTTTATAGTTTAAAACTAAAGTTTGTTCAATGTTTCGTATGATTTGAAATTATGATAAAAAAAAAATACTAAATAGGTTTTTAATTTTGAGTGATCATTATTTTAAAGGTTAACATTTTTTCAAGGTACATAGTGGCGATTTAATAAAAATAGACAAAAATTTAGTAATGACCATCGACCGCTAAAAAAAAGCCCACTTCCAATTTAAAGCAGTAAAGTGGAATTTTCCAATTTTAAATAAATTAAAACTTATTACTTAACAAAAAATAAAAGTCTTTGATTAGATTTAAAAAACAAGTGAGTCGATATAATTATATTGGGTTTCCTTTATTAAAAAAAATAATGCAGATTTTATTTAGTTTTTTTTTTTGATAGACACAATAGAATAGGTTGTGCCCTTGTTAAATATGTAAATTCGCAAAGTTTAACAAAAAAAAAAAACAACATACATTTTTTTTTTGTGTGTGTTTCATGTTTTGTTTTAACATTTTCCGCATTACCAATGCAGTAAAAGTTTAACTATCAGATTGCATATTTGAGGAAAAGACGAGTGAGTGTGTTGAATACTGCATGTACATATGTATGTATGAATCTACATAACACGTACACGATTATATACATACGATACATAATATGAATAACAACAGAAAGTATGAATGTAAAATAAATCAGTACAACAGTTTTCATTTATGTCTTAACTGATGAGTTCTATTATTCAAAAATGGTCAGACATGAAATAAATTCATACTACATATATGAATATTTCGGTAATATAATTATCCTGTTGGATACGTACAAGTACATACATATGTATGTACAAAAATACATTCAACATGTAGATTTGCATAGACAATCTCATTTTAGATTTATTTTCATGTTTAATACAGTAAATTTTATATGAAAATTCCAAAAGATACATCTAGTTATTTTTTAAATCTCTTATGTTTTGGTTTATGTGAAAAGATACATATAATGTCTTTATGTGTAAGAAATATTTTCAGGAAATTATTTGATATATTAACTCAAAAACGTTTTAACGTTATAGTAGTCTTTTATAGTGTCGTTTCAAAACCCATCTCATAATGTTAAATTTCTGTCTGAATCGTTTTTAATGTTTGTTGAAGTTTTAAATCTATCTATTCAACGAAATTCTTCCAAGAGCATCTAGATACGAGTACATCTATCATCAAACAACTTTAATGGAATATCTAATGGTTTTTTTTTACCAGTATGTTAATTTTAGAAATCATTTAATTCAACGCATATTAGAGGGAAATTTAAGTGGAAAAATTAGAAAATGCAAATGAAGTTAATATGACAGTAGAATAAAGATTTCGATCTGGTATGAGCTCGAACAGATTTAACAATTAAAAGACTTGTAACTTTTAAATATGCTTGAACGTCAAATAAGCTTGTGGGGTTAGGGAGGGAGAGTGGGAGAACTAAGAGACGGCACTGACTGGATCATGTAAACAGATGAGACCAGAAATAATAGTGAAATACGTCAATGTTTAAAAACCACAATGTCGAAGACCTCCGGACCGGACCGTCTAAAAGATTGGTAGAAAGCTAGTGGAAACAATGGGACTATAGTCCTAGAATAAGAAGAAGAATAAACTATTGCAACACAAATTTACAGGCACGTGATCACTGTATTATAAATAAATGGCTTTTACTGGAGATTTTTCTAAGATCATATAAATGCAAATGATTCCATGTTATAATTAAATTAAAAATTCAAAAAAATCTTCTTATAACATCCTTACTAAAATAAAATACATCCTTTTGTATTCTACACAAAATGCATATGCAAAATAAGCAAAAATTCAACTAAAAAACATATATCATGTACAATAAAATAATTAAAAAGAAAAAATATATTTCCTTAATATTTTCCATATGCTGAATAGCTGCAAAACAAAATTTAAGGAAGTGTTTTCAAATAACAGAAATATTATTATTATGTACTGGTACATATTATATATATTTTCAACGTACTGCAAATATTAAAATTTATATACACACGCATGTATGCTCACATTCATATCTGCATATGTACATACATATGTATGTATGTACACATAAAATATAATCTTATGAACAATAATAATAATTATACTAATGTTTTAATTTTGAATTTAATTATTACTACTTTTATTTATTTAATTTGAAAATGTGTTTGTGTTCACATGTGTGTATATTGCATCTGTTCTGTTTTTATTGTATATATTATAATTCTATTTAACAAATTTGTATATGTATATAGTTCCATAAAGAGACTATATTATCAAGTATTTTTATAAATAAAACAATATTCAAATATTCATAGAACATAAATGCGAGAAAAAAAAGAACCATTCACTGTTTAACATTTGAACTACATTTTTTTTTTTTTTATTTTAAAATCTGGTTCTCATGAAAATTTTGTGCTAGTTGTATAATTTTCTTCTTCTTCTCTAAAGTAAAATAAATTTTAAATTTATTTGTAGATGAATGCATATAGATACAATTTTGTACAGTTATAAGTAAATAGAAGAATATGCTGTTTATTTGAGTAAAATAATTTTCTTTGAATCATTTAAGGAATTGCTTAAGTCTTCTTATGTATGTTTTGTTTGGAAAAACTTAATCATTTAATTTTAAGAATAGAACAAAATAAAATTTTGTTTAGAATAATTTAACTTTTTACTTCATTTAAAACATAAAAGTAATCACTAACTAGTTTCTTTCAAAGAAATGTACTTGGATTACTTTATCGTATCAGAAACAACAAAGATTTATGAGAAGAAACATGCAGATATCTGGATATTGTGAATATAGGTCATATCTTCTAAAGATTGGTAAACAGTAGGATACACATATGGCACGTGGATTTATAAGAAGTCCTTAAGAAAATAGGAATGAAGAAAATTTAAGATAATACCGGACTATAAGATGAAGAATAATCCTGAAAAAATGTGGAGATTCTGGGAAAACTTAGGTAGAAATGCAAGTAAAATAATTGGTAATCAATAAGGACCTTCGTCTATTTACATGATAACATCACATTCATAATACGATGAAAATTTGTTGTGTTGGTTCGATAACGATTTTTCAAGTAATTGTCTTGTATTGTGATTTTAATGCAAGTAGCAAAAAAAAAGGGTTACGATACAGATACTATATCGACATCAATATCAAATCCTTATCGTATCATAAATGTAATTTAATATGTTTTCGTTTTCAATGTTTTCCTTTTTTTTTTTTTTTTTTTTTTTTTTGTATTTCAATCCTCATTTGAGAATTCTAGGGTTTTTAAGTCTTAAATTTCAAATCCAAAAATTTATTGATTTCTGTACCTGTGCAGAACTAAGAAATTTTTTTTTTTTTTTTTTAAATCAAAAAGATGGAGGGGATTTGAAAGGATAATGTGGGAAAGATCCGATAAATTTTCTAAGTGATTATGAGCTTCCGATTTGGAACTTAAGGTGATTTTCTTCGAGTGCAAGGTCAAATTTTTTTCAATGATTTTTGTTTTCTATTTTTTTAAAAGGATATCTTTAAAGGCCATTACACAACAGTGTATTCTTTTATACGGATAATGCAAAAGGAATGTTTTGAAGAAAAAAAAAATATTAAATTTAAAAAAAAAAACAAACAAACAAATAAAAGTTCTTCAATTTAAAAAAAAAAAAATTAAAGTGCAGTTAATTTAAATTTTCTTTGTAATTTTCTTTTTAGAAATCCAGAGGATTTGAAGTGATATAAATGAGAGGAAAAAGGAGCTTTTAACATTTCAAACGTTTTGATTAATTCAGTTTTGTAAGAATTGAAATTTAAGTTATCTATCTTATTTGATAATTTCAAGATAAAATATTTTATATTTTTTTTGTTTTTATTGTATCATATTTGGAAAAGGAATTAGATTTAGACACACACACATATACACAAAATATACTCTTATGAAATAATCATCAATATATGTAAAAACTCAAAACAAAGAGAGATTGATTGGTTCGAACTGGGAAAATCAGTGCATGATATTGATTGACAGGCACATAATTTGTTGTTGTTTTTTATTCCTTTATTCCCATTTTATATTTTTTTTGTTTCACATTACGCTTCACTGAATCATTTCCTAACTGAAGAAGCATTGATTTATTTGATTGAACGAAACATGTTCCTCAATCGATTTATTTTAGTTTTTTTCTTGTTGTATCTTTGTTCATGTTGTATTTTAAATTTATATATATGATGTTTCAATTTTGAAATATAGAAAAGAGGAAAAAAAAACAAACAAAGTTCAAAAATTCACATGAATAGATACAATTTAAGAGAAGATTATCTGGGGAAAAAAAATCCTTAAAAATTTACAATATGTTTTTAATTTTATTTTTCTAGATCATAATTTTGCTTTGGATTAAGTTCAGACAAAGATATAGGGATATAGTTGATAGTTTATACTTAAAAACACAAATTTTACGCGTTCCATAAATAATATTGATTAATTTTCAGTGTATTTTTTTTTTTCCTGTGAATTAAGGAAAATATTAATGCAGATTTTTGATTCTATTTCATTTTTTTTTTCTATTCATAGGGAAAATTTGTAAATTCACTGAATAAATTATCAGAACGTTGCTTTCAACGATTATTTCTTTAAATAAAGGAAGAAAAATTATGATTCTTTTAAAGTTCCAAAACACAATATTTTATAAACTTTCATCGTAGATACAAATATCGAATAAATTATTTTTAAAATACAGATAATCTTGAGTAATTATCAAGAAATTCAATTAGATTTTAATTCATAGCTCACTCATTCCACGCCCACTGACTGTAGTCCTTTCAGTGTCTTGACCTACTTAACTTGAGTTTCTCTTATTGAGTGTAATTCATAAAAAAAGATTTTTATCATTTTCATTTAAAATCACACTAAAAGTGTTTTATTTTTGATTTTTTAAATTTAATTTTAGTAATTATATAGTAATTATAAATTATTGTGTGTAAGGAAAAGTTTTGTAGGAGTTGAGAAAATAAGAAAAAGGATACGTGGGATGGATGTGGGCGGTATTGTTTTTTCTATAGCTTTTTAAAGATGATTTTTTTTTTTCATAATTTGTCTTACAAATACGGCACTTTATCCAAACAAAAAAAAACTGAATCTAAAAGTGTTTATGATTTTTGCAAGGGTCACAGTGTGAAGTAACTTTGGGCTGAAAATTTAAATGGTAGACTGCATTAATTGTGTGGCTTTATTAATTTATTGTGTTTTGGAGAGTCAATATGAATATTAAATTTTCAGTAAAAAAGTGACTAACAAGTGTAGAAATTAGCTATATTAAATTTAAAAAAATGGGAATACTTTGTAATTACCCTATAGGAAATTTCGTCCCTCATCTACTATCTTTGGATAGCCTGGCAATTGCAAAGTTCCAGATAATGGCGAGCTGCTTTTTCAAAGATTTCGGGGAAATAGAAAAAGTTACTGTCAGAGACATGATATGATTCCTGAATGAAACAGGATGGCTATAATGATCTACCGGTGCGTCAAACGTCATTTCCTAAGGTTACGCGAAGTAAGGCATCAAAATGCCACTTCTCAGTGCTTTTATTGGGTATTCGAAGGATTTCGAAAATCGCCTCGTCAACCAACCAACCAAATATGTATATTCGTATCTGGTGAACTAAATTTATTGAAATTGGTGCCAAATAGTAGAAAGTTGAAAAAATTAGCGGATGATCTGAGTGTTTTGTAGAAAATCAAAAGACAATGTAGTGTAAATACAGCTCGATATTTGTCGAAAATCCTTTCGAGGGGTGGAAAAAGAGCAAGAGTGACAATTATTCCTATTTCTATAATATATTAATTATTACACTTAATGCAATAGTTTTTATAAAATTGTCGAAATGAATGTCAACAAGAAACTCGTCTCTATATATAATACAGACTAAAAACCGCTATTGTGATGATGGCAAGCATTACAATCCTCATTTCTTCATCATGAACTTGAAGTGAAATAGGTAAAATGTGAAAAAAATTATAATAAAGGTAATATAATGTGTGTTCTTAACCTAATTCTTTTTTTTTCTTTCAACTATTAAATTGAAAGAAAAATGGAACATACAAAGCCTGAAAACAAATTATTTCCTGAATAAAATCGATACCGACATGATAATGATGAATAGCGGGTGTGTGTGTATTGACATATTTTTTTTTCCTTCCTCATGTAATTTATGTGTTTGATATTTTTTTGGGTTATAAGCTTATTGTTATCTTATTTGATTTGATATCAACAATAAATTTAAAAAAAAAAAAATAATCATTTTAACAATAGCACATTACTTATTGATACATTTAAAAATTTAAAAAAAAAAAAAGAACAACAAAAGAAAAATTCCAATGTAAAATATTTTTGTTGTTATTTTTTTTTCAAATGATGAATTGTTCAAAATATATAAAAAAAAAGGGAAATAAATATAAAAAGAGGAATAATAATCCTTTTAAAAATAATATTTCATACTTACATTATTCTTTGTAATTCCTTTATTCCAAAGAAATTCTTTCTTTTTATGACAATGATATAAATCAGGAAAAAAAAATTATTATAAGAATTTAATTTTTTTTTTAAATTTTCTGTTCTTTGTGTTCTTGTTTTTCTTTTATTTTTTTTAAGAAAGAATAAAATAAAATAAAAAATTCAGTTATAAATATTTGATTAAATTTTGATTGCTAGTATTTATTCATTTTAATCATTTGTTTTTTTTAGAAATTTAGAAATTTTCAAGGATAAGAAATTTAAAAGAAGAAAAAAATAATCTTAAAATCAAAAATAGTTAATTTCAATTATGAAAAAGCTTAATTAAAATTTAGATTTTACTTAGAACATAATTAAATTCTAATTATAGATCAATTTATGTTACATTTTTAATTAGTTTTATACAATTTTTAGGCATTCACGACTCACGAGCACTCAGACAGGAGAGTCCATTGTACTCAGCACCCCGTCTCTAGTAAAATCTTGTCGTTTTCCTAATAAACGAGAGGATTTTGTCTAGTAGTTTGAAAAAGTTAGTTGTCAATTATTTAACAATAAATTTTAAAATATTCAAAATTTAGGTAAGGTGTATGTACGTACGAGTATTTATTATGTAAAGATTGGTATCTCTTGTTATATGTAAATTTAATAATTTTTGTTCTCAAATACATTTTGACATTCGATTAGTAACACGAACAATATAGAGTAAATCTGTTGTAGAACTTTAAGAAATTATTAAATTTAGAAAATATTTTCATTTTGTAAATTTAATCCTATTGATAATTCAGATAAGTACAAGAGATAATACGAATCTCGTTCTTTTTCAGAACATTTTAAACTCACTTAATCAGTGTTGTCTTTTCAAGATGGGGATTTTCACTTTTTAAATTTCATTCAAAACAGACAATTTCTATGTCGTAACTCGTATTCAGGACGAAATTTCCAGTTTTAGTATATATTTTTAGTAACCAGGCGTTGGATTCCTTTGATTCAAACTTATAATAAAATCGAATCGATCTTAACAGGTCCGTTATATACTATATTGACAGACACTTATAAACATACATATAAACAAATCTAATCGACAGTACCCTCTTTAAAACTTTAATGGAGTCTGAATTGAAAACCAACCCTATATTCTAAAACAGTAAATAATTTCACTTGCGTCAAGCAAGAGAGAAAGAGAGAGAGAGAGAGCACTGGAGAAAGAAAAAAAATGGTGTTACATGATGGCTATTTTTTTTAACTTCCGGGAATTACAAAGCGAAGGAAACACGTTTGTTTTAGTCTTTATGAAGCACAGGACATATATGTGGAGACTTTAGATATAAAATTGTAGAGTATGTCCATTGTTGAAGAAGTAGAAGTCGGAGAAGAAGAAGAAGAAGAGAAAGAAGTTTTGTTTTTCGCTCTATCTAGCAAAAAGTCAATTGATTAGATGATAATTTTCATTGATTTAATTTTAATTTCAATTAAGAAAATGGCATTTACGTTAACTTTATTAGAATATGAATTATTTTTATGTACATATCACTTAAGAGATTTTATCTGACTAATGATTGGTATTAATTTGGCCAGAAGTCAAAAATTTTCTATCAAAGCAATTGAAGAGAGAGTATGTATTTTACATCGAAATGATTTCACAATAAAATACATATAAAATCAATGTATGGGATATTACATACAAAATTCATGTTTATCATTTAATTTATCATTTCACATATTCAAGGTACACAAAGTTCATTACCATATAGATAGTGATAATTTAAATGTATGTAACGTAACATAATCATTCTCATCGTAATTATTGCTCATCACTAATTTTCCTCTTTTATTTTAGAAAAAAGAGAAAAAATAATTTGATTATGGTTTCAAGAACAAAATATAAAAAAATGCTGATATACGTATATGTAGTATGTATGATACATAGTGCATGTGTGACATTATAAATGATATGTTGTCTCATTAACCTTCAATGAAAAAAAAAATAATTTAAAAAAATAAATTTTTCCATTTCAAAATAAATGTCGATAAAATCGATAAAATTACCAAACTTGAAGTAAATTTCAGTGAACTTTTTAAAATAAAGTTAATTTGATTTTTAATCAGATTCCACACATAAAAAAACCACAAAAACTTGTAAACTATGTAATGCATGTGGGAAAGGGGGGGGGGGGAGTCAGTAATTTTATCAAAAAGTTTTAAAAGTTACATTCTTAGTAAATGTAAAATTACAAATTATCTCATAGCACCAGTCATTTCGCTTAAATACACTTTTTACTTAGTTTATAAAGTTTAACACTTTAGACAGTATTTCCGTTATTAAAACCGTTTCAAAATTATATTTTGAATTTACTTTTAAAAAGTTAAAATGAAAACATACATGAGTATTCTTATCTTATATTTTGTTTATCCAAAGTTTTGTTCAACTTTCTTTTTTCCTAATAATAATGGGGCTGGATATCCTTCATATAATTACGCAACAGGATGTGGAGGTTGTGGTGGTGGTGGTGGTGGTGGTGTTGGTGGATATCCAGGATATTCTTTTATAGGATCACCAACTTTTGGATTGGGTGCTAGTTATCCTTTTGGTATGGGATATCCTGGAGCATATGGAAATTATAATCCATATTATCGTTACGGTACAGGAGCAGGTCAAGGTATAAATGTGAATTAAAATTTCAACATCAGATAAATAATTTTAGTAGTTTCTTAGTTTAATTGAAATTAAATTATTTGTTTTTATTAAGGATATTCAAATTCTCAATCAGTTGCTAATAATTATGGTGGTCTTGGAGGTTCTTCAGCTTCAGCTGTTGGACTTAATTTAGGAGGATTATTTGGTTGAAATTTTAAAGATTAAATTTGTGGTGTAGTTTTTTGTGAAATAAAAATTTTTTGTGTAAAATGTTAAATTTTGTTTTACTTAATTTTTGGAACTGACGAGTTTAATTGAAAAGTGTTTTTGTTTTTGTCATATTTGGTGGGTTTTTTTTTTGTCTTAAAAAAAACCTGTGAAGAATTGAGATATTTTAGAAAATAAAAAAAAAACTAAAGGTCATCGAGTAGAATTTCAAGGCATAGAAGGAAATTATACATATAAAGGAATTAATAAAAGCTGTAAGGATTTTAAGTGGTTGTATTGATAAATCATGTTATAGGCAAAATATTTTTAAAGTTAACCCTGCAAAACTTGAAAAATAAAACGGTAAAAAAAAATTCTACATATTCAACATTTTCATAAAACTCATTGTTATCATAAAATCAAAAATAAATTACATATTACATTTACAATATTTCATGCTTTACGGATATTACAAAAAAACAAAAAACAAAAACGAACAAACAACAAAACAAATTATGAAAAAAAAAATATTCTAATTAGAATTTTTACAAATTGATACTTGATAACAAAATACAATACAAATTGTGTACATGATGAATATTTTTTTGTAACATTTTGAAAAATCACATCAGTGGAAAATTTGCTAACACACAAAAACATTTTACAAAACAAGAGTAACGCATTTTGACAAAGAAAAAAAAAACATTTTTACAAAAATCTGTGGGTAATTTACTTTTTTGTTTTTGTATACATTTTTTTATTTACCAAATAAATTAAACTAAAAAAAAGAAAAACTTCTAAAAAAAAAAATAAATAAATATAAAATGCATTTCGTAAATATTCCAATTTTAATGAAAAAAATGAATTACGGTTTTTCTTTGATAGTATCTTTTAATTATTTTGAAATTTTTCAATCAAAATACATGAAATAATTATAATTGTTCGAATAATTGAAAAGAAAACTAAAAAACTGAAAAAAAAAATATATTTATTGTTATAATTAATTAAAAATTTTTCACAAGTGAATACTGTTAAAGTTGCAAAGAAATTAAAAATACTGAAAGGTAAATTATGATAAAATAATTGTTGTTTTTTTTGTTTTTGCTTCTGGGTTTGTATTTTTTTTTTTTTTAAATTTTATTTTATTTGTTTTTTTATATATTTTTAAAATTTTATTACGTTTCAAATTAAAATTTTCACCTTATTTATAGTTTAATAAAATATTATATATTTATTTAATTTGTTATGGAAAATAAAAATTAATAAGTTGTTTTTTTGTTTTTTGATATTATTTATGAAACTCATATAATTGGAAACAATATATGCATATTCAAAAAAATTATTTACAATAAATCAATTATTAATTTCTTTGTTTGAATAAAGCCAAACACGATTATATAAATATGTTTTGGAAATTTATAGTTTATCTTATATTTTCATTATTTTTAATTAAATCAATATATTGTAAACCATTAATTTCTATAGGTATTGGACGTCCTTCTTATATACCACGTCCTTTAATTACACATCCAATTTATGGTATTCAGCCAATGTTGGTTCCAGCAGGTAAGAATTAAATTACGTAATATAATTTTTTTTTTAATGAAAATTTTTCATTATTTTTTTTAAAGCACCTTGTGTTCTTCTATGTGGTAAATAAAAAGGATGTAAAGTGTTAAGAAAAGCGAGTGGAGTTATATAGTAAATAATATTTAAAATTGTGTAAAATTGTTAATTTTCTAGAAAATATCGTTAAATTTGGATAATTTTTGTGAATTGTATAAAATTTAAAATGAAATTAGACAATTGCCTAATCAGTTTTTAAATTAAGAATAATTTATAATTTAATTAATATTTGTTTTAATTTAAATTCATGAATTATGAGCTTCCTTAATTGTAATGTTGTCCTTGAATTTAATACAGATTGAATCTCGTTTGTTGAGTAGAATAAGGCGTATGCTGTAGGTCTTTGAAAATTTCTTAGCGAGCCAATTTGAAAATTTGAGTCATATTTCATTCCGATTGTTAATTTTGTTCTTCTTTAATTTTGAAATCTTGTTGAAATGTAGCAGCTACAAGAAGTTTCATTGGGAATTTGAATACAGGACAGACATTACCGGTTAAATACCTTTGATATTTTGAAATTTGGTCTGCTAACAACACCCTGAAAATTTTGAAGAAAAATTCACTGATAAATTTGCAAAAAAAAATGTAACTTGAAAAATATTGGGCATTTTTTTTTAAATTTCAAAGAAAATGTTCTTCAAGAACTTCAAATGCATGTCTGTATTTTTTCAGAAATTGTAGGTATATACATACATTACATACATACCTATACATATGTATATGATTTGCGACAATTAAAAAGAAAAAAGCTTTATGGGAGAAGATGAAATTTTATTTCATACATCACTTTTCTTCGTAAAAAGTGGTTAATTTATGCTTTTACTTAATTCAAATGAATTTATACTTTCAAAGCTGAGTGAACATAGGCGGATTTGAAGCTCAGATCTACTTTAGAGTCCAGTCCAGCACTTTACCACTTTGGCCAATGACTGTCAATAATAGAGACAACCGATTTTAACTACCCTTGAAATTATGAAATTTCGGTTGCATTGATTAGACCTAGATTTACATATATAATGTCGAAGAAAATTACCCATTCTGATTTGAGACATCTCGATATTAGATTATAATAAAAACCTATCTGTTTAAAATTTACACATGTAGTCTGAATCTACTTTAATTTTTTGTGAATGAGAAGAGATTGATCGCATATTGGAAAATCTACTGAATATTGAGAATGAAACTAAAATGGAATCCACACAAAAAGTAATAAGAATAAAACAGTTATAGACTCAAAAATATATTTCTCGGAAGTGATCGTGAAAACAGTAAAAATTCGACAGGACACAGTCGACAGAACATAAAGAGACTATATTGGGAAAGAGAGTGAGTTGAAAAGGATATTGACTATCGTGAAGAAAAAAATCAATTTAGAAATTTTCTCCTCTGACTGAATTGGATGTACTGAATTTTTGTACAAACAAGAATATGGAAACAATTAACAAACACAAACTAAAAAAAATACATTTTTACCTTTACTAGTAAATTAAAAAAAAAAACAATTTAAATTTGAGGAGAATTTCAAAGGATTACTAAATTGATATTAAATTGAAATTTATTTAATTAAAATTTTAATTTATTTTTTAATTTTTAATTTTTCATACCATTTCCACTATAAATACTATTCTCACGGTTAATTTTTTGAAATAATTCAAGTTACAGTTACAGATACAGTGGTGGTAACATTTAAAAATACTAGGTATTACAAGTGTTTTAAAATATGTATTTAAAATATTTAACATTTCTGGTTGCTTTACCTTTGTTAATAGCATATGCTAAACCTATACTTATAGTAGGTCATCCTGTGGCAATAGGTAAGGATATAATTTCGTTTTAAAAATTTTATATAATATTTTACAACAAAAATTAAACTATTGTTTTTTTTTCTTTTCGTTTTTCTTTCAAAGGTTAAATTTCTGTCGATCTTGGGAAAAATTATTGTTTAAGGATAAGAAATTTCTATTAATTTTGTTCTATGAAAAAAATTTGTTTGTAAATAAACAAGCTTAAAGTGAATTACCTATGTATTTTTATGAAGAAATAATCATTAGATAAATATATTTGAAATTTTTTGTTTTTATTTTCCTTAAAAATTATGATATTTTTGTTAAAGAGAAATAGAAAATACGAACTTTATAATGTAGAGGTTTTTGGCGTAAAAAATAATTCGAATTGAAATCAAATTTTGGATTAAATTTGGAGTAACGTATAAACGTTAAAATTGGGAATTGGGATAAAAATAATACATGCAAACGTTGATACACGTACTTATATAGCATTATATCTTTTTCTTCTTTCTTCTTCACTCTACAATTTCACCATAAAAGTTAGAATTCGCCATATTGCATTTTGCGGTACACGTACATACCCAAAACCGCATAAACCAAAATCGCGTATTAAAAGTGGATTAGCCATAAACCTGTACATTGTCTCCTAAGTTTTTTGTTTTTTTTTCTCCTTTTTAATTATTAATTAAATACTTTTTATTAACTCACTAACCTTGACTAAATAACTTTGTGGCTCAGAACGACGTTCGTGATGAAAGTGTGAAATTTTAGGAAGAGTTTTAGGGTAGTAAACGTGGATGGATTTACATAGGGTCGGGATTTTTCAAATTTTATTGTAGCCAACTTATTGTTAGAATTTAATAACACTCGCTACTTTTAATATAATCTATATAACGTTTAATCTCGCAGAATAGCCATACAATAATTGATAAACGTATTTATGCAAAATACAGAAATAAGCCGACCACTATGATATAAAGGTAAATAAAAAAATTTGACGTGAGAAATGACGCAACAACGGTAATTTAAAATGTCCTACGTTTCTAGTGGAAACTTTTAACGAATCATTTTTTCATAATGCTATAAATATTACGTTATGTTTTCTTTTGAAAAATTATTCCATTCCAAAAAAGCCAATGCTACGGCCTACGGTTATTTATTTATATAATTATACTGATACGCACATACGTAATAATTTTTTTAAAATATATGGAAAATTTCATAATGCATAGCTGATGTTTTTAAGTTGGAATTTTTTGTCTATGACTAATTAAATATGGTATTAAGTAACAATAAAAATGATGTGAAAACCTCAAGGAATATACGATTATGTAATATGTCAATTTTTTGTACATAATTTGCTTCATAAACCAAGGAATTTTTTCCCATTTAATTACCGTGTATGATTTTCGCGTATATTGACAACTATAAAAACTACCCTCAATGGTATTTTATCATTTATTTTGGTCATAGCAGTGCAGTGTCTTGAATAGTGAAAAAAAGAAAAAAGAAAAAAATTATTAAAATATGTTTGCAAAATATTTCATTGTTTTTGTTGCTCTAGTACTTCCAATGGTTTTAGCATATGCTAAGCCTATAACTGTAGTAGGACATCCTGTTGTAGTAGGTAAGAAGGATACGATTTCATTTGGAATATTTTCTTTAATTTAGGAGAAAAAAATTACTAAATTTTTCTTTTCTTTTTAAAGGTTAAATTTTTGTGGATATATAAGGACAACTCGTATAGTACACAAACAATATTCATGATATAATTAAAATATAAGGATTTTCTATTGTTTCGAATATATTATATTCTAAATATGTGAATAAATGAGACATACTTTTAATAAAAAATTTGTTTGAAAATTAACATTCAATTGTTGTAAGTAATATCCTTGCAATAGAAAACGAGTTACATAGTTCGCGGCAGAGCAAGTTATAGATGAAATTTGGCCAGGATATTTTTCGAATGATTCGCTACTAAATTAGCGTGATAGAAAACATTTGTAGTTGTTAAAGTAATTGAGTGAAGGTAGAGTTATTAGGTATAAACATAAATTGATGTTAACAGATATGTAAGGATTTCATATAAAAGGATAAAAATAGCATCTTACTGTAAAAGTTACTAAAAAAATGACTGTTAAAATTTTTTAACTTTAGTGAATAGCTTCAAACTGTGTATAATTAGCTGCTCGGAAAAATTCTTTACTTGTCTGTACCGCTTGGTGGGAGGGAGGGGGTGGAAGGTAAATATTATTTTATGACTGACATTTGAAGACAATAACATAGCATTTCCTCATACATATTTAATTTCAAAATGGTTGGAACACACTGAACGTTGAAAAAAAATTGTCTATTCGAGCGTTCACACTTCACAGCGTGGCTGTAGGCTGTAGTTGTATGAAAAAGTTGTTAGGAGAAGGTCATAAGGAAACACATTTTCCATAAAGCATAGCTGAGATTGTTAATTTAAATTTTATATAAGTAATTAAAAGTATTGCTGGATAGTAGCAAAACAGTAAACAGTATTTTTCTGTGTCATGAAGTTATTTTTTTCAATTAGATACCGTAAACTAGTCGTACATTCTCGTATATGTTTTTTTTTGTATTGCTACTATAGAAGCTATCCTGATCTTGCAATTTATTCGAATAAGAAGCTGTGTCGTGAATGGTAGAAAAATTTCAAAATGTTTTTAAAATACTTAATTATTTTCGTTGCTTTACTATTACCAATGAAACTAGCATATGCTGTGCCAACAATAATAATCAGGCCTCATATATCAGGTTATCGTCCTCTTGTAATAGGTGAGGATGGATATTGAATTGAGTTTTTGAGAATTCTCCTTAAAATCTGTTTCTGACATTCATACGTATTTAAAATTGCTATTTTTCGGATAGGCTCAATAAAAGGCTCAAAATATGCCCCATACCTTAACATTTGACTACATATACCATTAAGTTTTTTACTAGTGCTTTGAAACCAATTTTATAACATAAAGTTGATAGGGTGGTTAGGGTTCTAGATGAAAAATTGAATTTTTGTTGAAGTTGATCGAATTAAATGTGATTGAAGCATACATAAGTATATGTACATAGATATTTATTTGATATTTGATTTTTTTTTTAAAATGCATAGGGCATAACTGATATTTTTAATTAAAATGTTATCTAACTAATTAAAAATACTGTTACTAGGTATAATAACAAAACTGTAAATTGTTTCTTTGTATAGGCCACAAAGTTTATTTTCTTTTTTAACTTTTCTTGAATTGACATTACTGTAAAAAACTATCCTGATACTACGGTTTATTTGAGTGTCTCGTGAATAGTAGAAACATTTTTAAAATGTTTTTAAAATATTTAAATTTTTTTATTATTTTACTATTGTCAATGAAACTTTCTCATGCTGAACCTATATTTGTAATAGGCAGGCCAATTATGCTAGATGAACATTTTATTTGGTAAGAAGATGATTTCATTGTGAATATTTTATTTATTTTATAATAAAAAAAAAAATAATTAAATTTTTGTGTTTTTCAAAGATTATGAAAAGAAGAAGAAAAAAAATAGTTTCGGGATTCAAGTCAACTTAAGAAAGCCAAGATACATTATGATACATATTATTTTTAATTTTGATTATTAGTTTTGATTTTGTAAAAGTTTATAATAAAATGTCAGTTTTTTTTTTTTTTAAATAAAATATAATTTTTTTCCATTGATTCAGTTTTTCTTTTGATTTCAACTTTCAATTCTTCATGTATATGCTTTGGTCAGAGAAAGTTTTGAAGTCGTTTTCGAACAGAGCTAATTTTTAAAAAAAAAATATTTCTTCTCTCACTCTCAATGTTCAACAAGAAATTCGAGAGTTTGATCTTAGTTACGAAAATTCAAGTAAATAAAAAGCTAAAATTATTTGCATACTTAAGACCCGGTTGTTTCACTTTCTGGTAAAGTTCGTGTCACGTAGGAGATTGTTACCAACAGGATAAATTTTACCAGAGACTATCTTCTAAATAATTTTGAAAGTTGTTCCACTGAAATTTAAACAGCTGGTAACTATTTTCTAGGTAAAAAGAATAATACTAATTTCGGCTAATTTCATGCTGTATAAAGTAAACAAAATATTCATTTGTTTTTTATTATTGGTGTAAAGTAAAACTGCTTGGAAAAATTTGGAAAAAAAGCAAAAATTAAGAAGTTCAAATTTTACAGCAGATGCTAAATGAATTGGTGAAAAAATACAAAAATATAGTTGAGTCAATTATAATTAATTACGACTTAATTGACGAAGAGGCCGCAATAAAGCTAAAGCAATGCTTACTTTTTTAATCATTCTACAGGCACTTGACATTTGAAATCAATAATTCTTTAGATTTATCCTCTAGAGGTAAGACTTACCAGGTTTACCGGTGCTTAAAGCATCGGGTGATTTTAAACATGGTAGTTATTATTTACCAGCAGAATAAATTTTACCACAATATGAAACAACGGTTACCTAGGAGTAACTTTAGCAGAGACTTTACCAGAGGGTGGAACAACCGGACCTAAAAGATTTAGGTTTATTAAATTAGAAATAATTAAAGCATATTTATTTGACTCGACTGTTTCAAGATGCTTGATTGATATTTTTAAATAAAATTTAATCTAACCAAGTAATTAAATATATAATACAATAAAAAAATAATAAAGTAAGAAAACTGTAAATAGTATTTTTCCTCTGAACCACGAACTTATTATTTTTTATTAATTACCGTGAATTAAATATTTTTTTTTACATTGACAACTATAAAAATTACTCTTATTGTGATTTATTTAAGTAAATAACTGTGCAGTTAATTAATGGCAGTTAAATTTCAAAAATGTTTTTGAAATATTTAATATTATTTATTTCTCTACAATATTACTAACGAAATTGGCATATACTATGCCTATACTTTTCCACCAAAGTCCTATTATGCAAGGCTTGCAATCTTATTTGGGTTTAAATGGTAAGACTTTTGATTGTGAATATTTGAAATATTTTACAAATATAATTGAATTAAATTCTTCTTTTTTTCAAAAGATTAAATTACTGTAACGTACCTATGGGATAAAGTATGCAGATACATAAATTTCAGATACCATAAGAAAGATACAACATAATAAAATAAACTATACATTATGTAAAAATATTATTTTCCAAAATGATAATAATTAAAAAATTTTTTAATATGCAAATTCAATAAGGAAAACAATAGATATATTTGTATCTTTTTTATTATGTATACAATAATTCAATTTCTAATTTCATTTAGAAATTTTTTAAAAGTTTTGTAAGAACTGTAACAAGCAGGTACCTAATTAAAAAAAAAATATATTATATACTTATATTGTTGCAATATTATGCAAATTTTATTGTTTCATCTTAATTGATTTGAAATTTTCAACACATATTTTATTTTAATAATTTTTATGAGGCATACTAAATTAATGATTTTGTTTATATTTACCATGAAAGTGATCATGAAATTGCATAGAAAGTTATAAAAATATATTCTAATGAATTATACATTATTGTTCATTAGAGTTTATTTTAACATTATATAAACAAATTCATAAGTAATTATTGAAAATATGTTTTGGAAACGTTCAATATTTATTTTATTTTTAATATTTTCAATAAAATTAACATATTGTAGAAATTTATTAATAAGAGTTGGTACAATGTCTACATTAGCTCATCAACCAGTTTTATATTCTTCTCCTGTCGTGGCAACTCCAGTTCTAGGTCAATCAGTAATTTATGGTATGAAATTTAATTAATTTATAATTTTAAATAATCTTAAAGTCGAAATAATATGAGTTTTTTTTTGTTTTCAATTTCATTAGCAGGTTAAAAAAAAACTGTTCGGATAAGAATAATAATCGTACAGGTAAAAAGTTACAGATACAATTTTTTTATTTTATTTTGGAATTAATGATTACAAGAATTATGGATTAATCTTTGAAGCATTACACAAAATTTAGTATTTTTTAAGAAATGAATGAGGAAATTAGAAAAAAAAAATAAATAAAGATAATTTATATAAGTTTTGCACAATCTGATAATATAATTAAATATCGTAATTTAAAATTTGTTAATTGTTTTCCTTTTTATTTTCACAGCTAATTAAATATGTAATTAAATTTATGTAGAAGATTTGTGTTTTGAACTGAAGTCTTTCAGCAATAAAATTTGATAGATTTTTTTTTATTCTATAGTTTCATGTACTTTAAACGGGGCCGGTTAGATTGCCAAAGTGGATTAAACTAACTTAATTTTCTTTTTCTGAAGAAACTACAATTTTAGACTATTTTTCGTGCTTTATTTTTTTATTTTTTATTGTTTGTGTTCTTTGTCATAAAAAATTAATAGAAAAAATATTGAGAAATACTTAACAGATTTAGTGACAGATTTAGGCTTGGTCCCGTGAGCCCCGGGCATTGGACACTAAATTTGAGGGTCCCTAAAAATTTTAAGAGTGACTAAAATTAAAATCAACTGGTCTTCTCTTTTCTCCGGTGACTGTATGAACAAATTTTTGATCTTTTTCTCTCGTTTCCATGTATGAGAAAAGATATTATTATTTTCAAAAATATAGTATGTTTGTACGCTTATTTAAATTTTCACCAACGATAATAATTCATTACTGACAGCAGAATAATATAAAGCATTAAATTAAAATTAATGGACAATCAGGTTTTATTATTATTTTTTTTAAATAAATTTCATCAGATTCTTAATTATAAAATTCAGCGATAAAATGACAATAAAATGTATAATAAGGTCCTTCCTTATAATTTTTTTCCTCTTCAAGACACTAAAAAAAGTTAAAGTGTTATCTGGTATAAGTTAGCGACACATATAGAGAACAAAGTGTGATATTAGATTTGATGAACCACCACTTATTGTCAAACTCATACGCATAATTGAACAAACAAAAAAGATATTGTAAAAAAAAAACCACATTATATTTTGGTCACGTGTTTGTGTTTTATGAACCGTAGATAATTTCTTATAGGTATGTGACTTTTTCATCTTAATTTTTTATGTTTCTAGGAGAAAAAACAAGAAAAGAAAATAAAATAAAATAAGAGAAGAAATGTAATTTAATAAAATTTTGGCTATGTGGTAAAGACAAAAAAGTGCCAAAAAATAAATAATTTTTGATTGTATTTTTTTTCCTGTGGACTCCTTAGCATCTAAATTAGTTACAAAAAAAACAATAAAATAAAAGTTTGCAAAGTTAGATGAATCTTTTTTCTTTTACAATTATCAAAAGTGATATACAAAATATATTCGTACATTAAAGCTAAAAAAAAAGTTTTATAAATTACTTCATCCTTGAAATGTTTGTGTTAATCGTAACATAATAAAATTGTAAATCTATGTGTGATGTATTACATATGTATGTTAAATGTATGATTTCTTATTCAATTCATGAATTTCAATTTTAGTCAAAAATAATTTTTTTGTTTTATAAATTTCTTTTTTATTTATTCCATTTTTTACACATTTTAAATGAAGATGATTTCGCTGTGTATGTGTATGAATATGTAAGTGGTATACAAAAAAAAAAAAATTGAAATGAACATACACGAAACCAAAAGAATTTTAGAATTAACAAGACAAAGTATATACGAATTTTCATTCTTTAAGCATTCAACTTGACATTCATAATTTATGAATCCCAAATGTGATAATGTAAGTAATTGAAGAAACAAAAAAAAACAACAAAAGAAAATTCATGTGAATGAATAAAAAGGATTTAGATAAAATGTGTGTATGTACACGTATGTTGGAAAACTTTATAATCTAAAACAAAAACAACAAAAAAACAAATCTTGTAAAATAAAGAATTTTCATAGAAGACTTTTTTTTATGTTCAAGGTTAACATATCATTTGAAAGGAAGATTTTATAATAAACAGGATAAAAGCAACAAAAACAAAAAATATATATGAGTATATCATAAAATCTTTTGAGTATTTTACATTTTTATTATGTTTTATTTTTATTTTGAATTTTTTTACGGTAAATTATGTCTTTTTTTCCTTGTAAAATGTAAGGTAAAGGCTAAAGCTAGCTGAAATATGTATCCCAGAAAAGACATTATTAGTACATATTATGAAGTATTTTATATCATCAAATAGATACTAAGAAAATATCGTTTCTGTAAAAAGATAAAAACAACAAACAAAAAATTGGTGATAAAACTTTTTATCTTCTCATTTAAAATTTACTAGTTAACCCGAAAAAAAATTATAATTGTCTGTCACATTTTTGTACATTTCCCTTTAGCTATATTTTGTTTTACCAAAAAAGTAATAAATATTTCAAGGTTGGTAAATAATTTTACGATTGTTTTTAGATACTTTATTTTTTTTAAATCTAAATAATTCTACTATTGACCTTTGAACTGTCAAAAAATTGAATAAAAAAAATAATTTTGTTTCCCTAAACAAAAAAAAAAAAACAGAAACAAAAAAAGAAATCTTAAATAAGTATAAGAAGACAAAATAAGTAAATTACAAAAAGGGTTTCCTTTAAAAACAATAAAGTTATCAGAAAAAGAATTTTTTTTTTCCCACAAAGGTTTAATAAAATTCCAATATAGTGAAATTTAATTATGTACTGTAGGTATAGGAGGAGCTTTTGCATATGTACCGTAATCATTTAAGTATACTTAAGTGTTTTACTTTACATGACTTTCACCATCACCACACCATGTACACTTTAATAGGAAAGAAGTTAGTGTCTTCTGCATCAAAACGAACAAGAGCAATAAAAAAAAAAAAAAAGAAAACAGAAAGAGACAAAACAATTAATAATTTTAATAAGTTAAGTGATTTAAAAGGAATATAATTCATTGGACAGTGATGTGGTGAGTGGACACTGATCAGAGGACAGACCGACAGAGGTTTTGATTAGGTGATTTTTTGAAAGCGAGGAAATAGTAAATTGCTCACGTTTCAATATTCATGATTATTTTGTTGTATTTCTTGGGTGTACTTCTTCTATTGTACTGTTGTTAAATTTTACAACATTACACCGGTCCGCGTCCGGTCATCGTGTGGTGTGGTGTAAATTTTTTTTATATGTACTGTATCTGTACAATACCTTCCATCATTTATTGTCAAAAAGTTTAGTATAATTTTGACATTTTGACAGATTTGTGTTTTGATTGTTAATTTGTTATAAAACCTTGAAACAAATGAGTGAATAAACCAAAAAACAAATGAAGTTTATTTAAGGTGATTGTTTTGTGTAATTAATAATAAATTCATTAAAAAATAGCAACAGAAAATAAACATTACAACAGTATTTGAAAGGTGCCCATATAATTCCACCTTTTACAAGGATATACCTACCAAATCGTGAATACTTTTTATATCTGTGAACTAGAGGTACTTACCGATTCTAGACTAGATAACTGTTTTTTGGTTATTAGATGAACATTTCAATCGCCACTACATTGTTTAATTAATAACTTGAAAAAATTCATTTGTTTTGTTGTTTTTCAATGGAATTTTTATTCAATTAAATTAAATACAGCTAGGTAATTAATATAGAAAATGTGATAAATGGTTTGTTTCGCTTTCTTTTTTTTTTATAAAAATAAACTCGTACTCCTATCTTTTTTTTTTTGGGTTTTTAGAAAAACAGGATAATATAAATATAATTTTAAATTCATTATAAAGTTTATTCAAGAATTTTGATTTTTTTTTTTTTGATTTTGTTGTTTTAAAAATGAAAGGCATAGTTTAATTTCATTAAAATTAATTAAAATTCTTTTAAAACAAAAAAATAAAATAAACGAACTGAAAATAAGCAAAAATAAATAATAATAAAAATTAAAAAAAAAAACAAGAAATAAATGAATAAAATATAAAATGAACAAAATAGGTAATTTGATAAATACTGTTAAAAAAAAATTCATTGAGGTGTTCTTAATTAATTTTATTATATTATCACTTTTTAAAAATTCCGTTGTTTGTGTGTATACCAATTTCACATTATTATTGCATTATATAATTTCGGATTCATTCCCGACTAAAGTATTTTGCCTCCCATTATCAAACTCCAAATTAATGTTGGGGGATTTTTTTTTTTTTTTGTACTGTGATATTTTTATGAAAGATTAAATTAAATTGAAATTCTGATTTTTTTTAAAGGTGTTGAAGTGTGTATTTTATAAAATAAATTCGAATTAATAAATTTTGTTTTTCCATAATTATAACGGTATGTAAAGGATATATGTTTTGACATATTTTTATGGACTTTAATTTTACTAAATACATATGTGTTTGTTTCTTTAAATATGTGTTTGTGAAGTTTTGAGATAATTTTAGCGTAGATTTTTAAAAAGTGCGGATGTTCAAAATTGAAAAGAAAAAATAATAAAAGACAATAAACTTTCAATAAAGCTAAGGATCCTTAAAGATTGAAACCCATTCAATTATTATTATGATGATGATGGTAAGTCTGTTCTGTTTAATATTATATTTCTTATATGAATTCTTAAACATTTAACATTGAAAAATAATAATTAACTATTATTGCGATATATGAAAAACTTCTCATATAAATTACTTAACAAGTGTTACGTAATTTCCCCTTATTGCTTTGCTCGATGGTTTCAAACAAAATGAATCCTTTGCGATTATATTAGCGAATTTCCTTTTTTTTTTTTTTAGTTTTTAGATTCAAAATGTATTAAAGTTTCCCCTTCCATCCTCAAAAATATTTCAATTCATACTGTAAAACAATTGTTTTCAAAAAAATACATATTACAATTCTATTCAAATAATAATTATAATGTAGAACAAGACTACATATCATTTTTTCAAAAGAATATATCCTTATGAACCTACATATTATGTAATAAAAATTGTTTACACATTCACTGTTGATTGTAAACTTCATATATTTAATATTTTACATATGTATGTATGAGTATGTGCATAATTTAAGTAAATCCCATGATGACTGTCAACTGTAATGTAAAATGAAATTTAAATTGCTTTTCATTCTTCTTCTTATACAATCTGCGTAAAATATAACGACTGACAATTTGTGTAAACTTTTTTAAATTGCATAAGAGAATACAACAAGTAAATAATCAAAATACGACTAGCTACATATTATGCACATTCATATAAATAAAACAATAAAATTTCTTCTGTAGTAACAATACCACTATAATTATTTTATTTTTTTGTGTAACGTTGTGAGTAAATCGTAGTACAATAGATAACAAATCGTATAACAATACGAATTCGAAGGATAACTATGTATAATTTTTGGATTTGATCACACATCACAGGTATGTAACATCATTGTGATGTTTTTTGTTTTGTTTTATTTATTAATTAAATAATTAACCCTTAATACTATATAATTTTAGTGTTTATTTTTGTAAATTTAAGCTATTTTCCAAATAAGTATCTAAAAATTGCTATGCTTACGCTGTTGTTTTTGTTTCAAAATTCTAATGTGTGTATTTTGTACTAAAATATTTTCATACATTACAACATAAAGGATATTATGATATATTATAAAATTCAAAATTTCAGAGCTTTTGAAATGCAGAAACAACATTTTTCAAATATCTATGTCTATAGGTGTTCAGGTGTTAGTATTTTTGGCTTTTATGTACTCGTATTATTTTTAAAATTACTAGCATATTTTTAGGTAAGCCTTTGACATTTTTCCAGAGATAAATCTTGATTAACCCGATCTTGTGGGTTATCTTATAGTGATAAATGATTTTTAAAATTCAGTAATCTGAACTGAAATATGTTCCAATGAGAATCCGACGACATATGTTTCTTAATACTTTTCAATATTTACGAGAGGGTTGGAGAAAGAAAAAGTAGACGAATAATTTCCAAATTATGAAAAAAAAAACAGATATATTCTGAAGAAAGTTGTTAGAATCAAAAATGTTTTTTCAAGAAGTTTAAAGTTTGTCCTATCGTACATAATATGGCAGACCATATGTGGATAAAAGTCGAAAAATTTTAATAGTGCTTGCTACTAGTCTATGTTTATTTTTATACTCGGACAATTGGGATTGAAACGAAGAACATAAAGAACAATCCGAACACAATACAAGATTGCCTTTAAAATTTCCAGAATAATTTCTCTTTCCAGAAAAAAATTGTGATTCGTTTATAAAAAAAATACTCGTGTTTTTAAAACGAATTAACTTTAAACAGAACTAAAAAATTATTTGAGAAACTCATTTGGAAAATTTAAGAAGAAAAAAAAGGTCCTTTTTATGAAAAGGAAATTACATTTGAAAAATTGTTAAATTTTGCAAATAACTATAGTAACGTATAATTTTATTTTTATTCCCTTTTTTATTGTATATAAGTATATGTATATTTCTTTTTTCAAAGCAGCATAAAATTATTATGTAAAATATCTTTTTTTTTTTTTTTCTTTTTTTTGAAAATATTCACCTTGATTTAAATAAAAATTAGAATCTTATTTGTTACAATCCAATGACTTTTATATTTTCGTATACATAATCAAATTTTATTTTCATGAATAGAATTTCAAAATAATATTTTCAAAAATATTGAATAAAATTTACAAGTGAACCATATTTTTTTTGTATATATACCATATACATACATATTATATTTATATATTGAAGATACTTTTTTCAAGAAAAACACCAAAATTTATTCAAATTATGTATATTAATCATTCCTGACCACAGAAAACCTTTTTCCTTTATAAAGGAATATGAAAAAAAAAAACACATTTAAGTGTTTATATACTTATAATTTGATATTTTGTTTAAAGATACAGGGTATTTATGTTGATTAAAAAAACAAATAAATAATTTAGGCACAAGCAAAAATAAAAAATTTCGAAATTTAATAATTGTCTTGAATTTTTGTTAATTAATTTTGTAATAGAAAAATTTTTTGTACCTCGTATGGGTTTGCAATGACAGAAAGGGGGCTTTACAATCCTCTGACTCGACAACTGTGAGGTGTGTGGTATCAAAACGGCGGAAATTTCAATGCTAATTCCGTCTTCGAAAGATTTCGAAAAAAAACCTCCACGTCAACCAAGCAACCATGGATTTGCAATCATTTCGAAATTTGTTTCTGTCAGTCATTAAAATTAAAGGAGAACAATTTTATTTTACACCTTCTAGATCTTTTATTAATGAGTTTTCAAAACAAATTCCTTTCTTTTTTGTTTTCTATATTATTTATCATTTTACATATTTCCCATTTAGATCCTTTAAAAATTTTCATGGTTTCAAATTAAAATATTCCTAAAGATATTTTCAAATTTAATTTTTCCATGAACATATAATCTGTTTAATGTATAAAATTCCAGTTAAGAAGATACATGAAATGAAAAGATTTTTTTTCCTTTAGTTAACTAAATTTCATAAATTTTCGTATAAATTGGTCTTGTTTTTATTTTGTTAATTTTTTATCTTTATTCTACGATATTGAAAAAGTTTTTTAAAGTCGATGGGAAAAATAAATTTGTTATAAAATATTCTTGTTAATTTATTTTAAATATACTAGGTATAAGCTGAAAAATTCAAAATCTAAATATAAAATATAAACAAGAATCAGGAATTTGACATGATAAAGAAATTTGTATAAAAGGGAAAAAAATATGTGTATGTACCTACTTATAAGTAAAAGGGTTAGAAAAGGAATTATAAAGTTCATATTTATACTTTTGATGCCTTTTGTTTGTGCCTCTATAAGAAGATATTAACTAATTGTATTAGTTAATTATAAAATTAATTAAGTCTTTTAGAAATATAGTATAATATAACAGAGAGATGAATTAATAGAAATGAATAATAGATTGAGGTTATACTCGTACACATCATAAAACCATAAAATATATAATAAAATTACAAAATTATATTAAGATGACGAAAACCAACGTGCGATGATAATCATAATAATGTTAATGATAACGATGATGGTGATTATGATGATGTTTTATTGAAATAATAATTAAATTATGACATTTTGAAGTCTTTTAAATTAATTATGTATTTAAATTGAAAATAAATTAAATATTATACAATATTAGAAAAATATGAAAAATTACGTATTTTTAAAATAAAACAAAGTGATTTTTGAAAAATTTCGGTGATAATTAATTAAAAACCTATTTTATGCCACTTTGTTGAAATTTAAGTACATATTTCTAAAAATTGTACTTGAAAATTAGCTGTGATTTGTAATTGTTGTTGAAAATTAATTGTTTTTCATTTTTTTTTGTTTTTTTTGTTCAGATTTTTTGATTAATTTGTTTTTTTGATTTTATATCTCAAACGATCCTGTACTAATTTATTCATCACCTTTTGTTTTTCTTTCTTCTTCCTGATTTTATTTTTCAAAACCTTTATCCTTAAAGTTTTATTGATTGGATTATTTTTCAGAGTCATAATTTTGAATTATTGTAACAATTTCAAGGGAAAAATAACAAAATCCTTTGTTTAATGATAACTTCATAAAAGTAACATATTTCATAAAAAAAATATATACTCAAATTGTATATCTACTAAAATAATATGATTAAGATATATATATGTACATATGTATGTTCATTATGTATCTATGTAAGTATTATACATATATACATGTATGAAATAAATTTTGTTGAGTTCTTTATTCATATATATGTATATACACATGGGACAGGTATATAGTGATAATAATTTATCATTTTGTACTTTTGTGTAAATAAATATAATATGTCAGATAAAGAATATATGTATGTATGTACGTATTTTGTGTATTTTAAAAAAATGTCCTTTTTTCGCCATATGAAATACATATACCAAACATATATGAACATTCATATTATTTTACTTGTATGCCTATAAAATAATAATAAAAGAGAAAGTACCTAAGTATATATATGTCTTTTTCAATGTTTAAAAAAATAATAAAAAGAAAAAAAAAAGACACATTAATTATAATATTCAAATTTTAGATGACAAATTTATGTGAATATGACTTTTAAATGAAGGTCACTGTTATTTTCTGTTGAAGTTTTCAAAATTTACGTACTTAACATGTAGCGTTTGTTTTTTTTTTCTTTTTAAAATTTAGAAAAAAAAAACTTTAAAATCTTAAAGTCGCAATTTTCAATCACAAAAGGTGATTTAAAATGTGTAAGAAATGTTTCTGCACATCCGGCCTCGTCACCACTTTGATCTTGTCTTAGAACCTGCATAAAGCATAGAGTGATTTTTAGACACATTGTAACATTACAGGACATTCTGTTATTTGGATCTTTTTCTGTAGTATTATCATGGTAAGTGTTTTATCTTTGAAGCCTATGAAAAATGATTATTCTTTTATCAATCGAACTCTGAAATTGTGGAACATTCTCTCGTCTTATGTATTTCCCTCCCCCTTATTTAAAATTCAAAGTTTAAATATTCATTAAAACACTAACATCCCATGATTCTTTTATACTTTCTTTTTGCTCTGCGTACCAGCACTGTACTTTTGAATAATGTGCAGTAAGAATATAATTAGCACGTAAGAATCCTGATACTGATTTAAGTTTGAAAAGGAAAAAAACAAATAATACAAGTAGTATTTAAACAAAAATTTCAAAACTTCCGGGTCAGCTTTAGGTGATTATAGTTTTCAAACAGTATTTAAAATCAATTTTCACTCGTTTTTTATGAGAAGTTTCAATATTTTTTTTCAACCTTTCAATTATCTTTTGTAATAAAAACCAACCATTTTTTTTTTGTAATATGAACAGGAAAAACTTTTGTTTTTCACTCAATTTAAAGTTCATTCAGATTAAAATTTTACACTTATTTAGTGCATTTTACTATGAAAATTTTGTTTTCATCGCTTTATTAAACTTTATCAATGGAAAAATTCAACAAAAAAAGTTAACTTGAAAAAAAAAGAAGAGGAAAAAGTAAATAAAAAACACTTTCATTTGAAAGAACTTTTAAAACAATTTTGTATAATAAACGAAAATTGGGTTTGAAAAAGAACAAAAGAAAAAAACTGACGGTATTTCAATATATAAAATTTTTATTTAAAATTCATTTATAAAATGGAAATTTAAACTGTTTTGAAAAAAAAAAAAATGGTGTCATATTTTGAATGGAAAGGATATTGTGATATGGAATTATTTTCAAAAGTAAATTGTTTCCCAGTAAGATACATAGGAAAAAAAATGATATTATGAAAATGTAATCTAATAGAAATTTTTCATAAAAAGTGTCCTGGAAATTACAATATTATTAAAAAATAGTAAAAAATGTCAGTTTTCATTTTATTAATCTTATTATTTTTTGTTTTGTTATAAAAATACTTCTTATTTGTTTTTTGCTGTTCCAAATTGATTTTTACATTTTAGAAAATTTCTAATAGAATTTTTTTCAGATATTTGTATTTTTATAACCTTAATTTTTTACAAAAGTTTCATACTTGGTGGCATTAAACCTTTTAAACTAACAACGAAATTTCGTTTTAATTGAGAAATTTTAGTCTTAAAGTATTGTATACGTATCTATTTATTTTTTGACCCATGTCAATAAAAAGATTGAAATTACCATAACTTTAATTTAGATTCACGATTTAGCAAAAACAACGTGTGTACGTGATTTCCTTGAAATCTAGTCTTTTAAATAGTTAAATGATAGAATTTCGTTATTTTATTCTCAGGTACCGAAAAAAAATCCCTTTGGATCAAAAAATAGATAAATAAAAGATACTTAATACAAAATAAAAAGATGAATGGAACGTGATGAATATTTCATATCCACTATCACGCAATTTAACATTTGTTTGTAGTATATAGGGGAAAGGTAACTAGTCCTGAGCTAGAATCAATAAGGCTTCTTTGGTCTTTCTCAAAATTTCAAAATGGACACAATTCAATGTTTAGATTCAATGTTATCTTTTTTTTTTTTGAAATTAAAGAATACACAAACAAGCGCTAGATCACTTATTAGAGATTTTTCCTCCACAGTAACAGTGGGGTAAGGTAGTTATATTTTGTCGTTTGACGTTTTATTGACTTGATGTTCCGAAATGATGCTTTGATGAACCAATATAAAACGTTGACGCACAGATATGACGTAATATTTTATTATATAATTTTATGGACCTCATCATCACTAATAGATTTGGAATTCACAAGAAAAGCTCATGAGTGGTATGTTTCCCCTATTTTTTAGAGAAGTGTATTTAAGGAAAAAATTAATCATATATTTTAGAATTCTAGAGGCCTTTTCCAAGAATTATAATAACAAGAATAATATTGAACACTTTCGGATTACATATAATCAATTGTTTTTTCACAATAATTTTTGATTTTAGCCAGATTTTTATTTAGTGAAAAATAAATCAAAGTGAAAAAAAAATCTTTGAAATTATTAAGGATATTGTGTAGTATTTTGAAAGTTCATTTTTCATGAAAGTATATTAATTTGAAACCCAGTTTGTCCAAAATATTAACGGAAATTTGTGAAAAACCTAAAAAAAAATATTAAATGAGAATAGAAGGCAATGATGACAACATATTGTTCATATGTATGTTTTGAAAAATTCAATCTTCTATGTATTTTATAACCTATTTTTTTTCTATCATCAGAAACACATTGGTTATTATTTCTAACACAAAAGGTTCACAGGAGGTTAAAAATTAGATTTACTTCGAGAAAATTCATCGAACACAAAATGACAATGACATGTTTGTTTGCCTTAGGTTTAGTTATAGATTTTATAGAAAAAGTTTTTAGGTAATTTTTTTTCTAATAAATGGTTTTATTAAATTAATTAAAATAACAACAAAAATTCTAAGAGAATAATGAACTTTATTATTCCGATACTCATGAAGTTGTATCATGTGACATGTTCTTGTACAGATATAAATTTCTCTCTTTGAATTTGAAAGACCTATTATCCCCTGCTGTTTAATAGAAAATATTTACATTTTGTTGCATTCCTCGAATATATAAAAAACACCACTTAATTTGTAATACCGTTAAAGATACACTATATACAGTATTGACTATACAAAAACAATAAAAGGGACGAACGATGGGCGATGGGCTGCATACTACAAAATCCTTTCTCAAAATTAGGAAATGTATGTTTTCTTATGAAATTTCATACAACTGTCAACTGTTTTTTTGACCGCAGTCGAAACAGAGCTAATCTTTATATTTTTTATTTGTTGTCGAAAATAATCTGGCTGTTTTTAGTTGTTGTAGTACAGCCGTGGGTGAAAGTGAAATCTCATACATACATAAATCGATATTTAGCTGTCTCGCTATAATTATGTTCAACATTTTAATTTTGTCACCTCTGTAGCCCGTTTCCCATCGAAAGTCGCTTCGTCTGTGTTCCTAGAAAGATTTTGTTTCTAGAATATTATTTTTATTTTTTACAAAAATCTTAAAAATAATGGAAAAATTGCAAATGAAAAAAATATTTGAGAATCACAAAAATCTAAAAAAAAAAACAATAAATATTAATTTTTTTATTGTGTAAAAAAAAGATACAATTTTAATATTGAATATAAACAATATTTCTTTCAATTTAATTGTAATTAAATTTTATTATTAAATAGTCAATAATAATACAATTACATAATCCTTTTTTTTTTTGCATAATTTTTTATTTAGAATCCATTGAATTGACATGATGACATAAATTGATAAATTATTAAAATATGAACTGTTGAATTGAACTATATTCAATTTATAAAAAAAAAAAAAAAACAATAACAATAAAATGTTTTTTATTTTATTTTATTATTTCCTTCTTTCTTTCCCGGATATAATATGAAATACAGTAGCTCATTAATCCTTTTTGGTTTTGCAATAAAATTTAATTAAAATTTATTTTAAATGAACAATGAGAAAAACAAATTGCATTTTGTAATTAAGCATTATCACATGTTTTTTTCTTAAAATTATTTATTTAATGTATCTTTTTTTATTCTATTTTTTTTTTTAAATTTACCGTAGAAAAAAATCAATTTAAAACGTTTTTTTGTTTCATAAATATAATTATCGGGTTGTATTTTGATAGTTCTTTTCTTTGTAAATTCAATACATATCAATTTTTAAGCATATTGCTAAAGGCTATCGTTCATTAATTCATTTTATATATTTTTTTTAAAGCTTTGTGTCCATTTTCTGGAAAGGAAAGAGCAAAAACATAAAGATAATTACATTGGAAGCCAAAAACAAAAAATGGAATAAGAAGTATAGAAGACTAACATTCTAAATGAGAATTTTCTTTTAATTTTTTTTACGATACACATTTTTTTGCTCAACTTTTTTTTTTTTTTTTTTGTGGTCTTTGGTATGTGTTAAAAGAAAATGTTTCCATTAGAAAATTAATTTTTCATTAATTCCTTTTATAAAAAAAAAAAGAATTTTATTTATGCTTGATATTCTTTTTTATTTAAACATTCATTTTACTTATATACATACTCGTACATGTAATGTAGATATAATGTGAAAACTTTCTTTTAATTTGGAATCTTACTTAAAAGAATTGTTGAAAGAAAGGTATTGTTTTGTTAAAGAAAATGAATACCATTGTCTATTGAATATTGATAGGAAAAAAGGTTTGAAGGAAAAGAAAATAATATTGCTTATCTTCTTAGTATAAATTGATGGATATACTTGTTAATAAAATTAAGTTTCAAAGACATATGTACAAACGTGTGTACAAAGGAGAAAAAAAAAACAAACAAAGAAAAAGTAATTTATAAGACTTATAAAGTTTTAGGTTTTATATATAATTAAATATATTTAAGTATTATGTGGGTTATTTAAGTACAAGGATATGGAAAGTGTGAATTTTACTAAGAAGGGAAAAAAAGTGAATTGAACTAGCCCACAAATTTTATTTTCGTCCCAAAAACGTTGTTGTTTGAAAATTCTTAATCACATTAGGAAAATATATTTTTTAAAGTATAAAATTCTTTGTACACACGGTTCAACATGTTACACAACCTTGTTCGCCAACCAGGTTGTACACTTTACTACATTGGTACCACTCCAGCTAGGAAGTGCAATTTATCGAAATCGATAGTGTTATCGAAAATCTATGTAGTAGAACCTAAATTCCAAGATACTATAATGACAAAAAAAGAAAATATTTATTTAAACGTGAAAAAAAAAATATTAAAGTCAAATAGGGATAACGCCCTACAAACTCAAAAACATAAAATCTGCATTAACTCAATTGGACAAAAATGAAATGTTTTAAAAGGTTTTAAAAAGCATTTTGAATATGTGTCATTTGTAATAAATAAAGTCCCTGTTAAAAGGAAATATGTAAAAATTAACATTCATAATCTTTTTATAATTTTTCCAATAATTTTTTTTTTTTTTTAACAAAAATCATTTGACCAAAAGGAATATTTAATATTTTTGTTGAATATCATTAATATCGGTCAATATGGAATTTTTATTGAATAATTGATACATAAATTCCATGGTGAAAAATCTTAATTAAATTTAAAACATGTTGATAATGTAAAACTCTTATAAATTAATTAAATATATCACACATACGTAGTTTTGTTTAAATAATAAAATGAAATACAAGAGCTATAGAGCTTTTATTTATTTATTTCTTTTTCAATTTGGATTCAGGCACATATGTACATACATATGTATGTGTGGGTGTATATTTGTTTTGTAAAGAGATTTTGAGATTTTAAAAATATTTTTTTGAAAGAAAAACAAATATTTTCATTGATTTTCAAGCATTTTAAAAATCTGACATGCTGTGAATTTAACTTTTATTGTAGACAGCGTTGGCACGTGAAAACGAAAAAATAGATAGGCAGAAAAAGGTGCTGACGGATGCCACATTTGAACTTCTGAAGATTGTAATAAAAAGAAACCACAGATGACGATAAAAGAGCGTCCCAGGAATACAAACTACTGAAAGTTTTAATCTCGGTGACAAAATGAAAAATATATTTTTTTCTTCTGAGTTTTGGTTAAGTTTGCCATTCGCTCTTTAAAAATTAAACTGACTTGGGTCTTGATTCGAATCTTATTCTTTCAACTATTTTAATTTTTAAAGTTTGACCTCACAAGTGAGAAAGACCTAAAATATTTTTAGTCGACATACTTAGATGTTAAATTAAGGGCATTTGAGTGCTTAAATTAAACATGCTGGCGAATAAAGATCTTGAATTTAGAGAATTCAATTCATTATTTGAAAACAATTCAAAATAGTAGTACAGTAACAGTAGACTAAAATTGAGGTTATTTGCAGTTCTTAATGCCTCGTGACCTTTAGCTTCTGCTTTAATATACTTTTTAGAAGAATTTTTTATTATTTTTTTTCGACAAGCTAAGTCTTGAATTTTCTATTGAAAAGAAAAACAACAAAAACATCAAATAAAATAAATTTTTTATAAATAAAATTTGAAAAGAATTTAAAAGAACCGAAACTTAAACGTTCTCTTTGTAATTTTTATTTTGTTTTCACAATTACTTACTTTGCATTCATGTTTACAAAATATAACACTTTGTGTTAAATTTAGCGGATGAATACAAACTTTTTTAAAAATTTCCTTATCTCTTGTCCACTTTAATTTAAAAAAAAGTTTAAACTTAAACTTAACGTATAGATTTAAAAATTTCTGAAATGTAGATACTATAAAGCATTAACTATCTTCAAAGAATTTGTTTTTATGTAACAAATATTCAAAATGGTTCGCACTCAAGTATATTAAAAAAAAAAATCAACTTGTCATGCTTTTGCATTTTTTCTTTTATTTTTCTCTTTTGAAATTTTCATAAAGTTCAACATAGATTTTCAAAAATTTTGAATAACAGTTCACAAAAATAAAATGATATCAAGATAGATAGCTTTATATCTTGAAACAGATGAAAAGTCATTCAAAATTTTATTCAAATGCAGGAAAATATAAATTTTCATATTTTTGTAAAGATACTTCAAAATATATAAATAAATGATATTTCATGCAGTAATTCAATTTTCATGTAATGTATGTATGATGGATGCACAAAAAGGAAAAAGTTTTATGTTTAGTTTGAAAAGAAAATTGTTATTTCCTTTTTTTTTATTTACTACATATTTTCTTGTTTGTTTGTTTGTTTCTTATTCAATTTAAGTTATGTTGTTCTTTTCTTCTGAAATAACAAAAAGAAAAATGTACTTGAGCATTTTTTTTTCTTATTTATTAGATGGTTCTTGATGGAGGAGAAAAGATATTTGTTATTATTTACACACAGTGAAAGAATTTCAATTAAATTATGCCATTAAAAAATACATATTGTGTTTTTGATAAAAAAAAAAGTACAAAATTTTATAAAAGGTTGTAGGTCCTTAAGGTGTTAACTCATTTAATTTTTCACTTTCCCACACTCTCAGATTCAGCAAGTTGGTGTTTTATTTTTGTAGAATCGGTCTGTGAACATTTTTTAATTTTTTTTTTTTTTTTTTTGCAAACTTTCTAAGTGTGAATTACTTATTTCTTTAAAAATGAAACATATTTGTCGTTCATAAAAAAAACACTCAACGAAGACAAATAAAAAATTTATGAAATGAACATAGTGTGTAAATTATAGTGAATTTTTGTATCTTAAGTTGAAGAGCAAAGGCTGATTTATACTATACATCAAATTTCCAACAGGCTCCGATAAGTTTTGATGAATTTCTGAAGGCTTAATTGGTAAAATGATTATGTGATGGACCAGTGTGAAACAAAATTCGTACACGTATAAGCCAAACGTAAAATATTTATTTGGTATAACAATAAAAGAAAAATACAGGAGATTCTTTATCTTCTTCTTTCAATAGAATCGCTAAATTAGCCAAATTTTTAGAATTAAAATTTGTAAAGAAAATTAATTTTGATGGATAACTGACGAATGTTTGATGGATAGTCAGAATGGAGCTATAAATTGACGAAGGCTCGCTTTTGACTGTCTGCCTATTTAAAGCTTGAATGTGGACACACCTTAATAAATTTTTCTTTTTCAAGGATTTATTTTCTTGACGTAAAATTATGAATTTTTCAAAATGCGTGTCTTACTGAATAAAAATTGCTTAGAAAGCTTTTAAACAGTTTTTTTTTTAAACAGTATCTGATTGAACTTTGTTTACGCAATAATTTGAAGTACTTTTAGTAGGGATAATACTTGTATAAATAATATAAAAAAATTGTGTATCTAAATAAATTCGCAAAAAATAAATTAACATTCCTAAATTGAACAGAAACAATCTTCTTTTTTACTGTACTTCTATTTTCGAATACCTTTTATTTCAAATACACCATATACAAAAAGCAAAAAAATTCCAATAAAAATTGGTTTGTCAGCATAAAAAAAATAAATTGTTAAAACATAAATATTATTAAAAATATTATATGTATAATAAAAAAAAATTTTTTTTTTGTCAATAATAATTGCTGAATTTGTAAAAATAAAACCAAAAAAAAAAAAGGGTTGAACGTTCATAAGGGTTCTGAATGTGAAATACACATACTTACTAAGTAAAAAAAAACCATACGATACGAGTATGAAAGAAAAAAAAAATGAAAATTGGAATTTTAACCAAAAAAAAAAAGAAAAAACGGCGAAACAAAAACAAATAAGAAAACAAAACAACAAAAAAATAAATAAACAATAATAATAATAAAGTATTATATTTTGATTTAATCTTTTATATTTTTACCACGAAAACAGAATAATAATGAAAAAGAAACACAGAAACAAAGAAGAAGAAGAAGAAAGTAATACAGATAAAATATTGTTTTAGAAGAAAATGTTGTAAAGAAGGTCATTGGGAGAAAAGTAATATAGGGTGTTTGGGTGAACTTATATAAACCGTTGACCTGATTTAAAAAATTTATGAAATTATTTTACTTCAATAGATAAATTATTATTTATATCTTCGCTTTGACTGGAAATACATTTTTAAGCATATTTTTATTTATTTAAAAAAAAATAATAATAATAAAGAATGATGAAAGTTCAATTAATTTATTTTTAAAAAACACAATAAATGAAAATATGTTTTTTTTTTTTTTTTTGAAAGATTTTCGAAGCAAAATTTAATTGATTGAAAGGATGTGATTATACGGTTACTTTGTGTTATTCCTTTTTTTTGTCGAATTAATGCAGAAATATTTGTAGAACGTTGTTTTTGTTCTCATAGAAAAAATCTATATAGAACACGTTTTTTAAACTTTGAACTTGAAACTCTTAATTTATATTCTCTTCTTAATTAATGATTTAAATCTAAAAAAGGAATCGAAAATCCTTTAATTTTGTCCTGAATTGTTTGATTGAAAATTGAATTTATAGTTGTCAGTTGAAAAACTCTCTGTCATTAGATTTTATTGTGCTTTAAAATATAGATTTTTTAGAGACCCACCATTTTAAAAGGCGTTATACAAAAATTACAAAGGAATCTTTTTCTTTCACTTTTTACACTGATGCTTTCGCAAAAATTCTTAGAGATTATTACAAATTTTTTTTTTATCCAAAAAATTTTTACATTCTTTTTTACGAACGCGTATTATAAAATAAATATTTCTTTATCCTGGATCTCCATTTGATAATAATATTGTCTCCTGGCTAAATTTTAAACAGTAAAAACGGGTCATCAAGCCCCGTAGCAACAAAATTAATTTTTATTTTTTTTAAAAAAAAGTTCGTGCTATAGCAACGATTTTCTGTTTATGAGTCGAAAACAAAAAGCATGAAAAAAATATAATAATAATAAATAATGAGAAAGCATAAAGATTATTTAATTTTATTGTTTTTTTTTTTCTGAACAAGAATTTAGAACAAGAATCATTTATTCGTTTAACACAACAATTTTTTTTTTTAAATGTTAAATTAGTGGAGAGACATAATGTTGTTTTCAATGGGACAAATGCTACACTTAAGACGATCCACAAGAGATATATTGTCTAATGGAGATCCGAATTGAAACAGTACGATGCAGTTTTTTTTTCTCCATCAAAAATATAATTTTTTAAATTTCCTCATATTTATATTTTTTGAGCTATATTATTTTTTTATAGTTTTCTCTTCTATATTTTAAATATAAAAAATGTTACTATTACATTGAATTTTTCTGTGAAGGATTTACATAATTATAGTCAGATAAATTTGTTGTAAAAAAAAAATTAAAAGGAAACAAAAAATAAAACAAAAAAATATAATAAAATTCAAGTAGACTCATTGTATTTATTTTTGTATTTGTTTATAGACTGCTTAAAGGCAATTATCATATTTTATATTTTATTAAGTTTTAACGGGGGAAAAAAAATATGCATGTATTCCCCTTATTTATTTAAAAAATTTTTTTTTAAGGATATACTGAATTATTTAAAACGTAACATGGAAAAAAAATTAAATGCTTCTACAAAAACAAACAAAAAAAAAATAATGAACAAAATTTTTGCAAATAATAAAGCTGAAAAAAAAAAATTTAAATATAACAATAAAATATGAAGAAAAATAATAAAGAAGAAAAATAAGGATCTCACAATGTACTGTGTTTTTATTTTTTTTTCTCCGCTTACTGTATGTGTGTGTTTTTTTTAAAGTAAATTCATTTTTGATTATAATAAAATATAAAATAATTCGAAAAAAATTTGCAAGTAAAGGAAATAAGTAAAACTGCAAAAAAAAAAAAAAAAAAAAAAAAAAAAAAACAAAGAAAGGAACAGGAAAAAACAAAGAAAAATTTTAAGTTTTATAAAAATTTAAAAGAAAAAATTGCCTTAAGTTAAATTAAAATGAATAGATGGTTTTTTTTATTTTCTTCTGTATATTATGTTTCTCGTGTATGCTGTGAATGTACATACATACACACATATATCATATATCGTATACAAGGAACCATGTATTTAGCTTGATAAAAAATATATACTATATATGTACTTATTAAAAAAAAAAAAAGAAGTTATTAAGCTTAAGAATATGCTTAAACTTGCCAGAAAGTATTACAGATAATAAACATTTATTCAACTAAAAGATTATTTATGATATGATAAGAAAAAAAGAGGATTAAAGTTAATATGTGTATGTATGTGTATATATAAAAATGCAGAGCAACAACTTAAAAAGTAGATACAGAAGGATACAAGTTTTATTCTTTATTATTATTTTTTTTTATGAAGCACAAAAGATTATGATTATTATATACATAAAAAAAAATAGTATGTATGTAGTAAATATGTACTCGTACTTACATACTTACATGCTAAAACTTTAAGTCAAATGTTTTTGATTTTATTTTCTTCGAATTTAAAAATTTAAAGAAAATGAAATGTTGAAAAAACTCGTATAGGTACCATAAAACTTACACTTTATTAACATTATAAAATTTGTAGAATTTTTTATAACTTTATTTAAGATTAGACTAATTTACAAATTACAATAACATACGGCTCAAAGCTTCATAAATTCACAAAAGCTTATTATTTTTCATGGCATTAATTAGCCTAAAAAATTAATAATTTTTATAAAATAAGGAATAAAAACTTCCTTTTTTATGTACAAAAGGTGAAATGTAAGTAGATAACCAGGATAACGAGAAGTTATTTCAGTTTTAATCTGCTTCAATGGCTTTTGAGTGAAGTTCAAAAAACAAGATCACCAATGATTTTCAATAATATACGCCTACAACGCTTTTTGTTGAAGCTTATTACGGTCGGGGTTCAACGTATCCTCATTAGATCATTTTCCACTCATATTCTACAGGTTGTAATTTGTAACATCAATTTATCTGATCTGAATAGATTACGTTAGAGTGTAATCTTTAAAGCTCTATTTTGGGTCGTCCTCTTCTTTTTACGATGTTTATTAACGATTTTCCATGTGTAATTCTAAACACTACCGTTCATTTGTATATGCTTTTCCAAAATATACTTCATTTTATCACAATGACTTTTTAGTAAAGAATACCTTACCATAAAGTAATGATTGTAATTTAAAACATTTTTATTTTCAACACAATTTTCTAAATAATTGACAGGATCTAATTTCAACTTAATAGTTTTTGTTTTATCTTTAATTTTGACTTTTCCACAAATTAAAACTCGATAATTAGTTTAATTTTATTTCTATTTACTTTAAATTGTAACCTTTTTTTCATAAAAAAAAAAAATTAAATTCATTTATTTTATTCTCATTGTACTCGTATATCCTGAAAGGTAATAGGGCCTAAATAACCTTATATAATTCTATTACAATGTAGATACACACATTAGTTTTTATTGTAATTAAATTTTGGATATATGGGTTGACCTATCAGAGCATTGTATATATGGTACGTACATTAGGTTTTTTCATTTTTTTTCTGTAACACAATTTCGGCGAAGAGAATTTATAAAACGAAAGGACAATTTTAAATTTTAGTAAAATTTATAAATTTGTAGAAATATGTACAATAAATAGGAAAAACAAAATAATCATAAGATCCCTAAAATAAATAATACATAAAAAAATAAAATAAATAAGAATTACCGTTGTCAAGAAAAATAAATGTCCTTTTTATTTATTTTTATTTTAAACAAATAAATGCGACGAAGATAAAAACAAGAAACGTGGAATTTTTATTGAATTAAATTGAATTGGGTTTATTTAGTCACCTTTATTTTTTTTTTGACTACTTGAAAAATTATGATTATTTTATTGGAAGAAAAAAAAATAAACAAAAAATAAAATCAAGAGAAAAATTGGACGAAATTACGACAGAATGTTTGCATATACATATTATGTACTTATGTACATACACGTACGTATAAATTTTTAAATTTTCGTGGATAAATAAGATAAGAAATTCCACAAAAATGTGGTAGGTATTTGAGGTGAAATATGAACAAGCAGGCAGAAAGTTAAAAAGGCTCAATCTTTCACGAGCCAGATAATATTTTTTAGAAAACACTCATAATTTCAAATTTCGCGTTATAAAACTATGCCGAATTTCGAATTTTACTAGAAGTCGATTTTTTAAAAGCACTCAATGTTCTTCAAATATTATTCCTAATTTTTTTTCCTTTTTTCTTTTCAAAGTGTTTAGGAACACCAAAATATCTGAAGTTTAAATTTTTTTAAAATTTTCCCCTAATTTACCTTTAATAGCACATTTTGTATAATTTATACCAGGAAAATTATTGAATTTATATTTTTTTTAATGAATCTTTTTAATCGATTAAGAATTAAGTAAAAGGTAAATAAATTGTACACTAAAAGAAAAATTTTAAGAAAAGGTGAAGAAATCTATCTAGAAGTCTATACAATCAACAAAGAACTAAAACAATTTATAATCAATTTATATTCAAATTTGACGAGGTTTTTAGTGGTTTTTTACAATGTTTTCTTTTGTAAATTAGAGTGAAAGGTGGAAAAAATTTGAATAAAGAACGTTTTCGTTCAATAAAATTTTTTAAATTGAAATTAGGAAAATTTCAAATGTAGTATGTATTAGATAATTCAGTAGAGTAGAAAGTATCTATTTTAATTCTTCAACTTCTTCCATATATGAAGAAAAGTTATATACGCACTTTACTAAGATTTGAAAAAGGATATGAAATCCTAATAATTTCTTTCTTTCCCCTAAAAAGTAGTGAAAGAGAAAATTTAACTAGAATTACTTTAAAGATTATCCTATACAACGTTAAAATATATTGCGGAAAATGTATATAAGGATTATAAAAACAAATCTGTTTTCCTTGTATTTATTTGGCACTAAAATAAAAATTTCAAACGTCTTATGTTTACGACATTTTGTTTTTCCTTCCTTGTTGTGTTCGTTGATATGTCAAAAGAAAAATACATAAATTATTCCGTTTTTTACTTGCCAATTAAGTAAATTGTTAAAAATGTACTTATTTCTAACACTTTTGTCAGCAATAAATTATATTTTAACATTTTGGCAATTGGTCACATAAATTCTAAATTTAAATCACTTTTCTGAATATGTATATGTAGTAGTATTCTTGGTATTCGAAAGAAACTTTTATCTCTTATTTTCTTGTTTTCTCAAGGACCTTTTTTTTAAAATGAATTTTCATTTTGACAAGGATATTTTTAAAATGTCTTCTCTAAACTGGAAAGCTTAAGTTAAAGAACTGAAAAATGTCACATTTATTCATTGAGTTTTTTGATCGGAAGTTTACGACGTATACACAGGAGTCGATTGTTAGACTTGCAGGACGTTTTCGAACACAACAGCTGACTGATGGTGTGAACGATTGCTCGAAATCTCTTTCAGAATCTTTTAAAAGATTTGAAAATACAAAAAAAAAACGTCAACCGGTCTTTAGAAATTTAGTAATTATTCCTTTTCGGTATTGGATACCGATATTATGATTGTTATATTTGAATTATGGTACGTTGGTGTATTACAAAATTTCATTACTTTTCATTGTGCGCCATATGTTCCTGTTTTTTTTTTTAAATTTTTTTTATTGATTTATTTGCAAACAAAATAAACCTAATAAATAAATTCTAAACATTAATTATTTACAAAAAGCTTTTAAGCTTTTGAAACAAAATGTAGGTATGTATATGTACTTCGTCCTTATGTACATACAAACATATTATATAATTTGATTAGAAATGGTTTTAGGAATGAAAAAAAAATATATATAACGCTTTTATTGTATATGTTCACAAAGTTTTGTTTGCTTTAGAAAAATATGTTTATTATTTATTGAAAGTGAGTAAAAAATTTTCAAAAATGTAAGGAAATTGAAATAAAAAATTTGAAATACGTGCTTAAGTGTGTGCGTGTGTGTGTTTTTTTTAAATTTATTTTCGTTGTCAAAATCGAAATTTTAAGTGTTTAAACTTTTTTTTTCGTTGAATCAACGAATTTTATCACATTGAAAAATAAAAAAAATAAAAATAAAAATTGGAATACAATATTTCATTAAAGTCACTCAATTAAAACTTTTGTATTCTAAATTTAAATTATAAATATTCAAAGTACGATTCTTTTTTTTTTTCTTGCCTAATTGTTGTCAATTTTTCAAGTTAAATTGAAAGGATGTGTTTTCTTTTTTTCTTCCTTTCAAATAAGAAAACATTTTCTTTTGCTATATTCTTTAATAATAAGACTTTAACATTTTTCATCTTATTTTATATTTTTTTCTTTTTCTTCATTTTCTTCTTGACTTATCATGAATGTCTTTCGGAATAAAATGAGACAACATTAAGCTGATCTATGAAGAGACGAAAAAAAAAGGAAAAAGAAGAAGAAAAAAAATACATATAGAAAAAGAAATCATCATCATACATATTATATTGATATGATGAATATTTAATGTGGCATTTATGAGTGCGTGTATTATGTCGCATATGTGATTAGTATTCTTTGCAGATAAAATATGCTATACATAATTTATTTGTGATATGATTTTGTTTTACTGTGTTTTTATTTTAAATAAACGATTGTTTTTTTGTTTTTTTTTTTTTTTAAATAATTTAAAAACAATGAATGTATCATATTATTTTCTATTTATATATTTCAAAAACAGATTTCATTTTTTTTTTTATTATTTATAATAAAAACGCAAATAATGTCTACTAAATTGGAAATAGATTATTCTAAATTGAATACTTTGTTTTTTGAACAGATATATAAATTTTTCAGTTGATATAGGAATGAACATTATTAAATATTGAATTTATTTGCAACAAGTTTTTGAAATATTATACAGATAAAAATATCATTGATTGTTTTAGCAAATAATAAATTCTTTTTTCAGGAAGTTCAAATAAGTGCACAAAATTGTATGTGTTCTATTCTACATACACATACTTTGTTCGTTACATTTATTTTAAAATTGTTGAACAAATTACTAAAGTAAACCGTGGTGGGTGGAAAAAAAACAATCGTTTTTATTCGTTCTTGTTAAATATTGTATGAAATTTTAAATTTATGATATTTAAACTTTTTTTGTTATCGTTTTAAAGAAAAAAAAAATCATTTTTTAAGACTGAAAAATCGACATTTCCGTTAAACTTTGTAAGCCATTTATTAAATTCCATTTTTGGCTATAAATCAGGACCGTTTTCAGCAATTTTTTTTTTACCATTTTTCTCGAAACTTCTCCTGATTAACAAAAATTAGAAAAGTATCTAAAGTCGTTACTTCTTGTTTTTTAGATTTCGATCTTTTAAATTTTAGCTACATACATAGAAGCTTTTTAACATTTCAATGATTTCACGAGTAATCCAAGACCACATGAATTTTGATGTAATTTTTTAATTTTCTTTGAAAATTTCGAAAAGATAGTTTTGTTAGTTTAACAATTTCAATATTTTAAGGATATTTAAAGTTTCTAGTCTGTCAGAAAAATCATAAAAAAAACATGTCATTTTTTTGTTCAAAAAATTTATAAATAAAGGATTTTCGTGAGGTTGAGTGTAGGAATAAATTCCATCAAATTAAAACCAGGATCTCGTTTCTTAATTAATATGTGAAGTAACTGTAGAAATATAATCAGTCAGAACGATGGGCGATAGACGATACAAATCGTCGCCAAGACGATATTGGTCGAATTTGAGCTAAGTAATTTTAATTTATATATATATATATATTTTTTTTTTGGCGGTGGTCGAAGGTTGTGTGAGAATTTCTGTGTGTTTGTCGTAGATAGAAGATAGAAGTAAACTTTCATACTGATTTTGTGATCCGTAACTTGTCAGCCTTGTTGTGTTTTCACATTAAAGGTATGTGGATTATTTTGCATATGTGTAATTATTCTCGCTAGAATGAAAATAATTATTTTATTCTGAAAATATAAAATCAACATTAAAATTTAAAAAAAAAAAAAAACAAAATTATGAAAACTTAAAACGATTTAATGTTTTCATATTAACTGTTTTGTTTATGACATACACGCTATATAGGAACCTATAATGTGACATAGAGAAACCTAAAAATGTGTATTTTTTGTCATGCATAAAATAACACAAGTTTAAATTGAATTGCATAAAATTACAACAACATAAAATATTAATGTACATATATACGAATAATTGATAATTTTCAGAAAAGAAAAATAAATGATTTAATTACAAACATAATTATAATGAAGGTTTTAAGCATTCTGTGTATGTTTCTGTTCTGTTATTGTTTTTTTTTTAAAAAATTAAATAATGAAACCAATTAAAAATAAACAAAAACAATTGTACCTGTGTACATCATAAGTGAAACAATTTAATTTTCACCCTAATATAAAACATTTATGCACATGTTAGTATATATAGTGTGAAAATTTATATTTATATATTAAGAAAATAATACACACATGATAACATTTTACATAATACATATATTATGTAAAATTCATATAAAGTGTAACGACAATTTTTGTTTTCATCCATATACATATACTTACCATTCATTTTTGATATGTACGAGTATATACTTTTACATATTACACATGATGCTAAGATACTTACAGTACAAACAAAATTGTTGAGTTCTAGTAACAACAACAACAACAACAATTTTTTTTTTTCACTTTTTATCTTATGAAAAAATAATGATAATATTTCATCGCAAAGCAGTAATAAAATTAAAATTTTCTATTGCCTTAATGTTATGTTGAAGGTAAAATTTAGCTAGATAGTTAATAAATGGTGTGTAAAATGTAATAATAACAACAACAACAACAACAACAACAACAACAACAACGAAAAATTGAAATAAAAATGAATTAACACGGGAATAATAATGAATGTGAAAAGAAAGTAAAAAAAAAATTGCGATACGTACAGCATTTCTTGAATAATTTACTCTATAAAGACAGTAGCGTACCTATACTTACTTTTATTTTTCCTTTTTTTTTGTTTTACTTCCATTTCGTTGCGGTTTCTTTTTTTTTTTCTATGTAAAGATGCTCTTTCTTTTTTTTGTATCTTTACACTTTCATTAAATATTTTCCCCAGAGAATTTACTTAAATTTCACGTTTTCCTCATTAATTTTTTTTTTCTTTCTACAATTTCTTATCTCTTTTGTCACTTTCAAGACTTTTAAGGTATAAATAAAAAAATTATTATTAATATATTGTACGATGAGATGAGACACCTTTTTAAAGATAAAGTACGCAAGACTATATCTTTAATCTTAATTTTACTGGAATAAATTTCCTTTGTCTCGTCCGTAATGATAATTTTTTTTTACCGTTTTTTTTTTCTAGAAAAGGAAAAAAAAAATTGTGTACTTCAAAAAGTAATGTTAAACAATTTTTTTCTTCAGTGAATCCTTTTACTTATTAAATCTTTGTAGAATTTATATTCACTTTATTTTTCGTGTTTTTTTTTTTATTATGAAGAAAATTTTCATCTTAAGAATATTTATTATTCTCCGTAGACAACAACAACAACAAGTGTTACGTAAAGAAATCAATTTATTTTTTTATACCTTTTTGTTTTAAATAATGCATTTAATTTTCAATCGATGTAAAAGGTATTCCACGAAATTGATATAAGATGAAGAATGTTTGAAAAAATGTTTATGAATTTTTTTCAATTAAATTTAAATATTTACTGTTTTAGAATGAAAAACAAAAAATAAGTATCGAAATTTAAATAATTTGGTATAAATATGAAATTTGTTAACGTAAATAAGCATTAAAGTGGATTGGAGTGGAGTGCTTTGTAAGAATTTAGAATATAATTTAAAATTTATGGAAAAGAATCTTTGTTTTAGATTCTAAGGTTGTGATTATTCTTTTAATCAAACTTTTGATTAATAAACCGCAGACAGTACATAATAATTGGAACAGTATCACAGTATGTATCTAGAAAAGTATATCATTAAACAAGCAAGTTAATAAAAAATTTGAAGATATTTAAAGATTCTCTATGAAGTAGAAATTCGAGAATGAATTTCATTTAAGGTCTTGTGATTTCTAGTTCACATTTTGACTTTTTTTAAATGTTTACTTGACTTTACTCAATAAAAAAAAAATTGATTAAATTTAAAAGTATGAGAAAATCTTTAGAAACACCAATTTTTTTTTTTTTTTTTGAAATCCGTAGTGTAATTGTGAAGCCTCTTTTATTCTGAAAGTTCCTATTTGGTGAATGTTAAATTTTCCTTGATGCAAACTTTATCTTCTTACCAGACCATCAGAGTCATAAATCAATCACTCATTCTAAGTATAATTCTACAGATCATTCAAAACCCATTGGATTTGGATAGATTTGAAACCAAAACCTTTCAGTTCAAATGCCATTTATGCCACTGTAAAATAATTACCTGTTCGTTTGTTAATCCTTTACATCTGCAAATAGGTACATTGAAAATATATACACAAAAAAACACACTTTTTTTTTTATCTGTTGATAAATTGTGTACTTTTTATTTAAAACTAAATTCGAACATTTCAAATTTCATTGTTTTTTTTTTTTATTATTATTTTTCTCTTGTGTTGTTTTTATTTTTTTTTTTGTGTCACTTGAATTTCTCACCTTTCAAGATTTTTTTTTTCCTTTCTTTGTTTCTCAAAATGTTTATTTAATAAATGGCATAGTTTTATTTTTTTTCTTCTTCTGTTTTAAAAAAAAAAAGTAATTATGAATTAGAAAAACTAATTAAAAATAAAAAAAAACCAGAAAAAATTTTATATTATTAAAAATTAAAAATTTACTCGTACAATAAAGTATCTCAATACATATTTTATGTATGTATGTACCGATACGTATAATAATATATTATATATATTTATTACTTTCCTTTTTTCATATAATAATATTTATTTTCCCTACACATTATTTTTTGTTTTTGTTGTTTCTTTGTTTTGTTATGTTTATTTTTTTCTTTTCTTCTAAATTTCGTTTCATTGAATTTATAATTTTATTTTAATATACAATTTTTTTTTTTATAAAATTACATTGTAAAATCTAATGATATTTTGTAACAAAAAAACAAAAAAAAAAAAACAATTAATTTTTTAATTAAATTTTCTTTTATTCATTTATTTATTTATTGTTTTTTTTTTTTTTTATAATAATTTTCTGTTAATGTGATTTTTTATTTGTTTCTATTTTATTTCCGTAGGAAATTATACACATATATATATAATAAATGATTTCATATTATAACTATATAATAATCATTAATAATAATTTAATAATAATTTAATAATTATAATTACAATAACAAATATTTTTTTTTTTTAAATATTTTTTGTCAAAAAAAATTTTTTTTTTCTATAATTTATTTATTTTTTTTTAATTTTAATGTCAGTTTAGTTGTTGTTTTCTCTATTTGATTTTTTTTTTACTATTTTTTTTTTCTTCCTGACATCCTTTTTAAATAGAAAAGAAGTTACTGGTTAATTAAATCAACCAATTTTTTATCACATAAATATTTTTTTATTTTTTATTTTTTCTGTTGTTTTTGTGTGTGTGTTCTTTTTTTTTTTAAATTTTTTGTTTTGTAATTTTTTTTAATATTTTTAATTTTTTTTTTTTTTTATTAAAGAAAAATTTTTTTTTTCAATTTTGTTACTTATTTTTTAATCGTGTTCAAAAATAGTGATATTGATTTTTTATTATTTTTTGACAAAGTTTTATGGTTTTTAAACTATATGATTTTTTTTTATTCAAATTTTTTGTGTTATTTTTTTTTTTTTTTAATAATTTGTGTCCCTTTTAACAACTGTTTTTCTTTGTTTTTATTTTTTTTTCTATTTTATTTTTTAATGTATGTATGTAATTTTCTAACGGTCGGGTCTTACATTAATAAGAGTTTTTCTTTTATTAGTTTTTTGTTTTTCTTTTTGTTGTGTTGTTATTATTATTTTAATTTTTTAAATCTAATACAAAAAACAATTTCACTTATTTTATATTATTTTTTCTTCGTTTTGTGCGAGTTTTAATGGGAATTTTTTTTTTCTATTCACAAAGCATGTGCTTTTCACAGTGCTTTGATTTAGTGTTAGATGTGTATTTTTTTTTTGTATGTATTTTTCTTTTGTTTTTATTATTTTTTTTTTCTTTGATTTTTCTTCTAATGAAGAAAATTTATTAAATGTAATTTTCAAAAAATTGAAAAAAAATACAGAAAAATGAAATTAATTATACATATTTAATTTTTTTCGTACATTTACATTAAAAATTTATCCAAGAACACGAATACTTCTATAGTAAAAATTTTCACTGTCACAAAATAACTTGAAATTTATTTACCTACACTTCTGTTGAATAAGTTTACATTATCTTTTTTTATGTTTAACACATTAACTACTGTATGTATAGAGATATGATATTTACTTTCTCTTAGGCCAAAACGAATCCTTTAAAGGTCTAAAAGGTTTTAAATGGATTTTTATTTTCCTATGTAATAAAAAATATACATACATACGATTGTCGATGATCGTTGTATGGCATGATAGTATGTAACGAGATGAACTTGATGACCTAGGGCAGGGTAGTATGGCAGTTAATGTGTTAAAAGTAATTCTGTTTTAAAGATATCTCTAAAACTGTCATTTAAAAAACAAGATGCATTTACATCAAAACACAATAATTAACGATATTAATTATTTAGCCTAAGTTTTTTTTTTTTTTTTTTAATGAAAAGTAATTTTTTAGCTTCAATAAAAATTTTCATTAAATGATTCGTACTTATTAAGGGTGGAATTCATTGTAATGAAAATTAAAATTAGAAAATATTTGATTGAGAAGCTTAAGAAAGAAAAATAAAAACAAATTTTATATTTTTCCAAATTTTAATTATATTAAATTTTTTTTCCTATGTTTTTGCAAAACATTCAAATATTTAAAATACAACAAAAAATAAATAAAATCAATTTAAGAGGGGAATGCAAATATAATTTTTTTACATTTATGTTTACTTGAAAAAGGCAATGAATTTTCACATTTTCCTGAATTCAGTTTACGTTTATATTCTGTTCTTTTTAAAATTTTTTCTTTTCTCTTCCACTTTAAAAATCATTTTTTTTAGTTGAAAATATTTTTAATCCTTTTTTTTTCTGTTTGTATTTTTTTACTATAAATTAGCTATTCCATAATAATAATAATAATCAATAGAAAAACATTTTTTTTTTAAAATATTTTTTTTTTCTGTTTTATTTTTTATTTTGTTTATTTTTCTAAATAATTATAATTAAATTTTCTAATTTGTTCCTAAGTTTTATGTTTTTTTGTTGTTTTCGTTTGTTTTTTTTTTTTTTTATTTTTAAATATTTTTTAGGGTATTTTAATATATATTTTTTTGTTAATAATAATTACTTTTCTCTAGTTGTAAGTTATCTTTTTTATTTAATATATTATTTAAATTTATTAATATTATATTATCTTAATATTTTTTGTTTGTTTTTATTTTTCTGTATGAATTTCATTGTTTTTGTTTTTTTTTTTTGTTAATTTTAAAAAAACAAAAAATAAAAAAAATAAAATAAGAATTTCTTATAACACAGGTCTGGCAATGTTTGGTTTAGCAGTTGTTGTTGCAATTTCAGACATTTTTATATCAATCGGAACTCTAGTATCATATAATGTTGGTGCTTGTAATATAATACCAGCAGTACCAACAATTACAGCTATCGTAAATATCCATAGAAATAGACGATCTAATACCATAGCTACATATTTCCAATCTTCTTTCACCTAAAGATTTTTATTAATTAAAAAGAACAACAACAACAAAAAAGAAATGAGAAAAAATTGTACAAAAATAAAATAATATAAAAAGGAAAGAGGAATTTTTTGTTGACTAAAAAAGTAAGTTTTCTAAAGTTTGAATAAATGAAAAATTCAAAAAATCTTATCAAGTCCCATTTTAGCGAATTTAAACTTTTAAAAGAAAAAATAATTTTAATTCCTGATCCTTAATTTGAAGATTCAAATACTGACATCAAAATACTTTAAAATTTTCCTAGAAAACGCTTCTTGCCTTATTAATAAAAAAATATAAAAAGCCAAGTTTCGATTATTTGTTTCATAAGATCCTCTTTCGAATTGAATTTTCAAAACTCAACAATTTTTCCAATACAATAAGAAAACAAAAAAAAAATATGAATGTAAGAAAAAAATTTGTAAGCTTACCCTGTTACTTTCTTCCTCCTTTCTTGTATGATCAGCTATATAAGTTACACCATCCATGGCTTTATGTAATTCTGGACATGCATGCCATCGATGTCGAACACCACTACATGATTTTGGTGCAACTTGTTGTTGTGTTGGTGCATGTTTACTAGTTGATGATGATTCAGCAATACCTGAACATATTCCAGATATTGATGATGATGGTCCTGTTCCGATACAGATTCCTGTTGATACACTGGCTGATGCTGATGTTGTTATCACAGCTGCTGAATTCATTAAATTATTGGAACAACTACCTAATAAATCGCTAGTCATTGTCGACTGATGATGCTGATGAGGATGTAAAGGAGCTGGTGAATGACATGATGATACACCTGATTGCTGTCTATGCAAATAATGATGATGTGTATGATTAATACTTGTACCACTACCACTACCTATTCCACCTATAATACCACCACAAATACTGCTACTACCACCATTTGTTTGTGATGATGAGGTTGTCATTAATTTTTTTGCTGGTGTTAATGGACGATCAATTATACTTGTCGTCGTTGTTTGTTGATACTGATGATGTGAATGATGAGTATCGATTAATGCTGATGATATATTTTGTTGTTGTTGCTGTTGTTGCTGTTGTTGTTGTTGTTGATGTGATAGATTCGATGAACTTGGAAATGGCAGCGGTATATCATCCATTAGATTTATATTTTGTACTCTATGATGTGGTGAGGTACTTCTTGATGTAGTTTTTGGACTACCATGCAATTTACATAAATTGATACTCTCACTAGAACCAATATTATGATGATCCAATAATAAATTTGGATCATATTTTGACAAGGCAACTGGTGGCGGCAGCGGTGGTATTTGATCCCTCAATTCTAATCCATTACAAGTGCGAACCATAAGACGACGAGATGATTGTCTATGGAAACAGAAAATTTTTATTTTTAAACGATATACATTTTTCATTTTTTTTCTTATTTCAATTTTATTTTAAGTATGTTTTTATTTTTTTAAATATTTTTCAAATCTTACATCATTTCGCTGATTGGATAAAGTGGTCGCCGCATCACCAATATGCGTGGTAAATGATTTATGAACACAGTTCGCACCCATGGTGCCATTGTATGTGTTTGTGGAGAACGAAAATGTACATTAAGAACAAGTACTGTAACACATATACTGAAAAATTGACAAGACAAAAAATAATGACAAAATAATAATACATAATAAAAAAGGCATTAAATTATTTTAATATATTTTTTATTCTAGGATTTCTTTGCTATGTTTCGATTTTCTGTGACGAGAAGACCCACATACATAATGTTAGTTGAATTTTTTTTTCCAAAAATTTTTCCATTTTCTTGTAGTTTTCTTAAGTTCTAAGAAATAGTATATTATTATCTTAAACAAAAGTAGAACAATATACGATAAAAATGTTAAAATATTGTCCAAATGAAGACAATAATGTATTTTCAAATAAAAAAAAATAAATAAAAAAGTAGAAAATTGTTTTAAAATTGTTTGTTGTACAAAAATAAAAATGAAATTTTCTTTAGTGAATGAAATTAAACAAAATGGAAACAATAACATCAACAATAATAAATGATATATCACAAAATGAAAGATAAACAAAAGTTTTGGTACATTAGAATGGCAACAACAAAAAAAAAAAAATATTTAAGCAAACGTTATTATTTTTTTTCACAACTTTAATTTAGTTTTTAAGTTCTTGTTTCTTCGATAAAAAAAAATAAACTTTTTCTACTGAAATTTTCTTATGCTATCTTTTTGTTCAAAAATAGTTTGTGTGTTTTTTTTGTCATATAATATACATTTTGAAAGTATCATGAGAATTGCGGTAAAATGGGGTTAAAATATACAAAATTAAAATAAATAAAATTTCATTAAAAATGGAAAATAGTGTTTCTTTTTTCGTTTTTTCTCTAATTTCTTTTATTTCATTCTATTTTTTTTCAGAATTTTTCTGCAATTCTTTTTTTAATGCTTCTATGTGTAAAAGAATATTGCACTTTAATTAATTTTTCTTTTCTTTCGAGAAGCATCAGATGTGTCCATTTTGCTGCTATTGTGTATTTTATTGTGAAATGTTGAATTTCAGTTATATCTACACTTTTTTTTTTCTTCTCATTCTTTTAGATTTAATTTAAATAAAATTTATTTTGTTTTTTTTTTTTTTAAAGAACTAAAATTTGGAATGGTCTTCAGTTCTTCAATTAAAAGATAGAAATTGGGTGGGCTTAAGAACCAAAACATAAAAATACTCAGAATGTGTGCTAATGTCACTGACAAATTTCAAATTTTAATTCTATACTTTTTGTTGTTTTGTTTAATAAGAGAATAATTTACTCTTTCGGAAAAAAGTTAATAAAGAATTTTTTTTCAAATTTTTAAATGAAATTTTGTAATAAAAAGTCAGTAGAGCTTAAAATTAAAATTATGAAGTAGACTAAAAAAAATTCATGAAAAAGGAAAATTTTTCGAAGATAAATTTGATATTAAAGTTCAAACTTTAATATTGATTGACACAATTTTAAGTATGTACTTTATTTTTTAAATAAAACAAAAAAAATTTCAACAAAATTTACATTTTAATATTTTACAAAGGCATTTTCGGAAAAGATATACGATATCTATCTTATTTTTTAAAATTAAAAATTTATTACAATTTTTTTTTCTTACAAATATGAATAATTCATCCAATATCCATCAGAAAGTATTAGATAACGGTTTTTTTTTTAAATTTAAATTTTTAAGTTAATATATAAAACTTACCTGAAAGTATCAAGTATCATTGTGAATAATACGAATTTTCCTAATAATGGAACGACTAAGGATGTCGGGGGTATAATTTCCGCCAACAACAAGAAGAACACAGTCAGTGAAAGCAAAATAGATATGCTTAATGATACCTAATGAAATTTTAAGAAAAATGTATGTAGAAAAAAAAAATAAAATTTCGAATTAATTTGTAAATTTGAAATTTTATTTAACACATTGTGGACCACTTTTTACGTATTTCTTCTGCTATAGCGTTCATATTCATGAAAATTTTCTAAATTTCGTTCTGATATGTATTTTCATGCGAATTTCTAGGTTATGTACATATTTTAACCCTTGTGGACGATCACAAGAATTTTTGAATTTTACGAGTATTGTACTCTTTTAATAGTTATGAAATCATTAAGCTAGTACCTTGAATAAAGTCAGTAACTAAAACATTGGTCCACAATGTGTTAAGCAGATATTTTAATCTTTCTAAATTTTAGATTTTTAAATATTTTTTAATTTTAATTACCTTTTCTCCGCTATCTGATGGAAGATAAAAAACTAGAATTGTTAAAAAACTAATTCCCATACATGGAATAATTAAATTGACGGTATAAAATAATGTCTTCCGTCTCATTGTTATATTAAATGTAATATCTAAATAAGGTTCATCGCAGCATGTGTAAAATTTTTCGTTTCTGAAATTTACAAAAAAAAATATATTTATTTACAAATTACAAAAGTTTCATTTTCAAAATAAAAAATGAACAAAATACGAGAATATTTCCACAATTTTGATTTTTCTTTTCAATATTACTTTTCTATAAAACTTTTGTCAATTTTTCACCAAACTTTTTACTTATTGTTACTTTTTTTTTTCAATTTAAATAAAAGGAGAAAAATATATAAAAATTTTGTTTCTTGAATTTGGAAAATAATTTTGATTTGTTGGGAGGGAAGTAAAATCTTTTCATTTTTCTAATAAACGAGATGATTTTGTCTAAGAGTTATTGAGAACAGATATCTCCTTTTCTAATTGAATCAGAGTTCCATCTTTCATGGTCGTAGCCTTAAATTAGAGAAGACCGGGCAACAGCAGAGATAGTGCTCTGTTGTTTCCACCTTCTCCAGGCAGGCCCCGCACGTTCATAACTTTCATAACCGGCATGATGCCACGTCTGAAACTGGCAAACTTACCAGAAATCAACTGCGGCGTCGAAAGAGGGTTAGAGGTAGGACTAAAACGTAAAAGGAGTGTAAACTTTAAATTATGTTAGTCATAGGGATGATTAATTTATTTTTAAATGAATCTAAATGAGTTTCTAAGAAATCACTTTATTGTTTCAATCTTATATTCCCACATTAATTTTTTTCAAATATTAAATATTTTTAAGAATTCTTACAAAAACCATAAATGATTTATTTAAACAGTAAATATTAAAAATTCTTTTTTTCCCCAATAATTTTCTATTTAAACCTTTATTTAAAAACTAACTTATTTTTTTTTTTTTTTTTTTTTGAGAAGAGAAAATAAATTTTTCATGAAAAATAAAAAAATATGCTTAAGGTTTACACATTTTTACGCTTGAATGAATTTCTTTGTTGAATGCATAATATTGATATTGGACCATCCTTTTTTTCTTTTCAATTTAAAAAAGGAAAAAAAAAAGAAAAATGAAAGTCAATTTATCAAAAAATAATTTAAAAGTCCCTATCAGGAATAAAGTATTGAAAAAAAAAAATTAACAAATAATAATAAATAATTTGTAATTCCGATAAAATTTGTCAATAAATTAAAAATCAGTAAACCTTTCTTAAAGGTGTTGCCTTCCGGCTACTATTCAAAAGAATAAAAATAATGAAAATTTCGATAATAAAAAGTATTTGTTTTACGAAAAAAAACAACAATTTACCTTTTTAACAAAAACAAATAAAAAAAAAAGAGTTTTTATAAAGGTCATCCCTACTAGGAAATCAATTTTTCGGTTCATTTTATTTCTGTATTTTGTGTGTTAATAAAAAATTTTGCTTTTTCTTGTTTGGTTTTTTTATTTACGGGGTAAAAAATATTTTCTTGAAGAAAAAGAAAAAGCTCTGTATTTTTAAAAATTCATCAAATAAAGCCAGTAAGTTGTTTAAATTTTTATTATTTCGTCCGTAAATTTTAATGGTGAAAGTAAACGTATTTTTATAGTTTTTTTTTTTAATTTTTTCAACATTACCTTACAGCAGGAACTTCTAGTATATCCCATTCGACTGATGTGTAAAATTCTGAAAGATCGACACCGACCTCAACTACATTTGTACCGTTAAGTTCATCGATATGCCTCAAATCCACCTTTTGAATAAATAAAACAAATAAATAAACAAATTTTTTATTAAAATCATGAAGTAATCCTTTTATAAAAATCATAAAATTTGTATTTCATTTCAGTTCAATTAAAAACAAAATTTTCTCTAAGAATCTACTTCAATTTTATAGTAAAATGTTGAAGCTTAAATTTTTCAATAAAATGTTTCAATTATTTCAACAACATAATCTTCAACTCGAACACGCAAATAGGTAAAATAATAATTTTTGTAATAAACTGCTATACACATAATTATTATTTTAATCATTATAACACGTACCTGAAATCCATCATATGTCCAACTACCAAATTTCATAACACATGTTTGTTCATCAAATGGAAAATATTCAACATCAATTTCACATGAACTTTTGTAAATAGCTGGCGGTCTCCATTCCACTCGTCCTGTATAATTAAGTGTAGCTTTTGTAGCTAAAGTAACTTCAAAATTTCCATCAGCACTATAAAATGAAATTTAGAAAATTGATAACGTGTTATGTCATTGATTGTGCAGATACTATGTATGTGCTCTTATAAAAGACTATGAAAATCGATTAATTTATTTTACACAAGCACAAAAAAAAAAAAAAAATAGGCTCTCAATGTGAAATTTCCGTTATTATAGAAGACTATAACGTGATAAAAAAAGAATCAAGATTTAATTATTTTTTTAAATTTGAAATTGAAATTTAAAAGGGTTTCGAGAGACTAACAAAAACCATATAGTCTGATGTTTATACTAAGTGAATATTCATACTTGTGTAAATTTATTATGTATTTTCTAATATATACATACTTGTTATATAACACAATATCTGGCCTCCATATATGATCTGATGGTACATGTAACATTTCAACACCTCCATACTCTTTTGGTTCCCATTTTAATTTATAATCATACCATGTCTGTTCAACCCAAAGATTTGTGGTCATTATCTGATTTTTAAGATTAACATCAATCAATTGTGATAATTTTAATTTGATACGAACAGTTAATGCATCCGTTACATTCACTACAGGTCGTACTAATTTATTATAATTACTAAGAAGATCGTCGTAAAGGCGCTTTGCGTCTGGATTCGATGTGCTGGCTGTGAAAACAAACAAAAAACAAATTTAATGAAAAACAAAAATAATTTTTGAAGAATGTGAAATTTCTGTTTTTAATTTTTAATTCTAGAATGATCCGTCATAATTATGTCCTTAAATGTTTATTTTTTCCAATAAATGGTTCTATACAAGAAATTTTTGTCCTTGCTTAAAATCAATAGAGCTGAATATCCTTTCTAAAAGAGAAAATCGAATGTGACAGATGATACAGATTTGAATATGTATACATAATGTACATATTCGAATTTTGCATTGAAATTTGCAATTTATTTGAAGATTTGTATCTCGACATACCGTGGACCAAAAATCTATTTTTGCACTAAAATATTTTTTTTAAATGTGTATTTTTTTCCTAAGATAATCTTGTCTGTGTATAATCAGTGTGTATAATCGTTCTCAACCAAAAGGACGAAATACGCAAGGATCGTAGACTTTTTAAATTTTATTTTATTAAACTTTTTTTTACTTTTTATCTTAAAAATCAACAAAAAAAAAAAAACAAGAGATCACTGTAAATAACAAAAAATTCAAAAAATATTTTGATCAGGAAATATCGATTTTTTAATTAATGAGATTTTCTTAGATACAGGCTCTTGAGAAAATTAATTTCCTCACAAAACGTATGGCAAACAAATGTATACCACCAGCCAAGTTTTAAACAAAAGTTCTATCGGGTTGAACAAGTAAAAGAAAAAGTGTATCTAAAATTTAAAAAATTTAAAATACAATTTTTTTAATTAATTCCAAAAGATTTTCCAATGAGAGAAAATATTTTTTTCTGACAAACAATTTTTTTTTTTGTGAGAAAAAGTTTTTAAAAAAAGTGGAACAGTAACTTAAATATATTGAAAAAAAGCTTTAATTAAAAAGTTTCAATTGTAACTACCAACAGCAGAAACTTTATTATTATTATTTTTTTTTTCAAATAATTGAAAACTTTAAAACACAAAATCCACCTAATTTGAACAAAAAAAAATGGTTATATGTATTCCATGGAGAATTTTTTTTTAAAAAAAAGTATTTAAATTTCTTTTCAAAAAATATCTCATTATGATGATTGAGTGAATTAAAAAAAATAAAAAAATAAAAAATAAGAACTAACTCTCATTTAACTGTATTTTATTTTGTAGTTTACTGAAGTGAATAATTTTTCAGTTACAATTTATTTTCTTTTTGTTTTATTCTTTAGATTCTATATCTGTGTGCTGTGCGTTCACTCATACTTATTTTATTTTTCATTTTCCATCAGAAGTAATCATCCCACCCACGTAATACGATATGATATAGTATGTATTTAGTTTCAAATGTTTTCTTATTATATTAATTTCATATTTCCTGTCATTACTTAAAAAACAAAAAAAAAAGCATTTATATAATATTTAAGCTCATTGACTTTTTCTAGATGAATTATTATTTTCTACTTTTATAAATTAAAATTTATATAATAAATTCATAATTTAAAAGAAAATAACAGAAGATAAAAAAAAAAAGATTTTCAAGATAGAAAAAAAACAAATCAGCTTCATTTAAATTTAACTTGAGGCATTTTTTTTTTATTCAAATATTTTATTCTAAGCTTTTTTCTCTTCAATGAGCAACATAAAAAAAATAAGTAAAAAGGATTTTTATTATCTTGAATTTATTTTATTCAATTTGATACATTTTTTTTTTCGAATCTTGATAGAACTAGCGTACTAGGACTCTTAATCACACGCAACAACAACATTATGCTAAATAACTGTAATATGTACTTAGGTGTACAAGGATTCTTGTACTTTTGTTCTTGAGATCTTTTTTTTTTTTGATTTTTTTTTAATGTTTTCTTCTTCGTTGTATTAAAAGTCCTTTTCTTTTATCTGTTGGATAATTTTCTTTGATTGAAAACAGATGTTCATTTTTATAACAACTCACCACAAAAGATAACAAGAAGGAAACAAAAAAAAACAAAAAAAAAAAATGAAGATAACAAATCAGTCCGATGCAAAAGTAATTGAATGTTCTGGGTTTTTTTTTTAAATGTAAATAAAGTTTAAAAACAGGTATTTTATGGAAGCAAAAAAAACAAGAGCTTTTGATTATTTTTTATTTTGTTTATTTTAACTTTTTTTACAATTTGCTAGAAAACAAAATATGCAAAAAACTGTTTGAAAAACAAATTAAAAGAGAAAAAGGGTGAACGAAATTTTGAAGGTTTCTGTAAATGACAGTAATATTATGGTAATTGTGGAAGTAAAATTAATGATAATTGTTATAGAACTCTAGAAATTTTTTTGAAACGTTTAACTCATTCATAAAAATTAATTATTTGCTATTTTCTTTTATTATTATTATTTTTTTTTTGTTTATTTTTCGTACAAAAAAAAGAGTATATTTTTCTATAATTTTGCAAAAAAAACCCCGAAAGAAAAATTGTTATTATTTTTTCTTTTTCAATTTAGATAAAGTTTTGTTCCTTATTTTATAAATTTAAAAAAAAAAAAAGAAGAAGAAGAAGAACGTGGTTGATTTATTCTAGAAATAATGTTTTCTTATCTACCTAGCTATTGTGTACAGAATTTCTTATTTATTTTTATCTTAAACTTGATTTTCTTCACCTTTTTCGGTGATAATGTCAAATGTCATAATTTTAATATGCAAAAATGTACAATCTAATCTAATTTTTTTTTTTTTCGTGAAATAATTAAAGTTTTCACATTATGCTTACACGTGTGAATTTTTCCGTATTATGTTTTTTTTTTTTGTTTTTTAAGAAATAAAGTTTGAAAATAATAAAACTGGAGAATGTGAGATTTTTATGAAATAAATATTCTTTTAGAAACTTTTTTTTTTGGGTAAGACTATAAAAAAGTTGAATGTACGTTGTATCTCAGAAAATGTACAGTATCTACATTATGTATAAAAAAGATATTTATAAACAGTGTCATTTTTTAACTATTTTTGTACAAGTGTGAAATCATTTCACGCTATTTTTTACCTTCGAATATAAACTGTTAAATCTTTAAAAATTCCCACGGATTATGCCTTGTTTGAAAAACAGACACATGACAGATTGTTTATTTCCAAAGTTTAAGACTTCGGATTTTATTATGATTTGAAAAAAAGTACCTATATTTTTAGTTTTTGTTCCTAGTTCAGTAAGAATTTTCTATTGTCATAATTCCATTACGTTTCAGCTTAAACTGCTAGATGCTGTAGAAGTAGAATGATTGTGCTTAGTGACTACAATTAAGTTTCCTACAAAGACCGAGTTATATTATAATAATTCGTCCTCTGTCTCTACCAACAATTGTGTGGTTCACATTTCACTAAAACTGCAACAGGGAAAGCTATGAAAACCCCGATATTTGATTGGTTCGCTTGAGTTTAAATCAGGCTGTGATGTCGAGTATGTACACAATATAGAACTTCGTGAAATTTATGCTTTGTTGAAGCGTTCTAATTGTATGACTGTCATTTGTCACCTTTTTTTCAAACAGTTCGGCCCAAGTTCAAATGCAAAATGGGAACTGTATTACAGTAAAATTATCTAAATTTTAAGATTCATTTTTTTTTTTTTTTTAATTTCGATTTCATTCCAAACAACTTTTTTTTTCTCTTAAACTTGTACAAAAGAGAAAATCTTGTTTTTATTTATTTGTTAACCTCAAACAACAAAAGCAGATTACCATTACTTGATATTTATTTCATTCTTTTTTTATTATTATTATTTTTAAAAGAATTTTGCTTATTTTGCTGTTATATACACGTTCCAAAATTATTAAAAGAACAATATATACAGCAAAAGAACTTTAAAATGAATGCATTTATGACATGCCAAAAACCTCCAGACAATCTGTCCTTTATGGCTTTTTTTCCTTTTTTGTTTTTTTTTTAAAATAAAAATTAGGAGTAAAGACAATATAGCAAAAAAGTTGAAACAAGACAAAAGGCAACAAAATTTAAAAAAAAAACAAAATATAAGTGTCATATTTAAGCATATTTGTATGAAAAGTATCTGCAATACTATGAAAGAAAAAAAACAAATTTCGTTTTTTTATTGTCGGTTTTTTATGATAGCAAAAAATAAAATAAAAGAAAAAGTCCACAATTGGATTATTAAAATGATGTGTCATATTCAGAACGAAAAGATGAAAACTTTTTCAAGCTAAATAAAAAAAAAACAAAAAAAAAAAAAGGAAATCGAAAAGAAAGTTTTTTTTTTCCAATTTTACAAACATAAAAATCCTGCAGAACGGATATTTCATTTAAAAAAAAAAAAAATAAGTGAAAAGCAAAAAAAAATGTATTTTTAGTTGTCATTACATCGTCATCATACTACAAAATGCTTGTCGAAAATGTTACAAGCTGTACAAGTGTACAAGCTTTCATTACACACACCTTTCACATATTATCTAAAATTACATGTTTCTTTTCCCTTACAGGTACTTCTTATAAACACTTGACATAAATTCACAATATACGAGTATGTACCATATACCTTTTACCTGGTATATGTAGGTTTGAAGGGATTATAAGATTTTTCTTTTAAAAATAGACAATTTTTTGACGTTTAAAATATTCATTTTTTATTTTTGTATACATTTTATTTGTTTTGTAATATGAAAAATGAAAAATATCAGAAAATTTATGTATGTACGAGTACGAGTATTTTTTTTTTTTTTTTTTTAAATAAAAAAAAGTATTATAGGCATTTGATAGCCGTGAAATGTATAAGACGGAAACATCTAAAGAAGATAAGTGGACTCGGAGATGTGTTTTTCGTTTTTTTAAAATTTTTTTTTTATTATTTTCAAGTATCACAAAATATGTCTTAAAATATAATGCTAAAAGGTAGTGAGAAAAAAAAAGAAAATACACACCTATGTACATACGAGTATAATATGCAAAAAAAAAAAAAAAAAAATAGTTGTATGCCAAGAAAAATGAACAAGTAAGAAGGTCACATGAAATTCAATACTATACTTGCACCATTAAAGGTGAAAATTTGCAAATATGTATCTTTAAGGAGAGATGGGGGTGGTAAAATGGAAGGAAAATAAGAGAAAGTGTTGTATATTGAAAAAAAACCAAAAAAATTTGAATGTAGGTGAAAAATACATTATAACCTTCTTAAACACATGTTGCCAAGGAAAAATTGCGGAAAATCTTTAAGAGATTTTTCCTTGAATAAAAATGCATATACTAGAGTATACTCGTATGTACATACATATGTGTACTATTTACATTTTGTATTATCATGCAATACAGAAAAATCAAATTTTTAAGATGAAATAAGTTACCTTATTATTATTATTTTACATTTTCTTTTTTAGTCTTTGGTTTCTTCCTTGATTTTATTTATTTATGTATTTTATTATATTTTTTATTGTTGAAATCTATTTGAAGTGGAATTTTAAAAAGCAGTTTGAAGATAAAAAAAAACTATGTTATGATAATGATGACGATGATGATGATATGAAACTTTTTATGGTTGATTATGATCAAATTTTCTTGTTATTTGTTTTTAAAGTTATTATAGTATCTGGGGTAGTATTAGTGAAAGGAAATAAAACAAAATATATACTAGGAAATATTAGAATATGGTAAAAGGAAACAGGAACAATATTTAATGATGTAAGATCATAAAATACTCTTAACAAGAAAATTATATGTTACTTGACCTACAATAAAAAAAAAAATTAAAATAAAAAATAATAATAATAACGTCAATCTCATGTATGTACATATGCATGTATGTGTATATGCAACATAATGCACTATGCATAAATGCATTCAATTCCTTGTTTTGTTTTTTATTTACTTTTTTGCTTATTTATGCTTGTACTACATAAAAAGTTGAAAGAAAAAAAAAAGCCGATTAGTGTTATGCAATTGAAACATGACTTTTGTTTTAAATCGACTGCAATTGCTGTAGAAATACATACATACATCAAAAAGTTCATGTAACTATACAACAAGGTAAAAAAAGGATATTGCGGATTTATAAGATTTTTTTTTTTTTTTTTTTTGTACAAGTTTAAGGAAAAGAAAATTATGTTATAGTTTAGAGGTTTTTGTACTAGTTTTTTTTTTTTTTTTTTGTTTAATTTTCATTTTAAAGATTTTATTTTATTTTTTTTCTTGTATGCGATTTTATTAAGACTTTTTTTTTTATCTGCTGATATGTATTTTCTTGTAACTACTTAACTTTTATCATACTTGAGTAAAAAATAAATTTTTAAGTAAGATAGAGGATCTTAAAGTATATTGTATCTGTATGATTGAGGTTTAGTATATTTAATCACATACTGAACGAAGGATAATTATTAAATAATTTTAATTTAGAAACGAAATACAACTTTTCCTGCAAATTTACAGATTTAATTTAAAAGAGAAAAATTAAAAACACTCTTTTTTTTTCCTTTTGTCAGAATTTTAGTTTACTGTAAAGTTTTAATAAAATTTTCTAATTGGTGATTTTTTTCTTTTATGTAAAAATTCACGAACATATAAGTTTAATGCCCAATTTTTTCAGTCTCAACTATCTTGTAGCTAACTTGTAGCAGAAAGATAATAAAGAGATTTGCATTTCTTCACCTCTGATTAGCTCTTAGCTGCCAAACTAATAATTATTTATTCAGGTCTTACCTAACTCGATAATAGAGCATTCTGTGCCAGGAAAAAGTGATTATATTTATGTTAAAATAAAGTAATAATGACATCAAATTATTTACATGTTGTCGTCACCTACATTTGGGTGTGATACCCATTTAGCAGAGACTTCTGAAGAAGTTGGGCATAAATAGCTCAGCGCTAGAACAATTTAATTTCTATCAAGCATTGTTGAACACTGAAAAAGCTAGCGTTATTGAAATTTTTCTAATGAAAAAAAAAATGCTCTAAGCTCTGTAAGTCCTTCTATCGTTTTATTGTTTAGTTTTTTTTTCACACTTACAAAATGAAGAAGAAAAATCCCTAAGTTTTTCGAATCTTATTACAATAATGAAAGTATCATTGAAAGCTTCATTTCAAATTACCACAAAATTATTTCTTCGTATTTTTCTTCTTTATACGTCTCCTGAAGAATAAGGAAATCAGATTTCTAACATTTTTTCTATTTTCTTATATAAACTTAAATACGAGTATCCATAAAATTTATTTTTCCTATCATCCTTTTTTTTCTTTTCTTATAGTCGATATCATAAACGTATAGTATAACATATTATACACTTTGAAATTTAATATCCTTTTCCTTTTGTATAACCACAGATTGGTTAAATTTCAACACTGAATAATAAAATCATGTACAACTATAAGAATATAATTTAATGTCAGAAATAATCACAAAATGGTTGTATTGCATGGAAAATTCAATATTATAAATTATTCTTAAGACATTTTGAATAGCCTTTATATGATTATACTATATATATACTTGTATAAGTATTAAATTTCCACATAAGAATGTTAAATGGAATATAAATAAATAAATTAAATTTCACAAAGGTGATATATCGTACTATTCTTGTACCTACAATGAAAAATTAAGTGCATTTGAAAGATTGTGTTTGTGGTTACAAGTGTAAATGAGGTGATAAAAATAAGTGTAGAATTTCAAAAAGATTTTACAGCTAAAACATTGATTTACAAAACCAAAGAGAAAAAATTCTTTTGGTGTCTAATAAATTTTTCGAAATACTTAATTATGCACACGAAACAATCATATTATCATCATTAATTTTTAAAGCTATCATAGAACAAAATACACACATGAAAGAGTATCCGAATCTGATTTTATGAAATAAAGAAGGAAAAGAGTTACACGAGGTAAATTCTTATTAAATAATGGCACTTATGAATTTTTCTTGGAAACTATAATCAACCGATTTCTACCAAATTTTATATCTTGGTTTTTGCGATTCTTCAAGGTATATAAACCAACATCATTAGCAAAAATGTCTTCAGATAGATTAGATTAGATTAAATTAGAGTATCAGCCTAGAGGTGGGATGTTGTTCCCTTGTTCCTGCGACCCATTTGAATCTTTTGTAATTCCCTACTGCTGGTTTTGACCTAAAGTTTCAGGTCTTTGACAAAACCCAAGACTTTTTTAGGTGGTAGATGCCACACTTCGTCCGGTGTTAGGTACATTTGCTCTGAGGTTTCCGGTTCCTTTTCACAAAATCTACAATTTTGATTTTTATCCATTCCCATCTTTGTTAGATAGTATCTTAGAGGACAGAGTGAAAGATTAGGAGTGAGGAAAAAAAAATTATTCAACAATATTTAGAAAATCCGGACAAGTCCTTTCGTTTTGATTGCAAGAGAACTATGTTCAAGCGGAAGTACAGTGCACCCCCAAAAAAGTAAAAAAATGTCAATCAATTTCTAACAGAGATCAAAATCAGTACGAAGAAGATGTACTACAGACAAATACATATGCTGATAGACATTAATTTTAAATTGGAAAATTTTCTAAGATCTAAAATTAGAACAAAACAGAAATTTTTTCTTAAATTAAAAAAAAAATAAATAAATAAATATTAGAATACTTTTCTTACCTGTTATTAATGATAGCACGAGAATCATAGCTATCGCCACCTGAAACCACTTCATCTCATTTCACTATGAACTTTGAACACCTTTTTTCCTTTTTAAGGTATTTAAAAAGTTCACAGTTTTATTATTATTGTTGTTGTTTAATTGTCATAATTTTATTTTATTCAAATTTTTAACAATAATAATTATTATTCTAAACAGAATTTGCTATCTTATATTATCTGTTATGAATTTTTGAATATCCATACGATTTTTTGGGTTCATAGGCAGGATAAAATCATATAATGTATGTATTTGTTTTGATGTTCTTTCCTATTCTTATATTTGTTGTATTCGGCTTTTTAAAAGTATCCTTGAATTTGTTAACGAATTTTTAAATTGAATAATAATTTATTTGACGATATCATTTTTCATTAACTTTCTTTTGTTTTTTTTTTGTTTTTCGTGTCTCTAATATTTTATTTATCTGAAAAGAGAAAAATAAAAACGAAATATGTATTTTTTTTTTTTTTTTGACTATAATTGAAAATAAAATTATTATAAAATTGAATTTAAGCTACAGTCAGTCGAAGAAGATATAACAAAATTACAATTTTTTTTTTGTAAAATGAACAGTAATCACAATCATGTTTAAAGAATCATTAATTTAAGAAAGGTTTATCTTTGACATGTACGAGTACATTCATACATATACGAAAAAATCTATCATCTGATTCTATAGCTTTATAATCAAATATAAAAATCAACTCTTTCAATACATTTGCAACAATATTTTATTCTACATTTTAATGATTCTATTTAACAATAGAAAAATAAAATAGAATTTTTTTTTAAATACATATTATACATATGTATATTTCAGGATTAATCAAAGGGTTAATGCACTCTGTAACTGAAATAACATGTATAACAATGTGTATTTTTTGTACATTTAATTGTAAATTTTGTTGTTGTTGTTTTGCATAAAATACTGTAAGTCAGTTTATTTTATTATTACATTTATATTCGTAAAAAGAAAACATTATGTATTGCATTGTAATAATAAAAAAAAAAATAGTAATAAAAGGATAAAAAACACACATATGTACGTACATACAGAAAGAAAGAAAAGTAATTCATGTCATTATAATGATTGTACATACTATGCATAAAAGAATAATATGGTAAATATATTGTTCGTGTTTTTCAGCTATTCACATATACATATATGTGTAGCTTTTTTTTTTTTTCTTCTTTACTTTTCAGATTCTGATATATATTTAACTTAACATTTCATTAAAACATTTCAAAGGATTATGGAAGAAATTTACATAAATGAGTATGTATGTGATATAGAATTATTTATAAATTTAACAATTTTCAATTTTCTTTTTTTGCCTTTTTTTTTATTGTTTTGTGATTAAATTGTTATATGTTTCGTTTTTTTTTATTTCAAGAAATTTTAAAATTGTTGTCCTTAACTAAGTACATTTATACAACATACATTATCTATATATTCTTAAATATAATACATTCGAATTTCCTGTGTTACATATATGTTTTTCTCTTCTCTGTGTGTGTGTGTTATTTTCTTCTTTTCTTTATTCTTTTTGTTTATTCAATGTTGTTTTTTTTCGCTTGTTTTTATTTTAACATATATATCCTGTCTCTTTAGTGTTATAATGTTAAAGATTTATGTGTATTTAGTATAAAAAATTTCACTTTAAAATTCATGATGTGTTGTTATTATCCTTTTTTAAAATTCTTAAATCGTTTAAACTTTTCAGATTTAATTGCTTTTAAGATACTAACTGTATACAAAATGATTTTCATATTATTGTTGTTGTTGTTGTCGTACTTGTTTTCCATTTAAAAAAAAAAAAAATACTATAAAAAGTGTAATTGTATTTGTGTACATGTACAACCAAAAGGGTAGTAGTATATATAATATGTACATCGTGTATGCGATAAAAAATTGAGTTTATGTATTCAATATAAAAAAAAAAAAGGAAAACAACAATAAAGAAAATAAATACATAGTACCTACCGCCGGGATAACATGCAAGTCCTTGTTGACTTTTAATTAGACCCGAAAGCTATATACAAATTTTCTTCTTTGGATTTATAAAGAAGTAAAAGAAGAAGAAAAGAAAAAAACGGTTCTTTATAAATTTTATTCGTCTTCTATCATGAATTTGAGTGAATAATAAAAGTTCTTGTTTTTTTTTTTTATTTAGAAAGAAAAAAAAGTATAGAAAGAATAAAAAATGATTTAAAAATGAAAATAAAGCATTACGATTTTGATAACAATGAAATGAGCTCCTTACATGTATAAAGTATAAAAAGCTTTCGTGTTGTTTTATTATCCTTTTTTAATATACTATGTGTGTGTTTGTGTTTTTTTCTTCCTTATACAAAGGATTTATTGTTAATTATTATTTATTTTATTACTTTTTTTAACACATTGTTCTAATATTTTTGTATTTTTTTGTTTTAGACTAAATTTATGAGAGAAAAAAAACTACGAAGATCTGAAAAAAATATTCATGTTCAAGGAAATAACTGTATTCAATTTAATTCAAAATTCAAAAAAAGCTTTCAAGTCTTTTTAATCCTGGATTCTATTATTCAAACCTTATTTTAAATTTTTAAAATAGATACTTAAGACTATACAATATCTTTTGAAAAAATTGATTTACCACTTTAATTTTTTTGGAGTTCCACTTTAAAAGTACATTTTTTACAAAATGTATCGAAATTTTTATTTGAGGATGTTAAGAACTTCCTAATTTCCAACAATTTCTTATATTTCGGGGTGTATTGCATAAATTTAGGTCAAATAAACAAAGCCTAACAAACTTTTAATGAGTTTTTTAATTGAAACTCATGATCAATCGAGAAGTCGCAGTAAATGAAAAAAAAAATTGGCTTTTTCCAGCATTTTTAGATAACGATTTTAATATTTTTTGCTTCTATAAATTAATCCTACTAAATGGATTTTTATCTTCAAAAAAATATTATGGTCAAAATTCAACTTTGTAGTCCCACGGGCTACGGGAACATAATTTTTCAAAATAAAAGAAAATTTTGTCTACAAATGACATCCTGTAAGCCGTGTATTGTTGAAAGGATAATTTTTGTATAAAATGAGAAATTGCATAGAATGATAAGGAAAATTCTGGAAAAAAGTTTCTAGTATTTCGGGACACAGCATCTAGAGATTGGAGATATTTCAATTTTAAATCTATATTTTTTACAATTTCTTCAACAATGAAAGCTGGTGTTAAAAGAAGCAGAAGAAAAGCTAAGAATTCATATTTTATTCCATGAAAATCTTTTGGGATGTGCTAAGCATAAAATAAATTATTTTTTTTTCTTTTTTCAATGTTTCTTAACTTTTTTTTTTTTATCAAACTAAGTATATATTTTTTTTAACAATGCGAATTCAAAGTACAATGATGTAAGTTGGTACGCAAAAAAAAATAAGTTCCATTAAAATATTTTTCTTTTTCATACTTCCATTCATACAGTTATTGTTTCCTTACATATTTTACATGACAGAATTCTAATATTTTCTTGAACTTTAAAATTGTAATATTTGAAAATTAATCCTCTTGATATTTATTTAAAATGAAAAATAAAAAGAAATAAAAAGCAGCAAAAAAAGGGTTTCAATGAAGACAAACACAAACACGCGATATTATTTAAACAAAAAGTTCAACTTAAAAGTTTTTGCTTTCTATTTACCTTTTTTTTTTTCTTTCATACCCTTCTTCTAGAAGAATGAATTTATATAATTTATATTCGTGGGAAAAAACTTAATGAATTTTTCATTAGATATTATTTATGAAAAAAAAAAAAAAAAAATTGTTTTTAAGTGGAAATTGAGATATTAAAAATTTTGTACATAATAAAAAATTCATAAATGTAGTAAATTTTTTGAAATCTCATTCAAGAAATTTTTTGTTTTTTTGTATTTATTGGTTTTAAATTTTAATTTTAAGTTTTTATTTACTTTTTCTTATTAATTTTATTTTCAATTTGCTTTTAAACCTTAAAAAATGTTAAGAGAAAAACACTGAAATATTTTCGTCTTTTTCCATTTTAGTTTTTGCCACAAACTTTTTTGTTACTATTTTTTTTTTCAATATAACTCAAAACCACATATTGATTAAATTAATTACTTTAATTTCTTGTGTTTTTAAATAGTTCCCATTTATTTATTTATTTTTTCTTTTTTTTTTGATAAATTTTATTATAATAACATTATTTACACATTGCATATAATTTACATGTTTCCATGATGATTTTTTTTTTTCAAACTAAAATAAATTATTATGCCAATTACATAATTTTAACTGTAACATTTATATACAAATATTATTATTTAATTTATTTATTACTATTTTGGGCAAATAAATGCCTTTCATGATACTGGTATGTGAACTCTTGTATTCAAATGGTTATATAAAATTACCACAACAGGACATTAACTATTTCGAGATACATTATTTGTATTTCTAATAACAACTGAAAATTATTTTGAATCCAAAATGTTATTTTAAACCTCAAATTATTGTATATCTTATATCTAAAATTGTGTAAATTTTGACCTATTCAAGAAGAATTTTACATAGATACTTTTTGATAGCCTATTTTGTTTATTCATTTTTTTCTTCAAAGGAATTTTGTATGTATCATTTTATTGATTGTCTATTTAAAATAAGTAAAACTCTATCTATAAAATTTTTGAAATCTAAAATTATACATGTGTGTGTGTGTGGTAGAAAATAAATCAGGATGTGCTTTTGAATGATTCAATTCTATTTTTTTTTTTTTTTTTGAATTTTCTTAAACACTTTTTAAGTAGAATTTGATAGACTCATTTTTGTTCTCCACATACACTTTGTATTCAAAGAAAAATAATCCTCATGTGGAATGAAATGCGTTTTGAAAATATTAAAAGTACATATATATTTAAAATGTCTGAGAGTTGAGAGAATTACTTGTTTTATTTTTATTTATTTTAGTTGAAGAAACTGTAAAAATAAAATTTAGAGAAAAAAAAAAAAAAAAAACAATTTTATGAAATTTGTGATCCTTGAGGACAATAAAAAAACATAATTCATCAAGTAAAATATCATATTTCGTATGACATTTCAAGAATATTATAAATCTTATATATAAATGCATCTGTAAATTTGATGTACCATAAGAAAAAAGATATTTTATGTTATTTGATAGTTTTTAAGAATATTAAAAAAATATATTTCATTTTTTTTTTATCGTTCTACAGATAAAATTTTATTTTATTTTTTTGTTTTCTTTTTTTAAACACAAGAAGAGGTTCACAATTTTTTTTTTGATATGATGAATTTTTTTGATTGATAAAAATGTACGATATGGGATTTAGTTGATTCATTTGAATAAGATATTTTCTATTCAATTAAAATTAAATTTGAGGAGTCAATGTACTTACTATTTTATGAAAATTTTAAATTAAATTTCATAGAAATTCCATTTATGAGCTTTCAGATATTTTATTTTATTATTTATTTTTTTTGTTATTTTCAAATAGAAAACGTTAATTGAAATGTATTCAAATTAGAATTTTAGTTTTGATTATTAGAGATTAGAGATTTTTGGTTTTTTGGTTTTTTTAATTTTTTCTAATTCAATTTTTGTAAAGTTCTTCAAGTTCTTCTTTCATTTTCACACAAAAGGTGAAATTTATTCTTTTATCTGTTCTTCTATACTTAATACAAAATAATTAACAGATATCAAGTACTTTTTAAAACACCATTATAATAGTTGTTTATTAAATTTTAAAATAAGGATTTATAAGTCAATTGAGGTTTTTGTACAAAATTTACTGACGTGTAAATGAAAAGTTCTTAAACATGAAAAATTTCAATGAGTTAACAGAGTTTGTTAATATTTTTCATATTAAGTGTACTTTATTTAAATTAATTAATATGAAGAGGAAATACAGATGTTGGTATATAAATGAATTTGCGATTCAATAATTCAATATAATATACATACATATTCATTGTGGTATGTCTTATGCATGTAGGACGTAGGTATACGTAGTACATATATTTAAATTATCGTGTAGTTAAAGTATCGATAATTAGAATAAGTAGAATATTTCTATTTGAAATTATTTTATATTTTTCTTTTCAAATCATATTTTATGTCTTTTTGGTCCTTTTCATTTAAAATAATATCATATCATAACTGTTATTATATTTATCTTGGAAATAACACCATCCTAAAATTTTAAGAATTATGTTGAACACCATATACAATGTCCTTTACTTTTGTTCCTTAATTGCTTATTCTTAAAAGAAAAGTTTAAAAGTTATAAAAATAATTTATATGTAATTTGAAAAGGAAAATAACATATCCTTTTTTCTTATATTACTCGAATATAAAAATTTAAAAGTATTCTGAGTGTCATATTCTTTACAAAAAATACAAATATGAAAGTTCTTAGAAATTTAATTATAAAACTTTCAATAAAATAAAAGGATGAATTTTTTAGAAAGTTTAAGCTTGTTAACACATGCGAAAGTAAAGTGTTGTTCTAATTTATCATAATGTCAAAAATATCAATTTAAAATGGTATTTATAGTGTTCTAAATTTTCGTAGAATATTTTTCGTATAAAAAATCTTTTCTTTATTTTGAAAATTCAGAGGCTATTAAATTTTAAATTTAAAAAAAAATTCTTGAAGCCTTCTACGTTTTTTATTCTCTTTGAATATGCTTTTTAAAGCTACTACAATATAAAAACGTAACGTAAAAAAAATCCTTTTATTTCAACATTTGTAAAAGAACAAATAAAACAAATTAAAATCTTGCAAATACAACTATAAAATCATATCAATAAAAAATTACACTGAATCCAAAGAGAGTCCTCCACAAAAAAAAAAAAAATAAAACAACTAAGAAAAAAAATTTTATTTTTTAATTTTTTTTTTAAATTGATATTTCTTTTGTACACATTTAATTTTTGTTTTTCCCTTTTGCATAAATGCCTTTTTTTCTAATGTTTATATGGAAAATTTCCACAAAGTATAAAATATGAATAAAAACACACACGTTGAATAATATTTCATATCAATATACGAGTGTATAAATAAATAATAATTTTGGTTTTTTTTTTTATTAAATAAAAAAATATTTAAAAGTTTTATTAAACCCTTAAGCGAATTATTTGTTTATTATTATTATTTTTTTTTTTTTTTTGCAATTTAATATTTCGACCCACGCACAGTTTTTTGTTTGTTTTCAATTGATTTTTTTTGTTTAATTTTTGTAAAGGGGAAAAAAACAGCGTAAAATTGTATTATTATATTAAAAACCATTTAATTTGAATGCAAATATTTGTTGTACATATACATATGTGTGATATACATACATATGTATGTGTGTATATATTTTATTAGTGCGACGCTGATAAGCACTATCAGTTTTTAAAATTAAAATTTGTGTTTTAATGAAAACAGAGTATTTTGAAATCGGTTTAATTTGAATAATGTGAAAATTAAAAAGAAAAAAATTGTTTTTATTTTTTTAAAAATAAACATCCTATAGAGGAAAAAATTTAAAAAAAAAAAAGGAAAACTACGAAAGAATCTATTGAAAATTGGTAACAGAGAAAAAATACAATGCTATTGATTATCCTTATTTTTCTGTTGTTTTTGAAACTTTTAAAAACAAACAATTACTTTTTGATACAAAAAAAAATTAGGAAAACACACTGGTGACAATTCATTTTGATATCTTAATTTTATCAACACAGTTATGATATACCTACACTTAAGATAATCTATTACTTTTTTGCCTTTAAATCTTTATCTTCATTTTAAAATTTAACAATTCATTCTATTTTAGACCATTTTCGTCAAAAATCCGTTTTAAAAATATGTGGGAACCATGTGAACCGAATAACTTGAAATTCCTGCAGGTTATTTTATTTTGTACAAAAGGTCCTTGTAACAGGACACGAGTCACACAAATCAATTTTAACGTAATGAAGTATTAAATTTTCTGACTCCTTAGAAAAGTATATTTCCATAGTACTATATATAGGATGTTGAAATTCGGTCAGGATATTCTACTCTCTACTCTCTCCCAACTTTAACAACCTTATGGAACAAAATTTTATGCCCCACTTCCGTATTCCTGTCTCTACGTCACATAGTCAATTTTAATACTGAGGTGGGACCCTTACTCCTCAAAAAATGTATGCAGTTCAATTTTCGAACTCTTTTTTGTTCTAGGCATTTTATTTGACTCAAATCGGAGCTACACAGTTCAAGATATACATAGTCCTACGGGAGCATACTTTTCTAAGGAATCAAAAAATGTAACGTTTTATTACGTTAAAATTGATTGGTGTACTATATGTAAAATTTAAATGAACGAAGTGTTAAAGATGAAAAAATGATAAACTATGGTTATTACCACAACACAAAAATATGTACATATGTATGTAAATGATAAAACAAGGAAATACATAAAAAAAAATAAAAATTTCAAGATAATCTCAAAAAGGTTTTTTTATATATAATAAGGAAAAAAATTGTTATCTCATGCATCTCTTGTTTGCTTATTTTTCTTCTAAAAAATTTGATATGTTAACTAATCCTATTTTCATATACTTAAATCTAAAAAAAAGAACAAAACAAAACGCTTGTAAAATTTTAAAATAATCATTTTTCTTGATATATACAATTTTTTTTCTACGAACCATACATCTGTATCTCAAAATCCTTTTTCTATATACATACATATTATCATTTACATATTTTCTTTTTTGTTTTCTTTTGCAATTATATTATAACATTGGGACTCATAAATTATAGAAAAGTTGTTTCAAGAATCTTTAAGGAATCAAATTATGTATGTATGTATTGTATTATACGAGTATACATATATCTCTTGTTACTTAGTTTGAATTTTTGTTTTTTTTTTATTTTTGTTTATTTTTTATATATTTTTATTTTTATTTAATTTTTTTTTTTCTTCATATTTTTCATGAACAATTCTTATGAAATAAAACTTTTTTTTAATACAAAAACAAAGACAACAAAAGGAAATTATCTTTTACTGAAATTGATATTCATGAAGGGAATAGGAAATTACAAATAAACACACATACGATTCTTGTTGTTTTCAAGTGAATAAAAAAGATTGTTTTGTTCTTTTTTTTTCTGTTTTATTCTTCAAAAGTTTTAAGCTTTGAGCAGTTTCTGATTTGTTTTATAAATTTTTTTATGAAAGAAATGATTTTTTTGTTTGTTTCAAAGAAATTTTTATTTTCAGTAGAAACATATACTTCTAGATATGCCTTTTAAATTGAAAATGTATTTTTTTTCTAGTGTTCAATAAAAGGTTTCTTAAGAGCAAGGGGCTTCAGTGAAAGTGTCAAACTTTGATCTAGGTTTTTTTTTTTTTGTTTTTGACCAATTTTCATAAAAATAATGAACTATGTGAATACCTAAATGAAAAAAAAAAACTAATATGTGCCAAACTTACTTGGAAAAGTCAAGTTTTTGCGAAAAAAATTTTAATATTATAAAAATTAAACTACTTAAAAACCTTGAATGATAATTCGGAGAACAATTTCACATAAAATTATTATTTTTTTTCAATTTATTTGGTTTTTTGTTTCAATTTTAGAAGGAATTGGATTGAAAATGGTGTTTTACTTCATTTCAAAAGCAATATTTACCCTATTTTCGGGAGAATTTGCTGGCAAATCAATACCTAAATATTTTTCTTATAAATTTCTTTAACAAATTCATTCTTTTTTACATTACAATCATTTTTTATATCAAACAATTATTTGTTTCTCACATTTTTGTATATCTTATGTTGAATTAGTGGAAAAATTACACATTGTATATTCAATTATCGTAGTAACACGCAAAAATTACACGCGTATACAAAATAAAATTTTTGCACACGTGCCATCATCATTTAATATAATTTTGTTTAAACGTTCATAGGAATTTCACATCGAAAAGGAACGAGAACATGACGAAAAATTCGAGTAATAAAATCAACCCAAACAATAATCATATTTCTGGAAAATCACGCTTACTATATGAAACTCATTTATTTTGGATTTTTTTTTCTTTTCAAGTTATGATCCCTTAAACTCATATTTTTGTTCATTTTCTATTTATTTATTTTTTCCATTTTGAAAAGTAATATATTTTTTTATATTGTTGAAATTATTGTTGTTGTTATCCTTTTTTTTTTTTTTTTCTAATTGTGATAAACAGTTGTTGATGTCTCCACATCATTAAACGTTTCTCAAAAATGACCTTGTATACGATATGATATTGAACAATCACATATATAGGATTAGAGATTCATAAATGATATAAAATTCCAATATTATTATACCATCATATTTTATACACACCCTTATAATATAACGTTAATATATCATGTCCTTTCACATAAAAAAAAAAACATATATATAATACTTATAACGATATTTGATGTTAATAATGGGATTTTATTGAATAAATAAAATAAAAAAAAAAATAAAAAATAAGAAAAAAAAAACAATAATTTGAAAATATCCTTTTTTTTAAAAAAAAAAGAAATGTAATAGATCCTGGGATGTTTTAAACAAAAATATTAAAGAAACAAAATCTGTTTTTTTGAAATAATATCGAAAATATTTAAATGCTTGAAAATGTTTTAGGAACAAAAAGTTTTTTTTTTTGTTTTTGTATTCAAGTATCCTTTTTGATGATCTAATTTCTTTTTTTTTTTTTTTTTGGTTCTTACAAAACCGACATGTTTTTTTTTTCTGATTTTTCTTGTTACGAAAAAACTATATGAAAAATAAATTAGCAGATTCTGTGTGTCCTTTTTTTTTTTTTCGTTGGAAGGGATATAAAAAATACGTTTCATATACATATTTTGTTATGTGTTTTTTTATTCTATTCAAATATCTAACAAATTCCTTTTTAAATATGATAAAATATTTTCTATGATAAAAAGAATAATACAAATCATCAATGATGAATATTTTATGCGATACGTTACGTTATATAAAATACAAATGATGTGATACTCATTGGTATTCTTAGTGGAAAGAAAATTAAATTCATTGTGCGTGATACTTTTTTTTTGTGTTTACTTGTTTTTTGACGTAGTCACTCAAGTTCTAAAAAAAAAAGAAAAAGAAAAACACGAAATGAAGGTCTATCTAGGATATTTCAGAAAAATATTATATTTCTCTCATATTTTAATTTTTATATTTATGATTTACTTCAAAAAAGACAGATCATTTATAGGGAGGTAAAAGAGTGTTGTATTTAATTAAGATTACAAACAAATATTTGTTAATTTTTCTATATTTTACGGTAGTTAACAGCGCATAAAAATTCAATATTAACAAATCCTTAGGGATGCAGACATGAAATGTAAAAAGTTTTAATATTTTCGAAAATACGAAATTTTTGTCTACATTATTTATCACAAATTTTTCACGTAATTGAATACTTACAAGGGGGTGGTACCACACATCCAAATTAGTTCACAAATACTTGTAATTTAAGTTTCCCAACATACATAAATTTTTAGATGCTTTCTTCAAACATCACATATTTTCATGATTTTGAATTTCCCAAGTAATAATTTCAATTAAAAAGGATACACGTATATATCACATAATAAAAAAGGATCATTCAAATTATTTCGAGAATAAAAAAAATGTCTATTAAATTTCCTGCTACTACGAATTTAATAGAAGAAAAAACAAAAAACAATTTACATCCTGGATAATAAAGGATAAACAAGGAAGCAATAATTCAATAAAAAAAAAACACAAAATGAAAAGTGACCTGTAATGAAAAAGTTTACCCTATTATTGTCTATTAAAACACAACCTTACAAAAAACAGATAAACTAAAAACAATAAAGGGACTTACAGGATTTTTTTTTTTTTTAAAGTGCAAAAGTTTCAAGTTGAAAAATGTAATTTAAGTTTTCCTCTATGCCACAAATTTCATTCTACAGAATGAACTACACAGAGTTTTAAAATACGTACATATATGTATGTACAAGTATATGCAGTTTGATATGACGAAAAACAAATTTTATTGAAGAAAAATAAACATAAAATACGATGTGTGTACTCGTACGTATACAGATTTGATCATATAATAAAAGACATTTTGAATGATGTCTTCTGTCTTTCAACAAAAGTTCGAGTATGTGAGAAATAAAATAATCCATATGAATACAGAAACTTTGATAATATTTGAACAATTTAAATGGATTTCATTTTTTTTTTCGGGAGTATAAAAAAAACCACATGTGATTTTATTTAAATTTTTGGTATTTTTTGAAAATAAAAAGAAGAAAAAAAACTGTATAGAAACGTGATTGTACATATGTTGCACAACCTTTTTAAATAGAAAATTCAACACAATTTAATTTTCTAAGAAATTTTAACAAAATCATTTTAAGTTTCATTTTATAAGCGAAAAAAAAACATAAATAAATAAATATTAAAATATTTTCAAAGTTTAGAAATTTATTCTATATGAATATTCATTTAAGAAAATATCCAACCGTATGTTCTCTGGAACTTCTTGAAATTTAAAATTTAAATTATTAACAAAACATAACATTAGATAATGTTTTTTAACTGAAATTTTCTCATATAACATACTCTAAAATAAATATATAATTAAAGAAATAATAATAATCCTTTTTCATTGTTGATATTTGAAATGAATCTTTTTTTCTTTTTTCTAGTAGAAAATACCTGGATTTATTTAGAAATATGCAAATTTTATAAAACTAATAATGAAGAAGATATCAAATTTATATAAGAAATGAAATTAGAATGGCAGATATTTTGTGGAATTTTAATTTGATGAAAAAGGATTAATTGCGTTTGGTATAATAACCACTGCGTCCGACATAGAATACAATTAGGAAATTGGGTCTTCTTTTCAATATTGAAGAAGAAAACATCTCAAAAGAGAATGCAAGATTTAATAAATGGAAAGGATATAGTAGGATTTTTAAAGACTACATATAGATTTAAGGATTCTTATATCTTTTAAGAATGCCAGCAGATAGATTTAAAAAAGTAAGTAGTAGATACTTAATAAAGCATCAGCATCACAGACCTACAAAAAATTAGGTACAAGAAACTGGAGTAACAGGAGTGGAATATTGTCGTCTTATAATAAAATACAAATAAAAGGAAATATTATTCTAGGATATAAAACCGATTCATTTAGAACACCCCCTATTTCACTTTTTTTGTGCATCTGATCTGTGACATGACTGACATTTCAATCAGAATACTCAAACTTCATTTGAACTCTATATATAAATTTTTTCCATCGTCCTTATCATGATTTTTAGTTGGTCTTGTCATGGTTTCTGATAATTTTTTCTCCTTGTTTTCAATTTCATTGTTCCAAACTATAACGAAAACACTTTATATGGCAGACATACATACATATGTGGACAAAAAAGAAGGATTATGGTGTTTTTCCTTTTTTTTAAAATAAAATTCCTAAACTTTCAACAAAATCTCGTCAAAATCTCTTTGAAATTTTTCACTAACTTCACAAAAGAGTATAAGAATAAGTTTGTTTTATCTTTAGTTGTACATAATTTTTTGAAACTTTTTTTTTTTTATTTTTGACTTGAAAAAAAAAAACTTTTTACAATAAGATAATTTGTTTCAAGTTAAATTTAAATTTTATTTTTATTTTGTGGTTCAAATAGTAATTTCATCATTTAAGTTTTTAGCATGTTGTTTTTGAAAATTTTCATCACAATGAAATAACTTTTGAATGATATTTTAAATTAAAGAAAAGTTTTTAATCAACTTAAGAATATTTTTTTTTATTTTTTCAATAATAAAAAATGTACATTAAAATAATAAAATTACAGATTTTGAAGAATTTTAACTGGAATTGTGAAAAATATACGAAATGTTTCGAAAGTAAAAATGATAAAAATGTCATGTTACTTTTTTGTGAACGTTAATTTCAATTGTTTTTAATCTACACTACCAGTAAAGTTTGCCATGTTAATTATGAAAATTTTCAAAAAAATCAGTAATAGTAATCGTTTTTCGTTATTTTAACACGTTAATTCAGACGTTAACGATATAATTCATACTTGTGAAAAAAAGTTCGATTTTTAGAAGTTTATTAATTTACTGAAACTTTCAAGAATACTGAAGTGGATTTCTTTTCCAGAATATGGGTGTAAATTGAGGAAATCACATTTCCTAAAAACAGCGGTTTTTTTACCACTTGGCACTTCTTGTTATTGTAAGCCCTCCATGAAACGTTCGATTTAAATTCCAAGTCCATAATTCTATGAGAATATAATTTTTTTTTTTTTAAAGAGAAGGATAATTAAATTTCGATGATACAATGAATTAATTTTTTAAAACTTACATCGATCGGTTGGGCAAAACATAATTCACGCCGGCCGCCCGACGTTAACGTGTTAAATTATTGATTAATAAATTTTCTGTTTGAGTAAAAATTTTCAAAAATTCATTGGTGATTAAATTAATTGAAACTGAAAAAATGATGGACTCAAATTTAGAAATATTTTAAGCAAAACACGAACAGATGAAATTTTAGTTACTCACGGGATTGAGTCATTATTTAACTAAATTACAAATTATCCTTGAGTATTAATTTATTTTTTTTACAGATAATTTCACTTTATCCTATGTAAAAGATAACGTAAAATAATGATAAGTGACCGATATAAATTTTTGTATTTTTCAACTTAATTATCCGTTTTGTTTTTATTTTTTTACTTCCGTTAGAAAATTACTATCACATGTATATCTTTGACATATAATAAGTGATTCAGCAAATAAGATTATTTATCACAGCAGTATACTAAACTTACTTGTTACTAGTTTTTTTTTTTATTATTGCTTTTTCTCTTTATTAAATGCAAAAAAAAAAAGAATCTGATATTTTTTTCTCTACTGTTTACTTTCTTCATGATAATAATCAACTACATCAATAAATCATTCAACTATAATATCAGCAAAAACAAAAAAAAAACCAAAATAAAAAAAAAATCAATTGCTCTAGATTTTGTTTTTTATATGTCAATGTAGAGTAGGATACCACCTTACGATGGAATATATTATTATATGCATATAGTTTTTTTTTTCATCCTCATATTTTACATGCAATAAAATCTCTTGAATAATGATGAAAAAATAATTGACAACAACTATACTAAATCGATATTATCGACAGACAAACTTCATTTTCATTAAACTATATAAAAATATGCGATGAAGTGTGATTCTTGCAAACTTTAATGGTTTTTTAAATGAAATAAAATAAAAAAAATAAATTTTTTTTTGAGATAAAAATGTGTTCTTGAAAGTCAATCATTATAATCTTTTATAGTACACTTTTTTTTTTTCCTTCCAATTTATAGCTACTTTAGCAGAATCATCGTAAAGAACACATTTAAAAGCTGATGGTTAAAGGTGTAAAAAAAAATACATATCATGAACTAGAAAAGATTTTATTTTTAATCATTAAATATTATATATGTTGTCACCATTTTTTGAGGTAATAAAAGTTTTAAAAATAAAATTTTTACTATAAAATATTTTAATAGAAAAGGAGGTCAAATTATCCAGAAATTAACAAAATATATGCCATATTTAAGTACTTTAAAAAAAAATTCAAATAATAGTAGCTTTTTTTAAAAAACGCGCAATTTTTCAGAATAAACTTTCAAAGCAAATAACACAACCTGTCATCCACCTTCACAATAGAAAATTGGGAATTATCAACTGCCAAATAAGTTTCAATTTTTAAAATGGAAAATTTAGCCTTATCCTATTTTTTTTTCCTTTATTTATTTATTTTTTTTTTTGGAAAATGATTGGAAAACGGTAAAGTGAAGCAGTATGTACAATAATTATCATCATGTTCATGTTCGGGTGGTGCTAGAAAAAAACAATTGAAAAGAGTGAGTAATCTTAAGGACACATAAATTCATACCACATTTTAACAGTTGTATTAGAGAACTTTTACTAGGATTATCTAAAAAAAAAAAAAAACATGAAATCGATTTACAAATAATGTTTGTTATAAGCCAACGATTTTACACGCCACCGTTAACGTGACTTACATGTTAAATTTAGCCGATGTAAGCTCATTATTACATTTTTGAAAGTACCCTTTTGTGAACTTTTTAAAGACTTCTTATTGTTTTTTTTTTTATTATTTAAATTAAATTTTATTTAACAAAACGGCAAGGAGCAGAAAAAAAAATTATTCAAAATATACCCCAAAATATTGAATAACAATTTTATATCTTTTAAATTGTCTTCTAATGATTTGCGTGTATCCTGTTACTTTGGTAACCTCGATCCTTTTATTGAAATTGGGTTATATCTCAACTCTAAATCTTTTTAAATATATCCTGTTACAATAATCATCAGAAAAATATTATATAAGTACGATAAAAATTTTAAAATTTTATATTTTTAGCTTTTAACTGTAAAAAAAAAAAGGATAATTTGGTTAATATTTCATTTTTTGTATTTTACTTTGAATTCCTTAATCTTAGGTATACATTTTTTGATATTAGAAGAATTAACTTTAACTTTTGAATGTTTCTAAGAAATTTAATAATCATTTTTCTTAGAAAATTTTTTATAGGAGATCAAAAGAAAGTCATTTTTCAATTAACCTACATTCGAAAATTTCATTTTTTCTTTAACTTTTTCACTTTGATGCTTTCATTGGAAATTAGCCATAAAAAATGAATACTTTTTTCTCTTTTTTTCAATTACTTAACTGAAATGTTTTCTCGATAAAGCTTATTGAAAATTCAAGGTTTTATAAATTTCAAACAATTCTTACTTACTTTCCATTTACATAATTTGTTTCATATTTCGTACAAAAAAACAAAACCCAATAGTACCAGTACCTAATATACATTTTTTTTTTGTCCTTGAGCTTCATTATTTAGAAATTATCTCATTCAAATCTATTTTTTTCTAATTGAACAATAGTAGTAACAAAAATATCCAAAAAGTATATATTATATACTTTTTTTCTAATTTTTTTTTCTTATTCAACAATAAAATGTAATATTCAAATATGTATGGTATATGCACTTTTAAAATTGTGTAATAAATTCATCATATGGTCTTTTAGCAGTTAACAATGAAAAGGAACAAAAATGAATTGAAATTTTTATACTTCATTCAGTTAGTAAAAATCTGTTTATTAACGCTTTTTATACTTTTAAATCCTTTCACGAGGACTTTTACTGTGTGTAGTTGTATGTACATATATATTATTAAATGCACATGCTGTTGATGCTTTTTTTTTACATTAAAAAAATGTATTTTAAAAATTTTTTTGTGTCACTTGTTCGTTTAACTCCATAGAAATTCAATGCAATCGTACTTATGTAATCTGCAATAAAAAAAAAAACTGCAAGTTGCTAACAATTTCACATATGTACATACATGTGTGTAATCTGGTAAAGAAAAAAAATTGTTTTCAAATATGTACAACAATGTTACAATAGAGAGTCATAACGAAACAGTAACAACCTCTTTATTGTTGAGAAGTCCGTAGAATTTTGTATGTGTAAGTATCTATATATCTATTCTTAATGAATAGCAACAATTATTATTTATTAACAAAACTTGTAAAAGCACTCATCAGATTCATTCAAATATTAAGTCCTTGCTCTAAATATTAATTGTGACTTTGTGTGTATAAGTAAAAATGTGCTTGAAATGTTATTTCATTAATTAATGTTAAAGCTTTCTGTTTTTCCTTATGTTTAAAATGTTAAATGTAATCTATTTGAATTATTTTCTTTTTTCGCGATTTTTCTAAAAGGAAATCCTTTTTAAACTTAGCCATGAATACCAACAAAAAAGAAAATGAAAAAAAGAAAAAAAATCAAATCGGAAGCTCAAACTAACAGCATGAAAAGCAATTAACGCAGGTATAAGTAAAAGTAACTTTCATTTTCATTTTAATTATCCTTTATGATCAATATACTTAATTTTTTGTCATGGTGTTCAAGTTTAATTTTTGTCGGAAAAAATGAAAAAAAAAAAATTGAAAAATAAGCACAAACAAAAATTTTATAAAATTATTAACGCCTTTATAATTTTTTGTTTTTTTTTTTATTTTTTCCCTACATTTTCTATTCATAATAATTTTTCACCTGAATTTTTGTCTTCTCAAATAATGATGAATTATAATGTAGTTGATGATTAAAGAAAATAATTCAATTTTACAAAAAAGATGGGAAAAAAAATAATGTTTTAATAAGAAAGATGATAAATTATTTTGTAAAATGATGTCACATTTTATCCTTAATTACATCATAAATTTTAAGGTAAGATGAGAAAAAAGCTTTTATTTTAAATTTATTTAAATAGAAAATAAAGCTAAAAAACAAGGATAATGGTTGTATATTAATAATAATCTTTTTTTTTAATAACATAAAATAACACAATTTAGAAAAGATGGTGAGAATGATTGTGTTTATATAGTATCTAAAGAGAATAAAAAAACAATTAAGTAAACTACTTTAAATTGAAACATAAATTGAAATTTCTAAGCCTGAAAATTAAATCTGAAAATACAAAAAAAAACGAGGTGTTCAAATATTTAAAAAAATAATGTATCTACTTATGTTACTTAAAACTCAATTTAATGTCCTTAAAGTAGATTTTGTTAATTCTTACGAACTATAAATTAAGAATAAAATGAGCTTTTAGTAAATACTTTGTTGTCATTTATTAATTGACAAGTTTACACCTCCGTCAAGATTCATGGAAATTCATAGTAGGTTAATGACTTTTCCTAACTTCAGAAATTTATTATCTAGAATTATAGAAAATTAGAAGGTTAAATGTGGGTACCGAAATTTAACGTTTTAATTGTGACTGACGTGTGAATTCCCGTCGACATTGTGTGAAAAATATAATAATTTTTTGTTAAATCTCCGTTTTCTTTTTATATCCTCTAAATCCAGTTGAACCGTTGTTCAGAGGTTTAACATTGAATTTTTCCCAAGAATTGGTTCAAAATTTTCAATTTTACAAAAAATAAAACGAACGTTCTATGTGAAATATCATAGCGGGCAGTGGAGGAAGCGGTAGAGTGTTGGCTTCTGATGCTGAAGGTCTCGGGTTCGAGTCCGCCTGAGTTCACTCAGCTTTGAATGAGTATACCAATTCACTTTGAGTTGGGTATAAATGCTTGGTACTAATTAGTTTGGTGGCTTTGATTCGAGACCATAAGCTAAGTCCACAAAAACTACAAAAAATATTAGTACCAAGCCCTGTCATACGAATAAAATTCGTTCTCTACCAACGAATTTAGTGGTTCGCATTCCACTTTAAACTGTAGGTGCATGTATGACAGAAAGGCTTACAACTCTTTGACTGACAACTGAGAGGTGTGTCGGTGTGTGATATCAAAAACGGGCTAATTGGGTCTTCGGACCGCCACGTCAACCAACCAACCAACCATGTGAAATATCAATTATTAGAAAGAAAAAATATAAATAAAAGCCTTATTTAGTAATTAATTTCTTTAAAAATAAACAAAGAATCCAAAAAACAAAACCTTTTAAATAGAAAAAAAAAAAAAACGAACTTTGTTCACAAAAAAACATAATATCTTCTTCTGATTTTTCGTATATAAATAAAGAAAAAACCACCCACAGCAATTTTGTGTAAGATAACAGACATTTAACACATATCAAAATACATGCATACGTACTTGTACTTAAATATATAGATTGCTCTTATGTACTATATTCATAGTATTTTCTTCTTCTATAATAAGAACAAATTGTAATTTTAATATCATATTACTTTGAAGAACTTGAAAAGTAAATTGTAACAACATGAACAGCAGGAGATGACATACACTCAATTGGTATGATTTCTTTTTTCTTTTTTTCTGTTTTCCTTTTTCAAATAAGAAAATTGATCTGTGAAAAGGAAAACCGAGATAAAGTTAATTATTATGAGGAAATTTTAGTATGTATTCAATTAGAAGTGTGTAAATTGATTTTTTTCACCGTTCAATTTGTTGTTATTGATACATGATAATTGATATTTATTTTAATACACATTACAGGGTGTCTCGTAATTTTGTTTGAAGAACAAATTAAAGTGTACATTTATTGGAACATTAAATTCATTTGAATTTTGGTAAATATTTCGATTAATAATATGGTTTTTCAGGTATTATGTTTAATTTGATAAATATTGACTTTTAGGATGGGAAAAATAAAGTAAAAAAGAAAGGTTGTGCATCTTCGAAAACGTCAAATGATCATCAATATTGATAAAATTCAACAATTCAAACTATCAAGCTTTTCGAAGTTTTCGAATATGTACAAATTCAAGAATACAATCGAACAAATGTTCTTCCTTAGCCTGACTTAGTATTCGTAATTTATACGAAAAAAAGTCTTCTTAATAATCTTACCTAAAATTATTAAAATGTTTTTCTCCATTTCTAAATTTCTTGTTTGAATACCAGCTTGGTTGACAGAAGGTAAATATTATTTATGGCTGAAGCCTGGAGGACACATTATTCCCCAATATCAACCCTAAATAAAATATCAGAATCTGAAGATTAAATACGTTTCGTCAGAATTAAAAGCGGTATAGAAATCGAAGTAGTTCAAAGGATAATTTGAATATAGGACGCCATTTAGAATAAATTTAGAATTATAGAGAAAAAACTACAGTTTTGTGCTTAAAATGTATTCTAAACACGAATTTGACTACGTTCGAATAACTTAGCATTTTTTTTTTTTCAATTTAAAACGCCCTAAAATATTTTTATTTATTTTTTGTGTATTTTTTTTTTCTTTGAACATAGACCACCATTGATTTTTTTTTTCTAATATTTTAAAATTTTTCTTCATTTTTTAAATATTTTCTTTGTGTTTTTTTTCTTCTAGATTTTTTATAATAATAATATTCTGTTATTTCTGCAGATTTCTACTGCAGCTATGTCGAAAGTATTCAAAAGTTCTCTGTATTCTATTTAATTTTTTTTTTTTTTTGTGTGTTTAGGTTTTTTGTTTCTCTTTGGTTTTTGTTTTTTTTTGTCAAGATTATATTTTTATAACATGTGATTTACTTATATTTTTACGAAGGATGACTTAAAGGATATATAAAATATATGTACATATATGTACGAACAGGATATGAAAAATAAATATAAAATTTAATATTAATATTTTTTTCTATATTTTTGTTTCTTTTGAAAAAACACAAAATTCTTATACAAATTGCAAGATAGATTTTATTTTTTTCAAAAGTACATACTTGTACGTAGAAACCAAAAAAAAAGTATGTATGTACTAATATAATACGTTATTGAAGTTTTGCCAAAGTGTAGTATAGAAGCAACAGAAAATAGAATGAACAGAAAAAAAAATAATAACCATTTGAAAAATAATTGCTTGAATACATATACATTCACAGGATGTCAGTGAATGTATCTTAAAAATCATTCATTTCAATTCAGATGACGTTCTGTAGTAGAAAGCTCATGTTTAAGCAAATAAAAAAGTTAGTACAATAAAAAGCAAACAGAAAAATCGCATTGTACCATACAAAAAAACTTTAAGGATGTTAAAATATTCTATTTCCTTTGATTTTACTTTGTTAAATTTTATCGATTCTTTGTCAATTTTTTTCTTCTTGAAACCTTAAGTTAGTTGTTTAGATTTCAATCCTGAATATAAAAAATCAGAAAATAAGCTTTTGACCACTAAAATCAACAAAAATTAAAATATAATCAAAAAAAAATACTCAGAAAAAAGTAAAATTTTTCAAAGGCAATTTGTAATTCAAAATCATCTCAGAATTTTATAAAATTTATTTTTTCTCAATGGAGAACAGAATTTGTAGATAAACTTTTATAATCATCCTGTAATTTAAAAAATAATATACACACAAAAAAAGTGCTCTAGAAAACTATCAAAGTCAATAGAACAAAAGAAAATAGAATCGGTGTAATATTTTCTTTGTTCCAAAAAAAAAAAAAAAAACACTTTATAAATTTCATTTTTCAATATATTTTTCGTATTCTATATATTTTCAATATTTCTTTTATGTTGCCAAGGAAAATGTTATTTATATTTTAGTTTCAAGAATATTGTCACACACAACAACAACAACAAAAATGTGGATATTTTATGGTTTGTTTCATCGAAAACGACATAAAAATTTTGAAAAATACATTAAATTTCGTTAAAAATAAAATTGAAATAAAAGAAAACTTTCATATTACATATTTTTTTTTAAAAAAAATATTCTTTATCCTTTTATAGAAAATTTGAATATGTTTTTTTTTTTAATGTATTCGGGAAAAATACACCTTTTTTTTTATATTATGAATAAATTTTAATATAAAGAAAGTAATAAACAATTTGAATACTTTAAAGAGAAAAAAAATCCACATTTTTATTATTTCTTTATTTATTTTGTAAAGGACGAAAAAAAAAGAATAATAAAAAGGTAGGATTAGAATACAAAAAAAGAAAAAAAAAGAGACACAAACTTATTACAAAATATTTTTTTTCATTTATTTTATTTTTATTATTAAACGAGTTTAAAACTAGTACAGGATTGAACTACATACATTCAAAAATACATCGTGTGTTCTTTGAAAAACATACATAACGGCACTTAAAGACTTTAAAATTTTCTATTTAAAAAAATTGGAAAAAATAAATATATACACGGTTTCTTTGTAAAAGATGCAGAATTTTTGTCAGATTTTTCAAAACACTTGATTATGTTGGAAAATTTCCTAAAGCCTTTTTCATTTTCAAAGAGAATTTTCTAATACAAATTTAAAAAAACATTTTTGCATTTAATGTTTTTCAAAGTATGATTGTACTAGCAAAGCCCATGAACATTTCGAATTTTTATGCTCTAAAAGTATAGCCAAAGGATAATTTGTGGTGTGTACTTATCATTGAAATATGAAATTAAATAAAATCTGATTATAAAATATTCATAAAAATTTTTTTATTATATTGTAGAATGTAATTTTATACTTTGCACACAATTTTAAGAATTTAATCCTTCATTTTGCTTTTGAAATACAAAATGGGTAATTCCATATGATTTCGAAGGATTTTTGTTGATTATACATTTCAAGTTTTCGATTCTTTTAAAATGTCAATTTACACGATTTGTTTGAAATTTTGTAAGAATATCGAATCGATAAGTGGGTTCTGGCTGATATCGAGCTGTTGCGCCATAAGTAAAAGAAAACTGAGTCAATTAATTGGAATTGTTTTGGTTTTTAATCAATACAATGTGGAACTCCGAACAAAATTGTGTTGTAATAAAAAGTTTTTAAATAAAATATTCGATTGGCAAAGTTTTTAAAATTCCATAAAGTTTTTTCACGAATTTTTCCAGAGGCTATGGAAATACCATAATTTTGTTGAAAAACAAAAAAAGGATATTTGCAAGAAGATTTATTATAATAATCATTCATGACTCATAGACAGAAAATGTGCATTTTATTTCTGTAATAATAAAAAAAAACCAATAAAACACATGCCATATAATAAAAAAATGTATATTTCCACGTTACATTAAAAAAAAAAAAACAAATAAGAAAATATTATATGATAAACTCATAATTAAATACAAAAAAATAAAATAACTTTATTAACTTTTTGAGCAATAAACTTTAATGGCTAATTAAATGCGAGTACTACATACATAAATTACGAGTATGTGTGTAATTTTTAAATAAAATTTTTATGAGAAATATTTTTTTTTTTTAAAGAAAAAAAAACACACATTTTTAAGTTATTAAAATAAATTTCTGTTTAAGATTTTAAATTTTGCTCAAGGAACAATTTTAATGAACTACAATTTTGTTTGCCACACATTATTTTCAAAGATTTGTTTTAGGTTATTTTTCAATTTTTCGATTGGATTTAAAAAAAAAAAAAGTAGTCACTTCAATTAAGCCATTTCAATCCGATATTTTAAGTTAATGATAAACCTTGGCACGATCAGTGGCTGAAACGGTAGAGTGCAGACTTTTGATGGTCTCGATTTCGGATCTGCGATTCTTCAATGAGTATCAATTCAGTTTTATTGGGTTCAAGTGCTTGGAGCTAAATTATCATAGTTGTAGGCTTTGCTAATTGACCATAGTCAAATACAAAAAATCAGTGACAGTTCTGTCATAAACAGGGCCTTATTTAAGCATAGCCTATGGGCCCGCACCACAAGAAGACTGCGTTTTTTTTTTTTTTGCTTGTTAGAAATATACAACCCCGGTAGGGCGCATACCACAAATCCAGCCTAGGGGCCTACAGATCCTAAATACAGCCCTAATCATACATAAATTCGTTTTCTACCAACGAATTTAGTGGTCAGCATTTCACTCAAAACTGTATGAATGAATGACAGATAGTTCAGGATAATTCAAGTTAACTTGCGTATACTAAGGTTCTAAATGGACTGTAGCGTCGTGGATGATGATGATGATGATGAAAGATCCACCTTTTTAAGATCCCAGTTTGAATTTTTAAAACATTTCGTAAAGAAAAAGTACAAAATAATTTAATGGCTTTCAATGTTACAAAAAAAAATAAAGGAAAACAATTTAAACTGTAGATTTTTTTTACAAATTACCATTGACATTTTTTTTTCACATATGAGTTTCATATTTTTCAAATACAGAAAAATTAATAAAATATAAATATGTATTTTCTCTGTAAGTTGTTTCCTACTTATTTATCATTTTGTATTTCAAAAGATTTCCGTTTCATAATATACAAAAGTAAAATTGAATTTCCAATATATTTCCTTTATCGATTTCATATCAAAAGCAGCTTTTTTGAATAAAATCTCCTCATATACATATAAATATTTGATCTTTTCAATTTTGCGTTTTTCTTTATGGTTTTATTATTATTTTTTTCTTTCAGTACCAAGAATAATACGTCTAAATCACTCAAGTATTTTTATATATATATGTTTTTTTTTATTATTATATTTTATTCGTATCAAAATTTTATGTACCTACTTATTTCCTGTAACATCTTTGACCTTTATATTAAACATGTGGAATCAATACTTTCCAACAAGGATGAAAAAAAAAACCTTAAATTGGCAATATAATTTTCATTTTACCTGACAATTTTCTTATTTTTATTTTTATAATTTTTTTTTATGAGACTCCAACCCTCAGAATATTGTGAATACAAAGGTAAACGTATGCATGTCATAAAATTCAAGTATAAGTATTACAATTTTGGGTAGTCTTATTTTTCTTTCTTTATTTCATTATTGTGCCTTTTTTTTTGTGAAACTTTTGAGTAATATAATATTCAAATTTTGATAAAATATATACAATTACTTTTTTTTGTTGTTGTTGAATTTTTTTTTTTTCATTTTATTCAGGAAGTTGAAAATAATTTATTTCCGACTCAAAATAAGGCAAATATTTACAGAAAATTTAAGGTTTTTTTTAATAAACTGTTTAGAAATGAAGAAAAAAAAGGTAGGTAATTCGTGAAAAAAAAATATAAAAAAATTTAAAGAAAATAACGTGACTGAAAATATTTACAAAATGTTAAAAAGTAATTTTATTTTTTCGTTTTAAAAATAAATTTCTTTAAAAGTAATTTATTGTGAATATACATATTTCATTTTAAATAAGGGAAAATTTTTATTGACTAATTTTCTTCTTAAAATTTAGCTTTAACACGTCACAATTTTTAAATCATTCTCAAACTTTTAATATTTTTTAATTATTTTAAGTTTATTTTAATTTCCATGTATTTCAAGAAAATTGTTTCTATACTTTTCTCAAGTGAAATTCGATATCTTTTCAAGTTTTGTTCAGATTTAAAATCAGGGAGCATGCCCTTGTAGGAGATTTGAATATCAGAACAGGCAACGACATGACATTCGGTAGCTTAGTGGTAAGAGCAATGCCTCGGTAAGTCAGAGGTCCGTGGTTTGATTCCAAGCCCAGTCGAATGTTTTTTTTTCTATACTTAGTCTACTACACCCTATACAATACAGTCATTTTATTCAGACGGTTGTTCTGAGGCATTAAATAAAACAAAATTATTCTCGATGTTTTAAGCTCGAAGATAAAGTATCAAAATAGCTTATGAACAGAAGCTCAAATGTGACTATTAATCATTGTTCTATTTTGTTAATCGTCTTTACACGTAATTTTGTTGTATAAAAAGTTTAGTTGGCGTAAAAATACCTTCTTCATGATTTTTCTTTGCATACAAATTTCTAAAATACAAAAATTTTCAGAATTTCAGAAAAAAGCTAAATTAATAAGGATTTCTCCACACAAAATTTTACTTAAAACTCAATACCTCAAAAATCTGAAGAAATTTTACCATAGATGTGTCTCTGTGACACAAACTTTTGTTTGTCCTATCCTATGGTGGAAAAAGAAGGTCAATCTCAACGGTATGACCACTAAAAGACTTTAAAGTTTTGTTGCAGTTTGTACCTACAAATAGTAAAACACCCATTAGCACCAAAACTCTACACCTGTCAGTTTCAAAACCAACAAACAAATATATACAGAGCCTTTCACTCTCTCTAAAAACTTTCATATTTTTTGAAAATTTTTCCAAATGAGATTTCATAAAAAAGAAAAAAAATTCTTAAAATTCGTGTTTTCAAAAAAACAAAATAAATTCACAACTACATACTAAATATCCTATATTATCCTTAAATCTAAATTGTTTCACAAAACTAAAACAACATTTTCGAAACTTTTATCAAATGCGCACCCCTAAAACATTTTTGAAAAAAAAGGAGATCAATTACATTGAATAAGTACAACTTCCATAAAAAAAAAAAACTTTCATACATTGCATTAATAAAGGATCTTTTGTTCGTTTAAAAGTCTGAATAAATTATTTAAATTAAACAAGAATTTTGTGCCAAATAAATTTTGCGATAATAATTTTGAAAAAAAGAAAAAGAGGAAGAAAACCAAAAGTTGTACATACGAGTATAATGTAGAATATGAAAATTTACTTACTTGTTTAAAAACATGCATGTTTTACAGTTATAATAATTATGTAACATCCTCTAGTGCATCATCATCATCATCATCAACATTATCATTATACCTTTATTATTTTCTATTCATTTTTGTGTACACACTTACATACATTCAATTCATTTTCCTAACCTATCTTTTATGAAAATTTTGAATTATTAAGCAACTTTTTGAATAATGTAATAAAGTATTTTATTATACTTAAACGTACATTTTGTGTATGTATGATGGAATATTCATATATGTACATATACACATATACGTAAATATAGTAGAAGATTGCATTGATTTTATCTACTTTTGATTTTAATGTATCAGTTAATGAAAATTTCAAACTTTATAAAATTTACATTTAAAATGTATAAGAGGTTTTTCTGTCGTTTTTTTTTTTCAAATGAACTAAAAAAAAAACGAAAAAAAAGGAAAGAGAAAGTAGAAAGTAGGCACACATATGACACACACATAATACATATTCATGTTATTATAATTTTGTATTTTAAATTAAATACATATACAATATTTTGAATATATTAATTACGTAATTTTAATTGCATATTATGTATAGTACTATAACCCAAATTTATTATATGAATATGAATGACTAATACATCCATATACATATAGAGATCAAAAGTTAAATTTCATATTTATGTCATAGATAAATTTGTTTTTGTTGTTGTTTTAATTATATTTTAGGAAAAAAATAAATATTTTAATTACAAATAAATTTAAAATATGTATCTACCTATATTTATGATCACACAACATATTAAGTGGATATGTTAAAAGTATGTGACAGTTTATGCTAATTCATTTTTTAATCAATATTTTGATGACATTTTTTTTTGATTTTTGAATTTAACTGCCTTATTCTACATTAAGTCATAACTTGTGACCAGTCATAAGTATATTCACCAAACTAGTTTTATGAACGTCATAGTCAAGTTATGACCATAAAATTCTTTTAACTGTTTTGCTGACCTATTAGCTTTGCTACTAGCATTTTGAACCCAACTTTGAACTTGATTATGACGGTCATAAACTAGTTTGGTGAATATACTTATGACTGGTCACAAGTTATGACTTGATGTAGAATAAGGCAGTAAGTATCAAAATTTATTTTCTACTAAAATTATGCATCCTTTTGACATACAACTTTTTGAACTGTTTTGTTAAATATTTTTCAAATTACTTACTTAAGAGCTTGAGAACTTTATTGTAAATCATTCGCAATCTATGGTCGAAATTTGATTTTATTATCTAGATATTTTTGTGTTTTTGTGTTATCTGCACTACAGAATTTTTAAAAATTTTTCATTCGTTAAAAATAAAAATGAGATAAATGCCATTCAAAAGAGCAAACCAAAATCTCACATAAATTTCACAAAATTTTTCTATCCAATTATCCATAAAAATATTTATGTTTAACACACATACATACATGTATCTTTTTTTTTTTTTTATTTTTTGAATCTATACCAATTGATTTTGTGTAAATTAAAATGGTTTTATTATCGATAAACGTTTTGATATTGGATTCATAAAATAAGTATTACGATTAAATATCACAATGATAATGGTAATTTTATATATCATCATTTTCACACCTGTTCATCCATACTCATATGTAGATATTTTATTAACCTGTACCCACATGTATGCCAAAAATTTTCAATATTTTAAAATATTATTGAAACGAAATTCTGGCATTTCGATAAATAATATATGTATATAAGTACGTCTCCATATGTACTATATATGTATGTATATATCGTACATATAGGTGAATTTCTTTTTCAAGATAAACATTTAAAAAATTGGATACGAGTGTATTCAAATGAATAAATGATAAATTATAAATTTTGAATTTGATACCTTTGTTTATTTAATCGCCATTATTTAAAAAGGCACACACACAAATCTGTTTATTGAACAGAAAAAAAAACTGTAAAACGTACATACATATGTAATATGTAATTAGAGAAAAGGCATCTCAAAATGAAATGACAATGAAAAAGAGTATTTAAAATATGTTCAAGGATTATAACCATAAATAATTGTTGCAATATGTATTATCCTTTGTTTTCTTTGTCATGTCATAAGTTACATAATTTACATAGATTTAAGAAAATTTAATATATGTATGTATGTATATTATACAAGTGTATATACATACATGTATCAAGGATTATCAAGATTTCAGATGAAATATTACTGTAATCGGGGAAAAATATTAATTTACCTCATTTATATAATTTTTCATGCTTTTTTTTATCTATTTACAATTTTTTTTCCAATTTTTCAATTTATATTTTTTTTAAACTTTTCTAAACATTCGCACACACACACACACACACACACACACACACACATACACGATAGATAATTCTAAATAATTAATATCACTCTTTTCGTTTTTTGTAGATTTTTTGTCTTAGAAAAATTTGAAAAAAAAAAATGGGAAATGAAATTTATTATTTTTTATTCATGAGAGTTTTTGTTTATTACAAAGTAAACTTAACTAAAAAAAAGGATCTATGATATCCTTAAAATGTATATTTCATTTTAAAGAAATAATAAAATAATATTAACGTCATTGTCATTTCCGGGTCAAACTTACATTATATACGAGTATATAATATTCGTTTAACTTTATTCATAAATTTTGAATAAATAAAAGGATAGATGATGAATTACAATAAAATAAGATATAAAAAATAACCAAATACAAGAATAAATGTACAAATTTCAAAAAAAAAAAGGTGTATGTAAAAAAATGATAAATATATGTATATGTGTTCTGTGTATTTAAAAACATTAATCTTTCTATGTGTATTGTATGATAAATGATTTAGAAATAAAAAAGTTTTATTGTTTTTTTATTTCAACAACATGATATCCTGTATAAATTTTTTTTCCTTTTTTGAAAATAAATAAACATGTTTAAAAATGTTTTTTTTTCTTTCTTGTTTCTAAACATTTACCTATTATTTAAAATTTAGAAATAAGGTGAACTAACTTTTAGAATACATGTATAACTTAACTAATGTGTATACAGCGAGCGTGTGTAACAATAAATCATAATTCGCATCTGTTACAGAGAAGAAAAAAAATGAACGCAAGGATAAACAGAAAAATGAAAAAAAAAAAATAAATAAATAAAATATTTTGTTATATGGAAACTTTTTATAATGAAATATCACATTTGTTAATCCTGAATAATTTCTTGCAGCAAAGCATTTAATTCGGTTAATTATTATTATTATCATTATTTTTCAAAAAACCTTCAATTCGTATATCCTTTATCTGTTAAGAGTTGAAGGTAACAAAAAAAAATTTATTAAACAAATGAAAAGGAAAAAAAATCAAAATAAATGAATATGCATGTACAAAAGTTGAGAAGTTATACATATGTACTAACACACGTAAAGCTTGATTGACATGAGCAACCACAAAATAATTTTATATCCTTACAACCAATCAGAAGAAGAAAGACAATGTAAAATGACAAACATGCCACTATGAATGACAGTAAAATCAATTTTCAATTTCATACATAATTATATCCTACTGATGTCCATTGTCAATCAGAAGATTCCCATTCAATTTACGTTTTGAAAATTTATTCTAGAAATTGCTCAATATTATTTTTGACATATTATCCTTTTGATTTTCAATCAAAAGCCTTAGAAAAATTAGAGTAAATTAGTGGCTGAGCTTGCCTTTTCTTGTGAAAAAGAAAAAAAATTGTTCTGTAGGAGTGAAATATTAAATTTTTAAAATGTATTTATCAAAGCCTCAGTCACGTACTTATTATTCAATGCATTCATAAGGATTAGAAGGATAACAAAGTCAATTTTAAGAAAAAGTATTATACCAGGTCGCTTAGAATGCTTCAAGTCGCTTAATTCGCGTTAGCGTTGAATAAGTCAGAAGCCAATGTGGGTAAGTCAATAAAAAAATCAGAAAAAATAATCAATTAATATAACAACACGTTTTTTCTTTTAAATCTTCCTTTTTAAGACGTAAGAAAAACATTTTAAAAAATTAAAAAATATCAAAAAGAGGACTTAATGACATTGGCTTCTGAGTTCTGAGCCACTCAAATGTGAAAATAAATTTGTTCGGTTAAGTCGCTATAGTCAAAGTAAAGCGATTTAAGCTATTTTTAATTATTTTAATCAATTGGAAATAGCTTAAAGTAACTACCTTACATTTCTAAGTGCATCCTATGTTTAACTTTATCCTTTCACTTTTAAAATTTGAATAAAAAATGCTTAAAAAAGTGTCGAAGAAATTGTTAAGACTAATACGAATTGCATGATGATATGAAACTTTAATATCCTATCACTCTATAGGTATGTATTTTATCAAATTGGTAGAAAAAACTCATTGTCAAGGATAGTTTTTAGAATTTTTAGTTGAACTTCGTTTATAAAAATATTTTCACAAGAAATTGATTTGGATTTACAACAACAAATATAGAAAAAAAACAATGAAAAATCATGTGACTCAACTTTTTTTTTTAACTAACATTTTTCATAAAACCCAACCATTCTTTTTCTTCCTCTAGTTTTTATACTTTAATTTGTTTTTTTTTCTTCACAAAAGTACGTAATTATGAATGTACATTCATATGTATATTCATATATTTAAGCAGCTTTTATTTTACATTTGTAGTACCAGCTTTATTTACAAAAATCCTCTTTTAAAACTTTATTTTATCGTTCAGAAATTCTTTTCAAAAAAAAAAAAAAGAATAGATAATTTTTATAATGCACCATACACACATACACATGTATATACATATGTATAGTATGTACACTAAGCATAGTACTTAATTTTTATCACAAAAACGATGTATGTACATTTTAACATGTTTCACATTTAAATATGAAAAAAAAATAACAGCAAATATTAAATTTATTTGCTTACTCCTTTTCTAGAAAAAAAAAAAAATTTTAAAAAGTGTATACGACAAATATAATTTAGAACAAAGTATTTTTTTTGTTTGTTGTATTATTTAAAAAATCTCATTGAAAACTCAAAAATGTGCATCATTGTAACACAAATGTTTACACACGTACATATTCATACATATGTAGTACGTATGACATTTTGTACATATAAGAGAAATAAAAAAAAATAGGTCAGCATTAATAAACTTTTAAGTTTAAGTTTAAAATTTTACCAAGTATAATTTTTGTTATTAAACATTTTTTTTATTCAACTAAAGAACATCAAGGATTTCATCATAGACATGTCGTTTTGGTCCTTTTGATGGATTTGCTGAGTTATTTAATGTTATGTATAATTTTTTTTTGCAAAAAATATCATTTTCGTGATTAAGCTAATTTTATTTTGTTGTTGTTGTGAATCAGACGACTACAGGAAACATAAATATGTATACATATACGTTTTTCATATACATACATATATACATATTTCTCGTTAATGACACTATCAAAAGATTTTTTTGTCCTATAATGAATTCGGTTTTATTTAAAAGAAATTAAAAACAAGAAATAATTTCAGTATAATTTACAAAATGCATCATATATACAGAAAAACCTCAAGTTTTGTGTGTAAAGATATTTCCTTGTAAATACTAGAATTAATTAAATGGTTTAAATATCCTTTAAATGATTCTTTTGATGATTTTTGTGAAAAAAAAAAATATTGAAAATTTTGGTTTTTCTAAAACAAACGAAGAAAAAAATAAGTAAAGAAAAAAAAACGAAAAATCTTTTTCTTACCTTAAAATTTAATCAATTCCATGTGCACAATGTTTTTTTGTTTGTTTTTTATATCCATAACTTTTTTTTTTTATTATTAATTATTTTCTAATTATTTTATTTCTTATTTACAATTAATTAGTGTCCTAATTTTTTTACTTGAATTTATCTGAAAAGACAAGAAGAAAAAAAAGAATCATAAGAATTTTAAATGAAATAAATAAAATTTTAAGATTTTAATAATAATTTTTAATAACCCTTCAATTCAACCGCTGGTGAACAAATGACCTTTGTTATTTACATGCGTTCTAATAATTATAGATTAAAATTTAAAAAAAAAAGTGAAAATTAATTTTAAAAAATAATAATGTTCACTTTACAAGCAATGTTGACTGATATTCGAGTATGCTGATATGTAATAGCGTAGGGTTGTAGGGTTGTGGGGTTGAGTATTTTTGAGTAAAATTTGTACAAAAAAGTAAATTAAAATTATTATAGAAAACTACTAATATAGAGAAAAGTAGAATGTATGAAATGCTGATTAAGCCAACGTATCATGTACGAATTCTTGTAATGGACCATTGCTACAGTCAGTCAGTGTTGTGAAATTAACATGTATTCGAAAAATCCATACATACATGTTTTCTGATATGTTACATGATATATTCAATATTAGATTAGATATTCTAGCAAAATATTCTTCGGTTTTACTAAATTATTTTATTTTCAAGTTTTCAAAATTAAATATTCTCATCAGAGTACATATAAAATAAAATATACATATTATGCTTAACAATATTCAAATTCAAAGGAGAAAAAGAAAAAAAAAATCCAATAAAGAAAAAACATTATTCATGAAATTTGAATGATTCCTTAACGAACAGACAAAAATAATGAATAAACTAACCACTTAGTAACATCATATTTCAAAATATGCTTATAATAAATTATAAAATAAACTAATTGTTCTCTTCATCATCATTTTAAATTTAAATACAAAACTAAAATTCTAAATTTCAAAATGATCATCAATGCTTAAATATATACAAGTATAGTATAAGTATAATCCTCACATTTGAACGATATATTGTAGAGTCTCCTTTTCAAGTTTATTTTATGCTAATAGGAGCATGAATGTTGTGTATATATTATGAAAAGCCTCATTTATCTATTAAAAGTATAAATTCAGTAAGATTTAAAAATAAAAATACATATATGTATATACCATAACTATAAATATATGTATACATCTTACGTATCGATTAATATGTATTTTTCATTTTATATGATTTTCAAAAAAGGATATATTGTACATATATGTTGATTGATGAAGTTTGACTCCTTATTGTCGAGAAAATTTGTGTGTGTTTTTTTTTTTTTTTGCATATAGACAGACACATGTATCAAATTTATGATGACGCATATAATGTGTATTCATATGTATATAAGACCTCTTGTTCTAAATTTTACTAAATTGCTTTTCAAATCGATAGATATAGATAGTATAAAATTTATATTCTCGTAAGTCGTACATACATACTAGATATAATTTTCATATGAAATATATTTATTGTGTGAAAATTAGAAAATTTTCTCCTAATTCATAATAGAAAATAATTTTCTTTTCTGTGTAGAAAATTGAATTGAAATTGTAGATACGATACATAACTGAAAATATTGAATTTCTCTAATGATCTAATGTGAAAAGATATAACAAAAAAAAAGAATTTCAAACCACCAAAATTTTATATTTTTAGATAATTAATTTGTTGTTAAAATATTTTATTTCCCATTAAACAACAAAAAAAACATATTTTACTTTTACCATTTTCATTTTTGAATAAATGAAAAAAAATTAATTAACCAATATCCCCAAAACATGAATTTTTATTTACATTAAATGGCTCAAGTAACAATTTTTTTTTTATATGTAAACAAAACAACAAGAACTTTTAATTTATTCAAACCTTTTAAATTATAAGCAAACCGATTTTTTTGCTTTTTTTATTTTTAAAAAAACCTGAAAATTCAAAAGATAGAAAATTTTTTTCCTACCACAAAATTTTTAGGTGGATAAATTTTTGGATGTGTTTTTGTTTTTTATACAAAAAAAATTATTTACCAAAAAGTGGAAAATTTGTAAATATGTATTGGGAAAAATTTAACATGTTTACTTTAAGATACTTTGATATTTTATTAAATATCATAAAAATGATTTTAAATATTAAAACACGTATTTAATCCTTTGAGAGGTAAATGATAAAGCCGTTTATGATCTTATAACCGTAAAGAAAAACATATTAATACTTTAATGATAATAATAATTATTATGTATGAATTAATATAATTAAATTTGCATTTTGCATACATTAAATTCCCTAATATCTTATTTAATTTACTTAATTAAATTTTAAGGTTGAAGCTTTTTTTTTCAAAATAAATTTTGTGTGTTAATTACAGAAAAACTTATTTTAAGAGATATTTTAAATTTAATTATTTTAAAGTACGTATATTTTTTAAATATTCTGATCGTTATATTTTCTTTAATTTTTCAGTGAGTTAAATATGTACATTTTTTTAATTTAATTTAAACAGAAAAAGGATTAATCCTTTTACACAGTCAATTAATTCATTATTATTCAAATTAAACAGGAAATAAATACTAACTTTTTAAACTTTTTTTGTTTTGTTTTGTTTTATAATCACAAAAGTCAACAATGAAATTAAGATTTTAGGAGATACCGATAATTGGGGACGTTTTGAATAACAAAAAAGGAAATTTATCAAAAATTAAAAAAAAAAAAAAGCATAAATAGCTCATTTTACGATTTTCTTTTTAAAGGATATTTAAACAATTTTAAATAGATTTTTTTTCTTATATAGGTACATTATTTAAAACACGCTTAGTATGTATTTAAGGACATTCTGTAAAAATTAACGCTGGCACATTACAATGGATAGAAAGGATAAAACTTACGAGTAACTATGAGTAATGTTTAATTTTGTGGAGAATATAACTGTAAATCAGTAACTCGAAAAGAAAAGATGAGAAAATGGTAGATATGGAAAATGGATGATCTAAGTAGCGTGAAGAGTGGGTGGGTGAATAAAATACATATAATACAAATTTTATTTAATGTTTAATACAAATTGAAAGATATTGAAAAACGCAAAATATTTTTGGTATGAAGTTAAAGTCACTCAAGTATAATAAAGTCAAAATAAAATTAAATGCTTTTAAATGGTCAAACGATTGAGACTGGATTTCCTAACTCTACCATATAATTTATAGCACCTTAAATGTTCACTATCTTTTTTGTTTTTCTTCAATAACCAGGCCCGTCTTATGCCTAGGGACTGTCTAAAAAGGAATATACCTATACCTTGGATTTTATAATTGACCTTTTTTTTTTGATCGTTAGAAAATTGGTCAGACAATTGTAGGGGCCCCGCGCATAGAGAACAAATCGACCTTTTTTTTTTTTGCTCTTCTTAAATTCTTAATCTTAATCTATGTATTAATCTAAAGTGCCTACGGCCTACGGCCTACGACGATCTTAAGACGGCCCTGTCAATAACATCACGAAATTTCTGATTTTCCCATAAATGAGAAAAGTCTCAAGTGCAAAAAGGTTATTTTGTATTTTATTTAAAAATTTTTTAAATTTGATTGATAGACAAAATATAAATTAGAAAGTACAATAAAAATGTGCTTTTATGTTTTATGTTATCCTTTTACATCAAAAATATATATGTACATATATTATTATTCTTGATATATATTTATTATACATGTTTACACATGTTCATCATATCACATGATATACATAAATGTGTATTTTATTGTAACTAATAAATGAGAAGATATTATATACATTGCGATTGCTGCACTTATATTATGATGTGTGTAATGCAACATACACAAAATAGACAAAAAAAAGGACGAAAAAATAAATGAGAACCATTTTTTTTATATATACATACTCGTATTATTGATTGCATAAACTAAAAATCATCCATTTTCTTTATTTTTTTTTTATTTTTAAATTTAAAAATAGATTGCTATAAATTTTATTTCTATATTTTTGTTGTTTTTTTTTCTTTGTACCTACACTTTTTTTTTATGTGTTATTTATACATATGTATGTATTTTTTCTGTTTCATTGTATTTTATTGTTTTGTCTTATTCAGAAAATTTCTCAATGAATTATGATTATATACATCTTCAATCAAACAAAAGGATATTCATAGATCTACTTATGTGAAAAATTACACATGTATGTTGTATCTTTGGAAAAAAAATTGATTGCATTATAAAAAAAAATATTTAAAAAAAAAACAAAAAAAGAAATAAAAAGCAACATCACAGCAAAAAAAAAACAAGTCATCAATGACAACTTTTAAAATTGAATTTTCTTTTGATGTCATTATAAAAAATGCTTTGCAGACATACTTAAATACTAAACGAGATATGTATGTATGTAGACTACATTTTATCACATTTTTTCTTCTTCTCCTTCATTCTATTTATATTTCATAACTTCGTTTAGATACAATGTCATTATATTTTATATTTTTTTAAAATAAAATAAAAATATCTGTCAACGTATATATTCTGTTGAGTTTGTAATACAGATTTGATTAAGGTAAAATAAATTTAAAAACCGGAAATAATGTAAAGTTGATTTCCACTAGAAGATTTCTCACCTTATATAGTAAGATAAGTATCTATTGTATATAATTCGATTTAAATAAAAAAGATCATACACAAAAGATAACTACACACAAATTTTGGGATATTAAGTATTATTTAGGATATTTTGATGTTTTATTTCTAAATTTAATATTTTTTTTTATTGGCTTTATTCAACACACACAAAAATTACACAGTTTTTTTTTTCTTGAGATTTCATGTCATCATGATGTCTTTGATAAAAATTATTTATTGTTTTGTATTTTTCTTTAACATTTAGAAAAATGTCTTTATTTCTTATTTCGTTATTATTATCTTGTCATTGGTATTTGTGAAAATTTTAAGGATTTATCCAAGAAAACCAATATAAATAAAATGAAATTGTTGTTATAATCTTATTAAAAGATCTTAGAATTAGAAACGCAATTAGTCATGAACAAAATCGATAAAGGATTTTTTTCTTGCTCTTTCACTGACAGACAATGAATTAGAAATTAAAAAAAAAAATAGAGTAAGTATAAAAAAGATTAATTGTAGAGTGATAAGTAAATTGTTTTTTTTTTGCCCTAAATTAGTTTTGTTGTAGAAAAAGCTTCAAACTCGATGTAGAATTATCGTTTTCTTTTGCCATTATTCAGAAATACAAAATGTTACTTATCGTGTCATCGTATTCCATTGAATCTCCGAACCTTTTTTAAGTTTTCATCAATCACGATAGAGTAAGCTTGAAACAATAATTTTACCCAGAATTTTTAATTCGCTTCATTTAATTCAAAATATTTGGCATCCTCCATTGAAATTCATTAGAATACAATTTCTATACAATACAAAAATTTTGTAGCTCGTGAACATTAAAAAGTATCTAATAAACTTTTTATTTCAAATTTGTTTTTTTTTTCCACGTTTACAAACAATTTTATTTAAAATTTAAAGAATTTTTTCTTGTGTAAACCTTAATAAAATGAAAATTCTTAAAGATTTTAGTACATCAAACAAAAAAGGTATGAAAATTTATCGAAATATTTGAAATACTTTTCTCAATTTTTCATTTTTGTTGTTAAAATGAAACAAAAACAGAACAAAATACACACACACACACACACACCTTTTGAAAAGGTGTTAAATCACATTTATAACCTTGAAAATGTCAAATAAAAAAAAAAAATGTTTGTTGTTATCCTTTTTAACTTTCAATATTACTTTTCATTTTATCGTGTTTACAAAATGTCAATTCAGTTAAAATAGGAAATTTTTCAAAGTAAACCACAAAATCAAATAAAATGAAAATGATGGGAAAAGCAGGAGTAAAATAAAAACAAACAAAAAATACTTGAAAGAAAAGAAAACAAAAAAAGTTCAAAAAATAAACTGAAAATCAAAAAAAAAAAAAATCCGCTGCTTAAACAAGGAAGATTTTTTGTTTTTTTTTGTTTTGTAAAAGGAACTATTGCAAAAGTTATCCTTTTGGGAAATTAAAATCTAATCTTTTTCATCTTTCTCTATATCCTATAATTCATTTTGTTCGTATTTTCTGTATTATTGTTTATATTGTAAATATTGAGGATTAGAAAACAATAACAAAAGAATCAAAAAATACAAAAAAAAAACTGAAATTAAATAAATTAAATAAATAAAAAAGATAACTTTAATCTTCTTAAAGCTATTTAGTTTCTCGTTAAACTCATTTTTAGAAAAAGTCAAAAAGAAAATGCTTTGCGTTTGTTTTTTTTGTTCTTTTTTTTCCCTTCATTTCTTTTCTTTTGCAATTTTTTTTTTAGGTTAATGTCAAAGTTACATTTTCTTGTCATTTTGAAGGAAAACTGAAGACAGAAAATAGAAAGAAAAAATTTAGTTCTATATTATATCACATTATAGGTATGTCTATCATATAACAGTTAATATACAGAATATTCAAGTGTCTAAATATACGTATACATATATAATATAACATTTCTATATACACATATGTACATACATATACACTATAAAATTGATTGTCCTTTATCAGGATTTTTTTTTCTACAATGTATTCAGTATATAAGATGAAAAGGAAAAAAATAATAAAAGATTCACAACAAGTCACTTTAGTGTCAAGTGTATTTAAAGGCAAAAAAAAAAAAAAAAAAAAACCAAAGATCGAAAAAGGCAAAAAAAAAGGAATTTACAAAGTAAAACAGAAAAAAAAAATTATATCGAAGGCTGTGACAGAAATTAAACAAAAGATTTAAGAAAAGACAATATACATAAATCGTATAATATATATGTATATATAAATGTATATTTTTTTTTGTGGATGATATCATGATCCAATATACCAATTTTCTAATGACTTTGAAATTATTTTTTTCCTTTTTTTTTTATATAAAGGACAAAATAATAGATGACAAAAAAAAATAGAAGAAGAAGGAGAAATATTAAGGTTAAATTAAGTTCAAATTTCACATACATACATACAAAAATTATAACAATGAAAATTATGTGAATAAAATAGTCTTTAAAATAGTTAACGCATAACAAAAAAAAATTTTTCTTTTTTTGTGATGACTATAAAAAGGACATTACTCAAACTCATCAGATACTATATGTGTTTTTTTTTTATATAAACAAAAACCTATTATAAATGTTACACATACATATTAATATTGTATACACACATGCCACATAAATTTTTCAACATAACTGAAACTGTATCATGATGAAAAAAACAAATAAAACAACAACAACAAAAAAAAAATATCCTTTTTGTAAAGCGACAAATATAAAATTTTTTTTTTTTATTTTGATATCCTTTTTATGGTGTCATAGTGATAAGTAATATGTACTTTATCAAAAAATGTACTAAAAATGAATAAAAAGGACGACAAAACATACAAAACTGACAAGTATGACAAATTTTTGTCAATAAAATGAAAATATTGCAAAAAAAAAAAAAAAAATATGTATGTATGTAGAAAATAAAACAACAAAATAACAAAAAAAAAGAAAGCTTGCAAACAAAATAAAATATGAAATGAGAATAGAAAAAAAGAAAAACAAATACCTAACAGATGTGTGACATTATTATACCGGACGGATTGAATATTTTGAAAAATGATAGATTTTTATTTATCAAAACATCGAATTTTTCATTCGTTTCTATGTGAAACCTAAAACAAAATTTTTCTAAGTGTAAATTGATGAAATTTATGAAAAATATTCGGACATTTTGTCATAATTTAAATATTTTTATCATTAATTTTTTTTCCAAATTTTACAAATAGAATTTTTAATAGATGTGAAATTAAAATAAAACATCATACTTCAAATATTTTTGCCCTAGTGGTCGAATTTTCATAGTCGTTCAAAGTTTGCATGGAAGAGGACCAGTCAAAGAATATTCTAGTCAAATTTCAACTTCCTACTCTTTCGGGAACATACTTTTCTAAAGGGATGAACGGGACTAAAAAAAATTGTATATGAGCGGGTAGAAAATTTAACATAGATCGCATTGTTAATGATGCTAACTCGAAACGAGATCTCATTTACGAAGAGATTTGCATTTTCAAAACCAAGAAAAAAGTTTTTTAATAATTACTCAAGAAAAGCAAAAAAAAAAAAATATTATATTGTACAATGTGGGTGGGTTGGGTTACATATATGTATATTTTTTATTTTAGTAAAAACACCACATAAATATTTTCTTTTTTATTTTTACCCCTCCTTATTTTAGAGAAAAATAAACACCAAAAATTCCTTTAAATACATACATACATAAATAATATAATTAAAAATTATAAATTTATTATAAATGAAAATTAAATCTAATTAATAATTGAGAAATTGTTAAATTAAGCACATATATAATGCTCTGATGATTTGTATATTATTATATTAAAGATTTGTTATTATTATGTATGAAGTGGGTAACAACAATTATTATAAATGTACAACAGATATATCATTATTATAGGTATATATATTTATTTATGTACATATCTATACATTTATACGTACATATATCTTTCATATACGTATATTATGAATAATGAAATTTCCCTAAAGCCATCATTATCATCATTATTAGAGCTTTAATATAATTATCACATAAAGTCTCTTTCATATATTATTATATTATTCAGTTATTTATTTCAAAGACGTGAAAATTTCCATATCAATGGTTAGATGATTAAAATTATAAGTAATGGGTATATACGTTAAAAAAAAAACAAATTCAGAAAATATATAGGAAATAGAGAAAATTCCACTTAAAATTGACGACATGTTAACATGACGACAAAAATAAGAGAATAATATACATTACGTATAATATACAGCAGATGTTCAAATATTTTATTGATATCGCTATAAATGGGAATTTTTCTTTTTCACATTTTTAAGATAGTTAACATTCAATAAGTTAACTGTACTGTTGTATGTCTGTATAGGTATATTAATAAAAAGTATGAGCAGATTAGATATGTTTTAAATTTTGTTAGAAATACTGACTATTTAATTACGAAAAAAACAATTAACAATCGTTTTTTATCCGAATTACTGAAAAAGATACATGGACTGATGGATATATGGACATTATATTTGGACGTAAAGATATAAACAATTTTTGTTTACATGTACATACCGAAATTTTCTAATCACGCTATAAGTTTAGTAAAATATCTAATAAGACCTTGTACAGTCTTGCAGATAGGAGTCAACAAAACTCACTTACAGCATATACTCAATGTAATAAGGTGCATAAAACGGGGATTCGTGGATCACGGACAGAAGTCAAGACAGGACGTCCATCAATTCCAGCTAAAATTAATGAAATTTAGAAGATTGATTTGAATAATATCGTTTGCCGGTGCCAGTAAGTTCTTGTCAAAACTAAGTCATGATTAGTTTTTTTTTTTAAAAATCTTAAAAGAACACTTTCCTGCTATTTTTTTCAATTTTTTTTCTGTTTGCTGATACTTTTTTTTTTCAAAAAAATAAATGAAAAATTTAGGAAAGAAATTAAAAATTCTTTTTATTTATTTTTGTCTAAGTTCTTTCCATTTCTATTTATTATTTTAATTGAAAACGTACTTATTTTCGAAAAAAAGAAAAACATTATTTAAATACAATAAAAAAATTATAACCAAAATTAATTAAATATGTTCATGGCACCACTAAAAATCATTAATCATTTTCTTCTTCTTCTTCTTCTTTTTTTTGTTTCACAGCAGACGTAAGGATATTAAACATTATATGACATTTTCTTTTTTTCATTTGTGTTTATTTCTTAGATATTCACTTGAGTTTTCCGGTGAATGTTATGCGGGTTACTGAATAAATATTTTACTTAAAACATAACCTAAACAATTATTTTTCCTTATTCCTCTTTTCTTTTTTTTTTCCCAAAAAACAATAAAATAAAAAAATCGATTTTATTCCAAAGTAATTAATATTAAAGTAGAACACAACATTATAATATAAAAATACCTTATTCCACATTCTCGTTCATTTACATTTCCATGTATACCGCATATTGATGGTGAAAAATTTTTACATTCTATAAACATTCCCGCACTATGTCATGTCAGCAATAATACATAGGTACGAAATAAAAATGCTTTTGTGTTTTTGTTTCTTGTTTTTTTTTAAATTATTTTTATTTAACAATTCATGCAATTAGTGAATTGCAATGAAATATTCATCTACTCTACATAAATTGCATGAAAAAAAAAAATGTTGGAGTTCATACAACACCAACATCAACAACAGAGTATTGTAAATTTTTGTATAGATAGTACATACATACATATGTACATATTGCAGCTATGCAGTAATTACTCACTTCCCCTCAAAGTACAGGAGGTCAAAACAGGACGTTGTGTAAAAACAACAAGTCATACATATATGTACTTATTTATGTCTGTATAGCTGCTGCTACCTTATGAAAAAAAAAATAAATAATAGTATGAAATTCGAACAATAACCCTTTCGAACTGGTATACAAATTATTGCAAATATGCACGCATATTTTACCACTATAACATAATTGTTTGCACGCGAATATTAAGCTATATAATAATATATTTTTCAATATTGAAAACAGGGTGTGTTAAAAAATATATTTAATTGTAAAATAATTTTAAATAAATTATAATTGAATTTTAGGTATTAATTCTTTTCAAAGTTAACGGTTAAATTGGGTGGCAAATACCGACTTAGATACAATTGAGTGAAAAATTTTCAATTTCTTTATAATTCACGTGGTAAACGTTCATTGTAAAGTACTCGTAGTAGTAAATTTGGAATTTAATCTAAAGTAAGCTTTTCAGATGATCGATCGAGTATTTGGGAAAAAAATGACAACAAAGTTACTCTCATTCCTTTCCTTATCGAATTTAGTACATACAATGTGTTAACTTAAAGGATTGGTATGGGTACACCTACACGTATACATATGTATATTCGACTATTATAATCATCATCATCCACATCAGTACACGTGCAGCCCTTGGGCTACCTGGAGTTAGCTTGAGTTCTCTGAACTAGCTTTCTGACTTTTAGTATAAGTAATCCTTAAGAAATTGGTATTTTTAATCAATTTTAATCAATTTTTCTCAATGATTTTTGAGGAAAAAAAAAACAGGACAAAAATATTTATGTACATACATTTCTATAGAACTTTTGTGTTTGGAATATTTTGAAATTAAACTGACCTGATTTAAGGTCAAATCCAAAGAGAAAAAAAATTGAATTTAAATAAAAAGTGAAATACTTTTGCAGATCACAGTTGTGATATGAAAATTATAATTTTCCGATATTTTCAATTTAAATATGATAAAAAAAAAGTAAGAATTTTACTGTTTAAAAACCTTTCAATGCAAAAATACTAAGAATGAAACAAACAAAAGAAAAATTCTATTCAACAAAATACACTTTTATTCGACTTTCAGATTTTTTAATGTTCGAAAAAAAAACAAACTTATTTTCAAAGAGCCAAAATTTTCATTTTACTTTTTTATTGTTGTTGGATTTTCAATGTATTGAATATATAAACACAATCATAATGACAATTCCTTTATTTTTCGCACAATATTTCTAAAATTTCAAATCCACAGAATACTCATGAAAAAAAATCATTTTCATTTTAGATACTATAATGAATAGGAAATGAAGCGTGAATAACGTTTGGAATATGTATATAAAAAGAAAATTATAATTTCTCAATGGAAATGAAAATAATATTCTTATGAATCATAATCTGATGAATATGAAAATTCGAAGAAACAAAAAAAAAAGAAGATTCCAAAAAAGATACAAAAAACAGATATTAACTCAAATAAATTTAAAAAAAGATTTGTTTTCCTTTTTCTTAGAATTTACTTTTCATTTACACAATTTTTCAAATCCTTCTAAATTTACTAAGGATAATAATTAATGTTAATATCTTTTTCTAACAATTGCCTGTCTATAAAAGGATATTTGAATGTTGTAGCTCGCATAATATTATATAAAAACAAAATTGGAAAAAACGGATTTTAATTGATAAAATATTTATTAAAAAGCCAATTTTTAATTAAACGAAAACAATAAAATAAAAATCTACGAGTAATTTGAGAAAAGTCAATTTTAATTGAATTTATTGACTTGACAAGATTTAAAAAAATTCTTTATTAACCATTTTTTTTATTTTTGTTTCCGAAATTCTAAAAAAAATGTGAGATTTAATTTGGGTGGCACTTTTTTTTCCTATTCCTTTCAGATCGCACAATTTTGTGACTTAGCTTAATCTGAAGAATTGTGTTTTTAATGGTAAATTTTTTAATTGTTAATTTTGCAAATTAATTTTTTCTAAAAGTGTGTCACGGAAGCCAAGTCAATTTTTTCAAAGAAAAAAAAATGTATCATACTTAAAAGTTTATTTTCAGATATAAAAATCGTCTTATTTTTGTGTTAAATAGGTCATTGCAGCAAAGTGTGTACGTATGTATCTTTAAAAAATCCCCAAAATGCAAGGATTTGGGTATGTGCACTTCGGAATATGTTCAAAAAACCTTGTACTCCAAAATACAACAGTTATAAAGAATATCAAATACTTCATTTTATGAAATTTAGTTGATCATTCACAAGAAAAATGTGATTTTAGAAAAATAAATTATGATAAAATCAATTTTTTTTTTACTAGAAAAAAAAATAAACTTCTATCGTCATATGTAAATATTTTTCAATGTATGTATGTACTATATAATTTTTGCAATTATCTTCAAGGATAAATCCTTGGTCATTTTGAAAGCTCATATAATATTTACTTTTTAATTTTAGTCTTGTATTTTATCTTACGTTTTCATTTTCTATGTTTTCTTGCTGTGCTTTTTTTTTATACTTTTTTTGCATTTTTAAATACAGTTTAGCAGAGAAAAAAAAAATGTTAATGATAAAAACGTATTTGATAACGAAAATAATTATGATAATGGCCTACAAAAGAATATATACATACGTTTGTGCATACATATATGGTTTCATACTGGTATCACATATAGAGTATTTAAAAAATAATAAATTCACAATCATTATGATGAAGACGGTGAATTATTTCCACATAATTTTTTTTCCCAACACAAAAAAAAAAAAGAAAAAAAATTGAGAAAAAAAAAACACATACACATAAGATAACATAAAAGAAAAGAAAAATTGTTATTTGTATGTGTCCTCTAAAATATTATTGTAGATAAAAAAGATACAATTTTTTTTTTGTGTTTTAAATAAGCCAAGAAGAACCTTGAATAAAAAATTTCGTTTATTTTTAATTTTAAGCATAAGGCTAAATAATATGCAAACAAATAGCAAAAAAACACAAAAATTAATTGCAATAAAACAAAAAATTTTTGCTTTTTAAATAATAATTACAAAAAACTAAAAAACAAAAAAATAGAGATAAATAAATGAAAAACTATCCTTAACAAATGAAATATAGTGTATATACCCGAAAACCATATATTAACCATTAAGAAAAAAGCAAAACAATGAAGAAAAAAAACGAAAAACGAAAATAACACAAAACAAATTTATGCGGGAGAAATATAATAAAAACAAGAACCACAAAAATAAAAAGGATATATAATATCCTCGTTGATTATAGCCTAAACAGACAAAAATTATGATTCTTTTTTTTTTTTTTTTTTTTTTTGCAATTCTTCAGTTGAAATGGAAAACAACAATTTCCTTAAATTCATTTTATATACACTATGTAAAAAAAGTATTGGCACCTAAGCATTTCCAGTAAATAAACTCGATTTTAAAGAGTACTATGCAAGATATCAAAATTATGATTTATGGTATGTAATGCTCTCTTTATCACCTTTAATTTAATATACAATATTATAGTAAATTAATAATTACAACAACAAAAATAAATAATATTATTCAAATAACTAGTAAACTAACGCAAAAAAAGTATTGGCACCTATTATTATAATTTCGGTTATCACGTATGTACCGTTATTAAAATTGAAAAAGCTGCATTATTTTTTTATTATGAGTTTATTATTAAGTCCTGTTATCATTTGATATAATTATTTGTAGAAAATTTTTGAAAATGGTGCCTAAAAACAAAGAAATTAGTGTTGTTATTCGGAATTTGGTTACTTCTTTAAAAAATCATGGAAAATCTTATAAAAACATAAGTGATATTGTTAGAAAATGAAATCAAGTGTTAGGAATATAATAAAACATTTCCAAAAATCCAAAATAATCAAATTTTGCTAACGTTCTGGACGACCTATAGCATTAAATGTTAGGGAAAAGAGGTGAATTCTTAATCAGATCCGTATTAATCTGTAAACTAGCGCTCCATTTTTGAAAATTAAAGTTAAAAAAATGTTTGATAAGAAAGTATCCGATCAAACTATTATAGATATTTTGAAAAAAGTTGTAACATCGCAGATAAAATGGACCCTCTATACTTTATTAGCTGCCATACAGCCACATAACATAGCAACTCCACCTGCATGTTTTACTGTTAGTATTATATTTTTGTTTTTAAAAGCCTTTTTTTTTTCTTTTTAAACAGGACATACTCCATCTGATCCAAAGTAATTAATTTTTGCCTCATTGACGAAAATTACATCATTTCAAAGCGATTATAAATGTACTGAGTAGCAATATTCAACCGTTCTTTCCTATTCTTCCTACTGATATATGGCCTTTTGCATGTCATTCTGCCATTGATTTTTTTTTTTCAAAATATCTATAATAGTTTGATCGGATACTTTCTTATCAAACATTTTTTTAACTTTAATTTTCAAAAATGGAGCGCTAGTTTACAGATTAATACGGATCTGATTAAGAATTCACCTCTTTTCCCTAACATTTAATGCTATAGGTCGTCCAGAACGTTAGCAAAATTTGATTATTTTGGATTTTTGGAAATGTTTTATTATATTCCTAACACTTGATTTCATTTTCTAACAATATCACTTATGTTTTTATAAGATTTTCCATGATTTTTTAAAGAAGTAACCAAATTCCGAATAACAACACTAATTTCTTTGTTTTTAGGCACCATTTTCAAAAATTTTCTACAAATAATTATATCAAATGATAACAGGACTTAATAATAAACTCATAATAAAAAAATAATGCAGCTTTTTCAATTTTAATAACGGTACATACGTGATAACCGAAATTATAATAATAGGTGCCAATACTTTTTTTGCGTTAGTTTACTAGTTATTTGAATAATATTATTTATTTTTGTTGTTGTAATTATTAATTTACTATAATATTGTATATTAAATTAAAGGTGATAAAGAGAGCATTACATACCATAAATCATAATTTTGATATCTTGCATAGTACTCTTTAAAATCGAGTTTATTTACTGGAAATGCTTAGGTGCCAATACTTTTTTTACATAGTGTACATACATTTTTCTTGATTATACTCGTATGTATACAGGGTGATTCAGTTTAGGTGCCCGCGAGCGACCTGGAAACTACGGATAGGTCTCGGCAAGAGAAACAAAAAGTTGTATGAGATGGGGTAGGGCAATCTCAACCGTTACGAAGTTAGAGAAAGGAAAATGATTTTTGGTACTTTTTTGTTTACTTTTTTTTTTACAGTGGCACGCTAGGGGTTATCTTTCCTTTTTTCAAAATTGTAGAGAACCCCTGTTTCCGGGTCGGACACCTAAACTGAATTACCCTGTATGGATGTATATTTTATGAATTTCACGGATATACGAGTAGAATATTTTTTATATACACAATATGGTTTTTCAATCCTATATATGCCGTTATCTTTACATACGGTCGATAGTGAAATGACAGAAAATAATAATAAAAAAAAAAAAGTAGAAAAACCAAAAAAAGAAACTTTTCTGTATGCTCATTTTCTTTATTTTGTGATGACTTATATAATCAAACAAAAAGAAAACCGTTTAAAATATACACACATCGTCACAACAATATTTTGAAAAATCCTTTTTTTTCTCTCTCTCTGTGAAATCTCTCTTCCTATTTTGTAACATTTTTACACTACATACCTATATAACTGTTAAATATATTATCTAATCTCTTTTATCTACGGTAAAAAAAAAATTTTTTTTTTGTGAAAAAGCAAAAAAACAAAAAGTCAAAAAGGATATTACAAATGAATAAGACTTCTGATATATATAAATAAAGTGGCATTTGGTAGATGATGGGTGAAAAATTCACAACATTTTTAGTCTTCATCATCATCAACATCATCACATTTTACTACATATGTATGTATGTATGTGTTGTAATGCTGTTTGTAAATTCGCTCTGTATAGCTATTCTGGAAGTTGAAGTATGTACAGTACCACAAAAAAAAAATGAGATGAAAAAAAAGTTATTTGAAATGTGTGTTTCACTAAAAAAGAGGGGCGGCAATAAGGACATTATTTTTTCTTTATGGAAAGCAAAAATAGATATACATAAGTACCTACATCTATATATGTGTGTGACATATGTGTGTGTACACATTTATATTGTTTTCATATTCGTAGAGCTTTATTCCAAATCTTCTAAAACGATAAATCGTGTATTTACCTTCAAAGAAAAAAAAAATTTTTTTTTCATTCATTTTTTTTTCTTTTTTAAAATTTTCGCTAATAGCAAAGTTTTTTCTCTATCAAATTTGACTGGAAACTCAATAAGCATTCTCAACTGCTCCACTTTTTTTGTATTATGTAAAAGCAAATTCAAAGGATAAACACGTATGTGTGCACATATCTGTATATCTATTCGAAAAATAATAGCTTTTTTCATATATATGCCAAAGAAACACACATACATACATATGTATTTCTTTTTTTTTTTCTATTTTAAATTTGTTTTTCGAATACATAGTTTAGTTCTCAAGGCTAACCGCATGAAAATTTTCTTAAATTCCTTTAATTTAAAATTAGTTATATATATAGGTATCTGAATTTTTTTTTCCGTTCAAAAAATATACGAGTATATTTCATATGTAGTGTGGTAAACATATGTTTCATATCATGTGAATGTGGTATAATTCACACAAAAAAAAAAAAAAAACGAACTTTTCACTTTATATATTTTTTTTTATTTTTTGTTGAAAAGCAATTTTTTCCTCAGGACTTAAAAATGTGGGTGTCAAGTTATATATTATAGCATACATATAGTTAGCTTCATTTATGCATATATTAAAAGAGAATTTTAAACAGCTAAAGGATATAAAAAAAATATATATTATATTATATCTCATTCCATAATCACTATATATCGATTATAAAGCTTATGAATTTCCTTTAAGAGTTACTTTTTATTCTAACTAGAATATTTTGTGTACATAACACAAAATATAGGTAGTATCTTACCCATGAAGCAAAAAGCATTAAAAAAAAAATTATTATGAAGAGAAAATTGGTACGACAAGCAGTGTATTACATGTACTTCTTACCTTTTGAATATTCCACGCTGTTTCGAAAATATTACATAAATATGATATATGGTAGATAGTTTTTGCGATTAATTCTAGACAGAAAAAAGATGAGAAATTCTGTGTCAGCTGTTAGATTAAATTATTTCTAAGCTTTCGTGGAAAATAATAAAATTTTAAAAATTTCCTATAAGGAATTTTCTAATGTCTTGAAATTTTATTTTCTATTTTTCGAAGTTAATTTACTGTTAAAACAATTTAATAGCTTACTAAGCCTAACAACATAATCCAAAAGAAAATATACATGTATTCCTCAAAACTCACATTCTAATGAAGTAGGGTTGGCAGTCAGTGCCGGATTAGCCATACAGCAGAAGTAGCAAATGCTACGGGACTCGCGATTTTGGGGGGCCCCACGCGTAGAGAAGAAATAGACAATAGACAAGAGACAAGCGACAAGCGACAAGTCGAGACAAGAGACAAGTGGCAAGAGACAAGAGACAAGTGACAAGAGACAAGCGACAAACGATAAGAGACAAAAGACAAGAGACAAAAGACAAGAGACAAGTGACAAGCGACAAGAGACAAGAGATAAGCGACAAGAGACAAGCGACAAGAGACAAGAGACAAGAGACAAGAGACAAGAGACAAGAGACAAGAGACAAAAGACAAGAGACAAGAGGTTTTAACATGAAATCAAAATCGAAAACGGAAGATTGAAAACTAAAATCTAGTATTGAGCCCGGACTGTATTGAGCCAGATAATTTTAAGTTGTTCATGATTGCCAATCTTAAATAATCAAAAATGGCCTTCTAACAAAAGGTATACGTACAAATAAAATATTCTTCCACAAAACCTTAAAATTGAATTTTGAATTTTGTTTCGAAAGATAAAGAATGTGTCTAACAAACAGTTTTAAGATTTCGTAGAGACCAAACCACCAAAGGATTAAAGTGATGAAAAAAAAAACACTTTATTATAAGCTTTTTTTTGTAAAATTTTAATAAGTTTTTTTTTCTAACTTTGATAACAATTCCACTTCTAAGTTCTAAAAATAAAAATTCTAATCAAGAAATAATTTTTTCACAAAAACTCAATCGAAACATAATGGAATCGCATTTACTTACAACTATACATACACATACCAATGTAATACAATATTGAGTTTTAATGTTTTGATCGCTCTTAGTTTTTACTTTTTCCCCATTATTTTCATGATACACATTAATTTTGTTTTCTTTCTTTTAATTTTATTTTATTTATTTTTTTTTATGTCTAGTTGTCAGAAAGCATTATGCTTCAAAAAGAAAAATATTATATGTGTATTTTTGTATATTGTATGTACGTATACGGTATACGTGTGTATATTTTATATATTGAGCAATAAAAGTGAATAAGTAAAAAGGATACCTATGAAGTAGGTAATACAGGCACGAATAAATGCTATGAATTATTAAAGAAAGATACAATATAATATAGAAGTCATCATAGTGTTTAGATGAAAAAAAAAATGTTGTAATGAAATGACATGAAAAAAAAAACGATAATAATAATGATGATGCTGATGATGATGATGATGATGATAAGATGATGATATATTCTGGACAGATGAAAAATTCTTAATCAACTTCCATAGAAACATAAAGAAAAGAAAAAAAATAAGAAGAATATGTAATAACCGTTTAGAACTTTAATTGAAGAAAATATTTGTTAATACTTTGTAATTTGTTTTTTTGGTCATCATTTATTAACATATATCATTATTATTGAATCCCTATAATAAATAAGATATCATATATTTAATTGTTGGTTGATAGCAATAATAATATTATTTATAGCAATTTTAGATAAAAAGTTAACCCCAAGCAAACGAAAAAAAAAAACTTTATGTGTTCATTCATGTGAAAAACAAAGATAGAGGTACACACAATATAATGTGATGCATAAATAATCTGTTACATAAAAATAATAATTAATTTGACTTTTTGTTCTTATACTTTTTTTTTTATTTTTCTTGTTCTTGTTCTTTTTTTTTCTTCTTCTTTTAATATTATATTATAAAAATGCAATTTAACTTCTTCTTTTTGTTTTCTGTTTTGTTTTTGTTCTTTATTAATTTAGGTCAAAGTTTATCTATACAATAATAAAAAACAATTCCAAGAAGATGACAACAAAACAAGGTAAATCGTAGGAGGAAAAAAATAAACATTTGAATTAAAAAACATATAATGTTAATTTTTCTTTTAGAATTGAATATATATAGAATATAAAACAGATTAAGATATATGCTAAGGTACATAAAATAAGCTTTTTATTACTCTTCTTACATTATTTAAAATTTTTTATTTATTCATGTTTTTTTTTTGCCTTTGCCCATCTTATTTAAGTCAGACAACAAAAAGGTAAAAATTTTCATCTGTACACAGAATATGTTGTAGCTATACTTATGTATGTATATATGTAGGTAATACAGAAACAGATTAAATTCAATTGTGTGGGCGTAAAAACACCGTATAACAAATAAAAATTATAAAATTTTTTCTTTTTTTTTTTTACTTACTTAAAAGATTCTTGTTCTAACAGAAGTGTAACATTATTTTGTTCGTACTTGCTTTTAGCTTAATTTCAATTTATGGAAAAAAAAAAAAATTAAATTATGAAATTTTATTTTGTTTATGAATTTTTTTTTTTGCTTTCTCTTTTTTATAATTTTTATTTTTTTGTTTTTATTTTAATTTACTTAATGAAAAGGACATTTTCACTTTGTAAAGTAAATTTTTTAAAAGATTATTAAGTAAATATTTTTCTTTTTCAAACTGAATAATTTCAATTTCCTTCTTATTAAAATTAATTCAATGTAAGTTTTTACTTTTTTTTCTTCTCTTGTTTTTAAGGATGTTTGTTTTTTTTGTTTTGTTTTAAACACCTGCAATGATTAACAAGAGAATCTAATTTAAATGTTTATTTTTTCTGTTTTTCTCGGAATAATTATTAAACATCAACAAACAACATAATATTTAATTCTTTTAAGAAAATTTAATTAAGAATAAAACAAAAAAAACTAAATTTATTAAAATGTAAAATTCATTGTCATTTTAGGATTTTTCAATACAATTTTTTTTCTTTTGTTTTTGTTGCTCATTGATTAAAAGGGTTTTTTATAAATATTTTTTTTACAATTATTATTTCTTCTTATTTTTGTTTTGAAATTATTTTAATTTAGTACTTCGTTAGTACTTTTACTAAGAAGTTTTGAAATTTAGGTGGCAACAAAAACAAAAAAAAAAAGGACTTGGACTTTACAACTTTTAAACTTTTATATCTGTAACCCAACCCTTATAAATTTATTAAATATAAAGTGATCTTAAAAAATTCTCATTAATATTATATTCTTTCCAAATTTATGTTTATTATTTTTATTATATAACATAAGTGCCATGAAGGACAATTTCTGACAAAGTTTTATTCTTCAAACATTGCAAGTGTAAAAAATATTTGAAAGTTAATTTTTATACATATATGAAAATGTTATTTGATAATTATAATTATGAATAATTCTTCTGTGGAATGGGAACAGAAATAATTCTCAAATTTGAAGAACTCATTTTTGATATTTACGACCGTTGTCAGTGCAATTTTAAATCCTTATCTTTTTTTTTCCAAACGGATAAACCCACATAAGCCGATTATACTTACTTTAATTAATTATAACTTTTAGCAAAGTAAAGTTAAAAGACAACATTATAAGTATTCACAAGCTAACCGAGATTTTCAGCCTTTGGATAGAGTCGGGACACAAACAGAAGAAGTGGGAGATAATTTCTTATTCTGCCTTTCTCTCACAATCAGAATAAAATGACATTTCTCTCACAATCAGAATAAAGTGACAACATCCTTTGATAAATAATTATTAAATTTTTTTTTTTTCATTTTGGCATAGGTTTTAATTATATACACATATGGTTTATAAAGCGACCACTCTATCGAGGAGGACGAATTTGAAATTATAATGTTGTAGAATGCTAATGGTATTTGATGGAGACTGGAGACCTTCGGCCTTCTACATATTTCTATTAAAATATTATATTTTCACTTGAGTATTTACACAAGATCTCCTTACAGTCTCCAGACACAATTTTTTTGTATCTGAAAACCAAAGTCGAATGAACCTATTTTTGACATAACAAAAAATTAAAAAATTTCTTAAATATGTTTCATTTTTTATCACTTCCTTTATATATTTTCTAAATCCTAGAATATTTATTTTCCAAGAACAAGTTAGCTTTTGTATATAAAATCGTAACAGATTTTTGTAATTAAAAATTAAATTAACTTGCTAAACGTAAAAAAAGATAGAATTTTACAACTTTAGATTAATATTTAAAGAAATTACCTCGAAATAATACTTTATCCGTTTAAAAGCAAGCTTTTATATCTGAATTTATGAAGTAACGTTATGAGTACAGTTTTATGAAATTTGATCTGAAGTATGTATTAAACTGACAAAATAAAAATCAGTTGAAAAAAAAAAAACTAAACTAATTAATTTTTAAGGAAAAACAAGACGTGTAGATACTTTTTAAGAATTTCAATTTTTGTTTCCTTTTAGCTTGATTTTATTTTTTGAATGAAACAGAGATTAACGTCTTTCTAATTTTTCTTAAAGAAATAAGTACAATATATTATACATACGTGTTTTTATTAATTCATAATTTCTTTTAACTTTCTTGTAAAAAATTTCTACATTATAAAACACACATACAAGTTGTTTGAAATTAAAAGTACTCTTACAATTTTAATCTTCTTATTTTGATATATACGAGTACTTTAAAAAAACAATCTTCAAGGAAAGATTTTTTATTTTTTTTTTTGTAATATTCACATAAAGATTAAATGTGACAGTTTTGAAAAACAACAAAATTAAATATAGATGAATATAAAAAGAAGAAGAAGAAAAAATGAAAAACTTCAATGGTAAAATACCAAAAAAGTTCGTTAAAAAAAAATTTTCCAAAAAGGAAGAAATAAAAAACAGGAATAGAAATTTAAAAAAAAAAATAAAAACAGAAACTTTTTTTTGGAAGAAGAAGAAAATAAAAAAGTTTATATATTTTTTTTTCATTTTTTTTTTCAAACTTACCTTATTTTTATGTGAAAACCATTTATGTATATGTGTATGTGCGTATTATTATTCTCAAAACAAACTGACCTGATTTTGTTTATTATTCTTTTTTTCTTGTTATTTTTTGGAACAATTTTTTTTTTTTTTTTGAATTTTGTTCACAATAATAATTTAAAGAATTGTGTGTAGAATTTTTTGAAATTTATTGATTCAAATATTTTTTTTTGTTTGTTGTTGTTGAAAATTTAACTCTTTTTTTTTTTCCTAAATACTGTTATTAAATCGTAATTCATAAAATTCGCTATGTAATTTAATATTTAAATGCAACTTTTTATTTATTTTTGTTTCTGTTTTTTTTTCTTTTAAATTTTTTAAAATTTTTCAACTCTTTTTTAGATTTTTCAAACTTTTTTTTCTACGTGTAATTCACTTTTGTTTTAATTATTACAAATTTTCGTGTTCTACTTTGAAAAACAAAAAAGTAGAAATGAAAAAGATTATTTAAAATTCTGTTGAAATTTTGTTTTTTTTGTGAAACCAAAGAAAAAGTTAAATAATTTTACAGGTGTGGTTTTTTCTTGTTATCTTTTAATTTTGTTTTTTTGTACTGTATTGTAAAATATTGTGTAAAATTTCGTAAATAAATCATAAATGAGCTTTGTAGAAACTGTTTTCTGTTTTTTCAATACTTTATCCTGTTCTTATATTGTGTGTGCTTTCAACATATTTCAGAATTTACTGAAGGAAAGCGATTGTTAAAAGTAAACAACCGAATAATAACTCAATGGGGTGGGGTGGTAGTGTATATTTAAATTTATGTACGTTTTATACATTAACATATAAAATTATTACACATATAAAATATATTTTTAAAAAATCCTGATATATCCTTTCGATATTTTTATAAACTTTTCTGTGTAATTTTTACAAAAAATAACAAGCAACATAGTTTCCCATAAAAAATACCAAAAACTTTCAAATTCATAACACAATTTTCAGTTTTGAATTACAGTTTTCCTTTTTTTTTTTTTAATTAAGTAACTATTAATTCTATTCTATATTATATTAAAAGGATCCATATGTTGTGTTGAATATTTTATAAAATCAAGAGAAATTACTTGAAAAATAACGAATATAATTATCTATACTATATAAAGTAACAAAATAGGTACTCTTTTCTGTTGCTAAGTCCTTCATACATGTGAAAAATATGTATATGGAAATAGTGTGCATATAAAAGGATATTATATCGTACATGATATTCATTTACATGTTTTTTTAGTACATACTTGATTGTATTATGGTTTTAGTTAAATAAAGTCATATTTTAATTCTAAAAAGGATATGAATTTAGTTAACATACATATATATGATAGAAGACTATAAAAAGTTTAAAAAAAGGATAAAATTTGTGTGAGTAATGAAAGTAAAATTTTATTTATTGTTTTTGTTTATTTATTATCCTGAATAACTCTGTATAGGTTTTATGGTTAAACTCAATACAAGGATGTTTATTATTTTATTATTTTTTTACAAAAAAAAAAAAAAGAAGTACTTTTACGATTATTATTTAACATTAAATTTAAAACTTTTTTTTTCTTTGTATTGTTTTTATTTTTTTACACAACTTAAAAAAGAAAACGGTATATTCACAAATTATTTCCTGTATCTGATGGTGTGTATTTCACGAACTTGAAAAAATAGAAACATATACAAAAATATATGTAAAATAGAAAAGAAACAAGAGAAAAACTCTATTAAATTTTTTTTTTTTGGAATAAAACACGCGTGTGACAAAAAAAAATCTAAATGTAAACACGTTATTATTCTGCAGGCATACTAAATAGGACACAAATAAAAAAGACTAGAAAAAAAAGGAGGAAAATAATACTAGAACGAAACGATAATATAATGTTATGTACAGTGTACGGTACTATTTATGTGTACTACCCGATGAATTTTATCGTTTTGATTACGTTGAGATCAAGAGAATATGATAGATATATGTATAGAAAAAAAAATCCCATCTATGAAAATTGTGTATTATAGTGGGTGGTTAAAGAGTTATACGTTTATTAGAACAATGAAAATTTATCAATGACAGCAACAACAACAAAAATTACATGTTGTTACAATTTTTGTAATGAAAACAAGTACTATAAATTTAATTATCGTGCATGTCCTTTTTGATATACTTTTTTTTGTGCGTATGTATTAAATTCATTGGAATATTAGAAGATAAACTTAAATGCACAAAGATTTATTTATGCTATGCTTTTTCTCATTAAAACACTTTTCTTTTTATTCTTCAATGCCTCTTATATAATTCAATTAATCCTTATATACTACATATATGTATATATGTACATTATCTGTGTCGTAACTACATATACGTACGTACATGTGTGTATATACAAAAGTGTGTTCTATTAAAGATGTAACAATAATGTAAGAAAAGTCAAAACATTAAATATATATACTTATTATTTATAATACACACGTATGTAAACTTTACTAATATTCATTAATTTTATTTAACTAACAAAACTATTTTTCTTTTTAATTTTTTTCTTTCTTTCTTCTCGTTTTTATCTTTTATTTATTTATTTAATTTATCTTTTCTCTTAACATATTAACATAAATTGATTTTAATTTCAAATAACATCGAGAATAATGATTATGCAAACACAATTTTATTATTTTCATTTTATTTTTCTCCGTAAAATAAAAAAAAAAATACACAACAGAATCACAAAACAAAAGTCCTTTTTTTTATTATTCTGAATTATTTTTCATAGACAGAATGAAAAAAAACACACTAAATATGAATAAAACTATTTCATCCCAAAAGAAAACTACTTAGTTTATTTTTTTTTTCTTATTAAATTTCGTTTAACGACAATTACACGAACAAATTTCCACAAAAAAGCACACAATTTTATAGAAAATACTCGTATTTTAAATTTTTTTAAAGGATTTTTCTTTTCTTTTATTATTTTTGCAAAAAACTCTGTCCTTATTATGGTTTTATTAAAAATAAAGAAAGAAAGCAAAAAAAAAACCAACTATTGAACAAGAAAATTCATTTAAAATGAAATTTTAAGAATGAAAAAAAAAAAAAAATTAGTACATTTTCTTCAGAGATTTGAAAAAAACCCAAAAAATCAAACGACCGTCAAAGAAATAAATTTTGATGCGCCTAAATGTGTGCCCTGATTCGTACTACTGGCACAGAATCACAATTTATGCAGCCAAGGCTGATGCTGTTGTTTAATACTGATAATGATGATTACCTATAACTTCAGAATCCTTCAATACATTCATATTTTTCAGTATTTCCAGTATACGTATATACTTATGTATGAGTTTTCGATAAGTTCCAATTTACGATGAGTTTACGAAAAATACTAAAATGAGCACATTACTATAGATACAATTATTATGTTTTGGTTTTTTATATAAAAATATATGTAGATAGTTTTTATTTGTCCGTACAGATACTACAAAAAAAAAAAAAACTAGTCGTACATTTGAGTTTTGAAAAAAAAAAAAAACCCTTTTTTGTGTCCTTTCTCACCATAATTAGTATTGGTCTTGGTTTCGTCTGTATCTCATCTTCTACACATTCCAAGTATATTTTCTTACAAGAATTTCTTTTCTTTTTTTTTTAAAGGAAAATTTTTCAGTGGAATACATAACGGAAGTTTTGAAAAAAAAAGCTTTTTCTTAATCCTCATTATTTACTAGTTATATTAAAGGAGTATGAGAAACTAACAAATTACTCTCAATTGTACAATAATTTTTCATTGTTGCAAAAAGGAAAAACCAAAAGTTATAAACCAGTTACTACCATCAGGAATCAGGTATAAAACATAAAAGATTTATTTACACAAATGTCTACTATATAATATAAAGCTCAAGGTTCAGTTATTTGAATTGAAATGACTAATTTCGTTTTCCTGGCGAGGAGGATGTAATTTTAATGTTGTGATGATTTATTTTAAATTTATTGTGAAATAATTTGTATAATCTTCGAGTAAGTATATTATTTTATAATTTCCCAGTTTTCGTTATTAAAAAAAAAGCAATAATAAAAAAAATGAAATACATTTATTCTCAAACATTTCACTTTCTCTAGAATCTAGATATTTTCTACAATAAAAAAGATATTTCATATTTCATTTAAAAGAGGAATATGAATCGACTTATTATTATAAGGCGCCAACGCCCGAGTACAGCGCAAGACATTTATTTTTGCATATATTGAGAGAAAGCTTTTCTGCATTTTCATCAAGCAAAATAATGTGAAGAAAAAATTTAAAAGAAAAATATATGAAAAAGGACGAAATAGGATCAACGAAAAAAAAATAATAATAAAAAAGAAATAAATATTTTGTATTTCTCACGTATCTCACCACCTTTCTTTTTTTTTTTTTAGTTTTTCTTTTTTTTTTTAATTTTTTTCTTTTCACATTCTTTCCATAAAGAAAGGTATTTATGCTCGACTATACTTTTTCTGAAGTGTAAAAATACATACATAAATGAAATACTTGGTATATGAACGCCCATGGAGTAAGAAGAGACAAAAAAAAAAACTTAAAATAACAACAAAACACAACTTAGATAAAGTTTTTCTTTTTTTTTTTTTTTTTCATTTTCGACCTTTGTTGTTCCAGAAATATGTTAACTTGTGCTTTTATGATGAAAAATTGTTTTCACAGTTAGAAAAATGAAGAATAAAAAAGTATGGGTGATAATTAAACAAAAAAACAAAAAAAGAAAGGCTCACAGAAAAGAAAAAAAAAAAGATATTTTCAACTTAATGAATGAAAGAATCTTAAAGAAAAAAGAAATTATTCAGGTTTTTTTTTTTTATTGTTTATCTTTTTTTCTTATTTCTACAGTATATTTTAGTAGCAAAATAATAATTATTACAAAGAAACATTTTCATTTATGATGATTTTCAAATAATATAAAAAATAAAAACAACAATATGTATACATTGTCTTTTATAACATATATACTTACACATATGTTTATTATTCACATAGGATTCATACACGAAAAATAAAATTGCATAACAACATAATTTTTGTACAATTTAGAAAGTAATTTAATGATTAAAAAAAAAGGGAAAAGCATTTATTTTCATCATTCATAATATTGAAAGGTAAATGACAGGTGCGATTTCGATTTTCCTTTTCTTGTTTCTTTTTTTTTTCCTCTTCAATTATATACAAAAAAATGAAGAAAAATGAATTTTAGGGAAAAAATTACAACTGTTTTTGTGGTAAAATGTACATAGATTGTAGCTGTATAAAAAGGGTATTTTATAAATATACTTTATATAGTTTCTAGCCGATTTTTCAATTATTCTCTTTTTACTTAATTTTTGTTTAATTTTTAAGGTCAAATAAAATAATTATTGCAAGAAAAAAATATATATATAGAGATAAAATCCTTTAATTACAACAAAGTGAAATATTACACAGAAAAATACAGGAACTAAATCTACATTAACATTTTTACATTGTTTTTTTTTTTACGTAAATAAAAAAGTCCTTTAAAATTCACGCATTTGAAAAAAAAAAACAACATAAATTCGTTAAAGAGACGAAATGAAAAGTTAAGTGCAATGTGAAATTTGTAATCAGAGCAGAACATGTGAAGGATATTTTTCATAATTTCACATACTTGTCATTAAAAAAAATATATTTTACATTTTAAATATGAATTTAGCGAAATAATGTGATTTTGAATATTTTGGTCAATTTATAAAGTTTAGAATTACAAATTCAAGCACATACATATAAGATTTTTTTTTAGAAAATTTTAACAGTAATTTCAAAACGAAATTTAGTCAATTAAAATAATTTATTAGTATTTATAAATCACTCAATTTCTATAAAAAACAAGGATCCATATATGTATCATAATTTCTCTGCGATCCTAGGCGGACCTTGGCTTGACTGCCTCAACTTCCAAGCTTCTCTGTCTCTCTAAAGTATTACTCTGGTTTCACTTTTATTTTCTCCAATTCTTATTTGATGTCAATTTGTTACTTAGCACTTTTAGCACTTACAGAGTTATGGACATATAAAAAAAAAATGGAAGATACGATTCCAACTTAGAGATCATACCAGATAAACCTGATGAATAAAAATTAGAAAATAGATCACGAATAAGCATGAAGCGAATATTTTAAAGTAATTTCTCAAAAAATAATTGAATAATAAATCGGAAAAAAATTTAAAAAAAAATATGAACAGAGAAAACTCTTAGAACTAACTGGTATCACATCCTATACCTTAAAATACATTGAAAAAATAAAATTTAATTTTCCTTTTCATTTTTCTGAAATTCCCATAAAAAGCATAAAAATTTACTTAATTTATTGTATAATAAATATAAATTATAAATTTTACATATTGCATTATCTCCTTTTTTTTTTATATTATATATTTTTTCTTGTGTTTTCTGATTTAGAACTCTTCTATGAATTTCATTCTTTCTGTTATACAATTACAATAAATATAACATATATACACCCTTGTGTAACATAAATTACATACCAAAAAAAAAAAACAAAAAAAACGAAAAGGAAAACATTTTTTTTATATACATATTTCATTTGTGATATTTTTCTACATATGCGGGGCGGATATAGGTACACCCACCCCACCCCTTTTGAAAATCTAAAAAAAAAAACAAAAATAAAAGTATGTATTAAAAAAAAGATTAAAAATCGAGCAAAGACGGAAAAAAAATTCAAATAGAATTATGATTATAATGTATGATTCATACATAATAACATTTATACACATATGCTATATTACTTATATATGTATATTTCCACTATAAATTATGCATATAAGTACATAATATTGGAATATGTAAATTAATTCTTATTTTATATTCATATCATGTTATATTTTTTGAAATAAAGAAAAAAAAAATTATCTATGAAAAAAAAAAAAAAATAACAAACCAAAATATGTATAAAAAAAAGGATACTTATAATATCATTCATTCATAATATTAAAATACATAAGATGCACTTTAAATCACCTACTGCTACTACTGCTACCTACATATACTTTTTTTTTACCTATCTTGACTTCGCGAGAGTATATTAGAATTTCCTATTAAATTTCCATAATCATAAATTATGTTATTCTAAAAACGGATTTAAAAATGATAGGAAGAAAAAAAAATGAGAGACAGGAAAGGAAGACAAGATAGAAAGAAAAAAAGGAAAAGAATATCACAATAATGACTTGCATATAATTTATTGCTAGTTTCATTCGAAGATTTTTAAATAAAGGTGAACAAAAAAAAGTTTTACTTTATATATTATACGAGTATATAGGTAAGTATATATTTCGTTTTTATAGTCTTGTGAATTTTCAATGTGTTTAAATAATAACGTGCCTAGAATGAAAATTTTCTTGAAAGAAAATTCGTTTTTTTTTTTTCTTTTTTTTTTTTTTTTTTGGTAATTAAACGATATGCAAATTGTGTGATTATATTTCGTGTAGGTATATATTTTCTTTTTTTTTTTTTGAAAACTTTTAATGAGAAAAAATTTAAAATGAAATTTTTAATATGAAATTAAGAGAAAGATAAATTTTAATACCGTTATTTATATAAAATATATACCTAGGTACTTTTTCAAAATATTAAAAATTTAAACTATGCTTATGTGAAATTTCACATAAAAAATTAAAGATTTTTAGCCTCATTTATTTCATGTCGAGTTTAAGTGGAACTTTCAAAAATGTAATTTATTACAGACTTGATTTTTGTTGTTGTAAGAATTTACTTTCATTGGAACCATGAAACAGGATTCTCTAACGTGTGTTTTAAAATATAGATATTTTACTTTTTGAGTTTTCAACCCTCTTTCTATAGGCATTTTTGTGGAATTCTTGAGGGTAACCTGCTCCACATCCTCTATAAAACAAGGAGCAGCTACAGCAGCCTCTCTGATCGACAATGCCAAAAACTGGCAAAGAATGTGTATCGTTTTTTCAGTACTTTAAAGAATTAGTACACAGATATCTTCTTCGAAAATTCTTATTCTTTATTCAGGTGATACCTACCCCCCCCTCCCCCCACAAACTACTAAAACTCTATAGTTAGAGCAGCTGTAGTCCACCTGAGTGTATTTTGTATCGAAATATTGAGCCAGCCAATATTCCTTGTGTACTAATTTATAAATTATGGTGTACATATTAAATCCTTAAAGCTAACTTAACTTAAGATAATATTAAAAAACTTTATTTATTCACAAAAATGTCATGTAGATAAAATATTTACCAATCAAAAGCTTTTATAATTTTTGATTGAAATGAAAAATTTAAAAGAAAAAAAGTGGAAAAGAAGTAAAAGCAAAATATATATTTTTTTGTCTTATACGCCTTTACAGCTATTTTCGAAATTTTCTTTTTATAATAAATAAAAATCAAAAAAGGATCAAAAATTTTTAATAAATAAAATTTATTCTATCTTTTATCTATCATTTGATTAAAAAAAGAAATTGTTGGTGTAAAAAAATCAAAGAAAAATATCAAAAAGGTAGATAATATGTATTAATAAAAATATGAAATTTGATAACCTACTTATACATTGTATAAAATGTATTTATATTATTTTGGAATTGACTTTGAAAATTCTACTTAATAAATCATTTTTTTTTTTAATGAAATTCATTATTTGATATAAAATCATCTCTTTTTTTCTGTATTTTCTATTTCTATCTTCCCTGTTGGTAATTTTGTATTCATTATCATCGCATTTATATGTTTTAAAAATTGTAAATCTCTAAAGCAAATTTTAACTTTATTAGAAATTTTCAATTACATTTTTACATTTATATAGAAATATATTTGTATATCGCCCATTCCATGCATGACGGACAGGACATTGAAGAAAATTTTTTTGAATCTTTTTTCTTTTTTAACTTCATATAGTTCAAATTTATTCCAGTTAAATGTAAATAATAATGATCCACCCAAAAACCTACCAAACCAAAAAGGAAGATGTTTATCAAGAATTCTTGTTTTAGTTTTATAAGGCGATGATATGACGGACGGGACATGAAATGACAATCGTTTCTACAGTCATAAATTCAACATTATTTTTCTTTAAAGTATATGACTTCACACTTCCTTTTTCATGGTAAATTTTTAGATGGTAGTCTTAGCAAACTACGACAGAAAATTGTTATTTCTCCAACTCGCCCAAGCTAAGATATAATAAATTATGTTTGCCAGATCGTATGACGTTCGGGACATGACAGACGGGACAACTTGAAAAGTCCCAAATGCATTTAATAAAAAAACGAGAAAATGATAAAATTAAACACTGAAATTAATTTTTTTTTAATTTTTTATATTTTTTTCTTTTTGTTAATGCACATTGTGAAGCTAAAACAACATTGTACTATTTGTCATAAAATGCATTTAGTAACTATTTATTTCAGCTCAAAAATTGCCCCCGAAAACTTACTTAAGGTAGGTGTTATGTGTGTGTTATGTTCATGTACCTGATTTTTTTTTTAAAAACAAGCTTTAGTAACAAAACAAACGTACAGCAGTGAAATATATACCTGGTGAACCTATTTACCCTATTTATTTAAAAAACAAAAACTGAAAAAAAATTGTTAGGTTTGATGTAAAAGCTTGCGTGGAATGGGCGATATACATATATCAAATTTATTTCGTACTAGTTTCATAAATTATCACAATCATTGAATCAATAAATGAAGTAATATTGTATTATATAAGTATGTACATACCTTTATATATTTAATAAGTACTACATGTACATACATATCTATATAATATCTAATTTTCTGTATGTTATTTTATATATGTATGTACAATACTCAATAATATTAAATATATATTCCCTTATCTATTTTGTATCTCCCCCTAGTTTTAGATAACATTCTCAAGAGATAACTATTATACTCGTAGGTATATATGTACATACATATATTATAGTAATTGATACTTGAAGAAAAAACATTCTATATTCAATACGCAAAATTCTTACCAATAAGTATATATTTATATAGAAAAAAAAATAAATAAAAAGTAGGTACAGGAAATTTGATACTATTATTAAAAAGGCAGAACTATCTATATATGAAATAAATAACACATTAAATATTCATGTAATCAATAAAACAATACAAAAAAAAATATATATAAAAAAGTTGCAATATATACATAATTATCTGTTGTAAGTATGTACACGACGACACAGATACGATTTTTTTTTATTAATATATTTTCTAAATAAATTCAGGATATGAATATATTTGTGTATTTAATTTGTTTTTTTTTTTTTCATTTCGTGAACCTTAAGGAAAATTGTCCTTGATATCATTTCAGTTCATTCAAAATGTTACTGAATGAGAATTTTTTTTTTTAATTACATGAATCCTTATAAAGTTTTTTTCTTTTTTCTTTAAATAAAAATACGGATATACGGATTGGTAAAAAGTTTTATTAAAATTAAAATACATTATCATTAAAACATTATTGAGTATATATTATGTAGATAGATATTTTAGATTTTTGGTTTTTTGATACGGTTTTATTTTTCTTTCTTATTTTTGTGACATATTTTCTGAATATTTTTCGAAATATTTTTGACACAATTTTAAATGAAAACAAAAAAAAAACACAAATTTACCTAATAAAATCGCAGCTTTTTCACATGAATAATTTTTGTGAAAAGATAAAAAATAATTTGAATAAAAGCAGAAAAGTATACTTAGCTTTTAAGATAATAACAACAGGGTATTTATTAATTCACATGTACTTTAGTCGTTTTGTATTTTCGTCTCGGTATTTTAAAAGTTTTAAATTTTTTTTAATCATAAAAGAATCCATATGTTATCAAAATCTGTCAACCATTGCCTCCAGAGAATTTTTGGAATGAAGTAACAATTAATCAAGGATTATGGATAAAATGTTATTAGAAATCATTCATGAAAAAAAAAACTCTTTCTTACTTATTTCCCTGCTATTTGAGTACATCAAACACAAGGATGTCAGAAAAAAAAAGTTTGAAGCTCTTAATTGGTTAATTTAGTTTTTTTTTAAAAAAAAAAAAAGATAACCTATATCCTTGAAAATCATCAGTTTCCAAAAATATAATAATTTTCTGAATATAAATTCTCAAATTATGGAAAAAAATAAGTATCTTCTAGTATTCATTCATTTATCTTTTTTTTGCTTACATTCAAAACCTATATAATCCTGCTTATATGTTTTTCAAATACCCTATATACTCAGTAATCTTGTAAAATGTACTTTACAATACAGGTACATACTCTAAAAGATGTTTATATCTGTTAACATCAAGCATAAATTGTTGTACGTATATTATTTGAAATATTTAGATGTGTTGTAAAAATTTTAGAATTTCGAAAATTATCTAAAAGTATATAATAAAAATATTTTATACGCATATTACCTTATCTATTGATATCCTTGAAGCATTATACTTTATTAAAAACACATTATGAGGACTATTAATGTCATATAACTTAATAATTATTATCTGAATAATGAACATTAAGATATTTATGAATATTTCAAATATTTTTTCAATTTAATTGTATACCGTCACGAATTAGTAATTTCAATTAGAACTTATTTAAGAATTTTTACAAAAATATAAAAATTCTCATATCCTTTTTTTTTTTTCTTTTTTTATTATTATTGGTTTATACTACGAGTAAATATAGTATGTATGTATGTATGTATTTATTATCAATTTACTTATATTTTGCACATATGTACTCTTTTTATATTCAATTTTTCTTTTTTTTTAAATTCAGAAATGCATTTTACACATATTCGAAAAATTTACACATACTCTACTCGTATGTGTAGAAAATATCTCTTCTGAACTTTCTTATTTTTTATTTTTAAAATTTCTTACAAGAAAATGAACACACATTTCACATATTAATTCCTATACATATTATTATATGAATATATGTCTGTAGTCTGTACATATATGTATGTACATATATATGTATGATATCGGTAGTAGATAGATTTTATAACGATTCCCATAACTGCAAAATATAATACATGTACTACTTTTTTTTTTTTTTTCAAATAACACATTAGCTCTGTCTGATGTGGTTTTAACATATCTTTTTAGATGATATCCTTTATACATAGATAACATTATTTACCACACAACTAACCTATAATATCACATCTCATATTAAATATATATGACATATACATTTATGATACATACATACAAATACATATATTATGTTTCGAGAACAATAAAAACAATACTTTAGAAAAAAACAACACACAACAACATTTTATAACATATTTGATATTTGAGAAAAATAACATGAAATAAAGTTTTTAGACAAGTAAAAAAAAAATATATTATTAAAGAAAAAATAAAAACAGGAAACAGGAGAAGAAGAAGTAGAAGAAAACATTGTTAGAAATTGATTTTAATTTTAATTTTTCAGTTCTTTAAACATTTAAATGCATGAAATTTATTCTTTTGTGTATAGAATTTTTTATTATAAAATTTTTGCAATTAAATTATAAATTTATAAAATTAGCAATTAATATGACGATAAATTTTTTAAAAGCTTTTTTAAGAGGAAAAAGTAGATACCATGTCTGAATTTTTGAAAGAAAAAAAATATATAATGCATAAAGATTTTATTTTTGTTTTTAGGTTAATAACTTTTGATTTTTTCAATAACATATGTGATTTCTAATGCACAGGTATTTTAAGGATTATGTATGTATTTAAAAATATCTTTTTTTTTTTAAATTGAGTATGTTAAAAATTCGAATTATAGGTACCTACTTGAAAAAAAAGAGAGTTGTTTTTAACCCTAGGATTGCCTGATCGTATACAAACGTATACACTCGGACTTTGACGCTTAATAAAATATGATCCCTTTGAGCTACGAACTTGAAACCTTCACCAATTTCTACATTGGAGAGTTCTCCTTATACACCTCAATTTTTAAAAGATCCTAGCTCAAAATCGATAGAACAAAATACCTTTTTTTATGCAAAAACACAAATTTTGCCGTGAGTTTTTTTCAAGAAACGATATCTCAGTATCTCGTGGACCAAAAACCGTAATTTTTTAACCTACAGAGATACAGGTCTTTGAAAAAGAAATTTAAAAATTTCCATATAAAATGTATGATATACATTTCTATACTCACGGCCAAAATTTTGACATTGTCGATCAGGTTATCCTAGGTTTAAGTAAACTCCTTCACAATTTCTATTAATTTTATTTTTCAATTAATCTATTGAATTGAAATAAATTCAACTCATGAATAATAATTTAAATTTTATATTTTAGTTATTATTAAATAAAAAAGTAAGTAAATAGACACGGGAAAATATTTTGAAAAAAGAAATTTTTAGATGATACTGAAAATACATTTTATTGGTTTGGGTTTACTTAGAGTTGTTTTTAAATTAATTAGACCTCATGAATCCTTTTAATTGCCATTATCTATTACAAACATTTGAAAGAAAATCACTTTTTTTAAATTTTATTAGGAAAAAAAGAAGAAATTACTTTTTTACAATTAAAAAAATCGATAATTTAAAAGAAAAAAAAAATTTATTCACTTGAAAATCCAAAAAAATAATAAAAAATCTGAATCACTTTTAAAGTTTCTAACAATTTTTTTTTCTTTCATTTCAGATTCAGAGAAATTAAACAGAAGGCATTATGAATGTGTGTATGTAAGTATACATATATGTACATATATAAAATTTATAGATTTATACTGAATGCATTACAAAATAAAAAAAACTTTCAAAGGAAAAACTAGAAACTATTTTCATCAGACTTAAATATCAGATGATGTCGAATTGTCAATATCCTTTTCTATTTTTTTTTTTATTATTATTGTCAGTTCTTCTTCTATTTTTTTTATTCTAAGTATTTTTCTTCTTCAATTTTATTCATTTCAATACTGTTGTCCTATACGATTTAATTTTTTTCTTTATTGTTCATATATCCTTTCAAATTGTAAATAAGGAATCAATTTTATAGTTGTAGTACACAGTCAAGAGTAATTAGAACTAAAGAAATAAAAGCAAATTTAATGATAAAAGGAAATTACATAAAACGAAGACAACAACAACAAAAAATGAAAAAAGAAAAAAAATATAGGATAAAACTTAACTTTGAGATATTTGCAATCCAATAAGGACTTGCCTTTCAATTAATTTATTTGTTGATTTTGTAATTTTATTCATTCATCGATGTCATTTTAAATATACTACTATTTTATTTTTTTTGTTTTTGTTTTTGTATATATAACAAAAAACTATTTAAAAATAGAAGTTAACTTAAATTACGAAAATTTATTTTTTCTTCTTCTTTTCAAATAAAGGATTTTAACATTAATTGGGGAAAAAAGATATTTAACGAAAAAAAGGGTTATTTTTATACAAACAAAAAAGGTTGCATTTCTTTACACTTTATGTATGTATTATACATAAAAGAAGTTCAGACATTCGATTCAACAAATTTAATTTAAACCACAATAAGTGAGTTGTAGTTTACTCAGAAGACTACATTAATTTCTGTGAAAGAAAAAAAAATTAAACTTTTTTGGTGAATAAAAAAAAATCAAAATCTTCAAAGGATTTTGCCATGGAACTCTTAAAGGTGCTCTTACACTATCTGGCAAATTGGCAGATATCTGCCCATTTTCGTGGACAGATGTTTGTCTGACTGATTACACTTGTGGCAGATAGAGTTGTCAGACACATTTTTGCCAGTTATCTGTCATGCATCTGTTGTGCTGATTACACGATCTGTTATTTTTTATCTGGTATAAATGATTTTTATCTGCCTAAAATAATATAATCTTTTTAGTTTACAAAAATGACTTTTCGTGAACGGTACGCGGCTGCTTTTATTATATATAATTTATTAAGTGAAAAGAAATGTGAAATTAAAAAGAAGAAGCGACTTTGGGTTAAAGAGTGGATAAATAAAAGAAATAAAGAGGGAGCTTATGCTAAACTCCTTCCAGAAATTGAAAGAAATCATCCGGACGTCTTCAAGAACTTCTTTCGAACTAGTATAAATGATTTCAATGATTTAGTGGAAAAAATCAGCCCAATTGTTAAAAAACAAGACACAGTGATGAGACAATCCATATCACCAGGTGAACGACTTGCAATAACTTTGAGATTTTTATCTACTGGTATGTAATCTTCAGTGAATACAGTAATGAATTTACTATATCCTCAATAAACTTATAACTGTTGTTGAGGTAGGGTATTATAGTTTGTTTTACTTCCAAGAAAAAAGTCTTTTAAAACCTTCACAAAATTCAACAACCCAACAACATCTCTTTTTTTTTTTTTCATTTAAATATTATTTCAATTTTATTTTTAAGAGGATTTCTTTTTTTTTTCTGTTTTGTGTTTTCTGCTTTTCATGTTATTTTTTTCTTTGAATGCAATAAATTTGTGATTAAATTATGAAAAATTAAAATCCCATATTCGATAATATGCAAAACACAACTACAGTGGCGTATGAAATGTGGGGGGGAGGTCGGTTTGGAGCTATATTGTCCTTGTTAGGTTATGATTTTAGAACTATTAATTTCTGAGTTCTTATAAAAAAAGGGTCTGATCAGTTGAATACATAATTTGTTAAATTAGAATCTAACCAAAAGGAAGAATAAAAATTCTTACAAATTGGTGGGTGGTGGAGTTTAAACATTTTTTTCGATCCCGTTTCGATTTTGCTTTCATTTCTTTGTCTATTCATAGAAAAAAATGACATTCGTTTGCCTGTAAGGGTTTTTTGGATCATATTTTTTTCTTCTTGTTTTATCATTTAAAAAACCGACCTTAGAATGAGACATCAAGTGAAAAGAACTTTCCTGGAGATTAGTACTTCTAATTTCACTAAATACTCACTTTGAAAGATAGTTCTACCAGAAATAATTAATAAAACAAACAAAAAAACACATGTTCTTGCTTTTGGTGAATTTGATTTGGATGCTAAGATAAAATTTGAACATCAACAGCATATTTTACATTTTCATTATTAAAAATTTACAACTGAATTATTTAAAGTTTAACAAATGAATAAAACACATCAAAGTCACAACTTTTAAAAAAATTTCAATGGTGGGAACCACGAAGAAGGCTGAAATACGTGTAACATGCTTTTAAAAATTTTGAATAATTTTCCAAGCTCATTGGATAAATTTTACCGATGGAAATCTATGAAAAGCAAAAAAAAAATGTTAGTTCATTTTTTTTAAATGTTTTGTACTTTCTTACATGTAACGGAGTTTGACTTCTTCTCATCAAAAGGATCACTGCAGATTTCACCTCTGGTGTTGAGTCATACCACGGAATATCATAACAAACTTCAGCAACTTTTAGGTGCTGAAAATACAAAATGAAAGGAAAATTTTTAAACTTGAATTTGCTAGGAAAAAGATGAAAGTTCACTTCTAAAGAGATATCATCTGCAAAAGAAAACACAAAATATAGCAACAGAATGAGTACTAATGTGCTTCCAGATAAAATCAATATGTTGAAAGCTGAAGTTATCTGTGAAAAAAAAAAAAAAAACAGAAAAAGATATAAGTTATGATCATTTTTTGGAAAGTCAATGACTCTTACATTAATTAGGCAGAAAATCATAGTTGAAAAAAAAGAACCTAAAAAACCTATTTCGAATAAATTAGCAATCGCAAACAATTTGTTGAAATCGTCTGTTAAACTAAAAAAAAGAATAAAAAACGAATTAGAAAAAAAAACCACGTGTAACAATAAAGGTGATTTTATAAGTCATGAAAACCTTGTAACTTTCAAGTGAAATTTAATAATTTTCGAAATATCATTTTTGTCAGCATGAGCTAGGTTATCCTTTATTTGATGCTGAAGAACTTCAAATGCATTTTTATTGAACATCATGAAAATGAATAACAATTGCAAAAACGGTAGATAGAAAGAAATAAAGAAATTCAACAAACTCAATTCAGCGAGCACATTTAAAATCATATATGGGAATTTTGAGACATCAATTCCAGGTATAGAAATAAGAAAAATGATATCTAAAAAAAAAAAAGAATAAAACTTATTTTCTTGAAAGTTTTTTCAATGCAACAAAAAAAAACCATAGCTTACATCTTCCATTCACAATTTTTTGCAAAATTGTTTCTGAAACAGCACTCACACACACCCCCAGGATAGTAATTTTTGACATTTTCATTACACGCTTTGTTGTATCTTCCAATAAACTTTTCGAGTATTCACTCTCATTCTTTCCAAATAAAATAAAAAATGAAAAATTTATTGTCAATGGATGGATTCTCAAAAATAGTAAACTTTTACTTTTCAATTACCTACCATCAATTCTCGATAAAATTCATCAATTTTTTCCATGAATTTTTCAATATTTCCATAATTTAGTACTGAAAAAACAGGACGAATATGATATACTAGAAAAGCAAATGCAAATATGAAATCCTCCACTATGACTTGATATTTTTCCTTGTACAAATAATACCATTGTCCCAAATTGCAAATTATCGATAAACTAAGTATGAAATATTTTTTATATCCCATTTTATTTGAAACACCAAAAAAGTTTAAAAATTTCAAATTAAACGAAAATAAAGGATTTTCTTGATACATTTTAGAATTTTTTTAAACTACTTATATCTGTTTTAAAGTATCGTTCTAATGAAATTATGAACAAAATATCAACTGACATTTATATGGAAAATAAAAAAGAAGACAAGTACAGCCATTGAAATTTTTATTAGTATCGTTCTTCATAAATATTTTAAAACGTTTTATAATTTCGAAATAAACTGGTAGCAAATAAGTCTGAACGTTAGAGAATATTATCGTTCTTACAAAATAGAGTTCCAATGGGGAAATTCGAAAATTTACAGTATGTAAGCACCATTTTAGTGCTGCTAACAAATATATGGTATGGTAAGTAACCAAATCAATAATTGCGAAAAACTTGATCACTGATGTGGTAACATAACTTTTATACTAAAAAAGTAAATATTCGAATATGGTAACTGGTGAACTATCAAAAAGGGGTAGATTTACTTTTAGTTATTATACTTATGTAGATAGTTACCATGATAAATTTTCAAATTCCCCCAAATATATAAATTTTTTTCTTTTTCGAAATGTTTTCGTCATTTATTGATTTTCTCTATTTTTCATTGGTGTTTTTTTTAAAAAAAAAAAAACAATAATTTAAAACGAAATTGATCAATTATGTAATTTTAAATATTAAAAAATAAATAAACAAATACGTAATGTGTTGTATTAGTACCTTAAAAAGGTTTCCAAAGTTCATCAATTTTTTAAACTTGTCGATTATTTAAAACTACCTCCATTGGCCCGGGGTTTGTGGCCGAATCGAACAGATATGATATACATTCATACATACACACATACCTATATATGTTTTAGGTGCTAAAAATACAGAATATATTTTTAAAAAAAAATTTCCTTCCCTTTATGACTTTCTACGCCTATGTCTTCTTCGAATATTTTGTATGTGTACTGTGTAGTGTCAATGATGTTTCTTTCATATGGTATTCGAGGCCTATAAATGCTATATCATCTCACTACACAACACAATTTTACATACATATTATATTGATTCCTCATATGTTCAAATAACCAAGAAGATATTTTTTTATTTTTTGAGTTTCGGCTTTCAATATAGCGAAAAAAAAGAGCAATTATATCCGGTACACCTACGCATTAAATTTGCAACACTGAAAACATTAAATAAAAACATATTATATCAACTATATCAATAAAATCAATACTTGTTTAGAAATTAGGTGCTCTTACACGCTCTGGCAAATTGTCAGAGCACCTTTAGCTTCTAAATGATAGTTAGAAAACACTTTTTAATTTCGATTAATAAAAGAAACTTCCAATTGAACACTGTATCCTTATAAATCAGCGCTCAAACCAAAAGTCCCTTTTAAATTATAATCTAATGTATATCCTGGTATAAAATAACTCAACGTGAAAAGGTCCTTTTTATTCAATTTAATCAGAATGTCACATTTTCCTTACATAAATGGAAAAAAAATGAAGTACAAAATTAATCATAAATTGTAAAATTATTGAAACATTATAGAAAAAAAAAGATAATGCAAAAAATCCTTTCAAAGTTTTTCAAATTTTTGAACATAAAAATGAAGAACCCTTTGTAACTCTCAATAAATGGATAATTTCGGAGTTTATGAAAAACAAAAATCACAATTTCCAATTCACACACAACTTGAAGAGAAATTTATTAAATAAATCTATTCTCTGACTGTAGCTTTATGAAGCATAAAAATAACATTCAAGGACTTTTTTTTTCTTCTTTTTGTTTTTCATGAGAACTTATAATCATTATACACAATTCATTTGTGACCAATATTGATATTACACTACTTTAACTAATGCATAATCATTATTTAAAATTAAGGAAACTTCTTACTTGGAAAGAAGTAAAGAAGGATAATAGAATGTGAATAAAAATAAAATTAAAGTGGTAACTGACTGTAACCTGTGACGGAATAAATAATGAAGAGGACATTTTTAAATTATCCTATAAACATGAATAAATAATTAATTTTAAAGTGCAACAGAATGAAAAATTATTATTGTCACCAAAATTATATATTATTTAAGATTTTTTATGTTTAAAAATTGAAATAATCCTTTTCTTTAAAGGAATTTTTTCTATAAATAGAAGAAAAATGGCAAATAATAAGTTAAATTATCTTATCTGGATTTTAAATCCCTTGTACAGAAAAAAAGAAGAAAGAAAATCATATCCTTAATCCTACCTACAATCTATTATTGAGATATTCGGATCCAACAAACACTCTAAAGCCTAGCCTGACGGGAGAAGGGTTGAAGGAAAAAAATCAATGTTAATCGTATGTCAACCACGTTAACTACAGTTAAGTTAAATTTATTTAAATTATCTGAAATTTTGATCAAAAAAGGATATAAAACAGATTTTAAAAATTAGATGTTTTCGTCTAAAATAACATTCCAAATTCGAATATCTCCGGACCCTGTGATCCGAATGATTTGAAATTTGAATTCTACACAGAATTTTTATCGTTATTATCTACAAAACTCTCCTTGAAAAATACAATTGCTCAAAAAAAAATTTTTGTTCTCCTTGAAAAGGTACATATGTTTCCGAAAAAAAAAGGATGTTTAAATTTCATGAGAATATTCCTCGAACGGTTCTCTACTAAACAAATCTTAAATGTTAGAATGTATTTTGTAAACGAAAAACACGTTTCAAATAAGTTTTTCCCATAGAAAAATGTACAAAATTAAAATAGGGAGTTTTCTTCTTTTTTTCCCCAGAAAAAGAAAACAAGAAAACCTCAGAATGAACTTTGATGGATTTTTTAAACTTTAAATTTAAAATTTTTTTTTTTTTTTTTTATAGTATAATAAAAAAGTAACCGCCACCAATGTCTGTTATGTGGCCTACAGATGACCAACTTGGTGGTCAACCTGCCTTTAAACAGTCAGTCAACTTTGCTTCAACAGGGCAAATTGACAACCAAATGAACAGTCTGTGGGTCGCATTACACTACCAACCCTGCAGTGGATAAAATGTCATTTCCATTTTATTTCTTTTGAATGTTTGAATATTTAAATTAAAAAAATCATAATTATTCTAAACTTCAAAATAATTTGATAAATTTGCAATTTTTAAAACATTTATGTTCGTATAGCGCGAACATGACGCTTATCGTGCACGCAGGTCGCAGACGCACATCGTCGCGTCAAATTCCATCGTTGTTGACTGACGTTGTTACATAACGTTAGATGACGTTTATATTTTGTGTTAAGTGGAACTATTCCCTAATTGTCAACCTGACTGAACATTAGACAACTTGGTGTTTACTTACAATCTTACATATTCTGCCTGCTAGGCACTTTATTTTTAAATCAATTATTCAAATTCGATTAAAATTTTCAGTAAATTCCTAATAAATAATTTCATAATTGTAAAAGAAAAATAAATAGAAATAATGTCGGTAGTAAATGATAATGGTGCTAAAAGCGATAATAAAGTTTCAGAAATAGCTGCTTCTAGTGTAAGTATAAAATTATAATTTATTTTTAATTTCTTTAAATATTTCACATTTATTTCAATTTTAAACAGATTCGTTCTGGTTTAGCTGAGCTTGAATTACAAACATCTCAGACTTTACAACGTTTAGAAAATATTAGAATTACACAAGTAAATAATCTTGAAAATTCTTCTGATTGTCCTGCAACTTCACAATCATCTTCACCATCAAAGTTGCCAATAAAAACTCCCACGTCATTACATTCAAATAAAAAATCACCATCAGATATTTTAAAATCACTTGAAACATTAATTATATATTCAGATTCTGATGATGATCCAGAATTTCCACTTCCAGCTTTAGATGACGTTTCACATTTAGCATTAATTTCACATAGTATTGTCGCATATTTAAGTCATTTAGATCGTCAACAATTAGGTCGTGTTACTGAACAAATATCTGGTGATACATCCCGCTGGTTGGGTTCTTTATTTCGTTTTTTTGAAGCTGCAGCTAGCTATCATAGTGATAATGCTGAAGCAACTTTACGTGTAATACGTTTAGCAATTATTTCTCGTTGTCCTGGTTATCTTGAAGGTGGTATACCGGCATTAGCAAATCCATGTTTATATATATCAGAGAATACAGTACCAACAAGATTACAATTTGCATGTAGACAATTAGGTATACCAATGGATGCAATACGTTTAATACCAACAAATTCAACTTTAGGTACTATGGATCTATCTTTGCTTCAAAAACAAATTCAAAATGATTTAAATGCAAAACGGACACCATTAATTGTTATTGCTGATGTTGGTTCATCGATATGTGGTTATGTTGATAACATTGCAAAATTACATGAAATTTGTAAAACAAATAACATTTGGTTACATGCAACGGGACATGCATTAGCTTCATTAGCTGTTATACAAGGACCAGGAACGGTAAAAACAAAATTATTATTTTTAATATTCAACAAAATTTCTAAATTGTTGTATTATATTTTGAAATTTTGAACAGATTCGATCGGTAACAGATTCAATAACAATAAATCTTGGAAGTTGGCTTGGAATTCCAAGTTTACCAATTGTTGTAAGTGACAAATTGATTATGTAAACGAAAAAAATGAAGGATTTGGATTTTAATTTATTTTCTAAAAATTTTATTGTACAGCTTTTACATCGTCAAATTCATAATGTTGCCTTGAATGTATTCGATTCAGATCCAATTTTATCGAAACGATTAACTTCACTTTCATTATGGACTAGTCTTCAAGCTTTAGGCTATGAAGCTATTGCTGATAGAATTCATTTAGCTTTTCAAACTTGTAGTATCTTATATGAAATAACATCAAAATGTGAGGGAATTAGAGTATTGGTATGTGTGTAGAACAACAGCAAAAAAAAAAAAAAACATTAAAATTGTTTTTAAAATACCTTGTTTTGTGTTTTTAGAGCCGTAAACCCGGTGGAAATACTGATGTATCTTTAGCTGATATAGTTAATAAACCTTTAGATGCAAATGTAAGTTTTTACAGTTTTATTTTTATGATTTTTTTTAAATTTTGAAACTTTTTTTCTTCTAGATCCTTTTTGAAGCCGCTGTGCCTGTAGTTGTTTTTCAATTTGATGGTAGTTCATCATTAACACCAACATCAACAACTGATCAAGAAATTACAGTCACAAATAATGCATCATCAACAAATTCAAATGATCAAACAAGTCAAGATTTAACACAAGCAATTATAAATAAATCCATTGAGAAAGTTGCTAATGCAGCATACTTTGATAGACTTAATTCATGGTTAGGACAAATAATACAACGAGATTGTCCAAGTGTAAGATTCTTTATCATATTTTTATAATTCAATTTTAAATTTTTACAGATTTTTTTTTCTTCTAATTGTTCCGATACAGTTCGATTTTGAAATCATAGAACATACATTAAATGGTACTTGTATTAGATTTTGTCCATTAGAGCTTGGTTTATGTGAACAGCCACCATCAGCTGGAAGTTTAGAAAATTTTGCTCAAATTTTAGAATCACATGTTGATATATTACGTGCAACAATAAAACATAAAGCAACATTTAATAAATTAGTTGAAAAAAGTGATGTATTACGTTTAGTACATTTACCAGATTGGGCTGGTATGGGTGGTGTTAGATTTGTACCAGATGGTTGGGAAACATTATTAACTGATCAAGCAAAAAGTGAATTAAATAAATTAAATATTGATTTAGTTGATGCATTAAAATCAACAGATAATGCATTTTCATTGGGTGAAGGTTCAGATGGTTTAATATGTGTACGTTTTGGTATGGTAACACATGATACAGATGTTGAAGAATTATTAGAATTAGTTATATCGGTTGGTAGAAGTGTTCAAGAGAATTCTAAAGTGCTTGATTCAATGTCTGAAATTGTTAAAAAAGTAAGAATGATTAGAAAATTCTTTAATTTCATTTATTTTTTATAATTTTTCTATTTTTTTTCCCAAGGGCATTGAAGCTGCAACAGCAGATTTACAACGTGAAACTGAAGAGAAATTATGGCAAGAGGGTATTCTTCGTCATGTACCTGTAGTAGGACGTGTTGTTAATTGGTGGTCACCTGTACAACGTGAAAGTGGTATCAGAGGAAGAAGTTTAAATTTAACACAAGGTGTTGTCGAGAGTACAGAAAATATTTACAAGTAAAAAAAAAAATAGAAAAACAACTGTAAAATTTGAATTACATATTTAAATACTATTTTTTTTTTTTCGAAGGTATCATATGCAAATGTCTAGTTTATCAAATCAATTACCTGGTAATAAATCACCACCAACACCAATGGTTCAAACACCAGTTGGTACAACAACAACAACAACATTATCATCATCTGGTGATGGTCATTCAAGAAGTGTTAGTCAAAGTAGTGCAGCATCATCAGCTTTAGAAGTGGCAACACAAAATTAGAAAGGAAAAAAGAAAACATTTGTAACAATATTTATAATATCGAAATCTAGCTGAACTATATAATAGAATTGTTATAGATTCTAATTTTACTTAGAAATTGAAAGATAAACAAACAAAAACAGAATGCAATTTACGAAAAAATAAAAAATGAAGAAGAAAAAAAGTATTTTAGAAGAAAAAAACAAAAAATAAATAAATTTCAATTAAATAAACTTGTTAAAGAAAAGTATAATTCAATCTCATTGTGAATTGATAAATTCAATATTTAAACGAAAATTATCTTTAAAAAACTTAAACATTTCGTTCGAAAATTATAATTCTATAAAAAATACACAATTGAGATTGAAAAATTCAATACACAAGACTAAAAAACACGTGAATCGTACGACAAAAGAAAAAAAAAACAAAAAAACTTATAGTCAATGAAACAATTTAGAAATAAAATATATTAAATGTAAATAATGTTAAGTTATAATATTCTTTTCCATGTTTTCATTCCAAAAAAAAACTAACAAAAAAAACAATTGAAGAAAAAAAAAAGTGTAGTTTAAAAAACAAAAGAAAAAAAAAGAAGAGATGTAGTAGGAGTAAAAGATAAATTAAGAAAATTTTATCTTTTGTTTGTAATTTATCATTTAGGAGACACATTTGGTGCTCTCTTTAAAGTATTCTTTATTTTTACTGCTTCTTTTAAAAAAGAAAAAAAAACCAACAAGGTTATAGTTTTATATTTTTAAGGAAATCTTTATTTTCTTGGTTTAAAAAACAAAACAAACAAAAAAAGTATTTTTGATTGCATGAATCTTTCAGATTAATTTGAAAATTGTAAAACAAATAATTTGTGTTTATGAATTTTTAGTCTTTTTTTTTATTTTTTTTGTTGAGGGGAAGAAAGAAAAAAACAATGAAATATTTGATTTTTAATTAATTTTATTTTTCGTTTTTTATTTATGTTGGAGGAGAGATAGTTTTTATTTTGTTTTTGAATTTGAAACTAAAAAAAAGAAATTAAATGTAAATAATTTTCCAGTGATAGATTTGAAAATATCAATCAGTTTTTTTTTTTTTTAAATTTTATTTTGAATTTTTTTTTTCCTCTTTTTGTTTGTGAAAATTTAAAAACAAAACAATTATATTTTATTCATTTTATTAAATTTTAATTAAAAATTCCATGCAAATGCACAATAATAATAAACAATTAATAAAAATATTATTATAAAAAGCTGAATTTTTTGTTGTTGTTTTTTATTCATTATACTTTTAATGGAATCAATTAATCGTACTATGAACTTTGACATGCCCAATTAACGAATTTGAATGTATTTTCTGTGAAAATTTACAACTTGAATTGAATTTTGTGGGGTTATTGGTATAAAAATGGTTGTAAACATCACATAATCATTACACGAGCACCAGGTGAAAATATTCAGGTAATTCTACGCTTAAAAAATTTTAAAATAATTTGGCTGGTTTCAAAAACTAATCATAACTGTGCTGGTGTTGCGGAAATGTTGTCGCAGTGTTTGCTGAAACGTTGCGATGCCTTGACACTGCTAAATAATTTTACGACACTTTTTGAAGATTTTTTTGTCTATTAAAATTTGACTGGTAAGTATGGTAAGCAAGCATAGTTGAATAGTGAACCACAATGATTTCAGTATTAAGAAATTTTCTAATTAATTATTTAATTGATTTAAAAATTGTGAAAAAAAAAGTCAAAAATTTTAGGGCCATATTCAATGCAAGTGCAACATTAAAAACGATTATGCACATGTTAGTGTTGCTAGAACAATGTATAATTGAACACATGATTTTTGTCATGATTATTTTTTGAACTCAAGGACTTAAAGGACACTGTTGCAGTATTGAATTTTTGAACCCTTCTCATCAATTTCTTTTGTATTGGGTGAATTTCTTAAACAATTATTTTCAAAAACCTAAATTTCTTCAATAATTGTTCTATGGTCTATAGGAGGAAGAACCAGAAGCCTTGACTGGTAATTAATTTTACAAACAAATAAAACAAATTCATATTTATATTAGTATATTTTCTTTTAATTATATTTATAACATAAAATTTTTATATTTTATAATTTAATTATTTTTTTTTTCTATAGATTAAAGTACACATTTTTTTTCTTCTTTTCTCTTTTTCTATTTAATTTTTATTTTATTTAAATACTTAAATTGAAAAATATCTTTCTTTTTGTTTCTCAAAAAAATAAATTTTAATAAAAATAAAATTCAACTAAAAAAAACACTTTATTCTTGTAAAATTATTTTAAATTTAATATAACGTCCTTTTTTCTCTTTCTTTTTCTTCTTTATCATTTTATCGAAGTTACTCTATCTTCTAATTGCTATTATTATTCGCAAAATAAAATATACAACATACATTTGTGAATCTTTATTCAAAAATAAAACAAGAAAAAATTTAATTAAAAGTAAAAAAAAAAATAAATAAATAATTAAATTGTATTTGTTTTATTTTATTTAATATTTTTCTCAATAATAAGAATACTTTTTGCATTATAATTTATTTTATAAATTATTATATATTTTTTATTTAATAATATAATCCATCTTTTCATCTTTTATAGAGATAGATGTCTTCATAGTTGTGAATTATGTAATTAAATATTATTTATTTTTTTTTTTTTTTTGCATTATTTGTTTTATTTCTCCTTCTAAATTCTAAATTATTTATTTCCAAAAAAGGAAATTTATTTTGCTTCCTTAAATAGATTATGTATAATATAGGATAAAATAAGTACATATATAAACACATCGTATGTATGTATAGTTTTTTTTTGTATAGATTTTATTATTATAATTATTATTTTTTAATTCGTACATTATACATACTTAAATTTTCATTATGTGTGTGATGATTTTTTTTTAAATTTTAAACAAACAGAAAAAGGAAAAACTTTTATTTTTTTTTTGTTTTTTTGTTGTTTTTTTTTTGAAATATTTTGCATTTTTGTTTTTCAATAATCATTTTCAGATACCAGATAACGTCGATTATTGTTCAAAAAATTTGATTTGTGTTTTAAGGATCTTTTTAAGTTTTACAATTTGAGCAATTTACATTGTCCTTTTTTTGTAGGTTCATGTTCTACTTTATTCTCTTCCAACAGTTCTAACATAATACGTCGTTGAAAGTGGAAAGAAAAAAAATATTAGGAAAAGTTTCGAATTTAATGAATGATCAAAATCTTATTTAAAAATGAAATAAAATTTAAAAATTGTATCTCGAAAAATGCTTTTACGTTTTCTCCCTTGATTACACTGTCTCAAAGAGAATATAGAATGCAGTTCCTTTACCAAGAATAGAGGATGATAAAGGAATTCATTATTTTATCTTTCATACTGTTTTTTAAACCTTTTTCGAAATGGAAAAACTCTCATTTGTCGAGAGTAAGTTTACTTTTGCTGGAAAATTTCATTTTTCCTACAAAGTTTTCTGTACGATAGATATTTTCCTATTATTTATCAGATACAATTCGGCTTGTACTATCTAAAACGTGAAATTTCTACAAAAAATGTTGAAATGCGTAGGAATTTTAAAATCATTTAACTCCTTTTTTCGTTTTTCATTAATGTTTCAATGTGGCCTTCTAATATCTTAATTGTGATTATTAAAAATCTAAAATGGCTGATAAAGATAATTTAGTCCTATATGTATTTTTTTTTAAATTACTAATAATCATTATTTTTAATTATTGCAATAGAAAATTTCCTATGGAAATTATTTAATTGGTGTTTATTTTTGATTTTTCGTGTATAAATTGTAAAAATAGTACAGTTATGTATGTATATTGAAAATTGATTTATTTTTTGTTTTTGTTCTTTTTCGTTTTTGTGTTATATTTTGTGCGACAATTTGTAAAATTTTCTTTTTATTTTTTTTTTTTAATTATTTTATTACGGCAATAATAAAAAATAAATTCAAAAAAGAATTTTTTTAGATATGTACACTGAAAGAAAATGTATATAAAAAAATTTTTCTATATTAAATTTTAGGTTTTTTTTTTCATTTTAAAAAAAACGGTATAAATAAAAATTCGTTTTAAATATAAAAAAGTTCTTAAAATCGAAAATAATACTTAAAAAAAAGGACTAGAATACACACTTTTCTACATACTTACTAGAAAAACACTTAATTTTGATTTTGCATATTTTACATTATAAAATTTTTATAAATTTGTTTAATATTTATTTATTACATATTATTTTTTTTTTTTTCATTTTGTAATTTGTGTATAATTATTTTTAGGCAGTATCAGAATAAAAAGTCTTTTAGTGACTTTGTTTATTTATTTTTTTTTTATTTTTAGATTTTGTTTTAATTTTGGGTCTTTTCGAAAACATTAAATGATCGTCAATTACAAGAATATTCAGCTCTGAATAATTGCTATCATCAAATACAATGTAAGTAGAAAATGACCACTACTTTTATTTTATATTTATTTTAATTATTATTATTATTAATTTTTCTTAATTCTAAAATTTTCGTCAAAAATTTTTTTGATTATATTTTTGAACATGGGAGTAAAATGTTTTTTTTTTGTTTCAATTTTTATTGATTTTATTTCTGTTTTTGTTTTTTTAAACTCTTTTTTTAAGAGATTAAATATTTATGCGCTTAAAATATTTTTCAATTATTTGATTTGATTTTATTTTTGTTGTTAAAATAAAAAATAAATAAAGTGAGAAATGTGAATTATATGATTTTTTGTTTAAATATTTAAAATTTTATATAGATATGTTCCCGCATTGTGTATGTATGTACCTACTAAAATCTGTAATTGTGAATTCTGTAAGAAAACCACTTGAATGATATTCTATTCAATCGCTCATTAACAGATTTTTACAATTAGATTTATAAAAAAAAAAAATTCCAAATTATCAATCACTATTTTTACTTCTTTTTTTTTTCAATATAAATAAATCAAAAGGAACGATATATCTATTTCAACGACATTAAAAATGCTAATTATTCTTTTTGTTTATCTCTTTTTTAATTTTTTTTTTAAATTCCTACTACTCACTATATGTATATAGAAACAACAAAGATTTCATATAAATTAGCTTACAGATATACATACTAAGAGTTTTTATTCTTTTATTTATTGTTTTTTTAAATTTTTTATAAATTTATTCCGAAATAATTGTTTTTCAAAGATATATTTCAAAAAATTGCATAAGATATAAGACATTTTACATTTCTAGCAATGCGATGCAATAGTGCATTCAAGCAGTCAAATATAGTACATCTTCGAAAACGTCAGATGATCATCAATTGATGATATTCAGCAATACAAAGTTTTAAGCTGAATTGCATCAATTAACGATCAATTTGACGTTTTCGAAGATCAACATACTTTGCAACTGTATGTTAATATCGCATCCCGACACATTTTCAGCGTTTTAAAATTAAAACTAACCGTTTTTGTAATTTTAATCCTTTTTGGTGAAATTTTCCTAAAATTTTATTGTATTTTTTTTTTTTATGAGCATTATGTAAGAAGTTGGGTTCAAATATTTTATGCATTTTTTTAAAAAATATTTCTTTGGCATATTTATAAATATTTTTCATTTTATCTTATAGTTAACTAAAATCTATAGATTAATTACAATAATTATACATAATATGTATTAATTTTTTTTCTTTCTCAATATTTTTATGAATCACATTAATTTATTCCTTAAAACGATACGACATATAAGACTCGTATGTAGGTATGAAAGTATATATATTTACGAAGCTTTATTTTAAAAATATCCTTTTTAATTATTTTTTGTTTACATAATTATGTAAACACTATACATAATACTTATTTCTTTATTTTATATTTTTTATATGTATATTGAGCTTAATTATTTCAGTTTTGGTAATTATTAATTTATAATTATTATAAATTTTATTTTTAATTTAAAAAAAAAAAATGATTATATTGAAAAGAGGAATTTGTGATCCTATTTAAAAAAAAAAAACAACTAAATTGTTATAAATTGTTTACTTTGTGAATTGAAACTAAAAATTAAAAAAAAGATCACAAGTTTTAACTATTATATAATTTTTTTTTTAAGATTTTAATAAAATTTTAAAATAAAGAATTATTGGCAGTCTAATTTGCATAGCGATTATTTTACTCTTTAGATTTACTTACAATTAAATTTTAAAAAAAAAAAAAAACATTAAAAACTTCATTTTTAAGTAATAGATAGTAAAACTTATACCTTTGACACACATTAGGAAAATATAGTCTTATTTATAAGCCTGAAAAATTTCAACAAATCATTTTGTATACACTGTTTGATTCAATTGAACGTTCTGTTAAATAAGTTTCAAAAACTCATTAACTGTAAATACATAAAGATATACTATAGATATAAAATCCATCAAAATTAAGATGGCTACAGAGTTTAAATATCAGTAGTGTGTCATAGGTTTTAAGTTTACAAACTCTGATGAAATTTAAGTCATTTTTTTTTTTCGTTTTGAGCTTAAAGTATACATAGAACATATATGTATTTTAATTAAAAAAATATAAAACAACCTATAAATATTTACTGGAATAATAATAATCTCTCTTATTAATTATTTATTTATTACTCTCTTCTTTTTTCTTTACTTTAATCTAATTTTAATAAACACATAAAAATTTATAATAAATATTTAAATATCACTTAAAAAAGAATTTGTATTTTTTTTTTTTTTTTTTATACAAAAGAGGAAGCTTTAACAGCCACAAATATTTAAAATTGTAAATTTATTTGATTTCTTTTTTTTTTTTTTTTGGAAGAATATACACAAAAAAGAAAATTGTTTTTTAAAAAAAAAAAGTCTTTTTGTTTACGCAGCCTGCAGCGTTTTCTTAATAAAAATCTACCGTCAAAAATTTGTCATAGCTATTATTATTTTTTTTCTCTTAAATTTCTTAGTAAAGTTATTTTGAAAAATTCTCATCAATTTTGGTTTTTTTTCCGTTATTTTTTTTTTCTTTTACTTCTACAATATTTTGGAAGATTATCGATCATTATTTTAAACACTACAATCAAAAATTACTTAAATTTTACTTGTAATTTTTTTTTCCAATAAATTGTGTATTATTTGGGAATGAAAAGATGGGAAAAAAAACACTTTCTATTTTCTATTTTCTATGTCAATTTGACTTTTTTTTTTTACCTGTTGAATGGAAATTTTCTAATATTTTTCTATTATGTATTTTATAATTCAGTTACAGCATAATTAGATTCATCATTTGGATTAATGGTCGTTTCTATATTTTCTGTTGATTCTTGTGGTGATTGAATTTTTTGATTGCCATTCGGTGTCGTTGTTACTATTGTAGAATTTGTTGTTGTATTTGTAATTGATGGTTTTGGTGATTGAACGGATTGTTGTTGTTGTTGAAGTGTTGGAGATTTAATTTGAGAATCGGTTTCATTCTTTTTCACTACAACAGGTGAATTTCCATTGAGAACATTTGATAAGGATCTTGATGGTGGTGATGTTATTAATGAATCAATTTTTGGTGGTGGAATTGCTTTAACTGTTGGTGGTAATTTCATTGGTGGACGTTGAAGAGTCCTAAAATAAAAATACGATAAATTTTTAGTTCTGAAAAAAAAAAAAAAGATAATTTTTTTAAAATTTACTTGGAAGAATTCGAGGAATGTGATTCTTTTTCTTCTTCTTTTTTAGGTGATTCATTTGCTTCTTTTGGAATTTCTGGTAATGGGCAATTTAAAATTGATGGTTTATATTTTGGATCCCATTTTCCGCCTTGTCTCAATGTGGAGCATTTATAAATTTGCTTATCCCGTTCATACATTGCACTATCGATACTATTACAATTTGGTATTGTTTCAATACTATTCTGTTTTTGATAATGTGGTTGTTTTGGTTGTGCATTCGGTGATGGATGTTGTGGTCTTCTCATTGTGGCACTGTTTGAACCATTTGTTTCGGTTGAAGTGGATGAGGGTGTAGGATGATAGATGGTTTGCTGTGCTGATGAATTAACTTGACTACTATGTGCTGTAGTTGAAGGTGGCATTATTGCTGCCGGAATTTGCTGATAAATTGGATTAGCTGGCTGTTGCTGTTGGTGTTTTTGATGTTGGTAATGATGATGAGAATGTTGATGATGAGAATGTGGATGAGGATGATGACAGTAGATTTGATGTTGACGATTCGCTTCGCTGCAGGCTGGTGATTTTCAGTAAAAATCATTCGCTTCCAATGTCTTACATTGCTTGCTTAAGGTTGCGTATTTACCATTATTGGGGCCTTAAAGAGAAACAAGAACGGGGAAGTTCTTTATCTTTGAAGATTCAATTGAAATAAAAACTAAATAGAGAACAAACCTGGAAGATGTGTTGGGCTGTGATTATGTGATGGTAATCTTCCTAGAGTGTGAGTACCCATTCCCCGCATGTTCTGTTGTTGATGTTGATGAGCCATCATCTCATGCTTTTTTGGAGGATGCTGTAAGGTATGTGATCCACTGATAGCAGGGGGGCTGAAATGGCTATGAAATAATTTTTATTGAACCATTCACAAATACCAATTTAAAAAAAAGACTTAAAAAATTAAAACCTACCCATTGTGGTTCCTAGGTAATGTTCTAGCATTCATTTGTTGATGATTCTGTGGTACTTGATGTGAAATATAAGATGGTTCTTCAACTTGAGCATAATCATTTCGCTTTCGAATATAAATCCATGTATGTGAATCAACCCAAACCATAATCGTCAATAGAACAGCGGCAATGAAACTGGCTATCAACATGAGCACTAAACCGAGAAGTCCACCTTCACATAGACCTCTCGCTGCATTCAAATAACTATGATGAATAGCCTTACAATCCACCAAAGCTGTAAGTTGCGTCAATAAACGTTCACTACTATTCAAATCAGCTGAAACTGCTCCCAATTTCGGTTGTAAGCCTGATGATTTAAATAGAACCAATGATATTTTTGCGACTGTTGCCATTGCACTTCGAGCATTATTTATTGCATTTTGAGATTCTCTTAGACGTTGTGTAAAAGGATTTGTATGTCCTGGTTCACATTGAGTATAATGTAAAAGAACATTTGTTGGTAATTCAGGTGGTGAAGTTGAAACCAAAAAGTCAGCTGGGCTAATGCATAAATCACCGACAGCCACGGAAGTTGACAAATAAAGACCAGACATTAACCATGATCCAGTTACAGCTAATAAGCCACAAACACTGAACAGGATTAAAGCACATCTTGAATGACGTGCCACACCAACTAGTAATACCGCGCAAAGTACTAACAGAAGTGCCAAAACAGCAACAGTTCCTGGCCATCGAATTAATTCCCACTGATCACCTTTCTATAATACCAAGACAGCATAAAGAAAATAAGATATTTTTAGTATAAAAAATAATTGAGTTTATTTTCTCTATTTTTATATTGTATGTATTCTAACCGAAATAAATGATGACATTGATATTCCCATTAGTGGACGACGTATATCTCCAGCAGCATTTGTTGCAAGTGTTACATTACCTTGAACAATATTCAATGAAACAATAAGAATTGATAATGCCGTTTGATTTGATACTGGCTGATCAAAAATATCAGCCAATTCAACTAATTGAGCTCGTATTCGATTCGTTAAGGTATTCTCTAGAATATGAGTTTGATTTCGTACAGTTGTAACAAGATTATCCACTTTTCGTCCAGCCGTTAAAACTTCCAATAGACCATTATGTAAATCATCATTGCCATAAAGACCTAATTGAACAAAGGACATGAGAGTTTAGATACATATGTATAAGCTTTTCGAAATCTTTTTAAAAGGATATTTTTGTTTTCTATTTAAATAAATAACGGAAAAATTGGTTTAAAACGTACCTAGGCCTATGGCTGCACAACACATAACAGTTACCACCGACAGAGCTACTTTTAAGCTTGTTATTGAATGTGCCGGTCTAGGTTTTCTATCACAGCATCGTGTCATCAAATAAAGTAAAAGTCCTAATAATGATACAATCAGAAGTGCTGCTGGTACAGAACCAAGTATACCCAAACTCTAAAGCAAAAAAATAATTAAAAATACACTTTTTTTTTATTGAGTAGAATCATGGAAAGTAGCTAAATACTTGAACTAAATTGATAAAAAATCACTTTTCAATTTATATCCTTTTTGTATAAATATATATTTTTATATTTACATTATCCTTTTTTTTCTTCCACTTACCTCTCGATAAACTTCATCATTTGGCCTAAATGTATTATTTATCCTATGAAAAGTTATATTATAATGAGGCAGTGCATGAAGTAGTTTAGCAATCACTGGCACTCTATATTGGTCGCTCTCTTCATTTTCACCCATTTTTGCAAAATGTTTTTTTTTTCTTTTCAAATTTAAATCCTTATTTTTTATGTCTTTGTTTGTCGTTCTTCTTTTCTAGTGTGTGCTATACACATAATAATACATAATAAAATTATAAACTAAGCAAATTTCATTTTTTATTAAATACAAAATAAAATATAGATCAAAAAGGACTTCGTTTTCTTCTTCTTCTTCTTCCTTTTATATTCTATTTAAACAATAGATGTCAAGTATACAACCCCACAAGTATTCGTACCTTTTGTTTAATTTCGTCTCTTAATTACTTCAACTAAAGTCCTTATATACGACGAGTATTTTAAGTAGGTACATATAAAATATATAATTTTGCAGTGTTGTTTTATATCCTTGTTGTTATAGTACATACACTTGTATTCTGGTCCTTTTTTTTTAAAAAGAAAAATGAAATTATTATTATTCAAAAATGGAATATTATTCACCGCTTTCTTTTCAATACGATGTTAATGATGATCGTCGTCGTTGTATCATCCGTTTTTTTTTTGTATATTTTTTCTCTTATAAAAATAATCCCTTAAGGATTTGAATTAAGAGAAAATAAAATACATATACACAAACATGAAATAACTATATATGTATGTATATAAAATTAACGATGTCGATGGACTATTTTAGTTTATTAAAAAAAAAAAATTTATATTTAAAAAGAAAAAATAATAAACAACCGAGATAAAAGAGACACATCATGAATATATCCTGGGAAACTAAAAAAATGCACTTTTTTTCATTTTTCACTAGCTTTTTTTTTTCAGAAATATTTTAGTACCTACACACTATTGAAAAGAATTTTACACATCCTTACGAAATTGTGTTATGTATTTTTTTTCTTAATAATTTTTATTTCAATTTTATTTTTTATTACTTTTCTTTTTTGCTTTTTTGCAAACATAATTATTTAAAACACCGGAAAAATTATTTTTAAATCATCCTTTTTTTTTCCTAAAATGTTACAATATAGGTAAATTATGATTCACATTTTTTTTTTACTTTCTTTCATAATAAAAAATTTCGTTCACCAACCTCACAACCACAAATGTAAAAAAATCACTATGTGTAATAATTTCATTTATCATGTACACTATATTATGCTTTCCAATATGTATCATGTAGGTTGTAATGTGTAATTTGTATAAGCAATGGGGGCGGCGATGTAAAAAAAAAAGTGCTCCTCATTCACTTTGCGTGACCGAGAAATTGAAACAAAGTCCTCATTGTCTCCTTGCTATATTATTTAGCAAAGATATCTATAGAAAGAAAGAAAAAAAAAGAGGAAAAAATTTTTAAGAACTATTTTTTTTTAAGAAAAAGGAGCAAAATAATTTTTTTAAGCTAGCGTAACAAAAATTCAACATATATTATATAGAACAAGTACTTATTCTCATATGTACTTAAAAAAAAAAAAGGAAAAGGATACAGAAAACATAAAAAAAATATTTAGGATGTAAAAATGTTATATTGGAGTTGCCATAGAATTTTATTGATGTGAAAAAACTTAAGGATATTTGTAATTATTGCGCAAATATTTAAGAAAATCCTTTTAGAAAAACAAAACAAATAGATATATGGATATTTATCAGATCTGAATTATCTGGATTTGATAAGATATTATCCTGAATATGTATGTTGGTACTTTATGGTTTATGGAAGATGATTAGATAAAATAGAAATTCTTCATCAGAAATATATCCTTTGCAAATAAGAAATAAAAGCTAGTAGGTAAATTGTCGGCTTTGTTTCCGTTTTGTGTTTTTTTTTTCTCATCACTTTCATCTTGAACATGTGATGCTGTTGCTGTTGATGTAGAGCTAATCTTTTCAGAAAAAATAATTAAATAACCGAAAATCATTAATTTCTACTATCTGACATAAATTTTAATAATTCTCCAAAATGAGCCTTTATTTCCAAGAAGTGAAAAGTTAAACAACTCTTCTGTAATTCCCTAAACAGTAATTTTGTAGAAGACAATATAAAACAACCATGCTTTAAATGCAAACAACTAAAGAAATTAATTAATTCCACACAAAAAAAAAAGACCACCGGATATAAGGGAAAATAAAATTTTCATCGACAAGAACAATGAACCCGAAAATTTATTTATTTATAAGATCCTTAATGAAATTTTACACCTAAAATCTAATGGCAACCCTTATGTATATACATATTTATTTTTTTCTAATAAAAATAAAAAAGAATAAAATAAAAACATACATACTTGTGAGAACCAGGGAAGAATTCTATAGAAAAAGTGTTATCATTGGATATATGATATCCTTTTTATGTTCTTTCAATATAGTAAGGATTAATGTTCTCCTCTTTCACCTTCGCCTTTCTCTGTCTGTTAACTTTCACCATATAGATAAGAAATTTATCTCATGATTTTCATAGATTTAGATATTTGAAAATATATCTTCATTTTCATTTTTACATCTTTTCATAAAAAAAAAAAAAATATAGGTATTCTCTTGCTTGTGTCCTTTACAATACAAATTCAATTATTTCACTTTGGGTATCCATTTTTTTTTTTAGCACAATCAATTTAAATTTGTCTTTTTGCTTATATACACAAATTTTTTTCTATATCACGTTAAATTGAGCATTTATCTTTTACATTTTGTATATATATTTTTTTAAAAAAAAAATATTTATTCAGTCTATTTACCATTAAATAAAAATTAATAGCACGTATCCTAATTACCACTTCACAATGATATTTTCTTCATTATTTTAATTTTTTTTTTCCCTTTTGTTTTTCTTTTTTGTTCATTAAAAATGAGCAATCATCACCATATCATTCATATTGTTGTTACGGGCGACAAAATTAGTACATATTATACATAATATGTATATAACACACACTTGTTTTAGGCTATATAATAAATAATAAAGGATGCAAATAGTACACAAAATGTTATCCTGAGGACATAATTGCAATTGTAATATGTAATTATTTATTATATGACAGCACCCCGTAACCGAGATTCATATACTTATAATGACGACCGACCGTGATTCATTATTATGTGTATAAGGACTAAGGACTAAGGAATATGTTGAATGATACTTAAATTTTTTTTTCTTCTCAGAACGAATATGTTGATCAAAAATACATAGGATGAAAGAAAAAAATTCTTATAAAAAGTATACAAAATTTACAAAAACAAAATAAAAAAGGAAGAAATATGGATAATAAAAATTTTATTTTACTTTTATTCAATTTTTTTTTTTAAAATACGGTCACACCCTTTAAGTTTGGTAACTTCACAGAAAATGTATTAGGTATATACCAACCAAAAAAAATATCCTTATTATCCTGTTTCATATTTTACTTTCATAAAATGTTTCATTTTTCAATTTAGATAAATTTCATTCCAATATCCCTATTTTTGTTTTTATCTTTCCAATTGGATATAAGTTTTTTTAGAATATTAATATGTGTGTGATTGAACATTTTTATGTATTAGTAAGTACAGTACACCGCTTATACAAAAATATATATAAGGAATCAGAAGAGACAAAGTTAAAGATGAGAAAAATTATTATTTGAGTTCAAAGGACCAACAGAACAGAGTAAACATACATAAATCGGTAAAATTTATTTTTATTTAAATACTCATAAATATAGTGAATGGTTTATTTATGTGTTAGTTTAGCAGCCATCTACATACGAGTATTTTAGGATAAAATGTGAAATTTCACAATTTTTTTATAAACAAACAGGTCAATTTGAAAATATTCTTTGTTATTTTCCTTTCCTTTTTGATATGCCATTTTTTCTATTTTATTTTACAATTTAAATGTTTTGGAACCAAAAACTAATTTTCTAGTTGCAATTTGAAGTTTTTATTTTGGTCTCATAAAACAAAAATTTAAATATTGATCTCAAAATTTAGTAACGGATTTTTTTTTATCATTTCCACGGATGTCATTAAAAACCGTTACATTTAAAATTTATGTGATTTCCGGCCTAGTGTGTTATAAAAACCAAAAATTTCCCATGATAAAGGAAACAGTGCTGCTAAGTATCTCGCTTTTTTGTGAGTTCTTAAAACAACATTTGTGTTCTCGGAATGCTTTGTCGTAGTTTTACGGAATTTTTCAAGATTATCCCAATTAAAAAAGTTCGTTGTAGTAGCATCGGAATTGGTTAATTCCAAATGACTTACAATTTTGTGAAATTCAAACTGTCTATATTTTTGGAAAAACTCAGTGAAATTTTGTGATATCCTCCATCACTGACAAGGATGCATTGGTAAAAAGAAGACAAAAATTTGACATTGCATTGTGACAGTTCAAGAGCAAGAAGTGGTTTGAACTAGATGTCTACTTTGAATTTTATTTAAAATTGTTAAATAATAAAGAAAAATATGAATTTATTATACAAATACACAAAAATTCAAAATATTTTAAAATTATGCAGTGCATAAACATAAAAATATCTTTAAAAAAATAAATCGAGAGTGAAATAATGTCTGATATTATAATTTTTCTCTATGATTCTATCAAAATCAATTACAGTACATTTATCAATAAATTTTGAATTATCATTAGAGTTTGGGTGATTCGTAATTTAAATACTCTAGAATAAAATAAAATATTTAAAAAAAAAATGGTACTATCATCAAATAATCCTCATCATCATTATCAACAACAACATCAACAGCATCATAATATAAATATTCCACAAAATGGAAATTATGGTTTATCAACAAAAATAGCACTTAAACGTCTTCATGATGACATTAAAGATGTCCTTAAACGTTATGAGAATAAATTTGAATCAGAAAAGTAAGTAGAAATTTAATTTTGTTCAATATAAAAGTATTTATTTAGCAAAAAATTACATATACCGATTTTTTTTAAAATTATTTTTGTAGTATATTCTTTAAAATTCGATCATCATTCATAAAACGGTATGACAGTCCTTTAGGATGGTTTTCAATATTTACAACAATTCTTGTTATAATTGGTTTATTAATAATTGGACAATTTGTAGCATCATCAATTATTTTTATTATTTTAGCATTAAATTTATATTTTGTGGTACGTGAAAATAATTTACGTAGAACTGAATTATTTCGTAAATTGCATAATGTACTTAATGAAATTAAATTAGCTGAAGAAGAATTATGTACTGAATGGGAAACATATAATTATCCTCATTTATGTTGTCCAATATCACCATGTGTTACATTACAATGGACATATAGAGATGGTAAAATAATTAATTTACCATGGGCATTATTAGTACGTGGTGATTGTATTGTAATAAGACCAGGACAAGTATCACCAGGTTTATGTACAGAAATAAATGGTAAATGTAAATTTCGTTTAAATGAAACATATGGAATAGGACAAGCACAAGAATTACCAACACGACCTAAAGCACGTTCACCATTACCAGATTTATTATGTACTTTAGAGAATACACCGTATTTAAATAATTTGGAAATAATGTTAGAAAATTTCCTAAAAAGACCACCAACAATTTATAATCAACAACGGTATTTGGTAAGGATTTTCTTAGGTCATGCTAATAATCAATTGTATCATTTTTGTTTTTTTATTTTTAGCTTGTTACAAAATATATTCAACAATGGGGATTTTGTGTAGCAATTATTGTTGTAATAATATGCGGAATATTTAGTTATGTTGGCATAGGAATGTCAAATAGACAAGAAGATTGGAAAGCGATTTTTATTGATAGAATTTGTTCTGCAATAATACCAATTCTTCCGTTAATATTTCCATTAATGTGGATAGCAATTAATTTATGGGGTATAGCAAGACTACAAATATTTTTACAGACTCCACAAATAAAAATGACATATGGTGAAGAGAAATCATTTCAAGAGGATTTAGATACACCAATATATGATTATGATAGTGTACCAATATCACGTTGTGAAGTGCTTAAACATTGGTTATCATTATGGAAGGGATCAGGTGAATTATTAGGTAGAAGTGCAAATGTTGTTCAGGTACTTGGATCAATAACGGCATTATGTTGTGTTGATAAAAAAGGAATTTTATCATGGCCAAATCCTACAGCCGAAAAAGTATTCTTTTTACATGATTCTGAAGATAAAACACCAGGTACAAGTAGTCAAGCAAGTTTAGATTCTGAACAAATTGAAAATTTTCATCATCAACCACCAAATCATCATACTGTTCCAACGGCTGTTGGTGATAAAACATCAAAACTTGTTGCAGAAGTGTTAGATTTAACACACGATCAACATTGTCCTTTTAAACTTGAATTTGATGATCATGAATGGAAAAATCATATATCATCATTAAAACCGTTAGGTACGATATTTTTCCTTTTCTTTTTTGTTTTTTAAATAGATTTTTCGTTTTTTAAATTTTGCATTTTTTTTTTAGGTTTAGCAATTTTGTTGAACACTTGTAACGCTTCAACACATACACATTATGCTCAGTTTTGTGGTCATGTTACAGCAGTTGCCATGTTGGATAAGGATTTAGTTCCAGTAACAAATCGGTATGCAATCGTTGAACTGCACGGGTAAGTAAAATTTTAAATTATTAAATTTTTAAAATAATTTTTTGACAAACTTTTTCCTTTTTTCTTCCTTTGAATTTTATTTATTGATTAGAAAATATATATAAAAAAAAAAAATTGAAGACATTGTTGTTTCAAATGAATGAATGAATAAATGTATTTTTTTTCTCCTTTTTTCAGCAGTTGAAATGTTTGCAAGGAAGTATAGATATCAGATTTCCCTGGTGCCTTATAATCACAGTGCTTCACAAAATTTCACAAAACAATTGGAACTTTTTTATGTTTTTTTTTTCTTTTTAAAATTGTTTTGCCTTTTATCATTTACACATTCATGATTTTTGTGTGTGCCATTTTTCACTTTGTCGTGGTCGTAAACATGTTTGTGATTTGTGAAAAATGTTAACTGCTTTTTTATTTTGTTATTTTTATATTTTTGGTTTTTGCTGTTTTTCCTTTTTTTTTCTATTCATTATTTCAATTATAGCCTCAGATAAATTCACATTATTCATACAATACTAAAGATTACATTAACTGAAAAAAAAAATTGCATGGATATAAATAAAAAAAAGCAAAAGACAAAATTCTTATTTGAACAGAATTTATATTTTAATTTAAAAAAATTGATCTGCAATGCAATGGAGGCTATTCCACAGGCAGACTTCTTGCCACAATGAACTAATTTTTCGCCTATTTTTTTTATGCTTAAGAATAATTGCTGGTAATTCTTAAATTTCAGTAATTGTTTCACATTTTAATTCGAAACAATTACAGAATTATTGAATTTTTTAAACTCAGCTATTACACGACATGAGACTTTGGGTTCCAGTTACCATTTTTTGGTTTCCTTGGGTCTTCTTGAGTGTTTACACAAGATACATTTTTTGGTGACTCTATCAGCGACTGGCAGTTTTTTTAAACTAAAACAACAATTTCATTAAATGAATTAAACTCAGATAAAGAACCTTCTTTTAAAACTTACACTTTTTACTCAAAACTTACCTTTTCGAATATTTTCTCATTTGCAATCGATCATTCATTAAATTCATTTTGATGGCATATGATACATTTTTTCTTCATCGTTATTCGTTGGGCTTTTTTTTTTAAATAAATTTTCGTATCTGATAAGCTGGACTAAGCATTATTGTAGTCAAATATAAAACTTCTAACGTGGAATAGTCCTTAAAACGAATATTTCTTCACCACTATCAACTAAAATTGTATAAAATTTGCAACTTCGTGAAATATCAGAACAAAGTTGTTATCATTGAAAAAACTATCCAGATTACAATGTGCTAATTAAAATAAAAATGAAAAATAATATACAATTAATCCATTTTCATATTGCATTTCAATAGAGTCATTCATTTTTAGTTTTTAGACATTTTTTTTTTCTTTCAATTAAAAAGATGAATATTTGATTCAAATTTGAAATTCACGGAAAGAACATAACACAAATTTCTGCTTATAAAAAATTATGGCTTATGGTTTGGGGATGGACGTTTTTTTTTAAAAAAGTTGAACGGGTGTGTGAACTATAAAAAAATTTTGAATCAAAAATTAATCTTTTGAACGATTGCCTGTAAATTAAAAAGAAAAAGCATGATTTAATGTAAAAATTTAAAAAAATTAAAAGTGGAAAACAAAAAAAAAAAAGTACAAAAGAAAATATTTAGAAAATTTTGAAATTTTTCAGACGATGCCTTTGTGAGCTTGCAAAACAAATTGGATTTACATCACATGCAACTGATCTATTCTCTTTAGAAGGACAACTTGCAACATATCGACATTTGGTAAAATATTACAATATACCGTATTTTTATTCGAAAAAAATTTTATTGTTTATTATTTAAAAATAATTTTTTTAGCAACCAGAAATTGTACGACGTGATATAAGATTTGCTCGTCAAATGCAATTACAATCAAAAGTAAAAGTACCATTTCCACATTCATTATCTGTTGTATTACGTGAAGCACCTGGTGGTTATTTATCATTATTTACACAAGGTACAGCTGATATTGTATTAGATTGTTGTGATGATTTTTGGGATGGTAAAGATTTACGACCATTAGGTGCACAAGAACGTAAACGTGCACAAGATTTTTATCAACGTAGTGCATTAACAGCATATTGTACAGCATTTGCATATCGTCCATTAAGACATAGTATATGTGGTGTATTAAGTGGTTCACCAAATAATTATAATACAGCATATTTAGAATTACCACCAGAAAGTAAATATAAAATGAGACATGCTGATAAAGCACATTGTGATTTTGTAGGTCATACAAAATTAAGTCATTCAATAAGTACAGATTCTTTATTATTTTCTGAAACAAAAGACGATGATATTGCAGACGTTGAAGGTTGTTTTGAAATGCAATGCCATCAAGTATTTATTGGGATGGTAACGATGCAATATCAGGCGCAAACAGATATTGTACAATTAGTTGAAAGATTAGAACGTGCTTGTATACGTTTTGTACATTTTAGTAAAGAAAATGAATTACGTTCAAGAGTATTCTCTGAAAAAATGGGTTTGGAATCTGGTTGGAATTGTCATATATCATTATTGAGTGAAGAACCACAATCAAATCCTCAATCTCCGAAAAATTCTGCTTATAATTTTGATGTTCATAGTCAACAACATCAACAGCAGCAGCATCATCATCATCAGCAACAACAAAATAATGCAAGTATTGCCAGTGCTTCGAAAAATAACGATGAAAATAACGCAGATACTGATTTAAATTGTCTTTTACAGCCAATAGGTTTAGAATCTACTAAAACTTTAAGTTCATCGGCTCCAGGAGCAATATCAAATCATGATTATAATATGTTAAATATTAATTCAGAAAATGTATCGAATGAATCATTAAATTGCATGATAACAGAAGATATCGATAATAATCGTAATCGTTCTGATTCAGCATTAGATGAAAATTGTCAATCATTGAGTATTTTAACAGATAGTACTGAACAGAGTGCACCAGTACCATTTGATATGTCAAATCGTGCAAAATTACCACGTGGCATTGAAAATATTCGACCACATTTAGAAAAAGTTGATAATGTACCATTACAAGTATCATTATTTACAGATTGTTCACCAGAAGCAACAAAAGAAATGCTATCAATAATGCAATCATATGGTGAAATTGTTGTTTGTATTGGATCATCAGCTAGTAATGCAAATTCAGAAATTTTTCTACAAGCTGATTGTAGTATTGCTATTGAACCACTTTATCCACAAGTATGTCAAGATATTCCAGCATATACTGAATCAAATATTTTAAATAATAAATTGAAAAATCGTAAAATGAAATCTAAAAATTCACAAATAATAAATGAATCATCAAAAAATTTTGATGATAATAATCAATCTATTGAAAATGGTTTACTTGATGGTGATATTAATAATTATAATACATCATTATTAACACATAATAATACATTATCACCAATTTATATAAGCCGTATGTTAAATTCATTACCATGTTCAATATCTGTTTGCCGTGATGATCCTTTATCAATTGTTGCCATTATTGAATTATCAAGACGTTTTTCATTAGGTTTATGGAATTGTATACAATTTTGGGCATGCTGTTCATGTACATTAACCGTTATAAATGTATTAAGTTCATGTTTTTCATTACCACCAATTTTTACACCATTAACATTAATTTATTTAATGATTTTTGCCATACCATTAATATCATTTACATTAACACATATTGAATTAGATCCAAAAATAATGAATCGTGCAACTGGAAAAAAACAAACACAATATGATTCAAAAGTATTTGGATATGTATTATGGTGCTATGGATGTAAATTTATATCATGTATAATTATTATGGTAAGAATAATATATTATAATTATTATTACGTACGTTGATGGTGAATTGAATTTTTAAATAGAAAATTTTTTTTTGAAAATACTTAAAATCAAAAATTATGCGAGATCATAAACATCAGAATTTCTGTAATTAAAATTAATGGCCAAAATTTTCTCAATTAATGACGAAATTAGGTAAAGTTTAACTTTTAAACTTTCAATTAACATTTGTAGTAGACTAAGAACAGAAAAAATGACATTCGGACTCGACTGTGACTTGAACCACAGACCTTTTTGTCTTTCCGGGGCACTGTTCTACCCATTAAACACCGAATGCCATGTCGCTTGCCGTTTTTAGTTACTACTCAAACATTGATATGAAAAATACTCAAATCTCCTACACACTTTATCATTCTCATATTCACCAATCGTTCAGTAACGATCATAATCACGTGCATCTTCGAAAACGTTAGATGATCGTCAATTGACGAAATTCAGCTTAAAACTTTGAATTACTGAATTTCATCAATTGACGATCATCTGACGTTTTTGAAGATGCACTACCACTTTACTTAATGTGCTCGTCGTAGTAGAATTATGAATACGATTGACTTTATTCAAGTTTTTAATCTCAATCGTCGTAGTCATAATTTTATTGGGACGATTATTTGATCGACCGCATTTGGTCCTTACGATTGCTAAGAATTAAATTTTACAGGTTCTAAAGGCTAAAAAGTCAATGCCTTATTTTTTACATCGGAAAAACACTTTTACCCGATTAAACTTGAATTTAGAACGAAATTCTTGGTTTGAAACACTTTACAGGCAAAATAAAGGATGTTCAAGATTTCGCACTTAAGTTTTTGATTTTTTATTTCTTTCGTAAAAAAAATTTACCAATAGAAAAAAAAAAACATTTTAAAATCTTCTATCCTCAATAGATACTGTCATATTGTGCTTTCATGGCTCATCCAATTGAGATTTTGGATATTGATGAAAAACGTTTTGAAGCTAATTTAAAATTGGCAAGAATTATTTCTCTCCTTGGAATTGTATTGCATTTTGGTATGTTTTTTTATTTTTTATTTTTCTAATGTTTTTTTTTTAACTGTTATTTTATTTTTTAAAAGATACTTTCACTATATCATCACATTTTTGTCTCTATTTTTTCTTTTTATAATTTTTGAGAGTTGATGCAAAACAATTGTGCACACAGCGTGTTTGATTTTTTGAATAATAAATAATTTTTCACAATTGATAATTTTTGTACACGTTTATTAATTCAAAATTGCAAAATCCGTTAAAAATTGAATTGGAATTTTTTGTTTTTTGTTTTTTGATTGCATCAACTGAGCTCATTTGAAATTCATTTTTAATTAAAAAAGAAAATAATTATGTTTCATTAACCCATTATTTGTTTTTCTTTTTTCTCTTTTTTTTTTTTTAAATAATTCAAGTGATAATTTCATCATCATTTGTTCATCGAGATCATTCAATTTGGAATAAGAATCCATTTTCGAATCGTATATGGACAATGTCCATATTATTATTATTATCATTACATGTGTTCATAGCATATATACAAATTATAATTGATGATGTTTATGACCTAATACCGATTGTATGGCCAGTAATTGTTTTCATTTTATTATCTTCATTATTAAGTTTTATAGTAACAGAAATATGTAAATGGGAAGAAATTAAGTATGTATTGAAAAATTTTCTTTACTTTCTTTTTTCCTTTTTTTTCTTTTATTAAGAAAATTTATATTTTACAGAGTTAATTTACGCTATCAAAGACGAGCTCGATTAGATTTTGGAACTAAATTGGGCATGAATTCACCATTTTAGGGGTTTTTGTTTTAAATATTTTTTTTTTTAGAGAAAAAAAAAAGGATTCCTTCTAAAGAGAATTATACAGTTAAAAATATGAACAAAAAAAAGATTATTTAATGGACATTTTTTTTAAAATTATTATTTTGTATTTTTATATCCTTAGCTCTCATAATAAAAAAACAAACTTTTCTTTTTTTAGAAAAAAAAAAAAAAAATGAAATTTTTTTGCTTAATTTTGAATCTTGTCATACTTTTTTTTCCTTGTAATTGTAAATGTATATAATAAAGTAATAGTCTTTTAAAAAATAAATATTTTAAAAATATGAAATTAAGTGTTTTCTCCATTTTTTCCAAAGTTCTAGGAATATTTAGAATCAAAGACTGTATTTGCCCCAAGCGTGTATTTGCTCTGCATCGTGATTGCAATATGACAGTCATGTCATGATACATTGCTGAAAAAGTTATGTTGCGCAGTAGCATCATAATTATTCAAGCTAGTTGCTTGATGTCGTTAAGAAATCACATTTGAGTTTTGGAACGGGATGCTTTGTATGGTTGACCTTTTGGATCTTTTGACATTGTAAAAAAATACGGTCGTAGGAAATTTTTTAGGAATTAAGCCAAATAATGAAAATTAAAAAATCGTAATAGAAAATTTATAAAAAATCAAAAATGTGGTAACACTATTGTTTGGGCTAGTTACAGGACATTTAAAAAACGATGAAATTGAGAGGGCCGATCCTTCGCCAGAAGAAAATATTTGCTATCGAAAGGGGAATAGTGTGATACCTTGATGGGAAGTGGGTTACTGAAAACCAACTGAAGTTGTATATGCTTGCAAGTGAAATATGTAACTCTCATCTTTCTTTTTTCGACACTTTTCAAGTATTTTCCCAATGAAAACAACAGTAATAAAACAACAAATATTTAATTTAAATGAAACTATATATTTTTTTCATTTTATTTTTGTAATTTATATTAAATATTTTTGTGAACATTTTTTTTTTTAAAGTTAGTATGAAATAGAAACATTATAAAAAAGAAATTCTTAACGTTTTGGTTCAATTAGATCAATACTTTTCAAATATTTATTAACTGTTGTAATTCATTTTAAATATGTTTCTATTTTCATAATATTAGATTAAAAGGCAAAAATATATGTTTTCACTAAAGCTAAACTAATTTTTTTATAGATACTGGTAATTAAACTTGCACAATTCGCAAACTAAAACCAACTTATTATTTTTTTTTTTATTAGTTAACAGTAAGCAGTAAGAATCTATTTTATACTTTCTCTTGTTGTCAGACAGATAATTTTTTTTTATAGGAAATTTTCAAGAAACAAAGTACATTTGTGTTTTAATCTCAGTTAGCACTCAAAAATTATACAAAAATAATTTATTTTCGTTCACTTTTTTTTTTTTTTTAGTAATTTTTTTAATTTATTTCTGTAAACAAAAGAAAATATATTTTAATCTTAACTAAATTCATCTTGTTCTAGTAAAAAACAAATTGAAAAAAACAGCAAATTAACCACATAATTCTTTTCTGCCTAAAAAAGCTTCGAGAAGAGAATTAAAATAAAATTACATATAATGAAAAAATAAATGTATTTTCTTCCTAAATAAATTCCTCTATACAATCCTTATTTTTTTTATTATTTTATTTTAAATAATTGTTTTTTTTTTTTTCAAAATTCAGCAGCTATATATAAATCACTCTTCTTTTTTTTTTCATTGTGAAATTTAAATATTTTTTTTTATTTATTTTTTTAAATATATTTGTTTTTTTTTTATCTTATTATTATAATTTTTTATTAAAGAATACATTATTCAATTTTTTTTTTTATATGTATAAATACTTTAAAGATACATAATTGAATTGTATATTTAAAAAAAAATAATAAGATACGAATTGTATGAAAATTACATATATGTTTTACATACTACATACACTAAACCCCCGACATTCGCGAGGGATACGTTCCGTAAAAACCTCGCATATGTTGAATTCGCGTATGTGGGGACCCAAACACTATACAAAATAAGGAGATAGGTTCCAAAATTTCTAAAAAATGTATTATTAAATCATAAAAAATAGAAAATAATTTTAAAAAAATAACAAAAGTAATTAAATTAATATTAAAAAACCGATCACATTAAAAAGAAAATTCAAAAAACAATTTAAAAAAATAGGAACAAATAAATTCATTGCTGGTTTTAAAGAATATTTTACGGCTATATTGTTTTGTGTTGTTGTTGACGAAAAATAAAACTGGGCTGTTTTCTCTCTTTTTGTTTTTCATCTTAAATTTGCTTGTACGGAGCAATTGAACTTAGCATTTCTGCTTTGAAAATCGGCTATTTTATCATTTGAATCGATCGACACAACAAAATAAACCACTTCTTGGATCTTTTCTAACAATCAATCGCGTACAAATTCGCAGATGTTGAGGGAAGTTCAGAAAAATCCATTCGCGAATAAGCGAATACCGGGACCGCGGATGTCGGGGGTTCAGTGTACATACATATTATTTGATTTTTTAAACAGTTGACGTATATTAGTTTAAAAAAAAATAATAATAGTAAACAGAAAACTAGTTATTACATTTTGTGATATAATTTTAACATGTGTTTACACACATTACATATGTATATGTATATGTATGATGTAAATTAAACTTAAATCTATTCATTTGGTTTTTCATGTACTTTAAAAATATTTGATAATTCATCCAATATTGTTTCATAACGGAAAGCAACACGAATATCTGGTACATTTGTACGTGTTATATCATTACCAGCGACACCTTCTTTTGTATAATTTGGTCCCAGCCAATGTTGTTTTACCTGTAATTGGAAATTTTTTGTTTTTTTAATAATTATTAATTTGATCGATTATTATCTTTTATCCTGTTTCAATTTTGTTCATTTTTTTTTTTTTTAGATATCTTACCTTATGTGGAAAACCACTCATGATGACACTATTCCGTGCTAATTCACACATATCACATGAACTTAATTTCCATACTTGAGCAGCAATGCTGTATTCTTCCATTAATGGTTCCTATAGAATTTAATAAATTTAAAAACAAAATCCTTTTTTTTTTTTAACTTTAATTTAATATTCAAAATTATTAAACAAACCTTTGTGAAATGAAATTGTAATGGATCATCAGTACTTAATGATACAATTAAACCTCTTGCTAAATATTCTGGTAATGGATTACGATGATAATTTAAAAATAATGAATTATTTGATAATGGTGACATTGCGATACCAATTTGTGCTAAATAATATAAATATTGTAAAACTGGTACTTTACGAAGTAATAAACCATGTGAAATATTATCAGCCATTAAATAACCACAAACTAAATGTTGTACTGGTCCAGCTTCACCACAATGTGGACGTAATACGAATGTATTGAATCCTCTTTCTCTGTGTGTGTGTATTCAAGGTGAAAAAAGAAAAATACGAAAGTAAGAATGATTTACCAATTTTTAATGATTATTATATTATTACCTTCTGAAATGATTTAAAACAGTCATGTTTGCATACATATAATAAATATAATATGCATATGGTGGATTATCATCATCAAACCAATCTTGTGGTTTAGATATATCACTATCAAATAATGGATTTTCTGGTTTTGATTCATCATCAACAGAATCAAAACCAATAACATATTGTAGGAAACGATGTAATTCTGGATGTTTTTCTGGTTCATTTGTTGCATCAAATAATGGTTTAAATATATTTTCAAGAATTTCTTGGAATGAATTGACAATTTTGTTTGTTTTGAAAATATCACTGCAAAAAAAAAAAAAACAACAGAATAATGCAGAATATTAGAAAATATTGGTAACGAATAACAAACTGAAACACTTACAATAAACGTGGAATTTGTATTAGCCATCTTATATTTGTTGAATGAACATTATAATCGATTGCCCATTTAGCTAATTTTGTCCATTCCTCTTTAGATTTACCATAAATTGATAAACGTAATTCAGCATTTTGATATTTTGATTCTTCTAAATCATAAGCAACTTCCTGAAAAATTTTAATTTATGATTCATGACAGTTCCCATAAAAAAATGAACAGGCACACAGGCAAATGAACATATAAATTATTATACGTGACATAATGTAAGTCCCGTTAAGATTAAACTTACTTTTATAATTTGTGCAAAATATTTGCCATTTGAATAATTATCAGTTTTTAAGAATACTTCTCTTAAACGTGATTCACCAATTGGATTATATTTAGCATTGAATTTATCAAAACGATGAAATGTATTACGATCAGCATGTACATCCAACATATCAACAGTTAAATCATATGTTGTTAAATTCATTGATTTAAATACTTGAGCTAATGTCATTTTTTCACCTTTTGATACAGTTACAACTTCATCAGAATTTTTTTTTAATGTTTTCTTAATAAAACGTAATAGGTGTTTTTGATTCATACATGATGCTGCATGAATGTGAGTATCAACTTTTCTGAATATTTCAAAGAAAAAAAAATAAATAAATAAAAGAAAATACATTAAATTGTGAAAAAAATTTAAAAAAAAAAGTTTTAACCCTTCAATATCGAATGAATTTTCGACTTTTAGTTAAAATTGCGAACTATATTTTTATTCGTCATTCAAATGTGTACTAAAAATTAGATTAAGCGGATATAAAAAGGACAACGGTCGACGGTATAATAGCTTTGTTCGCGAAATTTAACAGAAAATATGTATGAAAATGAATTTCCACCTTATTCGCAACTGAAGGGTTAAATTGTAATCCATTTTTTTTTTACCTTATATTATAAAAATCTCTATGAGGCACAGCTTTCTGAGAAGCAAGTTCTCGTAATTCATTCAATAATACATGAAGTTGAAATTTTGAATGTAAATAAGTAAGTCTTCGATAACAAAATGATTTTCTGTAAAAAGGAAGAAAACAATTTTGTTGCTTTTGAAAAACAATGAATAACAAGAAAAATTAGAAGTTTTTCACTTACAATGGTCCATCAGCAATCATTGCACACATTGTATGCATATCAGTAACGAAATCATCTAAATTCGGATATTCATAGCTCAGTCGTTCTGTACATTCCTTAAAACAAAAACAAATTAAAATGAATAAAAATATGAAAAAATAAAAGAAAAAAAAAAAACAACAAGAAAATTTACTTGATCTTTAAAAAGATTATAAACTCCATCAACAGCTTTTACTGTATAACCTGCAGAACCTGGAAAATCAATTTTCCATGGATCACTTTTTTCTTTTGGTGGATCAATTGGATGATCTGTAATATAATTGAAATAATAAAATATAAGGAATAAATTCAACAAGTATGTAAATTGAAATTATTTATATAAAAAAAAATAATAAAATACACAAATTTGAAATGTTCATATTAAGAGAAAAAAAAATAAAATAAAAAGACACAAATGTTGTTGTTGTTGTATTTTAAATATAGGTACATATATAATATACATATATGTATATAGAAAGCTGTTGAGAAACATATATAGATTAGTTTAATAAACTAAATATTACTTAATATTCAACCAAAAAAAAAAATATGTAGGTATTTTTTTTTTTTTTTTTTTTTTTTTTTTTTAGCAAGAGAAAAAAAAACAATAAAACAAAAATAATGCAAAATCACAAACAGACAAATACTTTTTGTATTTTTCTGACGAGAAGAAAAGTAAAAAAATAAATAAATAAACATAAACATCAGTTCACTGATTAAACAAATATGTATTAAACATAGATATCAGTGGTGGTGTGTGTATAAATGACACGTACGTAGAGAAATTTATGAAATTAATGAAATACTCGTAATAAAATTCCAAAAATTTGAAAAGAAAAAATAATATGAAATTTGTTATAAAACAAAATATGATGTTAAAGTAAAACATAAAAAAATATAAAAATATGAAGCTTTTAAAGGATTATTATTATTAGTTGCGCTTTTTTTTCAGATTTAAATTCAAAATAAATAAAAAATTTTGTCATTGCGAGAGGTAAATTATTCTTTGTGTTTAACAAGATTTATAAATTTGAGCATAAGAAAAAATTGACTGCATAAGATATGTATTTACTATTTATGTTAAACATTTTTCTTGTCTTAAACCTTGCACCCAATGATAACGACAAAGACAACTGCTTTCCGACACCGACAAAATTAGAAGTAAATCTAAGTGAACGACAACGTTGTCATTGGGCGAGAACAACAGTCGTTCTATTGATTCTAACTGAACGTCACGTTGTAGTTGTCGTTGTCGTTACCATTGGGCGCAGGCTTTTATAAAGAAATATCGGTGTTTCCGAAAATGTTGTGGTTAGTGCTGCATGATGCATAATTCAGCTTAAAACCTGTATACGCTAGAATTATGTATCACAACAGCTTCACTGCATTTTCGAAAACACTGTATGTTCCTGAAGGACTAGAAATGAGAAAATTGGTAAATATATTTCTTCAATTTTTTTTATTACAAAATAAATCTTGGATAACAAAATTCTGTCAAGTAAGGAATTGAAAAACGACATTTTTAGTATTTCTCTCGTAATTCTTTCTTCATTTATACACAATATACCGGAAAATAGTACGTATTTGAACTCTTGAACTGTTTTCTGATCAAATGCTCTTATTTTCATTTAAATTGATGCAACACTGACGTTTGAGACAAAATATCATAGTTCAAGGAATTTTGGACTTATACAGAATGACAAAAGAACGCTAGATACAAATTTCATATAAATCGGATCATTAGTAAGAATTCAGGAATATTCGAATTTAAAGTCGATATTCGACTGTCAAAATCGAAGGTAGTGGACATTAGGATTTTATTTTTAAAGTGAACACAGAATTGCAATTTATTGTACTCACTTTTTTCCCAATTTTTCATAAAATATGCAATTTTTAAAGGTATTTTTTTTTCTTCTTTTATTTTTCTTTTAATTTTTTGTCTTTTATCTAATTTTCTTATTTCATAATCACTGCAAACATAATCAGAAGAACTTGGTACACTTAATTTATCATTTCTTGGCTTTATTACTTCATCACTTTCAGTGTAACTGTTTGTTTCTTCTTTTTTTTTTTTGTTTTTTAATAAAAAAATTTAATTTATTATTAATTTAAAATTGAAAATTTTTCACAAGAAAAAGGAAAAATAAATAAATAATTTAATATGAAAGAAAAAGTTTTCCAATAAAACATTTTCTGCAAAGGAATTTTAAATTTTGAGGTTATTTGATTTGTGTGTAATTTATTATTTAATTAATATTTTATTTACTTGAAAAAATTCAATATTCAAAATTCAAGTATAAAAGAAAACTATTTCTTTGTAGAAAAAATATATAAAGTTAATTAACTAGTTTACAAGGATTTTGTCCTTGAAATGAAAAGTAAATATTTTTTCTAAATGATTGAGGTGCTCTGAGTTTCAAAAAAGTTGAAATAAAAATCCAACACGTCATTTTTTAAAAATATTTGTTATAAAAAAAAATAGGTTCGATAATAAGAATTATAATTAAAAATGGACTGTTTCATAATATCTTTTTGTATCTGTGTTTCTTACAATAGACCAACAGTAGTCATCTAACATGTTTTGATCCCAATATCCCTGATAATTTTGTTCAAAACTCTTCAAGTCCTGGTAAAAACGCTCGCCATGCTAGTCGCTCACGTTTTTCAAGGTTTTCAGGAAAGAACCCAAAGTGTGAATTTAATAAATGGATTTTCAGACACATGTAATCACGCTTATCTGGTGAAAGTTATGCAATAAATCAGCAACTAATTGTTGATAATTAGGTTTGTTTTTTGTTCCCTAGAAACACTTGAAAGATAAGTCGCAAAAAATTCCATGCAGCTTTTTCAATATTCGAAAAACAGTTTTAAAACTTGGTACGATGAATATACCTTCTTTAACTTTAACCCCAAAAAGAATAAAAAAAGCATTGCATAAATATCGAAAGGCGATACTAGTTTTGTTTTAATGTCTTGACAAAATTTTTCTCTAACCCTATAATTTTATGTGAAACAGTGGCAAAATAACTGTAAAGTAGCAGAAAAAAAACATGAAATTCATTAAAAATTTCTGCAGATTAAAATAATGTTAATCTTTTATTTTTTTTTCCTTTTTCTTGCAATTGAAAATTTTTTTTAAAAAAATTATTTCATTTTTTATCGAATCAATTTACTTACTGGTTGTATCTTTGAGAGATTTAAAATTTAAAAATGAAATTATTGAACTTGAATTGCTTAAATTACGTGATGGAATTTTATCAAATTGATTGCATAAAGGTAATGATTCCAAAAATTCTTCTGAAACCGAGAAAGCTAAGAACAGTTTTTTTTTTTAGAATTATTAAAAAAAAAATTGAAATTGAAAATTGAAAAAATAAAAAAAAAATCTTAAGCAGTCATTTTTTGTCCTTAATAAAAACAAAAAATTAAAAAAGAAAAAAAATAAATAAATAAATAAAATATATATATTTTTTTTTATAGCAAAATAATAAATGAAAGAAGAAAAAAAATCATAAAATGAATGAAAATATGATTTTTGTTACACAAAATAGTATAATTTTGTTGTCGTTGATTTGTTTGATCAAATTTTTCTATAAATTGATTTTTATTTGTGTGCGTGTGTGTGTGTGTGTGTGAAAATGATATTAGACGTCTTATATTTTCATATTTAATTTTTCATTTGTAATTTATTATTTTTTATAAATGGAGAAAAGTTATTGTATATTAAAATTAGATTATTTATTAAAATGTTATGTTATGATTCGCTCGATGCTAATAGTTTCTTTTTTTTTTTTTTTTTTTTTTTTGATTTTTTTTAATTTTAAAGCAACGAACGAATTACCTTGAAGAAGACTGACGGGTAGACTCATTTTGCGGATTAAGTCTATAAAAAAATTTTGTATATAAAAAATCATAAATATAATTATAAAAAATTATAACGAAATAAAAGAAAAACAACAAATTAAAAAAAAAAAAAACACACAATAAAAACAAATATATAAGAAAATAAAAATCAATTAAAATTTTCTAATTCATTTAACTTAAAAAAAATAAAAAAATGAAGAAATCTAAATAAAATTAAAATTAAGGAAAAAAGAAATCATCTATAAATCAAAAATTATATATTTTTATGATTTTTTTTTAAAATTATCATTTTCAATCTTAAAAAATATCAAACTTTTGGCTGAAAATTAAAAATAATATCAAAAAAGAAAAAACAAATATTTTTTTTTTTTTGAAAATTCATTTAAAAATAAACATTGAAATCACATTCACAAAAATACTTATCTATATCTAAGAAAAATATAAATATATTACAGAGTCAAAATTGTGCAACTTGCTTGAATGTGCTTTCAGGTTTTCTTTTATTTTTTTTTTTTTTTTAAATTTTTTGTGACAAGAAAAACAAAAATAATTTATTTTTTCTTGTTTCTTTTAAAAAAAAAAATAAACGAAAAAAAAAAAAAAGGTACGATATTTTCTCACCTGCAATTGTTTTTTTATCACCATGTATCATTTTTGAGAAACGATTTTTTTCATGTACTGATTTTAAAAAACGTTGTGTTGTTGTTGGAAATGATTGTTGTGATGACATTTCCATATAACGTTCACGTAATTCTAATGCTTTTATTAATAATTTTGATGCACGTTCTAAATCTTCTAATGGTACACCGCTTGTATCCTCACCAGATATTGATACTCTTTGAAAATGTGGTACAAAATCATGTTCATCAATTGTAAAATGATCATCAATTTCACCAAAACCAATACCAACTGAATGTTTATCACCATGTTTTTCGCTGGTAGCACTTCTGAAATTTGAAAAAAATAAGAAAATAAAATAATTAGAAAGTAAGGACATTGTTGAACTAAAATTGTAGAATTATAGAAAAGCCTTTGTATATTTTTTTGGGAAATTTTGTAATCCAACACATTTTAGAAAAAAAAAAATAGAGAGTGAAGATGCACACTTCATGAAAAACTTTAGAAAAAATTCACAACCAGGAGGTTTTTTAATAATTTTTAATTAAAATTAATGAAATATTTCGCAAACTTACCCAAATTCATAGTCATCGTTAGCAAAGGACATTATTTTAACCTATTTATACTGTCTTTTTTTTTTTTTAAATTCACTCTGACAATAAAAACCTTTCTTTTTACTAATTTCTCTTCAAGTATGTTAAATTAATTAAATATTACACTTTAGACACATATAAGATACCTATCAAAATCATATCATCAAATACCAGACTTTTACGAATTTTTTATTATACTCGTATATTAACAATGATTGACGACCATTATTCATCTGGATCTATTAATTGGTAAAATAGTAAATATTTTCACGTGATATACGAAATATAAATTATACATAAACATCAACAATACTATATATGTGTCCTTAGTATTAAAATACAAAATAAATTCAAATAAAATATATGAATTATACAATTAAAAAACAAAACGATAACCAAAAGAAAAAAAAAAAAAAGTTTATTGAAATATGGGATATCGTGCAAAAATAATTAATTAATTAAATTCAATTCAAAGATGTAAGTAAATAATGAATTTCTTTATTTACAAACATAAATGGTAGAAAAAACACACCTTGAAAGAGGACAAGAAAAAAGAAAAACAACAAATAAGTAATCATATTTTATTATATATTGCACCCAAACAATTACTTTTTTATTTAATAATAATGATAATTGTATCATTAAAATATTACAATGAAAGTGTAACAAAAGTATGTCAACTTTGTCATTTTATATTGCGCTATTCTAGATACTTCATAAATAATTTAAGTGGAAAGGAAAAACATACTTATTTCCTTTCTTATTTTTTTTTTTTTTGCTAGTTGTATTTTTTGAATAATTTTTGCGTTTTTCATAAAAACACTTTTTGTTTATAAAGAAAGAAAAAAATATTTAATAATTCATTACTTTTCTTGTCTTAATAAGCAAAAGAAAAAAAAATCCTTTTCGTGTAACACGAAAGTCCTTATAGTAGAATTTATGTTTGTTACTTTTATTTTTTTTTTGACTTATTGATTTATTTTTACTATACTGACAAATATAACGCTTTTAAATTTTGTTTTTGTTAAAGTCAAGTAAATGATAGACGTAAGAGTTTTATTAAACACCATAAAATGTTTCAAAAGCTTTAAACAGAATTCCTAATCATGTCTGTGAGAATTATGAATATCTGATTTTCGAAAATTTTTTTTAAAACACGCATAATTACAGGTTCTTTTTGTTCTTCTATTAATTATTTATGTTCAACATAAATGAAGGAAAAATTTAAAGTATGTATTCTCTAATTAGAACTCGTATATGTCTCATATAGAGAAACCATGTAAATTATACATATCTCATACATAATACGATTTTATAAGTTGTCATGTGTTATGCTGACATGTAAAACAAGAAAACAGATAATGAATCATTTGAATGTCAACAAAAGTAACCTTGAACTTGTAATGATGCATAATTCAAAGATACATACATTGCTGTGATTATTTAGTTGAATAGGTAGGTAGTTTATTTGAATTCATTTTGTACTAAATGTCACTCGAATTGTAATATCCACTTTTATTCAACAAAAATAACTTTTTTTAAAAAAGCTGTTTTGAGATATAAAATGCAACGCAATTGAAAAAAAAATTACGAAATTACTTTTTTTTTAAAAACATTTCACTTGAAAAAAAAAACAAGAAAAATCTTCTTCTTTTCCGTGAGATAATTAAAAATATTTCTTTTTTTTTTAAATTTCAAAACCCGATACTTTAAAATAATTTGGCGTTTTTATTTATATCCTTAAATTTTTTTATGTTAAGAAAAAAAAAAGCGTTACAACAAAGACAGTCTAAGCTCAACTAAATTAATTTTTAAGTTTAACATGCACATTTTCTATTTTCTTATTCTTTCGTTTATTTTTTTTCTTCTTTTCTTCTTCATGGTATGAAAAAAAAAACAATTTAGCGCAATGTGAAACCTTACACGAATTATTATTTTTTTTTTTAAAAAAAACTAAATTAAACGTATAGTATCTAATATAGTCAGATGTTATGTAGTATCATACTTGAATTTAAAACGCGATGGAAAAAAAAAATTAAACAAATTAAATTTTTTTATTATTTTTAAATACTTACTTAACATTTAATTGCCTTTGTATTTGTAATTTTTTTTCAATTTGTTCAATTGGAAATTGTGGTACTTCATATGGTGCAGATATTTCATTTGGAAGTCCTGATACTGGAACATCAGAATTTGTTACTGTTCCACTGTCCAAAAGATGTACAGATGGTGAATCGCTACCTGTATAGAAAAATAATTAATTTAACCAAAACAAAAAAAATTAGACAAAGTAAGCATATTTGAACAAATTCTTAAAAATATTTTTCCAAAGATCCTTAAAAGATTGCGTCGTCGGACACTAAGAAATATTGATACAGAATTGACAGAATAAAGGAAGAAAAGAAAAACATATCGTTGTCGGTTACTGGAAATTGATTGAAGCCAAAAGTTACAGTTTTGAAATACATATCTGAAGAAATTGTGTCAATATTCCAGGTAACATAAATTAAACTTTAATAAACCTTGCATTTACCTGTGAGTACGATTTATGGGTTAATTGCAAGATACTTGTACATGAAGAAATTTCTCTAGCATGCAATATGATTATAACAGAAAATTGCATAGATTCAATTTAACCCCTTTGAGGCGACCACTATCTTATAGTTGTGTAATAATATGCATTACAATAAAATACAAGGATCTCTCAAAAGAATCCGCTTGTTATTTCATCTGTGGCTTGAGCATTCAAAACAGTCTCGTAAGGGTTAAAATAACTTTTCATAAACTAAACATGTAATACTATATGCAATATAGAATTATTATGTAATTCACTAATCAGTGCAATATTGCGTGCGAAAAATTCTTCCTGAAAGCCTAACAACTCTGAGACATATTTTGACCTAATTTTATAAAAAATTGTTCTTAGTTACTAACTTAGACACATTTAACAGAAAACAAGAAAAATAAGTTCATTGCATGGAAGAAATAATAAAAAATATATTACGTACGATAAGTCATGATCTCACCATATTTATTTAAAGCTTTATGCCTTAATATTACATACATATACGTCATATACGTAAAAGGATATTATTTATTGTATGACCTTGTATATATGTATATTTGAAATTGTGCTAGAAAATAGTTAATTATGCAATTAATCGTTTCCAATTTACATAAAACAAAACTAATTGCCTACGATTAATTTATTTTTAAATTAAAATTAACACGAAAAGTCGAAAAAACAAAAACATAAATAAATTAAAATTTGTAAAATTTACTAATCAATTTGCATGAAAAAGTAGTGAAACCATTGAAAATAACAAACATCAAAGACTAGACAGTTTTCTTTTCTTTTTTTTTACCTTACACAGGTAATTTCACTTTAATCGTTTAATAAATCAATATTTAAAAACAAGTGATTTCTTTTTGTTTTTTTTTTAAATAAAAAAAAACATCGTCTAATCGATATCGTAACGTGATAACAGACAATATCATTGACAAAACTGTGAAAAGTAATTTAATTTTGCGCCGACAAAATAGATATTAATATCTGATAAACATCTCAATAGAAAAAATTATCTTTTTTATTTATTTATTTTTTTTCAAAATTGTTTTTCTTTTCTTATTTACTTTTTATTTTGCACATTTTATTATTGAAAATAAGAAACATGCCATATTATTTACGTACTTTTTGTATTACTACTTGTACTGTTATTACTGCTTCGTCGTCTTCTACAAAATATTTTTTCATCTGCTAAAATTCTTTGCGATGAATCGACACGATTAAAATTCATCATAATTAAATTTTAATTAAAAAAAAAAAATTAAAATAAAAATCTTTATTCAATTAATAACAATCACACAGTATGAGCAGCACCAGCAAAAAAGAAACTACCGATTACACAAATTAAATTAAACATGAAATTAATTCATTACAAAAAATGATAATTTGTCGTTTTTCTAATTAAAAAAAAATTGAAAAAAAAAAAAACAAAAATAGAATGAAAATTAACAACAAATTAAATTTTTTATTAATTAGACAAAAAAAAAAAAAAAAAAAAAAAAAAATTCAAAGGTTCATTGGAATGCAAAAAATCACACAAAACAAACGTACACGATAGAAATTTTCGATTTCGACTAAATTTGTATAGATTATGACTTTCTGTCTTATTTTAGTTTTGTTTTTTTTTTTTTCTGAAACACTTAAAAAAAAAAGTTGAATAAAATAAAAGTGTTATAAAAATAAAAGGTACACACAACAGCTACATATGTGACTTATAACTATTAGTATCTGTTATAAAGTCACACTAGGTAACCAGACGTCGTGCTTTATATATTTATATGCTTTTTTTTTTTTAAATGTTAAAATGTATCACTGCTGGGTGTTTTGATTCTTTTAATATTTAAAAGTAAGTATCTACACCAGTTATCAGTTTTGTTTATGAACTACATAAAATATACGTAAAAGAGATGTTTTAAAATACATTTTTGCTGTATAGATATTTTATACATACATTATACACACACGTTCGCGTAAATACATATGTATATTGAATTTTATTAGGAATGAAAATTAGCAAAATATATTTATTTTTTTTTTTAACAAAAAAAGAAAAGAAAAGAGAGAGAAAAAGAATTAAGAAAACATCTCTACGACATTGTGTTATCATGAATTTTATTGATATGAAAATCTTCATTCAAAACATATTATTATAAAATGTTATAAAAATATATATGATACGACGTTCATTTACAGTGGTATGAAAAAAAAATTGGCTAATTTGTGAAAGTTTCAAGCTTTAAAAAATAAATATATATGTATGTGAATGTACATAGATAAATTTAATTCTTTCTTGAACGTTTTTAACAAGAAATAATTTTGTACTTAATTAATTAATTAAAGCCCTTAATTGCTTTTAATCCTCTTTCCACACCACCCTTATTAGAAATTTTAGTATAATTTTCTAGTCCCTTTCGTCCACATAATTGAGAATAAAACTTGTTTTAAAATTTCCAATTTATTTTAATTAAACTCACACAGCAGAATGCAAAAATTATTTTCGTTGTCCAAATTTATTTTTAAATTGAAAAGTTTTTTTTTTCCCCAAAAGCACAACAGGTACAGGACAATTAAAATTAATTACTTGTTCTGAGGAATTTCTATACGAAATTTTTCTGGTGTTAACTAGGATGAAAGTTGCACAATAGAAAAAAACAAGGTGTTTTGCAAAAAAAAATCCTCTATTTTTATTTTTCTCACTCCTACACTTTACCAACAAGTATCGGAAAAAGTTTACTCCAAAAAAAACTAGAACCTTCTAGACTACTCCAAACTAGAAGAAAAATTTTGTATATTTATTATCAGTTTTTATGGGAAATTTTATTAGTCACTGTATTATTTTATTTTTTCAAGAAAATATTATTTGAAAAAAAAAAATAATAAAAATAAAAAAGAAGAAGAAGAGAAAAGTAATTATTATTATTATTTTTTTTTTTAATTTTAGACAAGTTATGTTTGTTAACTGATAACCGTATATACGAGTATATTATGTGCTTTTTTAAAAAGATAATGTTAATGAATAATTAAATTTAAATTAAAAATTCAAATTTTATATTTTTAAGCACAAATATTTTCAAGTAACAGTTAAAATTTATTAAAAATAACATATGATGGGTGGATGAGAGCCATATATTTTCAGTGATTTAGTTATAAATATCTACCTATGTACTACATATACATATTTTATGTTCATATCTTTACCCTTGAAATGCTATTCAAACATGTTATAAAATTTTAACATTAAAAAAAAAATACTTTTCTAATTTTTTTTTAAATTATAGAGATGATATTCGATAAAGGTAGGTCATGTTTTTTTTTTTTTTTAAATCTACCATATTCTTGAACCTCTTATTTAATAAATTTTTAAGTACACAAGAAAGGAAAGATTGTCGTGCTAAATCTGAGGGATTTTAGGGTTTGCTTTTGATTGTTATATAAGGTGAAAATTTGAGAAAAAAGATAAGGGGATTAATTATAAAAATAATTACGAAAAAATAATCATAATAGAAAAAAAAGATTGATTAATGCTTCTAAGAAGTTTTGAAATCAATCTATCTTCGATGACGTAGGTATTTGTTTAAATTCTGAGAGGGATGACGTATTTAAGTTGAAATAAACAACATATGTATGTATGTAGCTCTTTAATTTTATCAATATGTAGATGAAATGTTTTCCTCAAGCCTTCTCTAAAATTATGCAAAAATCTTATGAAAATTGTAAAACAAAAAATTGTATTATGCTAAAAAAATATCGGAAAAATATTATAGTTGTATCTTATTTTTCTCAATTAAGTACCTACATATATATTTGCTTTCGTCCTAAGAAAACATGATTTTAATTTTGGAAGAAATTTAATTAAAATTATTCTAAATTTTGTACTTAGTTTTTACGTTTCAGATTTTTGTATTCATAGAAATTTCACAGGTAAATTTATCTTAAAATTAACCAAAATGCGTTTTAAAAATAAAAATTTGTGAAATATTTAAGTAATTTTTGTTATTTTTTCATTGATCGCAATTGTTTACATTTTTTACGAAACAAATAATATATTTAATCGTTTAAATTCTTTCATCTAATTTGTGGTTTCCTGTGTTTGATAATGTAGATACATATATGTACCATGTTTACAATAAAAGGAAATCTTTGAATTTTTTGGCATGATAAATATGTAATTACAAAAAAAAGAAACACTAAATTTAAACAATATATTAATAAGGAATTAAAAATAGAATTTGACAACAAAAAAAATCACCTTATAAAATTTTCCATTGTTCACAACAATTTCAAATTGTTTAAAAAATTTTCTGTTTCTATACGAAACTGTAAGGTTATAGCTTTTATATGTCGCAATGAAATATGTAATTTGTTGTTTTGAACATTCCAGCAAATAAGTAATAATGCAATTAAATTACATTTTTACAAACTATTCAGTAGACATTTCATGTGAAAAAGGTGAATGAGCTCAAAAGCAATTCAATTCTTGTTATCGTTTTCCCTTTTTCGTTCATCATGCATGAGCACATGAGCATCATTAATCGATTTCTCACAAAATCACGTGTCATATAAAAAAAGAAAATATGTATTTCAATTTTAAATAATTATTTAATTTCTTATCAAAATTTAATTTATTTTTCGGTATATTTCACTTAACAACAAATTTAAAAAAAAAATCATAAAGAAAAAAAAAACTTGTAAGTACGTGATAATTGTAATGTGTACTTTAAAAAAAAAAATATGTTACAATTCCAATTGAATGTAATTATATTTTTTTTTTCTTCTTGTAAAATGAAAATATTATTTTTGTAGTGCCAAGACATTTAATAAAACAAATATTACTATGTATTTATATACAGACGTTACATCTGTTTACCATATCTCAAATTGACCCGAAAAAAAGATAAATTTTTCATTTTCTCTTTTAAAATATTTGAACGTAATCAAGTGCTTTTAATTTGTTCATACATATAAAAAAATATAATTAAGTATGTATATACTTTATAGACATACCAAGTATGTAAACATGTATGTATTATGTAAGTATGTTCATGATTTTCACATTTCAAAATATAACACAACTAAATTCTCTATTAAATTTTTTATGATTCATGTCAATCATTCAATAATGAAATTCTCTCATTAAGATCATTTTTGCAAATTATTAATAATAATTTTTAATATGAAAAAAAAATTACTATAATTTTAGTGAAAATCTTATTTAAAAATTTACTTTAAAATAATTTACAAATTAAACAAAGAAAACAAGAAGAAACGAATAAGCAAATTTACAATTTTGGCATTAATAATTATAGCCAAATACCGAGTATGTATATTTTTATATTATTTTCGGCGCCCATATATTTTTGGTACATAAATTGGCAGCAAATTAATGCACCTTCCACTTAATTGATGATTTTTTAAAATTTAATTTGTATTTCGGTTTTGTCATTTATAAATTGAATTAAATACACAAATATGTATATAAATAATTTTTATTTATAGTTTGTACATCAAAATAATGTTCTAAATAATTTAACAACAGTCTATTTTAAAAATGAATAAAACAATTTAGACAAAATATATTTAATTTAACCCTCCTTTTGCATTTCGAACAATCGTGTGGTATGGCCACAACACTATAGAGCGTTTAAAAGTATCACAAATTCTATCTTTGAAGCCATCAGTTTATTAATTTAACTTTTAAATTGTAAAGCATTTTTCTGTCTAATATTTGAAACCCCACTTCGCCTCATAATTCATAGAAGCTCAAAAAGACAATTTATTAACACTCTTTCTTCTTTTCTTCACATTAATCTACGCCCTTTTTTTAAAATTTATATGAGACAGCGCTGTGTATCTGAATAAATAATAATATATCGTACCTAAATATAAGATATCTCCTACGTTTTGGATCAAATAAAACAAAATTATAAGTCCTTACTTTTTATTTATGCATTCAACATAAAAAAGAACCCAACCAATGGTTACTATCAGCTCCTATATAAATTTCTGATACAAAATATGTGTCGCTGTCAGCTGTAGTGACACCTGACAAATGCGTGGGGTTAATAAATATATTGTTGATTTCATTTTGGATGTGACTTATTATTATTGAAAAAAATAAAGTACTTATTTAGTGTCTTTCACTGGGAATGGCAACTAAAAATTATTTATGTGACATCAAATGATTATGATGAATTGCATTTTGCAAAATAGTATAAAAAAATTTTTTTTTGTTTATATAGAAAAACTTACTAGCAATTGGATAATAAAATTCAGCATCACTACCACGTTGCGTAATTCTTGGAGTTTTTGGTCCAGGAGTTTGTGGTAAATCTTTTCCTAAATCATTAATTGATTCATTTGAATCGAATGTAATTAAAACACCACGTACACTCATTTTTATTAGTTTTTATTTTTTATGAAAAAAACAATTTGAGCTTTTGTTTTTTTTTTTTAATTTTGACACCACACACCTTGTATAATTTTTTTTTTGTTTTCTAAAATTTTTGTCTTGTGATTTGTATGAAAATTTGACTTGTTATTTTTTCTTTCTTTTTCTTTCTTAATACTTCACAAATACTTGAACATACGAAAATTAACTACAATAAACCAAAAATAATTAATAATAAAAAAAAAACTGAGATATATAAGTATTTTAAATTTAATTTAAATTATTTAATTATTAAATTGTATGAAATTTAAAAACTTCATTTACAAAATTTCTAAGCTTGCTGTCGTTTAAAAATATTTATTTTTTATTTTTCGAAATAAACACGACAAATTCAACAATTAAAATGACTTCACAAAAAATAATTGTGTTTTTTATCTTTAAAAAAAAAAAAAAAAAAAAAACTTTAGAAACACTTGAACGGAAATTATGATAAATATGAATTTATTATTTTTTATTTCAAACGATTTAAAGAAGCAAAATATGAATTGTTGAATATCCAACAGTTTGATATTCTGATTGGTAAATAAAGTGTAAAAAAGTAAATAGGCAAGTAAATAATATATAGTATAGGTACATAATAATTGAGTTTATAATATAATTCTAAATAACGAGAAAAAAAAATAATAACATTGTACATAAAGTGGGTAAGTAAGATAGCACTGTATTTGCATTTTTACATAACACATTTACTTACATTACAGTTTAATCATGTAAATAGAGTGAATTCATTGAATAATATTTAAATTGAGAGAAAATAAAGTAATAAGAAGTAGCAAAATATATTTTTTCATTTTTCATCTGAATATTGAATTTTTTTCTTTTTTTAAAGTGGAATAATTTAAAAATTTATGTTTTTGTTTAAGTACTGGTCTTTTGGTGTTGATGTCAGATTGTGAATATATCTCTTGCAGATTAACATACCTATAGATATATGTAAATGAGTAGAATTGAAGATGTATGAAAAGGAAAACTGCACAGCAAGTATGGCAAACAATTTTGTTGTTTATTACAAGACGTTGTGATTCGCATTCCACATAAAACTGTATAGGTAAGTCTTCATACTTATACACTTTTCGAGCGGAAGCGTAATATTTCATCGAGTTTAGACAAGTCTACAAATGAAAACAGCAAAGTGTATATCTAAAGTCTGTTGTTTTCATCTGTACACTTGTCTAAACTCTAAACTCGATAGAATGTTACATTTCCACTTAACAAGTGTATAAGTGAAGACCTACCTTAAGTGCTAATATGTATTATGATAGCACAGCCAGTTTGGGACTCATGGACTTCTATATTTACATTTCCATGGGACTAGAAAATTGAAGTTCGACTAGGATATTCTTCCAATAGATCACTACAAAACAAAGAGAAGTAATATACAAATCCGTTCACTAGGACCAAAGTTACAGAACAAAATCGGCATTTTTAAATACTATTTTCCCCAAAAATTCCACTTTTTTTTTCTTCTAGTACAAAAACCAAATTAATTCGTGAATTACGATAAAAATCTGTATCCACATTACAACATAGTGCAGGTGTTTCTTCATCTTTCTTTCTTTCGGACTCGGTCGGTTCCAATCGATACAATACAACAAAAAATATAAACATTCAAACCTGACGCCCAGTGATAACGACAACTACAACTTGACGTTCAATTAGAATCAATAGAACGACTGTTGTTCTCGTCCAATGACAACGTTGTCGTTCACTTAGATTTATTTCTAATTTTGTCGGTGTCGGAAAGCACTTGTCGTTGTCGTTATCATTGGGCGCAAGGTTTCAGAGTTGAAAAGTCCTGAACTCTTCGAACAAATCGATATGTATTTCAGGTGGATCGATTCACAACTTAATAAAAAAAAACACTTTTTTTTTTAAATTTATGCGACAATGAATTCTATAGCGTTACAATGACGTCATATTTATAAACTAAATTTGAGGAAATTTTCATAGTATTAAAAATAAATTTATTTGAAGTAATTATAGCTTATTTCCGCATTCCATGACGTTGCAAATTTTTACATAATTCCTTCTCCTTTTCTATTTAAGAAAATAATACAGATCTAGCAAAATTAACAAATTCAGTGTAAAGAATTCAAAATTAATAATTTAGGGGACTGTCAAAGTCAATATGGTTTATTGGCTTACTTTATGAGCTTGAAAATATTCTACTTATTATAGTCTTTTTTATTCGGAAAAACGTGAAGCTTTTTCGTATGTATGCATGCATTCAAGTTTACAATGTCAGTGATGACTGATGCATTTGCAATGCATTATATTTGCGACATGGTAGATTGAATTTCAAACTTATGAATAAATGTTTGAGAAGTCAACTTTTTGTATTCGAATTTAAAATATACTCCTACTAAACAGTAAGCCAACTTCATAGAAACTAAAACTATAAATTCAAAAACGCTGGAACTTTTATTGATAAATTATTCAAGGTAAAATTTATTTCAAAAAAAAGGTTGGAATATCGTGACAAAATTTCAATTTTCATCATCCTTAAATCACCCTTTTTTCTTCATAAAATTAAAAACAACTCAACATTTATTTGTACAATATTCTAACATTATAACGCGTGAAAGATCCTTTGGAAACTTCTTGAAGGCTAAAAACAAATGTAAAATTAATTACTTTATCGATTTTCCGAATATTTTTATGCCTCCTTTTTTTTTTTTTTAAATTATAACTTTAATTTTTCATTCTTAAAATATTAATGAACTCATCATATGGTGGGAGAATGAACAACACACTTTGATCATTAGAAAATAAATTCTAAAAATAAAAATTTTAAGTGTAACAGCCTTTCAACATTTAGTGGAAAAAAAATAAGAAAATTTATAGCGATGATTAAGTAAATATTCCACTTAATTAAGATATTAAACGAAAATTCAAACTTCAAATAAGCTTGTGCGATTTATTTATTTACCTTAATTCTTTTTTTTATTTGTCTTTTGATTTTCTATTAACAAAAATTTTCATGTGTCATATTAAAGCTATAAAAATGAAAATTTATTTTAATAGGAGATGAGAAAAGTGTGAAAAATGAAAATTTCATTATTAGAAAATTTAAGTAAAACTATATAATTTCTGTTAGGAGGGTCAGTGAAATAATATGACGACAAAGCACGTTTCCTAACTGACGCCAAAAAATTAATGCCAGACAAAATGTGAACTTTTTTTTTTTTATTCATTCAATCAACAAAAATCGTTGTTTTTTCTGCGTGTAATTTTTTTTCTAAGAAAAAAAAAATGAAAATTAGAAATAAATTAAATATAACCGCATTTCATCGTTGTTTTTATTTTTTTTTTGTTCTTTGTTTTTCTTGAAAATTCAACTTAAATTTTTTATTTTTGGTTTAATGTAGTTGTTGTTGGTATCTATGTAAGTATGTAATACGAAATTTTCAACACAACATAACCTTACATTTTATTTTTTAAATAATAAAAAAAAATTCTATGAAAATTTTCAAGAAAATCACCTTGACACTGAACACAGTGTTTGATCAATTTTTTATTATTATTTTTTTTTGGAAAATTTTGTGAAAAAGATTTGTTTAATTTTAAAATTTTTTAAATATAAATTTCACTTTTTTCGTCTTTTATTTAAAATTTAAAAGTGTTTATATAACAAAATTACTTTGAATTTTATTGCACTGAATATTTTCACAACAAGGGGAAATTTTCCTTCATTAAAATTCACGTAAATAACACCTTTTCAGAATTATTGAAAATCTTTGAAAATTTTGATTGTGTAACTAAGTAATTTTTTTTATTTAAAGAAAACTTTATTTTTTTCACTAGAAAATTTTCACAAAAATCTTAAAAAATAATTAAGTTAAATTTTTTTCAAATTAAAAAGTATGACAAACAAAACTAAACTGTTTATTGTTCAAAATAATTCGAAATTGTAAAATCAAAAGTAAAAATATACAAACAAAAAAAAACGACTACAAAAATTTTATTTATTGTTAACTATAAGTATGTACTATGTATACATATGTAGATATATCTGTTGTACGGATATTTTGGTATATTAAATTTATCTTTCACTCAAACAAACAGATAAAAGAAAAATAATCGTTTCGTGTTTTATTTTAAAGGTGATGTATATATGAAATGTTCGTTTAAATTATAAACTAAAAATAACATATGTTTTTTTTGTTTTTTTTTTTTTTCAATGAAGAGAAAAGAATAATCAAAAACATATGTACATCAGCCAAAATAATAATATTCTCTCTGGTATATATATTTTATTATTAGTATCTATAATTTTTATTTCAAAACATACATACAAGTGAAGAATTAAATAAAAAAAAATAAATAAAGTTGAAAAGAAATATGTATAGGTATGTCCAATAAAAATTTTTTTCATATGTTGCATAGGTCTTTAACCGGGTTACGTGTTACGAACGCCAACAGAAATTTTCTTAAGCTCATATATAGCTTTAATGAGCATGTTCTTAACTTATTGTTATTATTTATATCTATTAAACTCTTAAAAAATCGATTTTTTTGTGTTCTAAATATTTTATATTAAGAAATTTAGATTCATAAGTATGTACTGTAATATGTATCTTCAACTATTTCTAAAAGATACTATAATAAAATAATGAAGCGGAAATTATTTATCGATTTATGTATAGGCTTTATAAAACTGTACAATTTTATATCTATATATGCAAGTAAAATTAAAAAAAAAAAGTTAATTGAAAATGCAATTTTGTAAACGGTAGATAAATTTTTGTACAAAGCTACGTAATATAGTTATTTCAATTTAAATGAATTAATTAATGTATACATATGATAAATTTAAGTAGATAAGTACATACATTTATCTTAGAAATCGAAAACTGCAATTAAATTCATGTATATACTATGTATTTATTCAATAGTGTACATAATGGTCGATCTTTCTTATATTGTGCACAGTTAAAGAGCGAATGAATTGCAAATATTTTCAAACAAGTGAAATTAGAACGATTAGACAAGTTGATCACGATCAATACGGTTAAATATTCATTTTACAAATCATTCAAAGTCTAGCTAAAGAAGGGTGGGCAGTGGACGAAGCGGTAGTGTATTGGCTTCTGATGCTGAAAGTCTTGGGTTCGAGTCCGCCTAAGTTCACTCAGCTTTGAATGAGTACCAATTCACTTGAGTTGGGTATAAGTGCTCGGTACTAAATAGTTTGGTGGCTTTGCTTTAGAGGCCATAAGCTAAGTCCACAAAAAACTACAAGTACCAAGCCCTGTCATACGAATAAAATTCGTTCTCTACCAACGAATTTTAGTGGTTCGCAATCCACTTTAAACTGTAGGTGCATGTATGACAGGAAGGGTTTACAACCCTTTGACTCGACAACTGCGAGGTGTGTCGGTGTGTGGTATCAAAACGGCACGGTTTAGTGCTCCAAAGAACCGCCACGTCAACGAACCACCAACCTAGCTAAAGAAATTTAAGAAATTTCATTGAACACACTTTATTTCACACAATCACAGCTGACTCACAATCGAAATTGATAAAGGTGTGTTTCTGATTGATGAAAAATTGTCATTATAGAAATTTCTATGCTTGAACTTCACTCAAGGTATGATACAATCACACAAATTCCGTCAATCAGTGATTGACAATCAGAATTAATAATTTAAACCTCTATTAACATGTCTTCACTGAACAGAATAATGAATAATTCTGCCGGAAGTAAATATTAAATTATCGAAAAATTATAAATGGAAAATAAAGGGATCAAGTCTACATTCTCGAAACTAAAAGCTGTTACAAACTTTTCCAGAAACTACAACTTCAAAATAAAACGCCTTGAACACATGATATGCTACTCTACTCAATACATATGTACATATGTACACCAATCCTTTAAAAAATGTTCAAGATATAGAGCCCTTCACAGTGAAAGGTCCCTACTTTTTACAAAAAAAAAAGTAGAACATATGCGCATGTATTTACATAAAAATGATGTCCTACAAAAACCGGTAGCGCCTACAACTAAAATTAGAAAATTAATGTTGATTAGGAAAAACCATTTCATCACAATAGACTGTGCCTGAGAATATGTATCTTCTTTGTGCTCTTTGTTTTGCACATTTGCATAACTATTAAAAACTTTTTTTCAAGTGTGAAAAATTAAGATAAACACACCCTGTTCATTTTTGTTTTTATTCAACAGAAAAAATCAATACAGCTTTTGTAATTATTTTTTAATTATCATTTCTCGTTTTAATCTCTTTATATTTCTTTTCAAATATTTAGCTATTGTTTTAAACATTTAAACATTAGAATTTACATTTAAATAGGAGAAAAAAAATTTCCATTTTCGCCAAATGTTTGAAATTGAATAATTAAAACATATTTGAGTATTGTTACCCAGAAATACAAAAAAATACAATAATCACATATGCATTAATTTAAACAAAGCAAATTTTCCATGAATCATAAATTATTTAGACGTGATTTGTTGATATAAGTTAATTACATTAAAATATTCATAATTGATTATACTACGGTAATTCAAACAAAAGATAATACAAAATTATTGGGGATTTAGAGATAAATGAAATTTATGATTAAATATACACCTAATGTCATCGATAATGATAAACATTCTGTTGTTATTGTTGTTTTTTAATCTTTTATGACTTGTAATTACAGGTACGCTTTTCGATTTTTAAAATAAACGATAATACTGAATAATCTATCTATTGCTTTTATTCGACAAAAAAAAGAAAAGAAAAAAAAAAGTTTATCACTAATGATACTCATATTTTAGCTTTATATAAATTTTATTTTTCCTTCATCCAAACGATTTATTCTAAATTTAGAACTCATTTATAGTGGAAAAAAAAAAGAAGTAAACAGACGTTCAACAGTCAGTTATATCCAGAAAGCTATACATATGTTAGTTTTATATTTATAAGTATTTCAGCGATTATCATATTTTCATTATTATATAAATACCAAACAACATATTGTGAAAATAATAATGATATTGTGTCAACATTGCAAATTTACTAATAATAAAAGCCGATATTCAACTTCAAGTAATTTATTTTTTGTTTTATTTTTACCTTTTTTCACTTTATTTGTTTATTTTTTGTAATACACACGTATAAATATATATTTAGATACTTTTTTCTGTTTTAATGGTGGCGCGTGTAGTTAGAACAGGCAAAAATAAAAAATCAACAAAATTATTGATTATAGAATACATTTACTTAAATATCAACGCATCAAATTTTATTACTTCGAATTCAATATCGAAGCATTTTTGATATACTTATTTTTTATTTATCCGAAGATATCATATTGGAAAATGGGATATGCCATAAATTTTGTTTGCGAAATTCAATATGAAATTTTTAAACGTAAGGAAATCATAAATCAAATAAAAATATTGGATATTTTCAAAAATTGTAATCATGACGCCAACTTTTAACTTGGGTTGGGCTATGCATCGTTATATATTGCATTATTGCATTTTCGAAGATAACTCTGTTTATTTTTTCAGTATTTTATTCATACACTTATTTGTAACTGCAACAACAATACATGGCTTGGTATTCTAGAATATTTTCCGGCTTTTGTAAACATAATTTTAACAATTATTTAATTATCCAATTTAAAATGTGAAAATATTGTCAATTATTTAATTATTTGGCCTGTGAAAGTCAATTTAATATAAACTAAGCTGGTGTTATGATGTATCATGGACTATTTGAGTAATTGAATAAACATTAGATACTTATCTACTTAACTAATTTTAAATGTTTCTATTATTTAATTGCAGTGCTTAGTTAGTTAGAAATTATGAATAAGCTGATATTAGTAGCGATTTTCAATGAATCATGAACACCATAAAATAAAATTATATAAAAGTAAGTAATGTAGGAATGTACACGTACATACATCATTCATGATATTATTTATAAATTCGATGAAAAAAAGTATCTGCTTTAAAAGCACCTGTGCTCTACACAGGTACATTGATGTATGTACATATATATTTTTCTCTCTTTTGATTAAAATTTCAAAACGTAATTTTCTAATATTTTGAAATAATGATCATATCCCAGCAGGAAATGGTAAGCGATGGTAAGTGAAGAGGTAAGTTATAGAATGGATAAGCTATTGGTTACAGCATCGATGAAATTTAACATGGCGATGTCATTGAAAAGTACTGCATCCTCCTATAGATTACCATGTAAGCGAAGAGGTAACCGATGTTCAAATCATCGAAGATTTCTTCACTTACCAAGTAAGCGATGAAGTAAGCGATGTTCAAATCATCGAAGATTTCTTCACTTACCACGTAATACATGAAGTGTATAATTACCAGGTAATAGAAGAAATAATCGATGAAATACTAAGGGGATTCACTCTTTGGTGCAAATAGGTATTGCATCGTTGCATTCGGTGTATCGTAGCACGAATTGTTGTTGTATCGTAGCAAATTCGTGCTACGATACACCGAATGCTACGATGCAATACCTATTTGCACCAAAGAGTGAATCCCCTTACTATGCAATCATGGTAAAAGTAGGGCAGTGGAAGAATAAAATGGGATACAAATTTCTGCGATACTTTCTCTTTATAGTAGTTCTTTTCTTGTAAACATTTTTGTAATAAAACACATAAATATTAAAATTCACTTATTTAAAATTTAAATATTTGACAAAAGAACTTTTAAAAGAGAAAGTATAGCAGAAATTTTTTGTAGTATGAAATGATCGAAGCCATACCTTAAAAAATTAAGAACAATGAAAAATACAACAAAATTAAAATAAACAGAAAATAAATTTTTTTTACAAAAAAACATTTTTATTAAAATTTATAATTTATAAATTTATATTAAACATTTATATTTTATATTATATATTTATATACTAATTAATAACAATTAAATTGCACTCACTGCACTCACTATGAACTTATACTTAGAAATGTCCGCGTTTTACTAGACTAGATTAGACTACAATATGATTAATAAATACAAAACGCAAAATGGAATACGGAAATTTTATGAAGTCGCGAAAATGACGCATAATTTCATAACAAATGTACAAATGAATATGCTACACATTACACATTCGTTTACCTGGTAATGTATCTTTTCATCGATGTCCATTTCATCGAAGAATTCATCGATTACCAATGTAATGCATCGGCTATTTTCCTGCTGGGATACTTACTTTCTTGTCGGCGGCTGTCTAGTATTTAAATTCAGATGTAACTAAGATAAATTGCCACAATATGCAGACAGACGAATTAGATCTTTCATAGAGAAAAAGAGTCTAAAATGCAATTTACACTTTTATTAAAAAAGTTATTTTGAGAAATTTATATGCAGAGTTTTGAGATATATACTTTTAATGTACATAAAGCCGCTTAATTTTAATCTTTTCACATTTGAAGCAAAAAATATTTTTTCTGAGAATGTTAATTGATGTTTACCTCTGATCTGATACAAAGTTTAACTGCCACAAAAAAGGAGTATTTTTACATAAATAAATCTGTTTTTCATTGCATTTGTTCTAAATTCCTATACAAAACATGCTTAATTTAAATTTTCACGGTCTGCTAACTTATTTTTTGTTTCTTAAAAATGAATCATATGTATTGTGCATACATACATCAGATTGTTCGACATGGCATGAAAATGTAGACATTGAAAACCTTGACACATTGGATTGGAATAGCTACTTTAAGAATTTGAATTCTTTGTTTTTTTAAAACATGTTTCATGTTACTGAAGCAACATAAAGTTGAAACTTGGTATGAATTTCTAAAATTATACTATTTCAGCACTTTAAACTTGAACTCTACTGAGCACTCACACCACTCACTCATAGAATTAATTCAAAATGTTAATTGCTTTTTTAATTTTGTTTTTTAATTAAATTTTTCGAAGTGACCGTATAAGCATTAGTAGGCCATTATTTCATACTATGCAATTATAACATATGTGCATACATAAGTACATATGGATGTACAAGCAAAAAAAAAGTTCAACTGAAGTTTTTTAAAGTACAAACATAGCTACATTATAAAATAAAAAATAATGCAGAAATACCGATGTAGAGTCTTAAACGTACCTAAATTTTTTTTTATTAATTTACAGAAAGATGAAAAAAAATAAGTTAAAAAATCACCCTTTACTCAAAGGGACACGTCACAGGACGGGATGGAACATTGAAACTTGATTTCCGATTATAAAAAAAAACTTTAAAAAGTGATGAAAAAAATTTCTTACCATTTTTAGATTTAACATCATTAAAATCCATTTCCATGTCGACATCAAAAGCAAAATTTTTAGATATATAATCGAATTCTGCCGTCTTTGAAGCCATGTATCCTGTTTTTATTGAAAGAAACTTTCTTTTAATTTTTGCACCTTCTTTATTTGTTTTTTTCTGTTCTTTTTGTTTTATTTCAATGTTTTATCAAATTTTCAATTTATAAACAATTTTATTTTGTATAAGTAAAGCACTTTACTTTGTGTATTTATTACACAAAAAAAAAAACAATAAAACACAAATTTTTATTGTGATAAAAAATTTCATACAATTTGAGTGTAGCACCTTTTATAATTTTTTTTTATTGTTATTCAGATGTGAAAAATGATGATCATATGAATCGCGTTGAAACTGTTTGGACTGTTTGGAGAATGAAATATGAATAGCAGAAGATTTTGAATACCAAAAAAATTACAATGGTAAAATTTTCTAATTCCCCCCAAATTTTCTTATATTTTTTTGCACACAAGCGAAAATTTAAAGAAAATTCATGAAAATGCGCGTGCGTGAGTTTTTCTCTCTTTATTTATTTATTTATTTATTTTTTAGTTGTCAACAAAATGTCAAACTCAGTTGTGATTTGAGTATAGGAAAATTCGAATTTCGAAAAGCGATTTAGTGGATAATTTTGAATATAAAAAATGAGACAAATATTTGTTGTGATTTGTTAATCTTTGTACGACAACAATCCATTAGAAAAGACTTGCGAACATTCGCTTATCTCCTAATACGTTACGTGCATAAGTGAATATTTACAGTAATTTACAAAATTCCAAATTTAATTTTAATAAGTAGTCAGTATTCGAAAATGCGCACCCCTAGATAAAAAATGTGAATGTCAAAAATGAAATTTAGTGCTGCTAGTTAAAAATTTTTTTCTAACATAGGAAATTTTTAAAAATTCCATAGTTGTGATAATTTTTTATTTTGTCTTTTTAAATTTTTCAAAAGTAAGATTAAATATAACATAAAAAATAAATTTTAAGGTAGCTACAAAGCAATAAAATCATAAATTTTTTATTCTTCAACGATGAAAAGTCTTTTAAGTTGACAGCATTTGTTAAAGACAGGGACATTAATGATGTCAACTTGCAACACTGATTAAATTGTCATAGTAGCAATAAAGGCGCGAAAATAAAAGTGGTGAGTGGTGTGTTGTTACGTTGTTAGACATTAAATAAAATGTTAAGTTATAAAAGAAGGCAGAATTCTTCAAGAAAAAATAAAAATTTAAGGTTTAACAAATAAATAGAAAATGTAAGTCTTTATAATTTCATATTTCACTAGAAAATAAATATAAATCGGGACATAAAAAAAGTTTTAAAATGGAATGGAGAACTTGTTGATGTTGGAAAACCGTAAGTGATACCAAAAACATAATATTTAGATTTTTAATTAGTTTTTTTTTTTATTTAAATATAAGATAAAAATATTAAATATGTAGTCTTCTCTTAATACTGGTATAACGAATACAAAGTAATATATTATAAAAATATATCTATCTATGTATAAATATATAAAATAGGAATACATTCTTAAATGTATATTACATATATGTATTTGATTAGATATGACGACTTCGAAGTACAGAATCATCCATTGATGAATTTCCTTCTTCTTGATAATTCCATGTTGAGCTTGATCCTGCAAAAATATCTTTATTCAGTTCTGAATGATTTTCATTATATTGCTGCTGTTGTTCTTGTTCTTGTTGTTGTTGCTGCTGACGATAATTTTTATCTTCATCACAAACGTTATTTTCATTGAATAACCATTCTCTTCCTTCACTAACACGTGCTATATTCCATAAAAGGAATTCTTTATCTTTTGCCTCTAAATATAACATATCCTTTAATAATTTAACCATTGCAATTCGTGCACGTGATTTTGAACGTAAATAATATACTATAACAGTCATTGTTAATAGAATACCACCCATAACAGCTGGTCTAGCAAATGTTGTTACAATACGCCAAATTAAATGATGTTCTTGTAAATCAAGAACACCATCAATAAATATTTGAAACATATAACCAGTACCACGAAATGGTCCACATGTTTGACTTATTGGAACTCTGAAAAGACAAACATTGTAATTAGTCAAATTTTCTAATTTTATAAGAAAAATATTTAAATTATACTGTGTCATTATGTATCCATGTACAATAAGAACTCCAATTAATGACAAAAATGTCATAACAAGATATAATGTTTGAGTTTGTGCTGATCTCCATAAATGTGTTGGTGATTTACATAAACGTAAAAGTGTTAATTTTTTTATATAAAATGTTAAAATCATTTTTAAAACAACAACAGCTGCTAATAATGGAGAAAATAATAGACCAACCCAAAGTAATGTTTGATTAAAAACTAATCCTAAACTTTTTCTTGATATATCAAAACTAGGCCTTTTTATATCTGGGAAAATTTTCCTATAAATAATTATTTTAGATTTAAAGAATTTTGGAACGTATTTGTTGTTTTTCGTCTTACTTAATAATAAACACTTGAATAAGTTGTACTACTGATGAACCTAATATTGATATAAAAAAATCAACAATGATTAATCTGTAAATTTCTTGACCAATCGATGTTTCCCAGCACTGAAAAAATAAGAGAAATTAAAATTTGTAAGAGAGAAAAATCTGAAAATTGCACATACTCCATGGTAGTTTTTGTTTAACCAAAATAAAATTAGAACAACAATGACAATGCCTTCCAATAAGAAATTTCTTAACAAAGTTATATGAAGAGCTCTTCTTGGTGATGTATAATCTTCCATTCTATTTTTTAAACAATCTTTCAGTTAGTATTTTTTTTCTAATTAGAATATAAATAACATTAAAATTTTTACCTTGCAACCCAAGAGAAAAACATTTGTAATACAATAAAAGTTATATTGACCGTTATAGCCAAATATAAAGTTGTCCATGGTGATGATTCATTTTCCTCGCCAAAATACTTTTAAAATAAAAACGTAATTTATGGGATTGAAAGTTGAGAAAAAAATAATTTTTAATATTAAACCTGTAATAATATCCACATTCCAATACCGAGACCACCTAATACGGCAAAAACTAATAAATGTGCAGTTAATTGTGAACAAAATATCCAAAATTTCCATATTTTTGATGATTTCTCTTTAGAACCATTCATTTCATTGAGCATCTCTTTTAATTCATTGAAAATATTTAAATGTTTTAATTTAGCTGCTTTCTTATTTGAAATACCAAAATCCCATGAACAAAATACTTTATGAGCAATTAAATTACGTACACCACCAGAAGTTTCAATAAAACTTCGACGATATGATCTGGCCATGCTGTTTTTTAAAAAAAAAAATTAAATTGAGAAATAAAAAGAAGAAAAATAAAAATTACCTCATTGAAACTATGAAAAATGTAACTGAATAAAGGCATAACATTGTTAAAAAATATGCATGCGGAAGACTGTAATCATTATATGTTCCTAAATTTATTGTCATATTTGTATAAGCACCATAAAATAGGATACTTTTTTTCAAATATCCCTAGATAGAAAAATAATCAAATAAAATTAATATAATATAAAAAGTACCACATTAATATTTACCTCTCCAGTAAAAAAGTCCAAAAATTTCAATGATTTATTATTATTATTATTATTTTCATATGAAATTTCATTATTTAATTGAAAAATATCAAATAAAATTTGTGGTAAAATAATAAAACCCAATGTAAAAATGAATAAAAATAAATTTAATGTGAATAACCATCGTAAAAATTGAAAATATGCACTAACACCGCTACCAAAATGACCCTCAATTTGTTTCATTGAATCATACCAAAATTCAATATTACGAAATGTATTACGAATATAACTTGTTAAATATGATAAAGTACGTTTCGATTTGTATATTAAAAATTTATAAAATCCTTTTGGTTTTCCACTTGAATTACGGCTTACAGAAATTGCAAGTTTCTCTTTAATTTTACGTTTTGTTGTAAGAGAATGAGGTAATGCACGTATTGTATCCCTGTAAATGAAAAATTGAAAATAATTATTTTAATTATTTTTTTGGTTTTAAATATTGTGTCTTAAGGATTTCTCTTAATGTAAGAAGCTTGAAGCTTGAAGCTTACATTCGTAAATTTTCTCCATCTGCACTATCTTCCATAAGTTCTTCATTTTGTTCAATTTCATTTGCTAGCTGGTCAATTTCTAAATCACTAGTGTCAACTAAAAGTTGACCTTCAATTGCAAATACTGCAAATTAAGAGAAAAAAAATTACTTCCATTATTTAAAATATAATTTAAAAAAAAAGTTGCATACAATTTCGTGAAGGTAGATTAAGTGCATGCCGTTCTGTTGTTTTTTGAGTTTTACTTTTACCAAACTTTTGTAGATTACGTGACCATCTTCGTACCTTCCAAATCCAACATGAAAACAAAAATCATTTAAAAATTATATTTTTTACTTATTTACAAAATTTAATTATACATACCAAATTTTGTGGAGTTGCTGAACGGCTATTATTTGCTGATTCAGTTATTATAAATTTAAAATTTGTTTGTGAATCTGTAAGATTATTTTGTGAACCAGTTGAATTTACATCGCTATGTGATGATGCTGGAGCTAATTCAATATGATCGGTGTCGATGCTAAAAACTGTATTAATATGTCCACGTCTTTGCATTATCGTGATTTATATTTTACTTAATAAAAATAGTAAATAATTAGAATTAAAATGAAATGAAAAATTAAATAAAAATGAAAAAAAAAATGAAAAGGAACTTTGGAAGAACTTGTTTATATTTTTTTTTTCTTAAAAATAAAATCAAAAACAAAAAGCTGTCATATTTTTTGACATTTCTTTTAGTTGAACATTCGTAAAGAATATGGAAGAAAAAAGAAAACGTAAAACAGTGTTAATAGTGTTGAATTTTTAATAAAAACGTGATAAGCGTGAAGTGAAAGTATCTTACCAGTAATTTTCTAACAAACAAGCTATAATAATAAATTGGAAAATTATATTTTATAAAGGTTTTTCGCAAGATAATTAGAGAATATTCTCTAATTATCTTGGTTTTTCGCTTGTAACAAAATGCCTCGATTTCGTCAAATCCTGTTGAATTTAAATTACTAATGAACGAAACTACAGCAAATGAAATAGCTGATTTCGAAAACTTTTAGTGAAAAATATGTTTTTAAGGATTTCAACTGAAATGATGTTTTCATAGGACGATTTCGAAGAGCTGAAATCGCGTTGAACCGTTGAAGGCGTACAAAATATGCTCTTTTGGGTTTGAATTTCGAAATCACTTTCGAATGACGATTCTCCTGCAATTAGTATCCGCCAATATTCTCTTTTTACCAAAACTATTTAATTCCGCTGATAACGGAAGAAAGAGGAATTTCGAATTAAAATTATGACTATATAATATAAGGACCGACAGAAAAGGTCAATTTTAGAGGCAGATACATATGCGTTTTTGTATTCTCACTATCACTTGAAATCGACTATAGGGGACTCACAAATCACAACTGGTATTTCTGCCTTATTCCATTTTTTTTTCTAATTTGAAATTTTTTATTTTTAAGAAGTTAATGACCAATGGGAATTTCTTCAGTATTTTTTATTTTTAGTTTTTTCATCAAAATGAAAGCCGAATTTTAGATAATTCGTATTTTTCTTTTTTTTTTAAAAATGATTTTCACAAAATTATCAAAACATTTGAATTTTAACTGCACAACGAAATAAAGATACGTGAATGATGTTTTATTTTTTTTATCACCTAGATGGTATTTATTTATTTTTTTTTTAATATTTTTGATAATACTTACACAATGTTTATCCACACACATTAAAATTATTTGAAATATAAATTTTTAAATGTATTAAAATTTTTATGAATTAAATAATAAAATGATTAATAAAAAAATTACAAAAATAATAAAAAAATATATATGTAGGTATATATATATATTATAAATTAACAGACGAACAATTATTGAAATTATGACAACGTTCAATACAAAATTATAACGAATGAATCAATTCAATTCGTGAAAGTATAATACATATACATATTTACTGATAAGATAATAATTACAAAGAACAATTTGTTAATTATCTTAATGATTTGTTAATTTTTATAATGATACGATGATGATACTATAAAATTTTTATTTTTTTAAATTGAATAAAAAGTTGTGAGTAATTCAGAGTAGGAACTTTAAAAACACTGCTGGTAAAAAATATGTAAAGTAGGAATTTTCAAAAATTTACGGATTATAAAATCGTTATGCCATTAATAGATCGAAGATGGGTGTACGTAAAGGAAGCGTTTTCAAATAAAGGAGGTTTTTTAAAAGAGATTCTATTCTTGAATGCATTTCGGAAGAAACTACAAGCCTGTTGACTAATCTTTAAAACAAGGCCAAGGATCTAAAATCTTGGATCAAGATCTTGGAACATTTGTTAGTTAAATATGTTTTACAAAAACATTCAATTTAATATTCATTTTTATAATATGAAAAGTTGTTACTTCTTGTAAGAAGTATGTACATAGTCCTTTCTCAACCTTAGAAATTATTGTATCGATATTTCACTGTCATGGTTCAACGGAAAATATTTGTAAAGAATCTTATCGATGTTATCAACGATTACAGATTGATTGTTGTCCTATTGAACTGAAAAAAAAATTCTTTTGTTTAATATTTACATTGGAGAAATGTTTGTTTGTTACGACAACAATTATAATTTAAAACTATTAACGGTTATTTATTTTCAAGAGTACATCCAATCCAATGTAAAGAAAAATGAAGTAAGTATCTATAATAAAATATTAATTTGTATTTATATTTATTTCAAGAGGTTGCAGGTGTTTAAACCTGAAAATAAATTTTTGTGTATTTTTTTTTCGATAAAAAACGACAATCGAAATTTATAATCTCATAAATGATTATATTTTTATTGGAGTATTTTTTTTTTCCAGAAAAAAAAAAAAGCGATTATTGTACAGGTGAATAATTTATACATAGTAATAATTTTGTTCAGTAAGATTTTGTATTTTGAAAATAAAATATGTGATACGAGTTTGGAATATATTTTTAAGGTGTACCATTCAAATTATTTTTAAGTCATTTTTTTTTCTGTATTTGTGATAAATTTTAGTTAAAATTGAATTTCAAAAATGTGTAAATTAAAATGTAAGATATTACAAATTTTTATTTTTATATTTGGAAAACAAAAATTAAAGTAGTGATAGAATTATTTGAAAATTTACTTAACAATCGATAAATTTATTTTGAATAAAAAAATTGGAAAAAAAAAACTGAATGAAAATCAAGATGGATTTAACGCTTGTCGCACATCAGATGTAGTTATTTGATTGATTCCTTGATCTTAGGAATCAGGAACCGTCATAAATCAATTATGAAACCATTTTTAAAAAAATCCTTTTAGCCATTTTGTTATTTTTAAAATAGAAACAGAGTTAAAACAATTTAAATTTGAAACGGTATTTACTTTACTTTAATATTATAAATAGATATTCAGGATTTAATTATAAAACTCGGGGTATATTTCCACTAATTGGATAATTTAATGTTGAATTTCAAATTACTTTGCATTTAAAATAATAATATTACGTAAAAAATCACTTTAAAACCATTCCCTGAATGCGGTTCGACTACAAGTTCAACATGTGAGTTAGGCTTTTTTGAATCTTGGTTCAAACACGAACAATAAATGTCCTTAGCAACTATTCCATTAATACGAATTCAATAAATCATCTTTTATTAACTTTTAAAAATTGTAAAACTCATTGAAAACTTGTTTTAAATTTTAGAATATCTATAACCTAAGCGTCTGAACATATTTTTATATTCGAGTACTTGAGCGTGTAAAAACAAAAGATAAAATTTTCAAAAATTCAAGCCATAAATTATGTATCTTTTAATTTACAACTTTTTTTTTACGTATAAGTTCAATGATTTTTGATTGTGATAAATTAAAAGTGAAATTGTGTTTATTTAAAAAAGAAAGTGCTCGTGATTCGTGTGTGTTTTTTTTATCATAAAGTGATAAATTTCGAAATTTTTTTAACTCCAAAAAAACCTCAATTTTATATTTAATCGTCGCGCCGCTGTGAAGATTGAAATTAAATTTTAAATTTCAAATAATACATACTTATTTGTTATAACGGTTTAATGTTTTTCAACAGGTGCTCCTTATTGCATTTGGATTATTCTATTACTTCTGTTTGGACTTTTTATTAATTTTACTTCTGCAAATGATGAAGGACATTGTATATGGTATGGAGAATGTTACAAGGATGGAATTCATTGGAAAAATTGTCCTTACGATGGTCCACCAATAATTCTTACTGATACAAAAGCACAAGAAATTATGTTTAAAAGATGCCCAAATATTTATAAAAATAGTAATAATTGACTACATGAAAAAAAATAACAAAAAAACGGAATTTTTTTTTAAATTTTTGCTTAATTTTTTTTCAGCAAGTACACCTCTATGTTGCGATGCTAAACAAATTTTAACAATGGATAATGGTATTTCACAAGCAGAAGGTATTTTCGGTCGTTGTACAACATGTTTAAAAAATATGATGATTTCAATTTGTGCAATGACATGTGCACCAGATCATAGTCGTTTTCTTGTACCAAATATAATTGATGGTTATGTTAATGATATTAAATATAGAATTGATGAAAATCTAGTTGAAGGTGTTTATAATAGTTGTTCGGGTGTTATACATCCAGGAACTGGTAGACCAGCTATGGATTTTACATGTACACCATATGATTCAAAAACATGTGATGCAAAAAAATGGTATAATTTTATGGGTGATCCAATAATCAATAAATATGTACCATTTAAAATTGAATATATTTATGATAATAAACCAAATGAACAATTTTCTGATACACCATTATCATGTAATGAAGCATATAACAATTCATATTCATGTTCATGTATTGATTGTGAAAAATCATGTCCAATTGGTAAACCAATTGAAGATGATACAAAATATTTTGAAATTTTTGGTTTAAATGGAATTTCATTTATTATTTCAATAATATGCGGATTTTTAGGAGTTAATTCAACAATTATATGTTTTATTGTATTTAGAAATCATAAAAGAATTGAAATTAATTTACCACAAATTTTTGGTGGTTGGGATTTTATTCATTATATTCTTTCGAAAATATTTCGTTATTGGGGAACATTTTGTGCAAAAAATCCAGTACTTATTTTAGCTTTATGCTCATGGTTAATTGGTTTATTATCATATGGTATATATTTTATGGAAATTACAACGGAACCAGTTGAAATTTGGTCAGCTAAATATAGTCCAGCTAGATTAGATAAAGAATATTTTGATAGCCGTTTTGGACCATTCTATCGTACAAATCAATTATTTATTAAACCGATTGAAAAGCATAATGTAAGTTAAATGATAAATAATATTAATCTCTTGCATTGTGGTTCAAGTGGTGGTGATGTATGCCACAGAAAATGGGAAACTTGCTCATGCGTGATTCCTAGTTTATACACTGCGTATTTTATGCATATTATATTAGTCCTCTCACACGTTGTTTTTAATGCAAGGGATTAATAAAAATTGTGTGACAAATAAAAAACATAAATTTATTGGAATATATTACTTATTTTTACAGATAACTCATAACACAAAAAATGGTGAATTAATTTTTGGTCCTGCATTTAACAAAGAATTTTTATTGGAAGTATTTAAACTTCAAGAAGAAATTCATAAACTTGGATATAATGAAAGTTTAGGTTTTGATAAAATTTGTTATGCACCAATGACATTACCTGGAGAAGCACCAACTTTAAATCAATGTACAATTCAATCAATTTACGGTTATTTTGCACAAAATTTAGATAATTTCAATAAAGAATATGAAGAAGATGGTTACACAATAAATTATTTAAATACTCTGGACGCATGTTTATCGTAAGTTAAGCTTTTTATTTGTATTCAAAACATAAATTTTTAATAATGTTGATAATAATTTTCTTCTTTTATAGGAGCCCAATGAGTACAAGTTGTTTAGCACCATATGGTGGACCAGTTGAACCTGGTATCGCAGTTGGAGGATTTCCAAAAGTTCTATCCGGTGAAACTCCAAATTATCTTTTATCGACAGGATTAACAATAACATTTTTGGGAAAAAATCAACTTGATCCAAAATTATTACAACCGGCACTAGATTGGGAACTTAAATTTGTTAATTTCATGAAAGCGTATACAAATGATAAAATGGATATTGCATTTTCAGCTGAAAGATCAATTCAAGATGGTATTAAGGAATTATCTGATGGTGAAACATCAACAGTAATAATCAGTTATTTGGTCATGTTCTTATACATTGCAATTGCATTGGGAAAAGTGAAAAGTTTAAAAAGTTTCTTAAAAGAATCAAAAATAACTTTAGCTGTTGGTGGAATCGTAGTTGTTCTTGCATCCGTGGCTTGCAGTTTAGGATTTTTTGGTTATTTACGTGTTGCAACAACAATGTTAGCGATTGAAGTTATTCCATTTTTGGTATTAGCAGTTGGTGTTGATAATATTTTCATTATGGTTCATACATTTAATCGTCTTAATTTATCTGATTACAAAAAACATTCAGATGCAATTGGTGATGCAATTGGTAGAATTGGTCCATCAATTTTACAAACATCAGCATCAGAATTTTGTTGTTTTGCCATCGGTTTGTAATTTTTGAACATGTGAACTTTGAATTTTATTATAAAAATTTTTCTTAAAGGTGCACTGTCAGATATGCCAGCTGTAAAAACTTTTGCAATGTACGCTGCAATGGCAATTTTATTGAATTTCATATTTCAAATTAGTGCTTTTGTTGCCTTAATGAGTTTAGATCAAAAACGTTATGAACAAGGAAGATTAGATTTAATTTGTTGTGTACGTACAAAAACAGTGGATGCTACACATTTAGGACCAGAAATTGGTATTTTACAAAAATGTTTTGAAAAATGTTATGTACCATTTATTTTGTCCAGGTAAAACAAATTTTAAAAAAACGGACTTAAAAATAAGGAATTTACTATTTTTTTTATTTGTTAGAAATGTTCGTCCAATAGTTTTAATCATATTCGTGATTGTAACATGTTTTTCTATAGCTGTAATACCATCTATTGAACCAGGTCTTGATCAAGAGCTTTCAATGCCAAAAGGATTTCATGTAGTCAAATATTTTCAGGTGTGTGACGTGACATAAATGTTTTTAAATTCAAATCACAATCAGTTTTTAATTACAAAAAAAAAAAAAAAACTCATTATTTTCAGTTTATGGCCGATTTATTATCAATGGGTGCTCCAATTTATTGGGTTATTGGTCCTGATTTTGATTATTCAACAAAAGAAAATCAAAATATAATTTGTGGTGGACAATTGTGTAATAATGATTCACTTTCAATAAAACTTTATATTTCTTCGAATTATCCTAACATGTAAGAATCATATAAAAAGGATATTTTTAAAGAGAGAAATACTTACGTCTTGTATTTTGTTATCCTTTTACAGTACACATATTGCTAGACCAGCATCATCTTGGTTAGATGATTATATTGATTGGTTAAGTATAAGCACTTGTTGTAAAATTAATATAAAAGACGGATCGTTCTGTCCAAGCAGTAGTAAGTATATTTCTTATCCTTTTTTTGTTTTTTAAAAGAGTAATCATATAAAATGATTTAAAAACATTTATGTTGCAGATGCAAATGAATCAGAATGTATATCATGTCCTAGAGAATTTCTTCCAGATAAAATTCGACCTACTGAAGAAACTTTCAAGAAATATTTAACTTTCTTTTTATCAGATTTACCGGATGCAAATTGTGCAAAAGCTGGACGAGCATCATATGCGGATGTAAATTATTATTTTTTTTTGTTTTAAATAATAAAAATTTATATTATTTTCTTTTGGCTTTATTTCAGGGTGTAATTTATAATTTAGATGAAAATGGAACAGTTCATATACAAGATACATATTTAATGCAATTCTCAACAACTTCAATAACATCAAAAGATTTCTATTCAACGCTTCGCGAAGCAAGAAAAATTCAAAAGGATATTCAAAATATGCTAAAACAGTATAATTTGAATATAAAATTTTTTCCATATTGTGTATTTTTCGTTTACTATGAACAATATTTAACAATTTGGCAAGATTCATTATATTCACTTGGAATATCATTATTGGCTATATTCTTAGTAACATTTTTTATAACTGGTTTTGATATAATATCATCATTATTTGTATTATTTTTTGTAACTGCAATTCTTATAAATATGGGTGGTATGATGTGGATATGGCATATAACATTAAATGCTGTATCACTTGTTAATCTTGTTGTTAGTGTTGGTATTGGTGTTGAATTTATTTCACATATAATACGTTCATATAAAATATATAATGGTAGTAATTTAGAACGTTCATATAAAGCATTAACTGTAACTGGTAGTAGTGTATTATCTGGAATAACATTAACAAAATTTTCTGGTATATTTGTTTTAGCATTTTCAAAATCACAAATATTTCAAGTATTCTATTTTCGTATGTATTTAGGAATTGTATTAATTGGTGCAGTACATGGTTTAGTATTTTTACCAGTTATTTTAAGTTTTTTTGGACCATTGAGTAATAAAAAACAAAATTGAATATTAAATTTTGTTTAAAAACAAGAAAGATGAAAATTTGTTATTAAAAGTAGCTCTCTTATTTATTTTGAAAATTGGCCTTTTAAGGATACTGTTGTTATGATATTAATTTTAAGAATTTATTAAAATAAACTATGTTAGATTTGAAAGAAAATTTTATTTATTTTTTAAATCTGAAAATACATAAGTAATCATGACCCCATTCTCATTTCAAAAAATAATACATTGGCCTCATTATTTTTTTTTTTTAAATGAACTTGTAATAAATTTTTATTTCTCTAAAAACAAAAAATTTTGGCAAAAATTTAAATGCAAATCGATTTTTAAAAAGAAAAAAATAATTTTAAATTCATAAAAATTTTACAAACATAATCGTGTGCATAAATAAATTCCTGAAAATGTCGTTTTATGTTTACAAGAGCATTTTATCATTCAAAATGCAAAATAACAGTATTTTGAATGTCATAATCGATTTATTTCCAATATCAATAAATAATCTAGAAAAAATGATATAAAAAATAGTCTAATTTACCCTTTCATATCCGTCTTTTGCAACAGGTATTTTATTTCCTACTTTTTTTTTTCTCCAATATAAAAAAGTTTGCATGATATAAATTTTATTGATTTATTCATTCAAATTGTTAAATAGCTCGAATAGTGTACTTTTATTGTTGAAATGAAAAAAAAATCATTTTGAAAAATGATAATGTATTCAATTATACAAATTTATTGTTTATAAATTTGTTTTCATATTTTTTTTTCTGTGTGTATAATTTGTAGAACATGAATTTCGATTAATAGTATGACCTTGTAACTATAAATTTTTATGTTTTATTTTATTTTTTTCAATTTTATTTTTGCATTTTCATCGTAATCGAAAAAATATAGAAAATCCCCTTTAATTCGTGGTTTTTAAAAGATTCGCGTGAGGAAAACTTTTATTATGTTTTATCATTATTCATTGGAATTTTATATAGGGAAGACCGCATTATGTGTAATTTGTATAATAAATTTTTTTCAACATAGACCATAGACAGATATATGTTATGGATACTACATCATGTAATAAGTTGTGGTGACTTAATAAAAATTTGAGTGCTTCCTAGTTTTTTTTTTTTAAAGTACTGAATGAAACTTTAAGATTTAAGAAGCATTTTCTTGTAATTTTTCAAAGAAAGTTTCTAATAACAAAGGTTTTATTAAAAAAAACATTCGAAAAAGAGTTCCAAAAATTAAACACACAAGCTTTTTTATCGTTAGAAAACTGATTTCATTTTCTCTTTTCGTTTTCAATTTAAGCAAATGAAATTAATACTCGTGCATGCAAACATACTATAATTGTGTCACGAGTATAATGAAATGGGTTCCGTTATATTCCTCTTCACTGTCTTTTGAGGATACCTCAATTTATTCGCTTGAATACGAGGAAAACTTATTAAAAGTTTCCTTTTTCGTTTTGTTATTGTTTTTTTTTTTCTGAAATACAGTTTTTTTTTGACTTATACCTTTGTGACTTTTTATTAAAGATTTTCAATTCAGTTAATTTCATACAACAGACGGTTAAATAATACTTTTAATAAACGATAAATTATGGAAAAATCTAAAAAGAAAGATAATGAAAAGAAAATTCAACGTGAGTTGCCATATCTTTTTGAAAAAGAATTAATTGAAAATCAGAATCGTCGAAAACATGATTTAATAGATTTCAATTCATCAGAAAAAGGTGAAAATTTTGTAATTAAAAAAAATATATTATTATTGCAATAATTATCGTATTATTTTTGTTTTGTAAATTTTTTCATTACATATGTGTGTATATAGTGATTCCATTTACATCGAAATTTTATTCAAAATATGATTTCGAATTAAATAATTCAAAAATGAGACAACAACAAATTTCAAAATATTTAATTCAAATTAATCATTTACAAAAGAAACCATGTGATAAATTTGAAAAAATAATTTTAGAAAGTCATACATATGGATGGATACCACATAAAATTAAACAGAAAGAAATCTATGAAATGAATTATTTGAAATGTCCAAAACATCGATGTGATTTGACAATTTTCGGTGAAGAAATTTGTAATTCACGTCAAACAGAAAGACCAGAATTTTTCGGTTTAAGATTCTTTTTAAGATAAAAGGATATTATTTTGACAATTTAATGGATTTTTTGGCTTTTTTTTGGTAGTAAGTACGTTATTTGTTCAGTGTGTATTGATTGTTTCAAATAGATAACATTTTCAATAAATGTTTTTTTTTTTATTTTAAATGTGTTTTAATTTCTCTCCTTTTTTCGTATGTTTCTTTAATAAAAATTCCTATATCTCAATTTGCAAAAATTTAACTTGAAATCATGTTACAAAAAAAAAAGTAAAATAAATTAAATTTTTTTATATAGCTATAAAATACACATATAAATCAAATCTGATGACAATTGTACAAAAAACATTAACGGGCAAATCATGAGTACCTACCTAGCTACAATAAAATTGATGACTAAACAAAATGGAATTTTGACAAGATTTATGCGTTTTTCAGATGCAATTTTCTAAAATAAGTTTTTCAATACATTTTTTGTTTGTTTTGTTTTTTTTTCCTTTGTAAGATATTTGTTCAAAAGTCCAAACATACATAAAAAAGAATCGATTTATAATATTAAAAAGTTTTATGTCTTTTATCTTTTATCTTTACAATTATGTACATACATATGTATGTATTAATAGGGATTTGAAAATTTTATGTAATTTAAATGAGAAGCTTTTACTATCGTGTGAAATAAAAAGAACAACATAAATGATGAAGTTGAGCGACGACACTAAAACAATAAATATCCTTTGTATAAAAAACTTATATAAAATCACAAAAAGGACATCAACATGACTTGAATAATATTTTAGGTAATCCTGGTAATCTAGTATAATCCTCTCATTTTTAATTTCTGAATCATGAATTTTTCTTTATCATTAACTAAAATGGTCAAATTTCTATTTTTTAATTTTTTTCTCTGTCGTCCTTAAAAAACTTTTATAATATGTTGTCTATGAGGAGAGGATATTTACTAAAGCAATTTGTTATTTTAAATTTCAGATAAATTTTGAATTTGAGAACAATGTTGCTATAAGCTTTAATTTCATATTTTTTTTTTTTTTAAATACATAATTTCTTTTGTACCACGTGCAGTTCATAAAAATTTTTATTACTTTCTACACTGATTATCAGAATTTAAATAACAACCTTTTTTTTTTTTTAATAAAAGAGAAAGAACAAATAAAATACACAAACAAATAACAAAGATAAAAATTTTTTGATGAATATTGCCTCAGTTCGAATTATTAACATGTATGCTAACCCTAACCATCTGAATTGTTTTTTATTATCCTTTTTTTTTTTTCAATAAAAAAAAGTTTATGTAAATTATTTTCGGTTATCCTTAATTTTACATGGTAAAGAAATTATTTTTTCTAAACTTAATTACAGGTGGTTTTGTTTTGGTGTTTTTTTATTCTTAAAGTATTTTGTTGAGGTATATTATTTAATAATTTTTGAGTAATTTTTATTGAATTTTTGTCAGATTGATGATTTTTTAATGTTAAAGTATTTTTAAGAAATTTAACCTTCAATTACGATTAAGGTTTTTTATATTTAATTTAGATTTACTTTAATATTTTATTTGAACTTTTAAAATAATACTTCTGCTCTTTATTGGTCACATTCACCTTACACATTCTTTTCTTCTTGTTCTTTTACAGGCAACCAGTCGCTTTTTCTAACCTAGACAAACAATTCACCTTTATTATCATTCATCATGTTAAAGGTTTGTGGTTACTATATACAATAGAATTTAATACGCCCTTAAAGGTTTCATCAACACAAGGTCACTTGCTAGTCAGATAACTAGTTGATCTTGAAAGTCCAACTTATACACACTTAACCACATTTTAGTCCTTGTTTTATACCCTCCGTGGTGTAGAAAAAAGTTGTGGCTTTCGAATTTTCGATCCCATTTGCATCGTAAATAATTTGGAAATATAATACAAAACTTAGTATTTAACAGTAAAAAAAGGATTATTTTTTACTTTCTAAAAAATACATTTTGTATATTATTTGACATAATGAATATTTAATGTTCTATACTTTTTAAACTACTTTAATGGTACTTTTTAAAATTTGTTTTAAGTTTAAACTTTTCGTCATGGTGTACATTTCACAAAGAAAATGTATAATATAAATCTTTCAGTTCATCATTATCACAAAAAGTTTTGACACTATCTTCTTCTACAACAAAGGATTATTCTTTGTAACTTTTTTGTTCTTGTTTTACATCACAATAAATCAAATAAAAACAAATTTAAAAAAGTTTAGTAAACTTCAACCTTTCTATATGGGTGCCATGAAATTCATATTATTTTTCATGTTAAAAATAATGAAATTAAAATAAGAATTTTCAAAAACTGATAGTAATTTTCCTAAGTAGTTTTTTGTTTTTCAAAAAAATAGTAATAAACTAATCTATTTGTCTCTATCATATATATTTTTTTTTTGAAAATCAAGTAAAGGATCCCATAAAATAGATTTGCAGTGTTTGAAAATACGCTACTCCAGTATTCTGTCAAAAAACCACTCACATATACTGTTATTGTCTATATAAGAATCATATAGAACTATCAAATAAAGGATATTTTTTTATACAAAAATAGAAATGTTTCCAATTCACCATATACAATTCTTTTGTAGAGCGAAAGTGCAGGGAAAAAATAGAATAAAACCAACCACATACAATCTTATCGTGAAAAACATTTTGTGTAAAGTAAATATGGATTTTTAGGTTTAATAAAATATTTTTTTTTAGAGAAAATAAAAAAATGTATTTGAAAAATTCAAATCTAGGTCATTCAAAAATGTAAAATGTTTGAATTTTTTACTATCTCTATCAGGATTATTGTTGTTGAATAATAAAAAACTAAAAATTGGATATAAAAGATACTATTGGTGAATGATATCTGATAATATGTTTTTGAGAGAAGTTTTATTGTTTATTTGCCATTTTATATTTAAAAATATTCAAAATACGGATGAAGTAAAAAGTATAAATTTTTTTTTGCATTTTAAAAACTAATTTGGAAGTTACTCATTTTAGACTAAATTGTAATACCGGAGGAAACATAAGTGAATTAAAAGTGGTCAACATAAAACAGTGTTACTGGGAAAATAAATGAACAAAAATTGTGTAAGAACGAAGAAAAAAAAACTTAGATAAAAAAATACCAATAAAATAATCTAAAACACAATTTAATTTCAATTATTCAAATTTTTTATATTTTACATTCTTTTTATGTTAACTGGTGCCAGTCAGGGTAATAAAATTAAATTAGAAATTATCGTAAAACCAAATTATAACTGATCTATTTCACATTCAACTTTGCCAAAATATATGTATTTAATAAAATTTCACATTTAATTCAGCATTATAACATTAAACTAAAACTCTACGTATATACATAATAACGTATTGTAAGTAAGTACGAGTATTTATAGTAAATTTTCCCTTATGGAATCCAGTTGATATAATCTAGGTCAGAAAAAATTTGAATTCATAAATGAAAATACGTAGATAACAAGCGTTGTTCTAGTTCAATGCATAAATTTTAATTACATTTTGTAAATTTATACATTTATTTGCTATATGTGGTCGATAATCCTATTAAATATATGTTCTACATATGCAAAATTTAGATTAAAAGTCACAATCTAAAAAATGGTTAGACATGACTAAAAATTATTTTTAAGTATTTAAAAAAAAAAAAAATCAACTCTCATTGTAACTTTCAAAATACAAATTTCCTATGTCCTTTTATAGATACATACTAATTAATAGTAATGTCCTTACTATGAGTACAATGGACTCTCCTGTCTGAGTGCTCGTGGATGCCTAATCCGCATCCCCCCACCCACACAAACAACAATGTCCTTACTATATTAACGATCAAAAAACAACTTTAATGCATTCACTTTATTATTTGGAATTTCAAAAAAGGGTTTTTATGCTTTTTTCTTGGAGCTTTAATGAACATCATAAAAATTGACTTCTTCAATCATTTTTCTATCTATGAAATTTTTCACATAATTTCTGTTTGATTTTTTTTTATTATGTACATATATTTCATTTTTCTACGAATATAAAAATATTGTCATCGTTATATATTTTGTACATTTTATTTTTTAGAGTTTATATTTTCCGTTGACCTACTTTTTTCAAAATAAAAAAAAAAAACAAAATAAAATAAATAAATAAATAAAAAATTCCTTTATAAGTAAGAAGAAAAATTAATAATAAATATGAAGTATCCTTTTCATATCGAAAATTGATTGAAAATAAAAGGAAACTTGAAAAAAAAAAAATTGTAAAAATAACAATACTAAGAATACTCTGGGAGAAAAAAAAATGAATATAACGGAAAGAGGAAAATCGTCCTTTGGACAAACTGTCTCATGTAAAATATTATGTATTACATTTTATTGGAAAAATATGTTCGAATTTATGATGAAAAATATGAAAACTAAAATTTTCTTTTTTTAAATTGAATAAAAATGAAAATAAACAAATAGAAAAATCTTTTTCTTATTTCCGGATAAAAATATCTATTTTCTGAAGTTGTAAAAAAAAATTATAAGAAATTTAAAAAAAGTACGTACGTTTTAAAAAAAATTATGAATATAGTCATCTCGAATTTAGTGCTTAGATATTTCTAAAAATTTGCTTTTTTCTAGAAAAAAAAAAAAAAGTAATTTTATCTGCTAAATTATATTATTTAAGAAAATTTTTGCTAATCTAGGTCACTCTAATAACTTTTATTTCATAAAATAACAACAAAAACAAATTATCTTTTAAGGATATACGTCATAGACGTCATATAAACATCATTTATGATTTTTTCTTTTGTCTCCGCAATATAATATCATAAATCATTTCTTGTTATTATTATTTTGTTTTTTGTTTTTTTTTCTACAATCATTCTTCAAAACATAATATATTCTGTATATGATTTTTTTTTGTAGATGATAAGAGCAGCACATATGAAAAAATTTTGTAATAAAAATAAATCCATATGTTTTTTTTAACGTCGTTATAAAAATTATGCTTTTATGAAACTTTTCGATGCATAAAAACATCAAATGAGAAAGTTTCTGTCTGTGTCATATGAAATTTAAAGAAAAATATGATACTTCAAATACAAAAAAAAAATAAATCTTTAAGTCTAAAGATATTTCACTACCGCTAGATGTGTAATTTTATGTACTTATGTATGTATGCACGTTACTATGTGCCTTTTTTTGCATCATGGAATTTTATTCAAATTAAAATGGAATTTACATAGGAAAGAATAACAAAATTTTTAACAATTTTTTTTCTTAAATTTTACAATAAGAGATCCTTGCTTTTGGTCTATAAAAATCAAAACTATACATTTTGAAGAACTATGTATCATCCTCAATCATTATTAACACAAATGTTGCTAGGACAATCAGGTACTGTATCTGCATAAAGTTCATCGAAAAGTTATTCTTCTCTTTTGAAATGATTGTGATGTAAAGTATAGGTTTTATATAGAAAAAAGTATGTGTGTTCTTAAGAACAAGGACTTCGACCATTTTGTATCTTTTTGCTTTTCTGCTCTCTGCAACAAAACATATTTCATCTATAGACTGAATAAGTGTATTGAACCTAAAGTTTTTAAAATTGAAATTCTGGAATGGAATACATTAAATTCATTTTCAAAATAATAATAATAAAAAAAAAAAAAAAGGTTTTTGTCTACTCAAATAATCCTTTTTGTGTTTTTTGAATATGAAAAATAATGCAAATCATCAGAATTTTATTTTTTTGTTTGTTTCAAAAATCGAAAATTTAAATGTCCATCATAAAAATATATCTACATGAACTATAACCACAAGATATTCTCATTTAAAGTTATCATTCTAATGATAATGTACCTTTTGTTTTTATTATCCTTAACAGCACGTGCTAAATGTAATGTGGAAGGAAAAATCTTCAGAATATTTTAGCCTTTTTATGGAATTTTAATCCTAAACCTTTTAATGAATTATACAGATTTTCTTTATTTTACAAAAAGGCACATTTTTACTGGGAATAAAAGCATAAAGTTTTTTTTCCTTTAAAGAATTCTGTTTGAGATATTGAAAGTTCTTTAAAAATTTTTTAGTTAGCAAATGAAAAAATTGTATTTGAAATTTAAATTTTCAACTGAACAACATTTCGAATTTCAATTTTTTTCGAAATAAAAAAACATTTACATATTACAATTTTACTTTTGGATAGGGACCATAAGTTCATAGATAGAAAATTTCCATCTTAGGATTTCTAGCTAGATGAGGTTTTAGATTTTTCACGTTCCGGTTTGAGTTGTCAAGATAGATTAGATTAGATTAGGAAACCAGCCTAGATGGTTCTAGATTAGATTAGATGTGATGTTGTTCCTTTATTACTGCGAATCGTTTGAATCTTTTGTAATACTCTACTGCTGGTTTTGACCTAAAGTTTCAGGGTTTTGATAAAATCCAAGACTTTTTTAAATATAAGTAATTTTAATTATTACAAACGTACAAAAAACAATGAAATTTATTGTTTTTTAGTTCCTTGCTATTTTTCTAGAATCCATTATCACTATGATTATTTGTGTTAACATGTTACAAGCTGCACAGTACAGTGAGCTAATAGTACAGTGAGATTATTGTATAACGTTTCAGATTTAAAAAAAAAAATTCAATTCAATTTGCTTTCAGAACAAAAGTTATCCAATTTATCAACTTTTTTTAAATATATTATTCATATTCATGAAAAAAGTAATTTAATGTTTGAAACTTTAGAAAAACAGAATACATAAAATAAAATTTAAAAAACGATATTTCCTTATTAATTTAAAAAAAAAAAAACTATCGTGTATATTGAAAACTAGAAAAATTATCACTTCTTCTACATCTTCCCATTTATAAGCATTTAATAATCGGAAATATTCTCTTGATCTAAATTTTTATACGCGTTCAATCTTTTATATTAAAAAGGATAATTCCAGAAAAAAAAAACAAAATTTTCTCTTTTTATGAGACAAATTTTCTGAAAATATATAGGACACCGGAATCATAAAGTTTAAATGCACAAAATAAAGGAAGAATAAAAGAAATAATAAATATAAAATATTTTTATTCTACGGAAAACTGTAGAGAATATTATAAAAAAAGGAAAAAATAAATTGGCAATAAAAAAGTGTATATGTCTTCCTTAAAGTAAGATATTTTCAATATATTAAAAGTTTGATCCTTTCGTTTCCATTTTTAAATTTCATATAGAATTTTTTGTGTGTATTGGGTTAGACTTATAAATAAAGGAATTCAAATGAAAGGATAAGGTTGGCATAACTTTAGGGATTTGCAAAATGAATAATCAAAATTTCAGCAGGATAATTATGAAAATTATCTCAATTGTATATTCGTTGATAAGTGTATCTTTATTCAACGAAAATAGTCCCAAGAAACATCCTCAAGGTACAAAATATCCACGTTGAAAGGTTGCAAGATAAAATAAACTCAATCTTAACTTGCACAGATTCGCTGCATAGATACTTTTTGATAAGAATTAATGCATGTCATGCTTAAGTTAAAAGTAACTTCTACATCATGATGCTAGAACATAAAAAAATTTCCAGCTTCAAGCTAAATCAAAACAACTTTGAAGATTATCTCATGAAAACAAAATACCTTAAGGTGTCATGTCAATTAAATGATTTACTGTTGTCTGTTGGTGTTAGATTTACAAAAATCATAAAAAGTTTGACCATTTCATTTCAAACATAAGAAGATGAAGAAAACACAATGATACATAAATTTTGATTGCTCTCATAAATTCATGTAACTCTTTTATGAAATATTTTTAGTGTTCACATCAAAGTAAAACTTTCAGAATTAACATTTTTTTTTCTATATGATCCTTGAAGCATATTCAACGTGATTCATGTAAACAACGTCGTTTAAATTTGAAGAATAGTTTTCTTTGAATGTCATTAGATTTTATTATTGATTTTTATTTTCTGAAATAAAGCTGAAATTTATTTTAAAAATACTTATTCTCAAGGATATTTGACTTGAAAAAAAAGCTCTCCATCATTTATTAGCCGATTTTAATAAAATTTGGATTATATAGATTCTCCATTCGAGGAGGCTAGGGCTCGAATTGGGCTGTAGCGCCATATAAAGAAGAAAGATTCTTCATTCAAAGTTATAAGGAATAAGGGAGGAGGATTTTTTTAGAAAAATTTCGAGGAACTTTTATCAGGCTTAAAATCCGTAATTATTTTCAAAATGTTTCACCAGAATTATTGTCTTTAATTTATTAATGCATTTAAACCCAAGGATTCTATACGGAATAAGTGGGCTATAATTTCATGAATTTGTATTTCATAAAAAAAATATCTCAACTTAAAGTAAAATATTTTCAGAAAAAAAGGCTATCTTAAAATTTTCAGCTTCTTCTCTTGTTTTATTGAAGAATTGTAATCCTTTTTTAATCTAAAGAATAAAAAAAGTCTCATGTACATATTCCGCATCCTTGTATTCATTTACAAACATTAAACATCAACCATCAAATAACCTATTTTCAGACAGTTTTTAATTAGATTTTTAAAGTGCAAATTTGCTAATTTTTAAAGTGCCATTGTACAATTCAACTTTCATTTTAAAAAAAAAAAGTTTTTCAAATTCTTACTTTTATTTCTAGTTTTGTTGAACTGCTACAACTTCGGTTTTTTTTTTGTAGAAAATTCTGCGAAACTTTTTAAAACTCAATTAACAGAGTGGAAAAACTTATTTTATTTCAAGGAAGTTTTTTTTATTGCATTTATCGTATAATTTATCATTTTTAGCATGATCAAAGTTGATAAAGTTTGTTAAAAAAAATATAGAAAAAAAATACTCCCATTGAATTTGTACTTTTGTAACTGTATGTGTGTGTTCTTTGTTTTTATTTCCCATCTTTCATGTTTATTATACGAATAGAACGTTCTCATCATTTTCATATCAGAAAAAATTGTGGGAGGAATAGCACGTTTTTAACATTTTTTGAATAGAATTAACTGTTTAATTATCATTTTAAAGCAATTAAAACTGTGTTTCCTTCTAATTAATTACAACAAATTATCCGAAAAAATAGATACTTTTTTCAAATGAAACCTATACATTTTTTGTTCCTAATTTGTGTTGTCTGTTTTAATGATTGTTTTGCATAACAATAAAAAAACAAACGAACAAATTAAACTTTAATTGCTGTAATAAAATAGATACTGTTTAACTGTATATTGTAAATCATATCCCGTATCGTCATTAAAAAAATTTTTTTTTTCGTTGTATTGGAACGAGTAAAATTAATGAGTTGGAAAAATACTCGTATATGATTTTTTAATGTATCATTTTTCCTGATAAAAAATAACATGATTTATATACTTTTTTTGGACAATTTTTTTTGAATAAATCATTACAATATTTTTATAGAAGAAATATTTTTTTTGGAAGAGAAATTGCACTGCCAAAAGAATATTTTTCATAGTGGAATTTTCTCTGAGGTCAATTTATTAGATAAAAACGTGAAAAATCTCGTATAGAAGAACAAAGATTTTGAATTAGAAACAAATTTTATGGATTTTTCAGGAATAACAAATATTCGACCAGATAAAAAGAAATTTCCTACAGCCAAATAAACTATGTATGAACAATATGTAATTATCATCCCTTTTTCTTACTAGTTCATGCAGACTTTCAAGAAACGAAAAAAATTTAACTCAGAATTTATTAGAAAAGTCGGTCTAAAAAGTAAAAGTAGGTATCAAAAAACTATAAAAAAAAACACTTAATTTTTTTCAAAGGTCAGTGAAAAAATAAAAAAAATTTTCTACAAGTTAATTTACATGACCTACATAATATTTTGTATCCTCACAATCAAAAAGGATGGGGAAATTAATTTCCATAGAAACCAACACATACAGTTGAGATTTGTAGGACTCTACATTCTTACAATGGAATTGTTTGTATATCCGGAGAAATTCCAATGTAAAAACTAGGAAAGCAGGAACTGAATAGAAAATTTTATTTGTATTTTTAAAAGTCGAAACAAATGAATAATGAGTCCGTAAAAATGTTTTTGTTTTTAGTTTTTCACTATCCAAACACACAAAAGGATTCTGAGTAATTTTTTTTTTTTTTTACCTCTGAAAGAAACGGAAATAGGTTTATTTTGTTACAAGTTTGAAAAACAATAGGAAAGGATAATGGGCATTGTGTATTTATTTTAGGTTTCGAGTTTTGCAATTGTTTGTTAAGAGTAATGAGAATTTTTTTTTTAAATTTCCGTAAACTAAAAAACAAAAATCAAATATGTGGATGGGAATTTTATATTGAAAAAAGGACTCATTGCAATGGTTTACCAATCATGGAAGTTTACAAATATTTCCATAAATTGTGCACATTATTGATCAAACTTTGATTTCTCTTTGATTTTACTTTAGATAAATATTATTTCTTGGGAAGGGTTTATTATTGCATTTTCTTACCTACTGTGTTTTAGTTTTGTAAAATCATGTTATATATTATGTATGTAGGTCAATATTGATTACAAAAGACGTGCATATATGTTGAGGTATTGTGGCTTGTTTGAAAGAAAAAAAAATTAATCATTGTTGTTTATTCAAATAGGAAAATGTGCATAAGTGCAACAGTCTTTTTCATTAAAATTGAAAAATAATATTGCATTTAGTTCAACGCAATCTGACTTTAAACTAATCTTTGAATGCATTCAGTTCTATTATATTGATTTTTTTCTTTAGGAAGTAAAAAGTATTCAAGACAATAAAAAATCAATAATAGTCCTTCAAAATAAAACAGTTATATTTAATTTTAATAATTGAATAAATTAGACAAAAATCTCCTTAATACAATAATTCTTATTGTCTATTATTCTTCCTACTTTTCTACAATATAAAAGAATAACACGACAAATTTGTCACAGTGAAATTTTAAAACAAATAATCCAGTTTATTAAACTTTAAAGTCTTCAAAGCAAATTGTTTATTTTCATCAAAATTCAGAGAAAAGTAAATGAATTAATTATCTTATTTTTATTCACAGATACAAAAATAACTGTGATCCTTATTTTTCACAATATTTTTTTGATGAATCACCAGTCACCACAAAATTTACTGTGTGTTTTTATTCAAGCCAATTATCAATTATTTCATATCATTAAATTAATTCAATACCAACATTTATTACATCTCTATAATGCTAATTTTTTTTTTACACACATATCTACAAACGTATGTATCATAATTCCTTTCTACAAAAAACAAATTGTAAATAAAGTCTTACAAAATGTAATTTTTGTAAGTTCAATGTTCGTTGAATGATTTAACAATCTTTGTACACAAAGCTTTAAAACATTTTCTTATACGAATAAGTAAAATAAATTTACAGATATTTTTATTTTCCTTTTTCTATTTCAATTACAAACTCTAAGGATTTATTTTCCATATAGTATAGACCTAAAAAGGATTAAAATCAATGTAAACAAAATTTATTTATAATGCGCTAGAAATAACTTTTATATCAAAAAACAACAAATTCATCTTCAACATATTTAAAAAAAAAAAACATACGAGTTCAATGACCTTTAAGGACATTTTATTGTTTTCATTTTCAACTTTTGTACTTCTTCAATTGAATTGAGTACGAAAATTAAGTTTGTAATTCCAAGAACGTGATGAACATGAACATGCTTACATTGCTTTTTAGAAAAAAAAAAAAAAACGTAAGGTATGATAAAATTCCTTTAAAAGTTCTAAATTGGCATCATTACAAAATGCATTTTATTGAAATTAATGATTTGTAATAATTTTTGATTTCATGTCATGTATATGAACTTGTGTCTTGAGACATTTCGTCTACTCAAATTTTTTTCACGTATCTCAACAGAAAAAAAATTAAAAAAAAAAATTATGTACACGTACTACGCACATGCATATCCCTTTTTTTTTTTACAAATGCAATGAAGATATTCATAACATTTTTTTTTCACTCATGTGTGAAGTCTCCGGTTAATGATATCATAACATTTTGTTTGATTAAATATTTCTGACATTTTATAAGGGAAAAATACAATTTCCAGAGTAGAAATAATTGTCATGAGAATTGTGTGAGAATCATAGAAAATGTAATTTGTATTTCGAATCACGTATATTTTGTGTTTTTCAAAAGATTTAATATGAAGTTTATTTACTCCGTCTGTAACGAAATGAAAGAAACTTACTTAATTTAAAAGGTGGTATTTTCATATCTTTTCGCAATTTCACTTTCTACGAAAATTATAAATAATTCTGAAAAAAAAAAAGAGTTAAATCTGAAGGACACATCGGAAAACGATAATGTCAGAGTCATAAATGTAGAAAAATATTGTTACGATTGTGTCGTTTGTTGTAACATTTATAAATTATTTCAACGATAAAAAATTCCGAATCAATGAAGAACTAAATTCTCGGAATTCCAGATACCATTCCTTTATACATATTTAATTTTGTATTTTACCAACAATTTTTCACAGTTCAATTAATTCTTCACGTGTTTAATATTTCCTGCTTTTTAATTTTTCCACTTTATTGCAATTTTTTATAATATTTTTCTCGGTATAGTTATTTTAATTTTAAAACAGATGAAATTTCGTGGAAAATGGGAAAAATTAAATGGTGTATGAAAAACATTTATTTTGATTTTAAACGATTTTGTTTACATGTCATTTAGAAGTAGAAAGTCATTAGATATTTTGACACGAGAAAAAAAATTGTATATTCTTTATTTGCGAACAAATTCACTAGATAAAATCGATAAAAATGTGAAAAATTCATTTGATTTTTTGCATGAGTTCATGATGGCGTCATCATGTTGTTTGTTCTATATATGTAGAAAACACTGATGTTAAATATACTCGTACGTTAAACAATTTGAGTAGTAGATAAATTGGTCTGTGGTAAAAATCCATTGATGATAACTGAAAATATTTTGTTCTAAAGTGACTGACAACAAATTCAATTTATTAAGAAGGATTTTCTTAAATTTCTTTTTCGATATTAGACAGAATAATAAAAAATTCTTCGACTACTAATACATAATTACCTTAGATAGAATCGAATCAATTTGTTAAAGTTTAACATTTAAAATTAATCTAGCAAATTATGATATTACTTTATAAACTAAAATAATAAACGTCTTGTGTTTTAATTAATAAACTTGAGTTGTTTCAATGTAAATATACAAAAAACAATTTAAATACAACAAAAAGTAGGTCACACGAATCTGAAATAAAATTTGGAACACGAAAAAAGTTGTATATTGTATATTTACTTACACACATACTGCGATGAACATACTCGTGATGTTTAATTTTCTAGATAATAATTTACAACGATTTAATTTTATTTACATGATATGAACGTGTATAAAATTATTATTAATGATGTTTATGATATGTATGTTCGTAGAGTGAAAAATAATAGTTTTTATGATATTTGAAAAATTTATGAATGTATCTACAAAGCTGGAATATAAATTCATTTATTTTATTTAATATCTCTATTTGAAAAAAAAAAAATACTGTTGCAAAAATAAATTCATAATATTTTACAAAATTTATAAATCATTAAAAACAATTTGTGAATTTGATAATGAATACATCGTAAATAGAAGAAACTTTAAAATGAATTAATAAATCAGTGCCCGATTAAGAAGTTCCTATTAAGTTAGAATTTTTGTTTTAGTTCGACAATAAAAATTTAAAAAAAAACTACAAGAATGCTAGAACATTGGATTATACTTGCATTAATTTATTAATGGTTTTTTTCTTTATTTTTTTTTGCAATAAAAAAGTTATTATTCCCCATTAATGCATTTAATGATATTGTTATTTTTTTAAATGCTATTTCCTTGTATGGCTCCCCAGTGCGAAAAGATGTAAACAAAGTCGTTTGAATCCACAAAATGCATTTCAAAATCATTATTACGTTTGTTTTTTGCAATAACATTTTCCTTCTTCACAATATCTTTTTTGTGTGAATGTTAGAAGTTTTATTTTTGCAAAACTTTAACAATTGAAAGTCTGAAATTGACATTTTAATCTGTAATGAGACAATTAAAAAGCTAAAAACATCAATTACAGATATCTTAGATATGTTGTTAGTTTTAAAAATAAACCAGATCCAGATAGAGAATTTTTGTATGAAAGATGGTGTCATGTTTTTTGAAAATTTTTAATAAGCTATTTTAATTTGAAATTTTTAACAATAAAATAAAACTTGATATAATATTCAGACAATATTTTGCTATATGTAAGTGTCTAATTAGAGATAGAAAGGTGCTTTGGTACATAGAAGCATTCGTCAAGTGTCTTTTATTCATTTTAATGAATGATATTCTAAGCTCTAAAACTTCCTTTGAAATCGAAACACATAAATCAAAGTGTATAGCATTTCTATTTTAAAAGGACAACAAGGACAACTTTTTATTACAATTTTATACTAAGAGCTTCAAAGATACAATCAATCAATCAATCTAATCTCCCCATATTGAATTTTTTAAACGGTTGTCTGTTACTCATTTGTCATTTAATCAAAATTGGTATCCTTGAATGAAAGTTTTTAAATTTAATTTTAACGTCTGTTGTGGTAATGCTATGCTTAGTATTTACATTACATTTTTCAAGTGACCAAATTGAAAACAAATTAAATGAATTGCAAAATTGACTATCAGAAATTAAGGTAATTAATTATATTCGTTGAATTGAATTAAAATTTTTTGTCTGCTTTCGTTGTTTTAGAAATATTTTATTCTTGGACTAATTTTATTTGAAATCGAATCATTAAGGATAATGGCTTGTAGTGTGAGTTTCAATTTAGTTCTTAAATTTTTTTCTAAGTTCCTGAACCAAATAAAATATCACATTTTAATTTCCTGATTGATTTCAAAATTTTCCAATTTCATTTTTCGGAAATAAAATTTTTCATTTATTTATTTTTTTATTTCCATTATTTTTTAAGGATAATTTTAGTTTTTTTTCATATTTTCTAAGTAAAATCATGCATGTTGTCCTAACGTACAATTTTCTCTTGAGACAGTTTGTCTACAAGACACTTTTATTTCGTCTTATTGTGTTTTTTTTATTTTATTTTATTTTTTATTGAATTTCCGATATAAAAAGGATGTTTAATAATGATTTTCTTTTTTTATTACTTTTTTTTTCTTTTCGTAAAGAAATTTCATTAGAAAGTAGGTCAACAAAAATATCAACTTTTCAAATTTATGTGTTAAATATGACGATGACAATTTATATTATTTTTAGAAAAATCTAAAAAAACGATAAGAAAAGCTTATTTTTAAGACATTTATGAGTTAATTTTATTGATTAGTTTTATGATCAAATAAGTACCGTTAAAGTTTTATAGCCAAGTTATTATTTTTCAAAATTCTATAATTTTTCTTTTATTATTTAATTACGAGAGAGAAAAAAAAGGCTTAATTGAAAAATATATGAAAGTAGTATTACTCGCCTTCAAATCAATAACTTCACAAATATAATTATGAATTCTTTGTTGAAATTTAATTATATTCTTTTAGTTTCAAACTGAAATTTTGTTTTTTTTTTTTCATAAAGCATAATAAAAAAACGAATAAAGAGAAAAGGAAAATAAATAAAATTGGCCTAGTTTTCAAGTCACGTTTCATAAAGATAACAAATAAAAAGAATTTCAATAGACAAAATTCACTTTGTCTTGTGTCTGATATTCGAAATGAAAACAAAAAAAGAAAAATTTTTTTTTTTGCCATAATGGAAATGTGATGATTTCAAACTTTTTCACTAAGATGTTATTCTCTTCCTATTCTTGTATCTTTTGTGTTTAAAAGTCATGTAATTTTCAAAAAGTAGTATCTTAAAATGTACGAAAATAGAATAATAGTTCATGGGAGCCTTTTCACCATTTAGAAGTTGATTTTTAAAGAAGCCTTTAGTAAATCACAGATTTTCTGTTAATTCTTGAAATTTTATATATCCTTCAATACACAAAAATACACAAGTTTAAATTTTTTGTATTTTTTTATTTTATTATACATACATATGTTTGAATAGATTTAATTCCTATCATGACAAGGTTTTGTATAGTACGTACTTATAAAGTCAATGTGAATATTTACGTAAAAAAATAACCAAGGTTTCTAATGTGTAATTTAAAAATCGATTTTAATTTTTCATTGAAATAATTTTCTTTAAATTGTAATTAGCTAAAAAAAGAAAATAATTTATTTTCAAAGGATATATACAAGGATTCTGTTAAATTTTAATTCTTTTTACGAACATATTGCACGAGTACATAAAATTATATACCTACATATAAAGGTACGTACCTTTAATAGGCTTAATTATACTATACATTGAAACAAAAGTCGATATTAAATTGATAGTTTCATGTTAAACGTTGTGTATAAATTTAAATTAAATTTCAAGTATGTACTTACAAAAAAATATTATTAGGTAAATATTTTCTTTTTAATTTCATTTTCGTTACAGCTTTTTTGTTTAATTTAATATTTTTATATTGCAAAATAAATTAAGTTTAGGTAAAAAAAATTTGTAAGGACTTTGTTTTTTTTTAAGTAGAAAAAAAATTCAAATTTACTTAGTTAATTTTCAACTATTGCGCATTTTCTGTTAAACTTGATTATTAATTATTTTGTTTTTATTTATTCGTCATTTGTGCAGAAACAAATTTTTTTTAAAATATCACTTTGTTGCTAGGACAGATTTGGCACCTAAAATATTTATTACCCATTTTTAATTTTTGAAACATTAACAGGAAATCATGGTTTTTATTATTTTTTTCAAACTTGAAAGTTTTGTTTTCTAAACTTTTGAAAAAATTTTCAAACTATAAAGAAAATCGTTTTCTTCACAACTTTAAATTTATTGTTTGTAGCTTCATTTTTTATTTTATACTTTTTCATTCAACTGTTGTTTTTTCTTTTCCATAAATCATTTTTACAAGAAATAACAAGTATGCTATCCAATAACAAGAAAAGAGCAAAAAATTACACTTTATATATTGTTGAAAAGTACAACAGAGAAACACAAACCGCATTCGCAATGTTGTGCAAAAACAATGTGAGCGATAAATTTTATGTAGGTACAACTAAGTAAAAGTTGAACATGAATTATTTAAAAGATTTAAAAGAACTTTCACCATGATTTTTTTATACATTGTAGCTACCTTCTTCATAGAATTTCATTAAATAGAGAAAAAAAAAATGAAATATACAGATTTTCAGCATACTTTCCCAACGGTTTGTTGATTATTTATTTTTAATTTTTTTTAACGTAAATAATGTTGAAAAAATTTGGTATTAATTTTTTTTTGTTTCGTATAAATAATAAATTTTTATGTAAAATTTGCAAAACTGAACAAATTTTTCTTTTACAATAAATTTTAATTTTTTCTTCTTCTTTAAATTATTAGAACTCAATAGGCCTTTTTTTTTTTTAAATTTCAATTTCTGGGATTATTATTGAAGGACTCAAAATGATGACACACGGCGAAAATTGAATGATTCAGTTTCTCATGTAAGGCTTCCAAAAAAGCCTAAAATGAAGTCTTGTGTAGGTCTTCGAAACCTGAAAAACCTAGCAGAAAACCTAAATCCAAGAACTAATAAAATGTTAGAAAATATTTTTTTTTTCTTCAGCGCACAACTTTAGAAATGACAACAATCCTATTTAATTTATTAGTAGTCTTTGTACGAGCACATACATAATATGAACCATGCTGTGAGCCACCGGTCTTGAATGTGTAACGACGTTTCAAAATTCGACTGGTCTTAAAAATTGATTTCTTTTGAAATTAAATTTGTGAAGAAGTAACATTAGAATTTCATTACTTTTTAAAACTATATTGCATAGAAAAGGACTAGATTAAATAAAATAGGGCTATTGTTGCACTTCGACCTTTACATATCTTTTGTACAGCCCGTGCTTCTCATAAATTTAGGCTTTTGATAAATCCTGTGCACACCAGATTTCCTCAGGCTTGAGGAAAAATTGGTGCATGTGTCGCACTCTTTATGAAACCAACGCCTCGCATTCCCACAGCATGTGTTTGGAGGTCTCTTTGGCCTCTTTACAGAACCTGCATTTGTCATCCTCTTCGAGATCTATCTTGCTCAGGTGGTAGTTGAAACTAGAAAAGGTTCTAAAAATGGTTTTGGTAAAGTTGATTTGGAATTTCAAAAGTTGTAATATCGATTTCTCGCTTAAAATTCACTCTATGCGGCTAGGAAACAATTTTCAATAATTAATTTTTAATAACTTTTATTTCAATACAAGTTTTTCTTAACAATGTTTATAAAGCAGTACTTAATTAGATTAGTTAATTGGATTTTCCCATTATTTTAATAATTAACGCATTCATACTGCCCTGTAAAACGATTTTTTTTACAATTTTCATATGGTCTGCATTTCTGATTTCCACAATATTTTCCAGTTCCTCCACTTTTGATTTCTAGATCGAAATAAAGTAAAAGTATAAAGAAGATTTATTTTTTTTTTCGTTCGAAACAAAATTTACTTACGTTTATATTTTGTATCGTAATTTTTCAATCGATAAGTTTCAACGCATGATTTTGTATTTTGTAAATTTGGACAGCATTTTCCATTATTGCCACAATCAAAGTCTGAATAACAAATTGTATGTCCATAATTTTCTGATTTTGATGGACAATCTGAAAATAAATTTTTTTCTTTAAAATTAGAGAAAAAAAAAACACTAAAATATTTTTTTTCTTACTGCCAAGAGCATAACAAACTGCAACATAAGAGATGAATAAAAGTGTCAAAATCATAATTTTTGCTGAAAATTAAAAAAAAAAAAGGATTATAGAAATTTAATTTAAAAATTAAAATGTTAAATGAAAATTTTTACCCATGATGTTGATGAATTTTATTTGAATTATTTGAATTATTTGAAGAGAAAAAAAAAACTCTTTATAAACTTTATCACGATAAAATGAAAAGACTAATTGATTTTTTGTACCAGAATGTATTTCTTTATATATTGAAAAAATTCACATACACACACATTAAAACATTTAATTCGAACGTGAAAAAAAAAAGTTATACGATAATAATTTATCTGGAATAGTTCATTGTTTTTTTTTTTTTTTTGTTTATATTATTCTATAGAAAAAAAAATTAAAATTCTTGTTTTTAATGAGCATGATGTGACACTTGTGCAAATTTAAAAATAATTTTATTGTGTTTCCTCAACGTCTAGAATATTGAATAGAGTTAAGTTGTCGAGGAAAATTTGGAAAAATAGAAAAATTCATCTAAAAAAATAATTATATCTGATGAATGATGTATGGAGCCATACAAAATTTGGGTAAATAAAAAATTGAAACAGTTTTTTTCCTAATTATTCGAATTTTTACACGCGTAAATTTTTTTTGGAAAATCGTGTTTTAATTATCATTGTTAAAAAAAAAAAAAAAAAAAAAAATTTAAATGAATTTCCCATTGTCAATTGTTAATTTAAAAAAAAAACACATGTTAAGTTTTGTATTTATTCTTCTAATTTTGTACATGCTATACATACATCTGTATATACATATGTATGTATAGTATGTTTCTTTTGTTAATAAAATTGTAAATAATGACACATGTTTTTGTTTTAATTTTTAAACCACCTATTTTCTCATTTAAAAATACCCTTTTCATAGCAACAGTTAACTTTTCATAAATGTGATATAATTCTTTAAAAAAAAGGTTACTATCTTAAAAGTATGTATGTACAGTGTACAGTGTGTGTACATTGTACACACATATATAATAAATTAGTTTTAGGCACAAAATCATTTATTAAAGAATTAAGGATTGGGAGCTCCGAAAATACAATGGAAGGACAATGAACTACTTAATACATTATTAAAAGCCTTTAAAAAGAATCTAAAGATATGAAGTTTGTAGAATAATTTTTTAGTGACAAAACTGTATTTAAAAAAAATACATATACATGTATGTATGTATATCTTAAAGGAAAGTATTTCTTAGACTTCACTCCTTAAATGTTCTTTTTATTCAAAATTAAAAGTATGTGAAAATATATAATTGAAAATGGTTTTTTACTCGTATTTGTACTAGAAAGCGAGTATTTGAAGACTTCAAAAGAGGAAGTTTATGATTTTTCGGGTAAAATTTCTATTACAAGACAAGACACAAAAGCCTTTTTAAATAGAGATAATCTTAATTTTAGAAATTTGTAAAAATGAAATTATTTTCCAAAAAAGATACTATGTACGTACTTCTATTATTTGAAGTTAAATTATTCTGGGAAATTCTGGTGGCAGTTAGCAGCTTCCTGTTAGTTTGACATTCTGTTAACTTTCATACAAAATTTTGACAGCTCGTAAAAAAACCTGCTAAGACAAAAATTAGTATTCTGGACTCTGGTCCCCAAAAATTAACGGAAAAATCTGTTATTTTTTCTTTAACGTAGCAGCCGCTATTTTTGAATTTATTATCGTTTAAGTTTTCTGCTAATTTCTATGACATTTTAAAGTTTTGGTACATAAAGCTGCTATTAAACGATCTGGCAAATTGACAGATATCTGCTCATTTTCGTGGTCAGATGCGTGTAATCACTATGGCAGATGAAGACAGATGTCTGTGATCGAAATCTGGCAGTCGAAAATTGCCAGAATATGTCATTTCTGCCACAAGTGTAATCAGTCAGACAAACATCTGTCCAATTTGCCAAATCGTTTAAGAGCACCTTAAGTAATCAATTTAATGGAATGGATTTATCGTTAAGAATTTGTATATTAATTCGCAGAATTGCAGTGTATTCATTATTTTTTTTAAAAATATGTAATTTATGGGTCATTTCTTGCCATAATTGTTGTGCCGATGCATCTGACGGTTTCTAAAACATTATTGGAGCATTATTTTCAAAAAATGGCAAATAAATTTCCTTTTGAGAGGGAGTCACTCTTCAACTCCTTTTTTTTTTCACTGTAAAAATCTAGCTAAATACATTAAACATTAAATTGGAAATATTTAACACGTTTTTTAGCAGATTTCGAATTTCGAATTTCATAAAGGTTTCGAAAAAAAATTGTGACCAGAATACGAAATTTTGAGAATATATTTTTACTGAAAAATTCGCAAATTAAGGGTTTAGACCAGAATTGATCCAAATAATAGTAAAATTGGTTCTTATAGAAAATTAAAAAAATTACAGATAATTTTATCTCGTAAATTTTTTCTCCATCGATCGATATGGAAATGTATTTTTGAAATTTTTACGAAACTTATTCATCAAATTGCATATTTTTTTTAGTGCTAATAACACAAACAAAACTTTCTCTATACTATGTACATATGACCTCTCAGAGTAACTACAGTTGAAAGTTGAAAACATATTCTAACTTTTTATTTTTTTATAGAATATTGTTTTTTTTTTTGTGTTGCTTTATAAAACTGTCTAACATAGAGAAAAAAAAAATCTTTTGGTTATGTCCAGGCATTAAATTAATGAACATCATTTTCAGAAATCAGAATTCATATTTTTCAAAGACGTGATGTCTGGACGTGACAAAACTTTTATAATCGTATTAGTTTGTGTTTAGAAAATTTTGAAATTTGAAACAAACAAAAAAAAAAAATGTTTAATAAGCTTTTCATGGTTATCATACGAGTAAGCATTATGGAGATACTTTTTTTTTGTTGTCACAATTTTGTAGAGCGAAAATTTAAAGTCGATCACTATAAAGTTTTGATTAAAAGAGAATTGTTTTTGCTTTGTAGTGAAAATAGATTTATGTGTATTTTTCTTTTAATGTGGTCTTTTGTTTTTTGGTATGAACACAATTTTTCTTTCTATAAAGAGATAAAAATGTAACCGAAAAAAAATTTCTTTTTGTTTTATTTTTCCTGGAATTTACTTTTTTTTATTATTTAAAAAGAAGTACGTTGAAAGTCCATCTATACAAGAAAACTCTTTAATTCTGATTTCAGTATTTGTCTGCAAAAAGTAGATGTATAGTAGAAGTGGAATGTAGAGTATCTTTTGCTATCCTGTTGAACGAAATAAACACATAAAATTTAAATCATGATATTTTAGTGATTCACTGCCTATTTAAATCACTTATCATCATATAGCAGTAAAATTTTATTAATAAATTTTAATGTCTATGCTTACCACAACAACCTAAAATAATTTTTCGACTGTTGAACTTTTCATTTTCTTATTTAATTTCTTTGAAAAATTCAATTCACGCATCTTTTTTATAGCACCAACGAATGTTTTTTTTTTCTAGTGCTGTATCTGCAAAATAATATTTACAAAAGGCGATATAAATGATATACTACGAAGAAAACCTCGAGTATTTTATATTTTATTATTTTTATATTCTGAATATACGCAACATATTGCAGAGATTTTATGTATAATCCTTTATCCTTTGTCATCATTTCAAGTCTTGCAAAAGAGATAAAGTGATAAGTAGTAGAGTAAAAAGTAGGAGAAAATGTACATTTTTCAAAAAAGTATTCATTGAAGATTTTGAATTTTTGTATTTAGTTCAAAGTAGAAATCTAATCTCCAAAAAAACTCCGAAAATGTTAAGCCAATAAAATATTCATGAAATACTGCTTTTTTGTAATAAAAATCTTCTCCATAATTCAGTTCATTACCATAATTTTTTTGATAATTAATTAAAGTCCGTTTGTTCCATTTAGTGTACAATAATTTTATTTTCCATTACGTTTTTATTTAATTTTTAGATATTTTGTTCATATAGCCTGAATACCTGAATATTATGGTAGGTCAGTCAGTGTAATGGTTTATTCCCGAAAGGTTAAATTTTAAATAAAAAAGTAATAAATAAAATGTGCTATTTGTATCTGTGTGTATAAGCTCTTTTGTATTTGTATGTTTTGTTGTGTATTTTGTAGTATTAGGTCAAGGTGTTAAATGATGCTGTTATTTTTTTCTAAGATGTGATAACATAACGCGAACTATGTATTAAAATGCAATGCGGATGCTTGTAATGTGATTTTTTGTTGTTTCTGCTGTTGTTTGTTTTAATTTATGATGCTTTACAATTTTTTACAAAATCATATTTTCAGTATATTTTTCAGTAAAACATTTTATTTTAAATCCTCGGATGAATAGATTTTTTTTATTTTCAAATATCCTGAAATCAGAATTTCTAAAGGACGTCTAAAATAATTTTATAAATAAATGAATTATAGATACAAGGACTTTATAATTGTTCTATAGATTAAAAAAAATATTAAAGTTTTTTTTTTTGTTCACATTATCAAGGCTTTTAAATTTCAGGATGAAAGAAAATCCAAAAAATAAATGGATTTATTTATTGAGGATTTTATTTGAGAATATGTATAACAAAAATTTAAATTTATATACACTTGACATAAAATGTTTATCCTGAATGAGATTACGTTTGTAATTATGTCATAAAGATTAAATGTCTGTATAGCGGATTGTGTTAAACATATTTGCGATAGTAACAATAAAATAATCGTATAATTAAAATCACAGACATTTTTTTTTTAACATTTGACTTGTACGTTTTTATCCTAACACAATAAATGTCAAAAGTAATAAAATTACAAGGATTTCGATTATATTTTCGTCAGTTTAAGTGATTGTTGTAAAAATTTTTACAACATATCTTAGTTACAATTCTCATAAATAAATGATCGCTTTTTTATTCCTTAAAGGATTTTTATTGTGGCTACACGTATACACATACGAAATGTTGTTTGAATTTCTAAGAAGGCTTATGTGGTTTTCAAGTAAGTATATACGGTATATGGTTGGAATGTAGTAAAGGGAATTACAACAAGATTTCGAATTTCTTTTAATTGATTTTTTAAGGAAGTTTTATGAATTACAGTTATTTTTTTATTTCTTTTTAATTACGAAGCGATTCTATATAATTTTTTATATTTTGTGGTAATTAAAATTACAATTTTTTGAATTAAAACAGATAAAAATCCACATTTTAAATTTTTAAAGCGTGCAATCTATAGTAACAAGATTTTTATCAAAGAAAAATTAATTCTAAATAAACGCCAGTATATACATATGTGGTCTTGGTCTACATATCTTTTTATCAAAATCAAAAGTAATTAACAAATTCTAATGATGAAATATTCATGAATAATTATTTCTTATTAAAAAGAAAAACTTAATGATGCCGTTGATTATTAAGCAACTCAATTTTTATCTAAGAAAATTCTAAAAATTATTAGTTATTCATTATCCACACGTGTTATTCGAATTTTCCTTTAACTAAACGAGGTCTTTGATCTTTTCTCGTATTACTGAAAAAATTTCATATAGGGTAAATTTACATTTTTATTACTTCAGAAAAAGTTTGTTAATTTATCACATTTGTTTTTTTTATTTGTTTTTTTTTTGTTTCGATATTTAATTTTTGATCATAATAATAATTAGGAATAATTTTGAATATTAAAAATAAAAGAATGTTGTATCCTTCATCCTTTTAACAAGTGTCTAAAAGAAGAAATTTTCAATATTTTTTGTTTGCTTCTTGCTTTTTCGTCCTTATTGAATATTAAAATCGTAAATTTGTTAATTCAACAAAAGACTTGTTTTTTTTTTTTTTTTAAAATTGTGAATTTCATTATTAAGTTCATGTAGTTTTTTTTTTCATTTTGTGTTGTGTGAAATTTTTTGAAACTTTTACAAAACTCAATTAAGACAGTTAAAAGTTTCACTTCGTATATACACATAATCCAATTACAATAGACAATTTTGTAACATCCGTTACACTTTTAAATTAGATAATCAATTTAATGTACTTTTTGTGGAATTTTTTTTATTTTTATGCACTTGTCAATTTAGTATTCCTAATTTGGTTTCAACAACACAGTACATTCAAGGATATAAATAAATAGGAAAAGTTTGAGATATAATGGCAACCAAAAAAAAAAAAGGAAAAGCCAACATCTCATAGAATAAAAAAAGTCTATAGTGTGAAATCAAAAACTACATCAAATTTAGTTGAAAATTTGTAAAACTTTTTTGGTGTTTTCGATTTAAATAATTCATACGAGCGTAAAATTGAATTTAAAGTTTTCTCATTTGGTTTGATTGCAACTTTTGAGTTTTTTAACAAGGAATATAAGCTAATCTATTCGATCGTTATTGGTTAACAACAATATCTTGTTTATTTTTTGCATAGTTACCCTCATTAATATTCCAAAAAAAGTTTATTTAGTTTGACTACAACGTGCATGATTGAAACTTTATGAGCATCACTTTTAAGGTCCTTTCAAATAATCAACCCAATTTGCTTGCCTCACGAATTTTAAACTAGACACGAAAACTGCTCATTAGAAAATTATTCTTAGAGGAAAAGCTATTTTTTATTTAGAATTTAATTTTATAGTACTTCTCATGAAAAATGTTTGTTTATTAGTTTAAATTCACGTAATGTAATATAATCTGACGTTGTAAATGAACCTGAAACTATTTTCATGTACAAATCGATTTTTTTCCCTGTAATTAAGCCTATATTCAAAAACAAAAAAAGTATATAATTAAAATTGTAATTACAAAAAAGAAAAGAAAAAAATAATCCTTCTACGTATCCTTTTTAAATTAATTTTTTGTTTTCTTGAAATTAATTACGATTTGTTGAACACTTTTTTTTTTTTCAATGAAAAATTAAAATCGATTTTTTTTTTAAATTACACTTTTAAGAAACCTTGGTATTTTTTTCTTCTTTTTTTACGTAAACATATAAAATATCCACCTTGACTTTATCCACATCATGGCCTTGTCGCATGACATAAGAAATATCTATTTCAGAAATATTTTAAAATTTTCATCTTTTTTTGTCTAATGAAGGATAATTTATATATACAAAAAGAAAGAGAAAAAAAAAGTTAATTAAAAAAAAACGTAATGGTTATGATTTTTTTCTTCTTCCTATCATTTTTATATTCCAGATATATGTATGTATGTATATAACGTTTTGATAAGTTGCATGACATTTGATTGGCAAAGAGAAAAAAAATTAAAATACAATTTTTATCGATAAAATGCCAATTATTATTATTTTATTATTTTTTTTTTTAAATGGTAGAAACCCTTTTTGTTTTCATTTTGATGTATCAGACACTTCAAGTTTATAAAAGTTTATCTTGATTTTTATTTCATTATTTTGTGAAACGTGACATAAAAACTAGGCCAATTTTAAAAATTTGTAGAAAATATACATAATTTGAATAAAGGATTCATATTTATTTCGCAATTTTTTTATTTCACAAACACAATAGAATTGTATCTGAATAACTAATTTGAAAGAAAATATTCTTAAAAGGCTTCAAATTTATTCTTATCTTCAAGTATCTTTCAAATTATTGAAGATTTGAATTGAAATGGCTAAAAGATATAAAGATTCGATATGCAAATTCCTACTAACATTCACTCAATGATTGTAGTGCGGATGGTTTAGGAATTTTCAGTTCTGGGAAATATCTTCCATTTTTGATTTGTTTTTGTAGTTTTTCCTTTGCATAGATATTGATGATGTTGAAGATTCCACAATCAATAGAAAAATATACAAAAGTATTTCACTTTCACAAAAATTCTAGTTTTTATTTACATTTTTAAGTTTTTTATTGCGGTTATAATTTAAACATTAAATATTTATTTAAAAATGTCTAAATTCGTTTATTCTCAGTCTAAAAGTTTTTCTTAATTCTTTGAAACAATCACATAAGAATTATGGAATTATGAAGTATGTACATATACATATGATGCATAAGCTAGAACATGTGTTATTTTAAGTAAATAAAATAAAAATAAAAATTCTTTTAAATTTATTCTTAATACGAAAAATAAACACATTTCAGAATTTTCTAGAATTCTACAAGCACATTTCGATTTAATCTGAAGGAGGATTACATAAGATTTTCTTAAATTCAAGTGAAAGTTTTATAACTTAAGTAAGAAAAATGAAATTATTAACTGTAATAATATTGGATTAAAGCTAATTTTCATGCTTAAACCATATGTAGGTAGATAGGCACTTAAAAAAGTATAAAAAATAAATACCAGGAAATGAAAGAAAAAACTATTTCTAAAGAATAAAGTTTTATTCCAGAGAACAAAAACAAACATGCGAAAATATAATTTTATTGACTCATGTTGTGTGAATTTTACAAGAAACGAGAACATAAAAAATAATAAAGTTAATGAAATTCTGTAAGTTCATTATGAAAAATTCTCAGTTAAATTAACTTTTGGTAATAAAAAAGTAAAAAAAAGGAATTTTCTAGAGGATAAAGAGTTTGGTACATTTTACTTTGCACACCACCGACCGGATGGGTGGGTGGGTTAAAAAAATTAAATTTGTTCACGTTGGAAAATTCTATACTTAACATGATAAAACTGATATGTTCAGATGAAAATTTTGAAAAAGAAAAATACTAAATCCTCTAAGGAATTCTTGTTAAAAGATCAAAAGTTATACATTTTGGTGGCTTGAAAACCTAACGAAAAGAATTATTATGGGAAAATTGTTTAGTTTCCTACAAAAATGAAAAACAAAAACAACAACATATTCTGTTGTTTTTAATAATTCAAGAGATAAAAGGACATTAAATTAAAATTAATATAAAATTTTTAAACTAATTATTAAATTGAAAATCTCAATTTTATTCCTTTAAATTTATTTATTTAAAATAAAAGCTTTTCAAGTACCTGTAAAGTACATTCACCTTCAAATTCAAAACAAAATAAGCGGTAAATAATCAACTCTATATATACTAAACACAAACACACTTTACATAATTAAATTTATAAATTACAATATCCTTGTTTGTTATTCATTTACACGTTTCTAATTAAAAATTTCACATGAAACACAGGTATAATTATTACTTTCAAAAATTTTATGATATCAGATAATACGCATCCCGAAACCGTTATTAAATCATTAAAAATGATATTCTTCACAAAATTATAAACATTTAAGTAATCCACTTTATTAAAGCGGATAATAACTTCTTTAAATTTTACTCAATACGTGTATGTGTGTGATGTGTGTGTATGAATTAATTCACTCATTAATTAGCTTTTTAATTTTTCATTTTAAATAAAAATAATCAACATAGGAACAAGTACTTTAGTAGATTTTGTATACAGATACAAAGTGTAACAATTTGAGTTTGTATATGTTGGATTTTAAAGCTTATTAATTTTGATACATACATATACGAGTATGTAGATATTTGTTTGTTTACGAGCATCTAAAAGGATTACGAATTATCAGAAAATACGTTTGATAAAATCAGATACAAATTATATAGTTCATTGTTCTTCACATTTGTGAGTTTATTAAGTATTTTTTAGTAATTCAAAGATAAACTATTTTTAACGAATGTAATATTGTGTGAATTCTTACATGATTAGAGCTATTAAGATATGTATCCTTATCCTAACGGTAGATTAAATTAAAAATAAATAATTATTATTCTATCTAAATAGAAATTATTGAATTTGGTGTTTTTATTCTTTAAAAAACACGAAGTATTGTAATTAGTAAATACTTTAATTATTCGGAAATTACTCGGAACGAATTGCAAAAAAATTACTGCAGAAAATAACATTTTTTTTCTTTTTTAAGCAATTTTTTTTCCAATAAAAGAATGGAAAAAAACTACAAAATTAACACAATTAAAGAAAACTTTTAAATTTCAATTACTATATTGTCAATTACGAGAAGTAAATAAAATAATTTGAAAAAAAAAATAATATTCGAAACTTTTTCTTCAATACTTCATCATCAAATAATTTTTTATTAAAAGTTTTTCTTTCACCCTTTTTTCTTTTGAAAAGTAATAATTTTCTACAACTTTAAAAAAATTCTCTATAATTATCTAATTTTATAATTTCACTTAATTTTCTTAATTAACAACTTCATAAATGTTCCCGTTTTCATTTTATAAACAGTGGTAGATTTTAGTTTATTTAATTACTTAATTATTGATTTGGGTCAGATAAAGGATAAAGTGTGTTTCAAATTTGTAACAATGACATTTTTGGAAATATTTTTAAGTATTGATTTTGTTTGGTTCACTTTTCACGGTTGTTCTGCTTAAATCCTTGTCCAATCATAGGTAAATATTTTTCTTATTTAGTATGTTTAAAATCCTTTAATTTTGAAATGTGTCATTTAGCGTGTTTTTTTAAAGGACTACACCCTGTATACAGATTCAAATATAACTTTGAAAATTTATGAATTTAATTAAAAGCAATTCAAATATTGAACATAAACATTAGTTTTGTATTTGAATTTACAGTTGAATAGTATATATTGATATTGGAAATATTTCAGCTCTAATATGTGCTCATATGTGCTACTAGAAGGATTATAATTTGCATATGAATATTAATGAATGTGATTTTTTGGATTTTATAAAAATGTAATTAAAATTTATGTCATTTTCATTTGTGCAAAAATTTTCATTTATTTATAATTTCATTTGACCTACATTGATTTATGTACACATATGTATACTATAGTAACAAATTGTAAATGTATGTGTGGGTAATTTTATTCAAAGCTGGACAAATCAGATATGGAATGGAGTTTGAATATGTATTTAGTTTATATTTGTTCATGATAGATCAGTACATTTTCTAATATTATTTCGAAACGTAAACTCTGTAGGTACAGGATTAAATTCATTTTAATCCTGTTCAACATTATTAATAAATTTTTTCAAAATAACTTTAATGATGACGTATTCCAAATTTTTAAATAGATATGTTTTGTGTAAAATTAAAATAAAATATATGAATACATTAATCTAAACGTTATAGTGGACAATCTTGATAATATATGACATCTTGATATGAAGACAAAATCTTAAAATCAAGAACATAGTGCCTTTTTCTTAAATCCTGTATCCTTATTTATATCCTGTTGTCTAAAAATAAAAATTTCCCTTCAAAATTTCATTTGTATCTTAAATGAATCTTTGTGTAGTCATCAAGGCGGTAAATACATATTTGATTTGATTTATTTTTTCGGTAATGTCTTTTCTATACATACATACGTATAGGTATGTATGTACTTACAAACTAACATATTTTTTTCAAATTTAATTTTTTCGTCTAATAAGATAACATCATCAACAAGGACATAATAAATTTCTTATAATTCGAAAACAAAAACATTAAAGATAATGTATATATGATAATATGATAAAATATATCTATTAAATGTCTAATAAACGGTTCAATGACCTTAATTACAACTACAATTTAAATTTGGCCTTAAGACTATAGTATCAGATTACAGATATACATATTTTAGAAAGCTTGTATTTTCAATAGAGCAACATAAAAGAACAAAAATGTAGTAGAAAAAAAAGGATGTACAGTACTAACACGAAAATTTGATTATTTACTTGTTATTTAATTATTATCCTTTTTTTTTTCTAGGTTTTTTGTCTATTAATTAGATTCTTAGAATTTTATTTTTTCATCATAATTAAAACTTTTCGATGTGCTTTTATTTTCATTAATTTTTTACATATTTTAAACAGAAAAATATTCAAGTTTTCCTGTAGCTTAGAATTTTTACTATAGATATACTCGTAGATAATAAGAAATACGTATCTAAAATTCATAATTGCACCTGTACTCGTATGTCGAAAGTTTAACTTTGAATCCTCAGAATATTAAAACATAAAAAATTTGCATACAAGAAAATAAATTTAACAGTCTGTTGGAAATAATGTTTAAGAAAATTCAGGAAAAAGTTTTCTTTAAAAATAATTTTATTTTATTAGAATCGAAAACTTATAGAGATGTATCCTTCGTGGTATCAATTTGCGTAATTTGAATGAATTTATATAGAAATTGAAGTTAAAGAAAATTAAAGTTTTTACATTATTGGAAATTTGTTTTCTAGCAAAAAAAGATTGTGTAAGAAAAAAATTGAAAGAGGATCTAAGGAAAAATCTGTTGAATTATTTTCCTTTTTTTTTTTTTTTTTTTCTTCTTTAGGAACTTTTCTTTTATTATTTAAAAAAATATATTGTAGGACCTTTTTTACTTTTATAAATTTTCTGTGTAAATATTTAGAATGGTTCAGTGGAAAATTAATATATTCCATTGGGAAAATTATGTTGAAAATATAAATTTACTCAAGTTAATTCATAAAAAATGATAACATTATTCTCGGTTATTTGTAAAAATACAATAACAGTTTCTAGGAAATACTCAGTTGCTACAGTTTTTATTATGTTAAAAGGATTCACTCCCTGGGAAAGTCCTTTTTTTTTTAGAAAAACTTAATAGAAAAAACTATTTACATATTAAATGTGACTATTCGCAATGAGTACATCATTTCTGTACAACAGTTCCATTGAAACTGTATTATTCGAATAATTTCCCATATTTATAAATTAAATTTCCTACAACTCATTTGGGCAAAATTCTATCTGAGTATTTAATTTCACCATGAGCATAATGTATAGTGGGGAAGAGCATCAATGTGATTTAATTTTCTAGTTACCTTGGAGAATTTAATGTTTCAATAGAACAACAAATTTTATTAAAAGCTCTTTTTTGAGCTTTAAGGATTTTAAAGTTTAATAAAGTCCATAGGTTCTGGCTGTTATATACATACATAAGTAAAGAAAATATTTATTTTAATAGGTTCCGGATAATAAGTTCAATGTTTTCAAGGCAAAATCTTAATGTAGGTATTTTTTTATTTTATATCTGTTAAGGACGAAAATATAAAAATTTATAAAATAGGTGAATTGAATTTTGATTCATAATTTTTTGTATTTAGAAAATTTGAAAAATTATTCAGTTGCATAGCAGTGTTTTTTAAGGACTCTAGTTAAAGACTAACTTTATTCAATATAAGCACAAGGCTAAATTACGTATAAACTTCGTATGAGCTCAAAATTAAAAATCTTTAAGATTTCAATTTTTCATTTTTCCTCAAATCAGTTTTAGAATGTTTCAGTTTTTTTTTTTTTTTTGGTATGGATTTTAGCAAAAAATTAATAAACCATGACATGTGTATTTATTTCGGAATTCCCTTCTGTCATCTCATCATGTGTATTTTTATTCTTACATATATACGTAAAATATACCTACATCTTTATTGACATCCTTTTTGACACCGAAGAGATAAATTTATACCTGTAATTACTTACAAAAAAAAAAAAAAGGAAGAGAGAACAAAAAAAGAAGAAGAAGAAAAATCAGAGAAAAAAAAACGAGGAAAATTGAAAACTGATTGGATTTTACGGTTGCCTTGGCTTATTAGGATTTATTTCGTTACATAAAGGGTATTTTCTTGAAAGGTTATTGACATTCAAAGAAATTGAATTAAATTCATTGAAAATATTTATATGGAAAATTTTTGAAAAATATATTATACTGGAATTTTATTGAAATTAGAAGATTTTTCAATATTTAAGTGAGTAGATTTTCAATATACCTACATGATTAATTACAAAATAATTATCAAGAGATTGAAATATAGTTAAAAAATTGGTATGGAATTACTTTCGAACTTAAAGGAAATAGGAAAAAAGAATAGTCATAGCTAATCTAATCCCACTCAGTATGGGCCGATCCCACTTTATAAAATTGGCAATGTTTTTTTTTTTGTGGTAAATTTAAAAATTTCAACGTTCACCTGTTGCTAAGAATACTCAAAATAATATGAAAGGACATTATCGAATTTTATTTTTTAATTGATTTGAATTATTTTTAGTTGAAAAATATCTTTTTTTTTATTTCATTGACATTTTACCAGAAGGATATTAACTTTTTGAGAAGAAGTTCAGTTTATTAGTTCCCATTGACGTCATTAAATTTTTTTAAATTGTGTTAAAAATTGGTAATTAAGAATAAAAGCCGTTACTTTATTGTGAATTTTGTGAAAAATAATAAGTAATTATACTTATAGAGTTATAAATTATTATAGGACTTGATTTGAATTTTGGAAGGAAAGTTTTAATGGAACATCGATTTTAATGTTTTTGTGATAAATCACCAACACCAAAGCATTATGAATAACGTTTGACCTCATTTACATCAGAAAAAAAATTTCTAAATTATGATAAATTATGGATTTTCAATAGAATTAGTATCTTGTGTCTCACATAATAGTGATTATTTTGGCATAATTTCAATATTTTATGTGTGTAAAGTTTCGGTTGACTACTATAACTATTTAGTCTTTTATTTCGAGCTATAATATTGAACTTTATTTATGACAAAGAAATTCAAGGGGGATTAGGATTATTTACGATTTTCAATGACATTTAAAAAGTGTGTGTTGAGATTTCATTTGTCCTTTGAATATAGAAGGGGATTTTTTGAAGTTCTCTTGAATTTAAAATTTTTTTTTGTTTCTTACAGAACTTAAAGTACGTAAATAAGTAATCGGTTTAGAGATCATACAAATATTTTGTTTCTTTATATTTTTTTGCTTCAATGAACCAAAACTGCACTAATGTAGGTACATTAAATCCAATTTCAATAGAAAGTACATATATTTGGATGTATTGACTACAAAGTAAGGATTCTTGTTTATATTTAACTTTATTTATTTACTAAGAAGGTCGATATTTCGAAAAAATACTATCAGCTCCTTTTTATATTGAAACTGCAGATTGTTTTTCCAATAACAAAATTAAGTTATGTAGTAAAATTGTACAAAGTTCAAGTAAAAAATTTACCAAGGTGAATGAAAACTATTTTTCTTCTTCAATTTAAGATTTTTAGTTCATGTTTGTTTTTTTTAATCATAGTTTGTTGAGGGTGACAACAGGATCTACATGTGTATATCGTTCTACATTGTAGTCTTTTTTAAACTTTAGGTCATTATTTTAACAATAACAAAAATGTATGAATTTATGAGTTTTCTTCTATTATTATCCTTATAAAAAAAAATTTGTATGTACAGTTCTCTAAGTAAAGTAATTACCTTCGTCCTTCTGTATATTTTCTTATTCTATTTAAATATTTTTGTTTTTTCTTTATAATTTTCCAACAGAGATCAAAATCTTAAATGTAACACAGTGCTGTGTTGTTAAGTTCATCACTTTTTTTTTTTTAAATGGAATTTGAGTTTTGCCACGTGTAGTTTGTGAAAAATTTTTATGACTTCTTAGATTGATTGTGTTATATTTTTTTCATATAGAGAAACTTTTTATTCTTCAGATTTTCTTTTTTTAATTTAACCACAGACGATAAATTTTTTTTTAGAGGAAAACAAAAATAAGTTGTGGTAAGTTTTTTTTTTCAACTAGAAAATTTGATGATATAAAATCTTTTTTTACTGTTTTTTGTTAAACTTTTTTTCTTTAGAGAAAAAAAAGATATGCAAATTAGTTTTGTTGTAAATTTTATGACCAGAATTTGTGTAGTTTTTTTCTTCTTTTTTTTTTATTAAAATCATTCAAACAATTTATTTTAAACTTTGAAGCCTTAAAATGTGTTTTTATTGTGACAATTTCTCTGTATGTCCTGTAACTGTGCCGCTTAAAATGGTTCAAATTCAATATCGGGATATCCCAGTTTCAGAGATTGCTTGGCTAGTTTTAATGCTTTTTTTTTTCTAGAGCTTTATGGATTTTTAGGTCAATTGAAATTTTAAAATTTCAAATATTTTCGATATGATACCAAAAATATTTTTGCATAGTTTTATTTAGTTTTTATTTGTGTATGTATGCAAATCTGATAAGGCTAAGAGTATATGTCTACACTCTACATATATGAAGGTTCGAATATGTCCTGTGTACAATATGAATATTTGAAATTAAAGATTTTATAATTTTATAAAATTTGATTTGAATATAAAATGAATTCAGACATCTGTTCTAATAAGTCAAAGTGTTTAAAGAATGTATCGAAATTTGATTAAAATTTCATTTAAAAAGTTCATAGTGCACGTATTTACTTACAAGGTTACGTCATGTATTTTTGTACATTTATGTAAATTGCATATAGTATATCTGGTAAAAACATTCAACATTTTTTGAAAGGGTTTTTTTTAATGAAATTATTATAACTGAATGTTTTGTAAGATAAAGAAAATCTGTAGATGTTTTCTAACGTATTCCTTTTCGAATTTTGTTTCTATTTTTAGTTTTCTTAAAATGTATTCCAAAAAAAAAAAAATGTATTACTCTCGGTCATAGGTCAGATGAAGACACAGAATAAGAATCATTCTTCTTTAGTTTCCAAAACAAGAAAATAATATTACGGTATTATAGTATTATTTTTAATGGCTGCAAAAAGGATCATTCAGACAAATACGTATTGGATTTTTCTATTCATTTTTTTTTCTTTCCTTCAAATAAATTAAATTTAATAAATGAGAATTTTAAATTCGAAAATATACGAAAAAATATTACTAAAAAATTTAAATTCTTTTTTTTTTATAAATTTAACAAAATGATTTTCTTTAAAGATTTAGGTCCTTTTTAGACATTCAAATTTATTTTATAAACTTCAAACAACGTCTTTTGACGGAATTTTGCTATTTAAGGGTTATCATACATGTCTGTGTATTTTATCATGATGTACACAACGAAAAATATTTTAAAATTGGTTGTGAAAAAATTTATTAGTAAAAATAATTACTTAAAAATTAATTAAAATTTTTATATTTAATTACTTTATTTTTTTTTTTTTCTAGAAAAATTCAACATTGTCGAGCACTACACCACCAACTACTAAATCCCTTGGTTACAGGTTTTGCTCCGTTGATTATTAAAACATCGAAATGAAATTTCGATGGCAAGGATGTGTAACCTGTTAAGTTTTCACTGGCCAAAAAATCTCATACTTTGGATGGAAAATTTTAAAAAAATAAAAACTTGGCTGATAAAATAAAATTGTTCTTCATTTCAGGTTGCCCTGTTCAATTGAAAGTAACTTTTATCATAGAAAAAATATTGGGAAAAGAATACGTTTTTCGAATTTGTATACTTTAAGGAAAATAATTATTAATTCTATCTATTTAAAAATTATCTATTAAATAATCATTTTTGCTGAATCATGTAACTTCAGGACACAAGGATCTCTTTCATACCAAAGGAAGCAGCATTAAAGGAGATAACGAGAAAAATACATTTCAAAAATTTCAAAACAATGGGATTACAGAATTCGCAAATACCTAATTTGGAAAATTAATATAAAAGAAAACACATTTTGGATTAAAGGAATTGCCATCATCACATTTTTTAGAAATAAGAAATTAAAAGAATTAATTTTTGTACATCTTTTTTCATTTTTGTTAGAATATTCCTTTTTTTCTGCATTTTTAAATTAAAGTAAATTAAAAAAAAATGAAAAGAGAAAATTGAAGTTGTATTTTGTGTAAATAAAAAAAAATAAATTAAAACCAAATATTTTTCTTATTTACCACATGAATGAGATAAAAAAAAACCTAATTTCAGTTTTTCTCAAAAAAATTATAAAATACCATTAAAAAAATTGATTTTAAAATTCAAAATTTAAATTTTTAAAAATGATACCAATGTTCAACAATAGATGTCGCTAAAATCGATAAATTTTAAAAAAATACCTGGCGCTTATAAGTAGGCAAATTTTTTTAATGAAAATAAGTAAAAATAAAATTTTAAAAAATACCAGGCGCTCATAAGTTTCAGCAAGCAAATTATTTCTTTTAAAAAGGCAGTGTTACCGTTTTAGGTAAAATCATTTTTTAAAATTAAAATAAGTAAAAATAAAATTTTAAAAAATACCAGGCGCTCATAAGTTTTAGCAAGCAATTTTTTTTAAAAAACGCAGTGTTACCGTTTTAGGTAAAATCATTTTTTAAAATTAAAATAAGTAAATTTTTTTTCAAAAATACCAGGCGCTCATAAGTTTCAGCAAGCAATTTTTTTTATAAAACGAAGTGTTACCGTTTTAGGTAAAATATATATTTTTTAAATAAAAGTTAGTTAAATTTTTTTAAAAAATACCAGGCGCTCATAAATCGTAGCAAGCAAATTTTTTTAAAATTTTTTTTTTAAATGGATTTTTTTTTAAATTTTTCCAAATTGAAAATAAAAAATACAAATATAATTTTTTTAAAATAAATTTTATTTACTACATTAAAATATACAATAATAAAAATATAATAAATAAAAACATATTAAGTTAAAAAATAAAAATAAATTAAATTGAGAAATAAAAAAAATGAATTAAAAATTAAATTATGTAATTAAATTAAAAAATAACAAAAATTTAAGAAATCTACAAAAATGTTGAAAATTATAACTTATGTACATTTACAATTTATGTAGTTACATCATATAAAATTGATATGATTATTATTACTAATATTAAATAAATTGTAAAAATATCCTGAAATAATTTTGTTCTTCTTTTTATTATTCAAATCGCTCATTTATGAAGAAATTTGATGTTCCTGTTGATTGACTGCTAATTTTTGTCCATTATTATGATGATTTTCAAAGCCAAGTCATATTTTATTTTGTTTTTGATCATCTGGCCTTCAATCCAAGAAGATGCTACCCTGGAAAAAAATAAATTAATCAATTAAAAAAGTCCTTTTTTGTAGATATTTATTAGCTTTTTTCTTCATAATTTTTATTTGAAAAATTACTTTATTTTTTAAAGCACAAAATTTATTTTATTAAATTCTTCATACATTTGCAACATTTAAAGTAAAATTTATCTTTAATTTTTCAGAGACTTGAGAATTTTCGTATCGGAAAAAAAAGTGACATTAGTCCTTTAAAAATTATATAACACAGACGGAAATTTCTTATTTTATTTTTATGCATCAAAAGGTTTCATAAAAGAAAATTTAATAACAACATTAAAAACGTGGATTTATATTTTTATTACAAAAATTTATGCTACACTTATCATAAAGATATCATATATGTACGAGTATGTATATCCTGTGAAGAATGATTATATGTATAAAAAAAAAAACCCACTAAGAAAAATGATTTATGATATATTATAAAGACAAAAGAAAAACCAAATAAAATCATAAACAATGATTATATGACGTATATGACGTATATGCTTGAAATATAATAATTTGTTTTTGTTATCCTGATGACCTAAATAAACAAATGTTGTTTATTAAAAGCGTGTGATTTCTCACACAAAATCGTTGGTTTTTTTTCTTGTTTTCTTGTTTTTTTTTTGAATTTATTTTTTACCGAAAAATTATTTTTATTATGAATATGATTTTTTACAAGTATGTATGTAATGTATGTACATTGTACATATTAGGAAAATACAAAATTGTGCGTTTTTAAAACTCCGATCAATATTAAGAAAATTTTTTAAACATTTTCGTCCCTTAAAAAAAGTATGTTCTAGTAAAAAGTGAAAAAAACGACGATTTTTTGAATTTTACCCTATAACTTTTGCCCTAGTATACGGATTTATTTCGTTTGTTTGGAAAAGAACACTTTAATGTCCTGGCAAAATTTCAACTTTCTACTCCTCCGGGAACATAACATAAAAGAACGAAAATGTTTACAAAAATTTCCTTACCATTAATCCGTACATTCTTTTGAGTCCTCTAAATCGCTTCTTGTTGCAAGGATCGGTTTTGTTCCAAATAGATTTTTATAAAGAATGACAAGAAGAATGCCCTGAACAAATTTCAAGTTATTCGGATTACAGGGTCCAGAGATATTAAAATTTCAAAATTGATTTTCAACGAAATTGTGCAGAATCGACGCGAGTGTTAAAAAGGATAAAATTGTATCGAAGTCAAACATATACTTTAATAACTCGTATTATTCAACAGGAAACAAAATATTCCGAATTCCAAAACATTATAGTAATAAGAAAAGGAAAATTTTCTATTATTAATTTCAAAATATATTTTTTGACCTTTTTCTTCGTATATTTAGTTGATTTGTAGCGCAAGATAGGGGACCAATAGATAAAAATAGAATATATTGGCCTAGTTTTCAAGTCACGTTTCATAAAAAGGAAGAAAAATAAAAATAAAAAAAATAATTTCAATAGACAGTAATCACTTTGGATACATTGTTTGAAAATAACTTTTCTTTTTCTCAAACTTGAGGTGTCTGCCATCGAAATAGGAAAACTTTTTATCTAATCTTCGAAATGTGATTATTGATATTTTTTTCTCAAAAAAAAAAAGTGTACGTATGTATATGTATCTGTTTCTTTTTATCATTCAAAAATCATGTAACTCATCACTTGTATTTGTTTTTGGAGCAGAAATAATAATTTAATTAAAATGACTTTTACTTAGTTTTGCTATTTGAACTTTTTTTCCTTTTATCAAATCATGAATGACATCATGACTTCTCATTGAATAGATTTCGCTTTTCATTTTTATTCTTTGAAATTGTATAATTAATCGAAAATGAGAAAAGCCGCTTTAAATAAATGTATACAAGGATTTTTTTCGCGTCGATTAGCGGTTAATTATAAAAAGGAAAATCGATGAGAAATAATTGTTTAATTGAGAAAATTGAATGAAATAAAAATGTTACTTAATTGCACGTTTTGTGTTTGTTTCCATCCTTCTTTTAATGATTATTTTTTTTATTTATCAGTTTTTCTTATTTTTTCTTAATTTTAAAATTTTTTTAAGAGAAATTTATTCAAAAAAAAAAGGATGAAAAAATAGGGATTATTTAGGATTGCAGTTTTAAAATAAAAAATTTATTCAAACATTCTTGAGTTAAGATGAAAATTTCTATGTAATTTCAAATTTTATATTTTTAACGGAAATCCTTTTTTTTTTATTAAACTGGAAAAAAAAACATCACTAATCTTTAAAATATGTGACTTTTTAATTTAAATTCTGCTTTCACGTATATAGAACATTTCTAAAATAAGATTATCGACCACATATAGCAAATAAATGTATAAATTTACGAAATGTAATTAAAATTTATAGATTGAACTAGAACAACGCTTGTTATCTATACGTATTTTCATTTATTTATTTAAATTTTGTCTGACCTAGATTATATCAACTGGATTCCATAAGGAAAAATTTACTATAAATACTCGTACTTACTTACAGTACGTTATTATGTATACGTAGAGTTTTAGTTTAATGTTATAATGCTGAATTAAATGTGAAATTTTTTTAAAGTATGTATGTATTTGGCAAAGTTGAATGTGAAATAGTTCAGTTATACATATGTAATTTTGTTATTTACGGTATTTTGTAATTTAATAATAAAACCATGTACATATGTATTTTTGTGTTAATATTCGCAATATTATTTACTTTATAGCATGGACTACACATAATAAATTCAATTATGAAAATATATTAACAGTTAATTAGTGCTTTTTTTCGGACATAATAGGAGTTTTCGCTAAAAGCTTTTCAGTTCAACTTTATCTAGAATTTGAAAAAAATAAAATAAAATGGATATTTTGTTGAAATTTAACAATAAATAAGCTTGAAGGTTAAAAAAAACTTTTAAAACATATATTTTGTAAAAATTGATTATAAAACCTCTGTAACTACGATGATATTCGAGTAAAAAGTTGTTCGAAGACGTTTCGGAAGTTTCTCAGTAACAGCTTGTTCTTTAAATTTAAATTTTCCGAATATTCCATCATATTTAATCAATTTTCACGAAAGAATCGATTCTAGACAGGAAGCCTTCTATTCACTCATCCTAAATCCGAAAACCTCATGTAAATCCGTTCACATTTACTACCCTGAAACTCTTCCCAAGTAATTGCACAATTACGTCACGAAGAACAATCTTTCGGACAAAGATCCGTTAGTAAGTGGATAAAAAGTATATAAAAAAGATGACAAAAATTATTATTTATAAAATTCTTGTAAAAATTTATTTACGAATTTGTTTCCAACTGTTTTTATTATTTTCCATTTCCATTAAAATTCTAAAGAAAAACATAGATATGCACTTCCTTATATACCTTGAACCAAAAGAGTTGAGGAATCGTAGGTATTATACTACAAAACTATGCGCAGAAGAAAAGATACTTACACACATGCATTTTTGTTGTTGTAAATTCTAAGAAAGAATTTTCTTCTTTCGTATATGTACCTATACACAAGAAGATCACTAACACATGTAAGACATGCGCGAGATTATCTCAACTTTTTTGGTTTTACTTATATCAAGTTGAAGGGTATACTAAAAATCTAATTAAAATGTCTTTCGGAAAATTTGGGGACTTTTTTCTTATTACTTTTACACCGATTGTTAAAGGGCGCAAAGGGGTAGAAGACAAGAGTGAATAAGTGAAGGTGATTTATATTTTAACTTTACTATGATTTATTTATTTTTTTATTTCAAATGTTGAACTATAATTTATGAAAAATGTTCTTTTTGTTTAACTTTCTCTTTTTCAAAGTTATAACGAAAAAAAAAAAAATACTCTGTAAGACAATAAGATTGTGTTAAAACTTTTTGATAAAGATGAACTGAAGAAAGTTTTATTTTACATATTTCTTATGAAATATCGTTACATATGTATGTATGTATGTACATATACCATGACAAATGTTAAAACTTTAAAGAAACTATCTAAGTAAGAAAATATACATATGCGTACTATATTCAAAATAATTATAACGGAGTAAAACACTATGTAAGTAAGTAAAAAGAAATTATATTTATCGTGTAAAATATGTTACATTTTCAAAAATACGTATATACATTTTTGTTTAATTTTAAATAAAAGTTTTTTTATTAAATTTTCAAATATTATGATGTGATGTTTTAAAGATAATAAGTATGTGAACAAGAGAAAATGTCTAGATAAAAGAACAAAATGTATAGAATACCTGAAAGTTTGAATTAAAAGTAAAAAAATGTATTACAATTTTTCATTTTCCATTGAACAATAGTTTGAAAGTAAGTTATTATCTTTTGGTAGTTTCAAAGATAGTTTTACATATGTATGTCTTAATGACTTCCTGATAATTAACAATTATTTATGAAAGTTTTTAAAGTTAATTATTACAATTGCAAAGTCTTATTGTGTTATATTTCAATTTTTAATAAAATATGCAATTTTTTAGAGTAATTTTTCAATTTATTTTCATAAATTTTAGTAGATTGAAATTCAACAATTTCAAATGTTCTTTTTCTAATTGTAAAACATTACGATAGAAATACATACCCAGATAACATTTTGGTATCGATACTCGGGTATCAATTAGGTTTCAATATTTTTCCCCTTTTCTAATGATGATTTAATGAAGATATTTTGCTTTCTACCATCAATAGAGATGAGTTTGGTGGTGGTAGTCAAAATGGTGTTGTTAAGAAAACGAAATGATGAATGTTACTGATGTAGAATTGATTCTTTTCTGATTCCTACCATCGTATTATTAAGGGGAAAATTATAGAATGTACGACTGATGTAGTACTGAGTATAATAAGTAAGAAAATAGAAAACAAAATATGTAGTTTATTTTAATCAAAATACTCCTCATTGTTAAAAAAAGTATATAATTTTTTGAATTACATATAAAAAGTGTAGAATTTAAAGCTTACAATTATTTTGTTAACGAAAATGCAACAAATATTACTTTTTTGATTCCAGTCTTCAGTACAGCATCAGTACAAAACTTCAATACAGTATCGATATGGCATCGAAGAAGTACTGTTCTTTATTATTGATGCAATCCCCTTTAAAATTTTGTTACAAATTCGAACTTTCATCGATACATCTTTGATGCAGGGAATCACAGTCAATTTTCCCTTTTTCAAATTCAACCAATCAGAATGCTCAAAATGCGGACATGGTCCATATAAAAACATCAGTTTTGGTAACTAAAAGTTATCGATCCTTTGATACCTGAGTATCAGTCCAACATCAGTTCTTCATCAGTCCTGTGCTATCTGGGTAATTATTATGTAAGTGAAAAATAATTCAATGCCTGATGGCAGATAAAAAGAAGATACAATTTTTTATAATACAGAAAAAAAATTACCAGGAATCCATTTTCATAATTTAGAAATATGTATCAACTCCTTTCAACGGAATATTATTAATAATTATGCTCGTAAAGTAACGAACAATAAACAGGGTCAAACAATACATATTATTGTCTTTTAGTTCCTTGTTGTTGTTTTTTTTTTATCTTCCGAGAATCCGTTATTATCATGATTATTTTTTTTATGTTTACTTACATACCATAAAAAAATATTCCATTAATAGAAATATTTAACCCATGAGAATTTATCGTGTAAAAAGTGAAAAATGATATGAAAATTTATGATTTTTTAGTGAGGTAAAATTGTACAATGTTTCACAACATAGTTATAATTCTTTTTTTTTTTAATTTAATTTAATAAACCTTCAGGACAAAAGTTATCCAATTGACCTAATTCTTTAAAAAAAAACATATTTTTTTGTTTATGGGAAAAATAATAATTACATAATCCATAACCTAAACGAAATATGAGATATCATAACTTATTTTGAAATTGATATTTAACGCGTAATGGTTTTTATGCTAAAAACATGAAACGCAAATCATAGAAAGAAAGAAAAATATCCTTTTTTTAATTGATTTCTAAAAATGAAATTTATTCGATTGAAAATTAGAAAAAAAAAAAAACTTTAAAAACCATTAAATTTTGTTTATTTTATATTTTTTCACAGATACTTTTTATTTGGATTTATGAGAAAAAATAGCTTTTAAAAAATAATTTTTTTTTATGAGAAAATTTTGTGAAAAGTAGGACAACAGAAAACGTCAAGGATATAATAAAGAAAAATAATTGAATTCTAGGAAAAATTCAATGAAAGGAATATTGATGAAATCATTTTGTAAATTGCTATGACAATATCATAAAAATGTATAAAGGTACGTTTTTTGTTCATGATGTCAAAGCACAAAATTTTCCTGGAAATTCTTGGAAAAAAATAAAAAACAAAATTTATTCAAAACGAAAAATATTTATTCTGGGTATCAGATACAAATTTACTATAAACCATTAGTTGAAAACATGGTTTAAAAATTAATGATGAATCAATCTACATATCGTTTTTCTTTACTAAAAATAGGGCAAGATAACCAGTGATCGGCGCCCTTATTCCTTCGATTTACCTTTACTAAATAATGTATAACAAGAAATGTAATACGAATAGTGCCTACATATTATGTACTTTTGAAACTAAATGAAGTGAAGTAACTGGGAAGTTTTTATAGAACAGATTTAGCTTATGTGGTTTAGAATAGAACAAGCTCCATTTCAGTGCTAATAAAAGAAAATAAGAAAAAAAAATTCTATAATTTGAATAAGAACTAAATTTTTGAAAAAATGCTTAGGATAACAAAGAAATACTACTTTTCTTCCGGTTTTTCCTAAAGTTTTATTTCAATTATTGTAAAATTTATATTTGAAGGAAAAGCCGCCTTTCAAGCATTAGAAACCTTTAAGTCATTACTAGATTCAACATTACATATGAGCGGATTGTCTGAAGATACAGAACTATATTCTCTATACACACAGTTAAAGCACATTAGAAACGCAATAAAAAAGGCTCAAAATACAACTTACTTAAAAGCTTTTTTCCACTGGATGGTGGTGTATTCTAGGGAGGCCAAGGCTCTTGACGGGTTGTAGCGCCATGGAGTAAGTAAGTAAGTAAGTTGGTGTCTATCAATACGTTCAACTTGATTGAACAAAAATCGTTAGAAAGATAGAACTTTAAAGGATACGCTAAATTCACTATTTTCCAATTACAAATTACACCTCTTTCAATTTGTTATCCTTCATGTTTTCAACTAATTCTCAATCTGTATCAGGTTTATATAATTTTATTTTTAAACTCAATTTTGATGTTTTCTTCCCAAAAGTTTCTAATTAGATACTAAAAGTGCAAATTTGTTAATTTTTAAAGTGCTGATGTTTGCATAATTGAACTTTTAGTAGAAAGTTTTTCACTACAATTTTATTCTATAGCTATCCTAAACTACTGTTATAAAACTTCGTTTTTTTCTTCTATAGAATTCTCTAAAACTTTTTCAAACTCAATTAAAAAAAGTAAAATGTTACAACATTATTTTGTTGATGCTGTTTTTTATGCATTTATCGTAATTTATTATTTTTAACATTGTCTAAACATGTTTGAGTATTGTAAACAGAAAAAGTTTTTAAAAAAAAGGAATAAAAAGGAGTAAAAATTTCAAATAAACTTTTTTTTTTAAATAATAAAGCATTTGTTGTAGAAAAATTTAAAAATTTCCTGAATTAGTTTCTTTTTTTTCCTGTTCAAAGTAAATAATCCCGTTCAAGCATAAAATATGTCAATAAGGTAATAAAAGTTGCATATAAAGGATAAACAAGTAACTGAAGTACTCGTAACTAAATTTGTTTTTTTCTGCCTTTAAGTTGAAGGATATAAAGAATTAATAAGGAACAAAATAACAGAAAAACTCTTTGAAAATGATTTTGTGTAGAATAATTCGCAGAAATCTATCTATTTAAATGGTAGTATAAACAGAGAAACAGTTCTAGAGCTACTGAGGTGAAAGGATAATTTTAAGTTTTATTTTTCATTGTATTTTGTGGGAAAAGTAAAACAAAAAATTCATCATAAAAACTTCTTCGGTAAATTTCTTGCTTTTTAAAAAAAAGTCAATGGAAAATTTAAAAAAAAAACAACCTTTTATTGAAGGAAATCAAGTTCATCTATGATATGTAAGTGACCTACTTTTGTGTTTCCACAATTTTTTTTCAAAAAAGGATATAAAAATGAATTTTCATAAAAAACAAACACAACTGAGATTTGAAAAGCTACAATCTTATACAATGGAATAGTTTGTATATCCGGAGGAATTCCATGTGCAAAAAAATTTAAAAAAATAAATAAAATAAGGAAAACAGGAACAAAATAGAAAATACAAGCTATAATGTTATCTTTGTTTTAAAAGTCGAAACAAATAAATAATGAATCTTTAAAAAATAGGTTTTTTGTTTGTTTTGTTTTTCATTTTCCACTTGTGAAAAAAAGTAAATAAGTTTTTCAAGTTAGAAAAACAATAAAGAAAGATAACTGTATTCCTGTTTAATAGTAGTTGAGTATTTTCTAATTTCCGAGAGTTTAGAAAAACCATAAGAGCTGATAGTTTTATTGTATTATCTATTTATCTGTAATAGAACAGGAAATATGTACCAGCACATATAGTTTTGGTGTTTTTCAAGGATTTTTATTACCATACGTACCTACGTAGACACATTTATTGTTCAAAACGCATTTCAATTCATAGTCAGGGCCGGCCTTTACATATGAGCAGACAGAGCAGCTGAACAGGGCGACAAAATTAGAGGGGCGCCATTAGAACAATATAAATATTTACATAATATTAAAATTTTATATAGATTTGTATTTTTGTGTGAACCAATTCTGTGGTCACATTTGCAAACCACTTAAGTCGACATAAGCATCTTCAGACTTAAGCGGTTAGTGCTTGTGACCACAGAATCATCTACTATGAACATAAGTCTCGTATGAATTGAATGCCACAAAAACAACAATATATAGCAAACTGTTCAAAATAAAATCTTGCTCCTATAGTATTATTCGATCTTCATAAAAACAAACAACAACAAAAATGCTATACACACAGTATTAGGTTCAATTTCAAATCTTGCACAGTCTCTGCTTTATCATTCTATATGTTTCGTATGGGCGCTACAAAAACAACAATATATAGCAAACTGTTCAAAATAAAATCTTGAACCTATAGTATTATTCGATCTTCATAAAAACAAACAACAACAAAAATGCTACACACATTTCCTTTTTTGTGCTGTCTTATCCCCTCAAAATTTTGTCCGTCTCTTCTAAATTCATATTATTTTGAATTTGAATTATTTTGGTTATAGGTTCAAGATTTTATTTTGAACAGTTTGCTATATATTGTTGTTTTTGTAGCGCCCATACGAAACATATAGAATGATAAAGCAGAGACTGTGCAAGATTTGAAATTGAACCTAATACTGTGTGTATAGCATTTTTGTTGTTGTTTGTTTTTATGAAGATTAGAGATGAAAAAAGCAAAAATCCGATTTTTTCAAAATTGTTTTTTTCCGTTTTTTTCATAAAAAGCTGCTTTTTAAATGCTTTTTTCACAAATGAAAAATACATTCACCCGTTGCTTTTTATCGGGTTTTTTCCAAAAAAGCGGAAAAAAACAGGAAAAAAACATTTGTTTTTTCATAATCATAGGAAAAAGATATACATACATTCATTTGAACGGGTTTTTTCAATTTTTTGAAGTAAGTAGGTAAATTTATGATATTTAATGAAATTTGGGTGTACAGGGTGTTTCACACATCTTGTGCCAAATTACAAACTACAAAAATTCCTTTCCAGGACTACAGGATTTTTATGAAAAAATCCGGAAAAATATGAAAAAATCCAACGAAATTGTTTTTTTCATGGGTTTTTTCATCTCTAATGAAGATCGAATAATACTATAGGAGCAAGATTTTATTTTGAACAGTTTGCAATAACTTTTTTTATTTTCAAGGCTGTATGTATGTATATAAATAGTTCCGTATATAATTCGAATTATATGAAAGTATGTATTATTATGTATATAAATTGATTTATTTTCAAAATATGAAATGTGAAATGTGAGTTGAAAGTCTACCCAAGGGTGGTGTGGAAACGGCTTGAACATTTTAATATTCATTAAAAATTTAAACAGAATAAGGGCGAAATTTTGTTCTTCGAACAGGGCGAAAAATTAGGTTGGGCCGGCCTTGTTCATAGTACTTTTGCACAAACACTAAAATTCATCCAGAACTTTCAGAGGATTTTTTTTTCACTTTAAAGACAGTAATAGTTCTGAAAAATCATTGTTGTTTCAGTAAAATATCGCAATAAGTAAAATTTAGAGAACTAAACCACGCGATTGAAGAAAAAAGGAACAATTGTTTGAACTGAAGGATCTTAAAAGATTACTGGAAAAAAAAATATCCTCTAATTTAAATAAAAGTCTAATTTAATGACACAATAAAAAAAAGCTTCAATTACGATAAAAAAAGTTCAATGTCCTTATAATAAGTCTAGCCAATACTATTTTTAGGATTTATGTTTTTTCCTCCTTAATTAATTAATCATCCGAAAAATCGATGAGAATAAAAATACACACTTTCGGTTGAGTAGATTTTTTATTTCTTTCTTGGAAAATGAATGTTATATTATTACGTCATAGAATGCTAGTGAATAAATTGTTTATTTTAATTATGACTTTTTTAATTAGAAATCTGAAGAATTAAATGAACATAAATTTTATCCTTTGCAGGGAAAAAAGTATATAAAATATTTTGGGACATTAATCTTGGGGATCTTTTTACTAAATTATAAGGGAAAATATATGATGTTGATGAGTTGAGGTTTTTGGGTTTTTTCTTCAAATTTACTTTTATTTTTTATCTTCTGATCTATCTAATAGCAAGAGAAGTTGAGATTTTATCTTTTTGTTTTAATGTATACGCATACGTAATTTTTCAAATTTTTTTGATGAATCACCACAAAATTCACTGTGTATTTTTATTCAAGCCAATTATCAATTATTTCATATCATTAATTTAATTCAATACCAACATTTATTACATCTCTATAATGATAATTTTCTTTTAACACATATGTATGTACTATACATACATACGTACATATCATAATTCCTTTCTATCGAAAATAAACTGTAAATAAAGTCTTACACAATGTAATTTTTGTAAGTTCAATGTTCGTTGAATGATTTAACAATCTTTGTACACAAAGCTTTAGAACATTTTGTTACGAATAAGTAAAATAATTTTACAGATATTTTTATTTTCCTTTTTTCTATTTCAATTACAAATTCTTAGGATTTATTTTCTATATAGTATAGACCTAAAAAGGATTAAAATCAATGTAAACAAAATTTATTTATAATGCGCTAGAAACACAAACGTTTGAAAATAAATAAAAAAAAGATAAGAAAATAAAATTTATTATTTTTTTATAAAGAAAAACAAAAGTTCATGGACCTGAAGAAACATATTTTATGTTTGTATTTGATTTTTTCAAATTTAATGTGTGTTCTATTGTTGTTATGAAGGATTTTGATTATTACTCCAACCCTTTGTTTTTTTTTTGTCATAATTTTCAATAGACTCGGTGCGGAAATAAAAACATTAAAAAATAAAATAACGATACAAGTAAAATTTATTTTAAATTTAAAGAAGAAGGGAAAAACTCAATTTTCAAGAATTTTATTTTTTGTTGCAACATTTATGAGGATAATTGACAGGACACAAGAGTTATTATGTATTTGAAATTTATTGTAAAGCATTTTTCAAATTTATTAATTAATCATGTGAAAATTCAGAACTCAGTTACTTGTGTAATAAATGACAAAAAATAAAGAAAATGTTTTAAATAATTGTGTTGTTGATTTTTTGTCGAACAAAAAAAAAATGAGACGTGCTAAAAAAAGCTACTAAAATTACAGAAATTTTATATAATATTTTGTTAATTTGTAATACAAGTAACTGTCAAATATTTTTCAAAAAAATAATACTAAAATTCAATTTTAATGTCATATATGATTTTATTTGCTTTGAGAGAACACCTTACTATACTACTTACTTACTTACTACACACACGAGTATTACGCACATGCATATCCTATATGAGTACAACTTCAAGATTTAAAAAAAAAATGTATATAACCTTTTTTCCCACGTGCACGTGTGTGAAGTCCCGTTTAATGATATCATAATATTTTCTTTGAAATTAAATATTTTTGACATATATAAAAAAAAAGATTTCCATCAGAGTAGAAATTGTAATTAGGATTGTGTGCGGTAATAATATACACATCATGATTTGTAATTCAAATCACGTACTTTTTGTGTGTGTGTGTTTTTTTTAAAGATTTAATATTTTACTTTACTCTGCAACAGAATTTTAGACAAACAGATTTCGTGTTGTTCTGCAGTTTTATTTTGTACCATAATTACACAAGGATAACTTGAAAAAAAAAAGGATATCAAATAAAATTACAGAATAAGTCACAGAAAATGTTTAATAAATTACAATTCATGACTTTTTTAATTCAAAAAAATTCTTCTACTGTACTTGCATTGTATACGTGTAGTTTATTTTATTTTCATGTTAACGAAAGAAAAATTTCAATTAAAAGGACACAGTAGAACAAAATTTCATTAAAAAAGTGGTTTTTATTATTTTTTTTTCCAGTTTTATTTTTTAGAAAATTATTTTAGTGATTCTGAAAAAGTCGCTTAATAAAAATTGTTAAAATTATAAAAATTCGTGTCAAGCACAATAAAACGAAACTTGTTGAAAAATTGATTTTGACTTCAATTTTCACATAGGATAAAAAATTCATTTTTTAATGGAACATTACAAAATTTAAAGCCTTTTGTTACTGTTATTTATTTTTAATTTACAGAATACAAATTTATTGTCTTGAAAACAAAAAAAAAAGGTGTCCCCTTTTTAGTTTACATGTTTTCTTTCTTTTTTTAAATCTCTTAAGTGGTGTAAAACAACATGATTTTTTTCTACAGTTTGAAGGACTTTCGTTACTAAAATTCTTATAAATTAACTAAAAATTCCTAAAATTAAGAAATCAATTTTTGTTGGCCACAAAAAAAAGGATTTAATTTCATTTCTAAAGCATATAAATAAGAATGTTTTTGGTCTAAAATTTTTTTGACATTATTATTAGTAAAGCTTTTCTCGAAACTTTACCAAAAAATCAATGGTAAATGTTTCAAAAGTTTCATTTAATTATGTACACCTCATTAAAATCATATTTCTAAGTAATTAATATTTCTAAATAACATCTCTGCTACAGTTTCGAAACTACACGAAAGTAAAATAAAATCTGATTGCTTGCATTTATTTATTCTTTTTCCCTTTCTTTTTTGCAATAAAAAAGTTAATATTTCCCGTTAATGCATTTGATGATATTGTTATTTTTAAAAATGCTATTTCCTTGTATGGCTCCCCAGTGTGAAAAGATGTAAACAAAGTCGTTTGAATCCACAAAATGCATTTCAAAATCATTATTACGTTTGTTTTTTTCTTTTTTATAACAGTTTCCTTCTTCACAATATCTTTTTTGTGTGAATGTTAGAAGTTTTATTTTTGCAAAACTTTAGTAATTGGAAGTCTGAAATTGACATTATATTCTACAATAAGCGAATTAATAAGCTAAAAACATCAATTACAGATATTTATCAATGTGTTAGTTTAAAAAAGTAACCAGATAGAGAATTTTGCTTTAAGGATGTTGATGATTTAAAGTTTTTTTTGAAGAAGTGAAAACTTCGAAGAAAGAACATGTTAATTATAAATTTTCTAAATAATCTAACTTCAGGATATTTGGAACTTAAAATTCTCCCCTATTTGAAAAGTAACCACATAGTTGAAGAAATATTTAACAAAAGTATTTTATAGTCAAAATTTATTTTTTTCTGACAAATTTTAAAGTAAGAACTTAAGTATAGTAATTTTTACAAGCCACAAGCCACACATTACATATTAACAAAACGTTTTTTTTTTAATTAAAAAAAATCATGTTGTGCTTTTCAGTAAATTTAAAAAAAGTGTTCTTTTATTTCCTGTGAAAAATTATTATTTTAATTTAAAACTACCGCTTTTTTACAATATTTTATTCAAAACTAGAACAATGACGTTGAATATTTCCATTATCCTTTTTTCCCCCAATACATTTTTCTGTTCATTGTTAACGCTTGTGAAAAATAATAAAATTTTCTAGGAAATATGCATAAAATGCAAGTTTATTTCGCTTATACTCGCAATAAAATAATAATTAAAAATTTTAAAATGAAAATCACGTCCTATTAATTCATTTCAAATGAATAATAAATTTCGAACAAAAGGACGAAGAACAAAAAAAAAATGTTTTCAATTAAATCAATAGAAACTAATTAATATTTTAAAATCCAATTTAATGAAATCTTCATGATAATTAAATTTTCTATTTTATATAAATTCAGTGCCAATTACTATCATTGTTTTTTTTTTTTTTTGTTGAATCAATAAAATGTGAAAAATTATTTTTGCGAACAAAAATGAATTTGTTAAATTTGTAATATTTAGAACTTTTCAAATACTTTAAAAACTTTAAATGTAAGAACATTTATTTTTAATTTAAGATCATTTTTTATTTTTATGAGAAACTACATTTTTTTTTTGTTTCTGGAAAATTAAGTCGTTTATTACAAATTAGAAGAAAAATGTAACAAATAACAAAAATAAAATTAAATGGTGTAACAAATTGTGGAAATTTATTTTATTTGAGAGAGAAAAAAAAAACGAAGGAAAACGAGAAAAAGTTATACATATATATTTTGTTTTTAAAACATAGAATATTAGAGAATTAGTAATATAGAGCTAATAAGTAGCTAAGAAGGACTGAAACAGTCCTTTGTGGAATATTCTAGAGGACTTCAAAGAAAGAATTTATTGTCTAAAGCAACAAAACAATAAATTAATTGCAAATAAGGAACTAAAATATACAACATATAGTCTTAATGTCCTTCTTAGTTCTGAAATTTCAAAAAGATTGAGCTTATCAAAAGAACATTCAAATAAACAAAAATCAATGCTTTCAACAAAAAAACAATAATATAAACCATAAAAAAATATTCTATTTATAATTAAAAATTGTTTTATTGCAATTTTATAATTGAAATTCTTTAGATAAAATCAATCAATCTTAACATCCTACGTTAATGTATATAGGAGAATTTTCATCAATAGCTCATTTGTCATTTCATCAAAATTGATATCCCTTACATGAAAGTTTTCTTCTTAATGTAAGTTTTTTTTCTTTTGTCAGTGGTAATGTCAAAATACGTACCATACATTATTTTTTTTTCATCAAAATAAAAAAAGGAAAGTGAACAAATCTAAAATAAATTAAATGAATTGCAAAAATGATTTCCAATAGAAGAAATCAAGTATCAAAGATGAAGAGGATCGAAATTACAGTTTTTTTTTGTTTTCTTGTTTTTCGTGATTTTGCAATAATATGTTTTGCAATAATTTGTCCTAATTTCATTATTTTGTAAAGTGATATTGGAAAATGAATTCAGAGTTCATTGACATTTTGGAAATGGATAAGATGGATTTTTATAAAAATTGAGAAAAAAAAGTAGACAATTTTGAAGAGACTTTCAAATTACAGTTTATCAGATCCAGATTGTGAATTAAAAATAAAAACTATTAAACACACAATCCTACGCTTAATAAAGCATAGAAAGTCATTATGAACTTGTTGTAGGTGTGAAAGACTGAAATTTACCTATTTATTTAGGGTATTTACAATTGTTTATTCGCTTCTCAATCATTTCAGTTTTTCATGCTTATTTTTCAAATTCTTTCTTTAAAATGACATTCAAGTGAAAATAGCTAAATTTTACCAAGAGCAAGAAGCTGACGAGTGACATCTTTCACCACCATGTTAAAAAAAACTTTTGAAGAAAGATTTTAGAAAATAAAGAAAAAAAAGGAATGACTTGTGATTTTCTGGGAAAATTTTAAAAATTATTTGATTTTTCTGTGACGTAATGCATGAAAGATGTTTTTGTTATTTTGTGAAATAAAAGTTTATCGTTCGAAAACAAAAAAGAAAAATCGTAACTTTAATTGTTTTTCTTCCTTTTCAATTTCGAAAACATTATTTCACATTGAATTATAGTTTTGAATATTTTTCGTTGTTGTTACATTTTCAATTAAAGTAATTTAATAAAAAAATACAATTTTTCAATTTTACTTTTCCGAAAATGAAATTTTATAACAAGTTTATGCTATTTTTTTCGCTAACAATTGCAGTTTTTACAATTTCATAATGAAATTAGTCATGTTTTGTCCTTAAACAAAAATAAAATATTTCTCTTGAGACATTCTACAAGGCATTTTTTTTTTTTTATTTATTTTCATCTTGTTTTTTTTTTTTGTAGATTTCAATTTTATTATTTTTTACTGTTTTTTGCGATTTCTAAAATTTAAAAAAAATGCTTTATAATGATTTTTCTCTTCTTGTAAACAAATACATAATTTGTTTTTTTTGTTGTATAAAGTAGGTCAACAAAAATATGAGCATGGAAATTTCATATATTATGTAAAAATAGATAATGTTTCCTTAGTGAGTTCTGGATAAAAAAATTTACATACATAGAATTTTTTCTTTTTTTTAATTTAATCAGCTTTTTCAATTATTTGGTTTTTTATTTCCGTGTAAACTACTAGAATCATCCTTTGTTGAAAAAAAAAAGTCCACTGTCAAATTCATAAATTTTATATTTTTAAATGAAAATTTACAAAATAATAAAATTTTTATTATACGTCATAAAATCTTGACATGTTTTAGACATTGACACATATTTTTTTACAAATATGTTGACAAAAAAAAAGAATAAACATAAAATTTATGAAAGTTAAAAATTTAAAACACATCATTAAATTAAATAGAAAATTTTTTTTAGGTTTTCTTTTGTTTTAAATCAATTTGCAAATTAAAAGCACAAGTTTACGAGTATTACAAAAGATATTATTAGCAACTTATTTTTCGAGCCTTCATTTTAATTTGGCTAAAATAAATTTGAAAAATGTGAATGTAGGCTGTTATATTTTTGTACTTATAGCAAGAGAACTTTTGTTTTTTAAATTTAGCTATAAAACGTGTTACATAAAAATTTAAAGTTTACATTCGCTTAGATTGCAAAATTATTTTTTTAACATTCCTTTCTGGTGGCGTCACAATAAAACCAAGACTCACTCAAACTAAGTAATTTTAATTTTTGTTTACGTGGAATGTGAACGACAGTTTTTTGGTACCGAACGAACTCATTTGTAAGGCATGATTCAGATTAATATATTTATATATACCACAGAAGAGCTCACAATATTCATGAATACAGGGTTACCTTCAATCTTCATTGCATTGTATATAATTTGTGTCAACTTAAAAACTTCTTGAGTTGAGGTATTTTTTTAAGAAGATATTTGCATAATTTCTGTATTAAGTCTGTGTGTGTAATTTTCACTTTAATTCCAAAATAATACAAAGGCAAAGAAAAAAGGAAAAATATAAATTCTAATTTTTTGAAAACATTTTTGTTTTTTTTTTGTTTTCTTTAATAGTTTTTTTCCACATTCCGTGAACTTTCACTTTTCATGTAAAATGTATTTGGTAATAAAGTGCTCATCTTTGCGACAGACTAGGAAAAAAAAGGTACATACGTGATATTTGTGGAAATTTTCTGTTTATTATTTTTTTTTGTAAACACAAAATGTGTTTTGAAATCATATTTTACGGGTGACTGCTTTAAAAAATCTCTGAAGAATAAATATTAAATTTTGTTTCTTCAATAAAACGTGCATGAGAAGTTCAAAGAATAAAACCCTTTTTTTTTTTTAAAAAAAACGTAATTTTTTTAATTTAATAAAACTTTAAAATTTATGAGAAGATATTGCATATAAAAACCGGCGATTTTTTAATTGATATAAATTCCGACTATATTTTTCAAAGCAAATTGATTTTTGTACAAATTTTCCTTGAAACGGACCATTTTAAAATTTTTAAAGCCTCAAAGGACTCTTTCAATATTAATTTCACATGATTATAAAAACGTGTTAATAAACTTAAAAATTTAATATTCTTCATCAATCTATTACAGTTCTTCTTATTGATAAACATTTAATAAATCAACATTTATCTGCCTTGACCCATTTGATGACCTAAATTTGTACAGTACACTAATCTGGTTACTTTCTATGTATGTACAATACATATTAGAAAATAAAAAAAATCACGTAATCCATAAGAGAATAGTGTTGTGGATTGAAAAATCGTACTATTTTATTTTATTTTTTTCTGTTTTTTTTTTTTTAAAAAACCTGCAGGTGATAAATAGTTGGAGCTAAACAAATACACAAATCACCACTTTTATGTCAATACACTTGAATAAGCTTTCCATTGAAATTGGATTAAATACATTTATACTGCATCTTTTGGTTCATAAATAAAAAAAAATGCACAAAATGTATATCAAGCACATATGTGATTTTTAATACTATACAATATAAATTCTTTACTTTAGGAATACAAAATCAAGTTAATATAGAGAAAGTTTTAAACTCATGAGAATTTTGTTAAGTGTAAAGTGTTATGTATAAGTAAAAGGAAACTAAATGACATACACATGTACACATGTTTGTTTTTAAAAATGTCAATAAAAATTTAAATAAATCTTTGAGAAATAAAATATATCACTTTTTGTATGTGAAATTTTATAAACAAATAAATTTATACGAGAAAAAAATTTGAATAATAAAATATAGGACTCAATATTGAAATATCATATAATTGATCCTTATTTTAATAAAGTGTTTTTATACAAATCCTCTTCAAAGAAGTAAGTATAACAACGATGATCAATATCAATTTGTTCAATGACAATGAAATTATCAATTTTGTATTAAAATTCTAATAAAATTTATATTCTAATTTTTCATATAAGGAAATATCCTTTATCTAAAAATTGAATCCTAACATGATAAGACTACCATAAAATTCAATTATAGTAGTTTCCATACTTTATTTCTTCTCTTTTATTTATTTTTCTTTTCATTTTTTTTTTGGTTGTAAGTTTACGTTATTTTGTTCCATTGTAATTTCAACAGGTAAAAATTTATCTTATACCCACGTCAAAATCAATTTCAATCACAATAAATATTTCAAATTTTATTATTGAAATAGCTTTTTCTAGTGTGAAATTTATTAAAAATATAATGTAATTTTGTCGATATTATTCAGTTTTGAAAACATCTTGATTGTAAGGTATACACAATTGTTATTAGGAGCTTCTTCTTATTAAAGGAAGGTATTATACCAAAAGGTTGATAAAAAAAGAGGAAATCTTACATTATATTACAATGCTATTGCATTGGACTTTTGGTTTGGGCACTAGTTTGTCAGAATCCAGAGTTCAATTGAAAGTTTATTTTATTTGCAATTTATTCATCGAAATATAGAACAACTTAACTCTAAATCAACCAATTGTTTTTTTTAAACAGAACCTTCCAAAACAGTCAATGTTTTTTTTTATTTACATTTCTTATCAATTAGGATCTTCAATTCTTCCATTGAAATAATCAATTAAAAAAAAAGGATATATAGGTACCACTGTCAGAAAAAATGTCATATAAGTATTATTGAAGACAAAAATAATAATTATTTTTTTTATTGAGTGAACTTATTTAACATTTTGAATCTCACTTAACCTTCATCTTGAAGCTTTAAATAATATCGTCATAAAAAAATCTCATCAATTTTTATATATAAATCATTAACTCATGGCGATATCCATCAAAAAGGTTCATTTTAAATTTATTCACTTGGTTAACAATTCCTAATGAGGATTATTTTACTTATTTAAAATTCAGCGTATAGCAAAGTTTATTAACTCCGAATATCAGATGTTTTCGAACTTATCAAGCACATTTGAAAATTAAAATTCGAACTGACATATTTTTATGTCCTTTGTTTTAAAATACATAATATTTCGTAACAAATTCACACTGTAAACTGAGTGGTATGATCGAAATTCGGTTTTTTGAAAATTGTAGGTATGTATTACCTATGTATGTAAGTTTATGAAGTTCGATTCTTCTTGATTTGATTAAATTAAAATTAGATGACTTTTAATAAATTATGTACTCGTTTTTTTTTTTTTTTTCCATGGAATTTCATTTTTCTAAATTATTGTATTTTTTTATACCAATAATTTTTTTATCGCATTTCTGGGAAAACTGCTTCAATATTTTTACAGATATGTACCTTGTACATATTTTATTTCCTTGACCTAATTTCTACCTTAATTCAACATATTGATGTATGTAAAATTTTACTTCACTTTTTTATTTTATTTTTCAGATAAAATACAAGTACCTACACAAAATAGATAGACGACGTACATGTACAATTTTGGTAACTTTTCATATTAAGATTTATAAATTTTGTTGAAATTTTATTCATGTATGTATTTTCATGTTTATTATTTCTTCTACAATAAATCTTATACGTATAGTGCATCTAAATGCATGCAGACATAGGTGAATCACTGAGTCTTTTTAATTAAAAGAAGTCTTAAAATCAAAATCTTAAAAAAACAAAAAATAAGAAAAATACAAAAATTATAATGAAATTATGTTTTAAAAACAATTTGAGAAAAAAATCAATAATACCTGTATTTTTTTGATATTTTTGTTTGTGTTTCGAATCTAAGTTCTAGTATTTGATTTTGAAAATTCGACTTATTTTGGGACAAGGTACAAAGCTTTTTATGATTTTTGAAAATTTCACCAGTCATACCAGTTTTTAACGGCCTTTTTTTTTCAATAGTGGAAGAATTTCTTATTTATTTTTTTTGCATTCATCGGATTGACTTGAATTTAATATTTTTTTTTGCCAAAAATTACACTTGATGATATGAGAATTAATACAAAATTAATTTGAAAAAAAGTTTATGTGATTCATCAAATTATTTTCAAAATAAATAGAAATCCGATATGATGGTTTAATTTGATAAAAACATATACGTATTATTTTACATAAAAGTTTTTTTTTCAATTATAAAGAAAACATATACCATGTTTATTTTTTATTTCATTTTCGTATATTTATTTTTGCATAAACAAAAAAATTTCCCTAGATCAACTTTCATATGAATTCAAATATTTATAAAATTTACAAAATACAGTTTAAAACTTTGTACATATAATAATATTTTCAAAGCAAAAGTTTTATCTTTCACATCACAGTTCTTATGGATCAAATTAAATTGAGAAATTTGATTCAAAAATGCATATACATACATGATAAAGTTTTGTATAGCATCTGTGATACTTGTATTACTTTTTTAAAAAGATCCGATTCAGTTTTGCATAACTGAATTTATTATTTTGTAAAATTGCATTGAATTTAAGATACAATGTGCATCTTTCCTATAGAGAAAAACATATATGATATTCTTTGTTTTACATGATTCCAAAAATTTAGAAAATATTGTATAAAATAATAGTTGTTAGGAAACTCAAATATGTAATTCATAGGTTATAAAGAATAATTGTATGTGGTTGTTTGGTATATGTTAAAAATTAAAATACATATACATATAATATACAATTACAATAATCTACATTACAAATTAATTTATGAATGGATATCTGTTTCTATATTGTATCTCTTATTTTCTGAATTAATTGTTCCTAAAATTTTTTGTAATTTATAAATTTATTACACGGAACATAAAATCACAAATACGACATTGTATGTATTTTCTTTATACAACTTTTTCATTATTTTAAAACTTTTTTTTTAAATTAAAGGAAAAAAAACAATTTAAATAAATTACAAGTATTGAAATGAATTAAATAAATCAAAAGAAAATTATATACGAAGTCCTTAATCCATCCATTGCAACTTCTTCTTAAGTTTTTTTTCCTTCTGTTTTTAATTTTATTCTTATACCTACCTTATATTGTACTTCATTTCATTTTTAAAAATGTTAATATAGCAAAAATTACAGATTTACTTTACCCAGATACAATAAAAGTTTGAGAAAACATTTATAAAGTTTAAAATAAGAAAATTGTAAACTAAGTGCAATTAAAAAAAATTGTTTTCCAGCCATGAAAAAATATGGTTTATGATGAATTATTGAAAAGTAAAGTTTCACAAATTTAATGGGAAAATGTTTAATGTTTTTTTCTCTTACAGCAGAACAAAATAGTTGAAGATAAAAATATAAAAGGTATGTGAAGCATTTTAAGATTTAAAAACCAAATTGTGGGAAATGAAGTGAAACTTTTGCAGAAACGGGAAACTTAATCAAAGAAACCTAAAATTACTAGAAAACCAAATTCAATCATAAACTAAATTATACCACAATCTATGTATTAAAAAATTGCTGCTGCCACAAATTAAAATAAACAAGTAAAATGATTAAGGAACATCAAGGAACCCGTTATAAAAAATATTCACAAAAAAAGTAATAATATCCTTTATGCATAAACCAAATCCTCCTGCTAAATTATATATAAAATAAAATAAACGGAAAATATAAAGTTTATGCTTTTCTTGAATATTTTGGAAAACTTGTTTACATCCTTCCTTTTTTAGCAAAAGTTGAATAAAAATATTTTTATGTTTTTGAAGTATCTAAAAATGGTATTCAATCTCAAATATAAATTGTTACATTTTTTTAAAAAATCTATGGATAAAAATTTATTTGTTTTTATTTGAAAGTTTAAAAAAAAAATGGAAAATTTACACTTAATGTTATTTTTTTTAAACAAACCGTCCGGGAAATCAGAAAAAAAAAAAAGGATTTTGAATGTTACATATTTTAATATGAAGACCTAGAAAAAATATATTGATGAAATTTATTAAAAAAGCTCAATTTTTATGATTATCCTTACAGAAAATTCAAAATTACAAAAAAAAAAAAAAAAACTTTATAAAAGAAGTTAAACCATAATATAATTTGTGCTTGGCTGGGAATGGGTTAATAAATAATTACTCAGGAATTCAAGTGAACTTAAGTAGACTAATGTTCTGGAAGATCGTGAATAATTTGTTACGTAAAACGTATTATTTAGTGCAGGAGATTTGAATATCAATGTTTAGAAGAAGTAACTAAGAGCAGTGAACGGCATGACATTCGGTGGCGCATTGGTAAGCGCACTATCCCGGCAAGATAGAGGACTGCGGTTCTATTCCCAGTCGAGTCGAATGTCGTTTTTTCTATTCTTAGCTACTACATTAGTTTACTAAAATAATCATTGTTCCGAATATTCAAGCATTGATGCATAATATAATGTTGTTGATCTCATTATCATATTTTATTTGTGTTTACTAGGTTTGTTGATGCTGTATTTGCCTTTGAAATGTAAAAAGGACATTTTTCCAGTAGAAAACATTTTCATGTGTTACGAAATTTAGAATTAAATTAATTCCGAATTTTAATAAAAATTCGTTTCCTGCATGACTAATATTTGTTGAATTTAATTGAAAGTTAGATCACGCATTTTTCTAAATAAGAAATTCCAAAATTGAATGCAGACATTTGATTATTTTACACTTTAGGCATACAAAGAAATTATTCAATATTTAAAATTAGAAAAAAAAAAAGGTTTTTACATTGAAACGTCAAGCATAAGATACAAAGAGAATTTATTGAATAACTTTCATTTTTTCAAATGTAACACATGAGTTTCCACAATTTAAATTATATTAAAATTGAAAAAATGAACACCTTTTTTTCAATTGATTTTTGGTTTTTTTTTGTCAAAGTGTACGAAATACTGTAATGAAATATGTTAGAAGGATCCCTGATATTACAACGAACAATACGAGTTCAAAAGACTAACTGAAATGTGATGAAACTTGAACAAATTCAACAGAAAATGAAAACAACAATTCATTCAGACGCCTCCAATAATACACCCATTCATTCAATTCAAAAAAAAACTTTCAACATGGGATCAAATATTTTTGTTTTTGTATATAATATCCTTTATGCATGAATTTTATTTTTTACCACTCCTTTGTGATGTGGTGAAGAGCATTAAATTTCTCCAATTTGTTGCATGGGCCTGAAAAGCGTTTGTTATTTTTAAATTCCCCACATTTGAAAAGCTTTTTATTTTTCAAATACTCTCTTTCAAATATGAAAACTTTCAAAGGACGATGAGTTTAGAATTGTTCAGATCACATGTTGTTTTTCTATGTATGTATGTCTTAACTTTCACTTCTATATTGCCAATTCAAAAACAGTAAAAGTGATGAGATGGTTATTAAAGCAAGTCAATCCTCCTTTTTTTTTTTTTTTTAATGTCAATCAGTTTTCACGAATATCACTTAAGAAGGTTAACCAGTGTGTGTGTTACGGAAGGAAGAAGAAAAAGAAGATTTTCAAGATGAATGGATGATTATGAATGAATTGTGGGTGTACAATGTACATACTACACGCACCACATGAGGTTGAGGTGTATAAGGAATACAGACTACAGAATATGTTTTAGATTTTTTTTCTGTAAGAATCTTAGGTATGGGAAAATTTTGAATTTTATGTGAAAGATATTTTTTTCATATTTCTAAAAAATCTTGATCATTCTGTGAAATACAAAACAAACACTATATAAACTTTTGACATAGCTTACTTGTAAAATTCAAGGAAAAATATATTTAAAAAAATTTTTTATGATAAACTTTCTTTACTTTTCTTGGGTATTTGTTTATTCCAATCTTTTGTTAGACACTTCTTATGTACTCGTACATATAGCGAATAGTGTCTAGTTATTACAGTTTAGAGCATTTTTGCCAACTTTCAAGTCAATGTTAGCATTTCATCATTTTTCTTCATACAAATTTTGTACATTTTTTCAACCTCTTTCGAGGTAAATTTAAAAGTTAATCTAATAACAAAATTTCATATTAACTGCTTCAGGCGTTTAAGAGTTATGCTGGAACATATGTACATACTACATCCATTTATAAGATATACATAATATGTATGAACGTATTTTTTATTTTTATTTTGAAATTCGAAAAAAAATTATTTTTTAATCACTTAACGACAAAACGTGTACTATATTACAAAAAAAAAAAAAAAACCATGATTAACTTTTTCACGTTTCTGATATTTTTTATCAGATATACCTAATTTGAGATTAGTAAAAATGTGTTACCAATTTAACAGTTACCACGTAACAACAAGTGTGATAATGATTAACAATGTTTTTTGTTTTCTTTTTATTATTTTATTTGTCCTAAGATAATATTCTCCCAATAGCCATATTGGAACGAATGTTCATTCGTTTAGAAAACTTTATTCTTTTGAAAAGCGGAAAACTCTAATAGCCAGTTTCACAGTGGAAGCTTAAACCAAAGCTTAGCTAAGCTTTTGTAGATAGCTTAATCCTCAGATAAAGACTACTAGATTTCAAGTTAAACTCAGTTTAACTTCCACTGTGGAACTGAAAAAAGTGATTAAACTCAGTTTAAGACTTAAGCTTCGCTTAAGCCTCACTGTGAAACCGGCTATAAGAAAAAAATCAACTCATTCAAAATATCAGTGTAACTGTTAAAATATTAGATTTTCTTCAATTAAATTTCCATTCGAGTTAATTAGATTATGATAATTTCAGATTTTTATATTTTTCAAATTTCAGATTTGTTTCAGATTTGAGCAAAAGATAGAAAGCCAAACGAAAAAGTGGTGTAACTATCAAAAAAAATAAAGAAAATCTGAGGTTTTTTCTTTCTATTGTGGTGTAGCCTTAAAGTCCCTTTTGTCAATGTTACTCCTTGAGAAGTATTATAAAAATATAATGATAAATCTTGTTACAAAATTTAATTTTTCCTAATTTTATTATAAAATTGTAAATATTCTTTGGTATGTGAAAAAAACAGTATCCATATGCGTTTATATGTTCCCTTGATTTTTGAACATTTCCCTTTTTTCCCTATTGGCTATATACATTTTATTTTCAAAAGTACACTGTAGACATTGCTAACCGTACTTCTTAATATTCTTTAATGTGTGTTTGTGTGTTTTTTTCCAATTTACGAAAATATTTTTAGAATTTCTTTTTTAGCTTATTTTTCTGGCACAAAAACTTTCATAATTTAAATAAACAATCGCTTGAGAACTTCATATGAACATTCTAAATATGTTGTGGAGCAGTACCATAATTTATTTTTTTTATGTCCTTTAAGAAAAGAATAATAAACTAAACAAAATTATTTTATGAAGGCATTTTTTTTTAGGAAAAATCTGAATAATTTTTAGTTAATTTTTTTTTCTGACAAACAGAGTATCTATTTAGATTATTATTTTTTTTTTTTCAGAAAGAATGTAGGTTTTACAAAAAAAAACTAATTCTATAGCTATTTTGTCTGAAAAAAGAAAAAAAAATCTTTTCGACGAGGATTTTCAAATTATTCAATTTTTATTCACTACTTAGCTCTTGAAATATTTGAAAAAAAAAAATAAAAAAATAAATAAATAAAAAATAAGAGACAAGTCTTTGGACTTTCGATATAGACAAATAGCATTACGTATGGTATTTCAAATGGGATAGAGGATGTCATATTTTCTATTCAGTTCGGTTGCTAATTAAATTTTAGATGCTAATAAAATACAGTGAATTTTGAATTTGATAGAAATGAAAACGATAAAAAGAAAATCATTTTGTAGTGAATTTATGAAATGTGCTTTTTCATAAAAATCAAATGATTTCATGACAAATTTACAAGAAAAAAAAATTAGGCTAGAATTTTATGTAGATTTTCTCAAATATTTTCCTCATTTCACTCATTATGACGACTACAAAAAAAGAGAAAAAAGGAATAATAAAAATATATATTTAAATTTCTACTATGTCATTGTTCGTCTTATTTTTCAATAATAAAATTAAAACACCTACACATCAACAAGATACTTATATAATTTTGTTAGCATAATTGTATTCTAATTGAAAAAAAAATTCAATTAAGCAAGCCTGAATGATTTTGAATTGAATTACACTTTCATATTTTTTATTTGTTTTCACATTAAAATAAATTTATACTTTAAACAATCCACCTTATGTCTTAGATATTGTATTCCGATTAATCATAATAAATACGTGCTGTATATATGTTACAAAGTTTCAATTTTGAAACAAAAACTGAAAATTGAAATTTTCAATTGAAAAAAGTTTTTTCTCTACCACGTCTAAGAAACAAGATGAAAGTCTAAAAAAGTCTATATTAAAAAAAGGAAATGTAGGCGTTTTTAATGAAAATATTATTTATTAAATTAAAATTCGTTATTGCATTTGAAAAAGGTTTTTGAACTTTGTATATTGTGCAGAAAAACAGTTATTAAGTACTTTTCTTTTAATTAGATTTTCTAAGAATTTATTTTTCCATGTATACATACATTACACATGACCATACATATTTACATGTATGTATATAAAGGTGGTCAGAATTTCTGGAAGATTAAGGACTTTTTTTGTTTTTCGGCAGGGATAAAATATTAAAGTGAAATTAAGTAGATATGTAATTTTTCTAAATTTTTAAAGAAATCTATAAAATTTTCGAAAAATAAGGAAAATTTTAAGTACATACTTGAAATCATGAACAAAATCTTGTAGAAAGCATATGTAATTTCTTTATTAGAAAAAGTTTCTTCCCTCGCTAAAACCAAAACTCGAAAATAAATATGATAATGGCTCAAAAATTCAATGAAAATCATCAAAACATAAATAAGTCCCTAATTGAAAGATATATTAGCGACTATAGGTAAATGCAGACGACAAAAATATCTTAAATCTTATCTTATTTTTGCTTAGTAGATAGATGATATTCGATTTCAAATTTCTTTTATTTCATTCAATTAATTTTCCTGGTAAACAAATTTGAATGTTCTACTTTCATATGTATTTCGAGACAATGACATCATGATGTATACAAAACCATTTCACTTTTACATTTGTCAGTTTCTCCATTGATTTTATCTATAATGAGAAATTGTTTGTGAAGAAAAATTATTCAGTTTTCCTCTTTATCAAAGTATCTATTGCTTTTCTTACTTAAAATACCACGTAAACAAAGTCATTTAAAATGAACAAAAAAAAAAAAAAATAATAATAATAATGTCTTTCATGCACCATTTAAATTCTTCCTTTTGGCAATTTTCCTTTTTCCATGTAATTTCCTCGAATTCAGAATAAAAAATATAATGATGTATGTATGTTGCATTTATCTATAATTTTAACTTTTAAAAAAAATCATATGGCAAAATTGCATTTTACTTTTTTGAATGAGTCAGCGGAAAATTGAAAAGAATTCTTAAAGGAAGGAAGTATCTATTGATAGCATAAAGTATCTAATAATTTGTAAAATATCTAAAATTATTAGAAAGAAGTAAAAAGTATATTTGAGATTGGGAAATAAAAAGAAACGATGGTTAAATTTAAATTTTCACCTCGAAAAGTATCTTACCAGTTTTAACATTATCTTTCTTTACATAAAAATTGTTCGTTTAACTTTAATTTACTTTAATATTTTGGAATTTTTCATGCATTTAATACCGAAAGTTCCATGAAATATAATTTTGAAAAACATTAAAAATTTAATGTGTTTCGTGATTGTCGTTTTTATGCTGTTTTTAAAGCAAGCTACACACAATGTACAAAATTTTGTGCAATTTCCTTTTTTTTTATAGGAAGGCTATGAGAACCATTACACTTGAATTTGCTTTTGTTACTTTGTTTAACGAATATCACGTTCTTTGATGAAAAGTTTTATGCCATTTTGTCCTGTATTTATTTTAATCTTGAACATTTCGTTTTTTTTTTTTTTTTGGTACTTGATATGCCCTTTGCCAGAATAAATTGACCTACATTACGTGATTTTCAAGAGCAGAGCAGCGTATAATGAACGTAGAAATATGTGTAAAAACGAACACATTTTCACATAGAAAAAGGAAAAAAAGTAAATAAAATTTAGGTTGTTATAAATTCCTTTTAAAGATTCACAATTTATTTTAATATAAACGTTTTTTTTTGTTTTTGTGAAGTTCAATATCTTCTCTAGTTCATTTTCAAAAATAAGAAAAAAAACAATCTTTCAATTTTTTCTACACAAAATAAAATGTTGTTTTTGTTGCAATAAAAATCGTAGACACCTTATTAAAGAGTTAAAAAATAAATTCAAATCAACAAATCTTCATATCTTCTTTAATTTTATTATTAAAACCAAAGAAATATCTGTCAAGTATTTAATTTGTTACAAAACAAGAATCTATAAATCACTCAGCAGATTTAATTGGATGTCATTTTCTTGAGAATAAATTAATCTTATCATTCACTTTTTCATTCTTTCAATTAAGAATTCAAATTAAACACAAGAGCAGAGTTAAAGTAACCATTAAATTGTGTAAATATTGTATATTTATATTTTTTTTTTCAATTAAAAAGAACAAGATACTACTAACATTGTTGAGACAAAAATTAAAAATAAAATAAATTCAAAGAACAGTTTTTACATAGCATAAATTTTCTCAAAAATTATTACAACTGATGTTGTTTTATTGTTGTATTAGTTGTTTAAGTTTTGAAAAGTTCAAAAGAAATCCTTTTTCAATTTGTCCAGTCCTTCAATAGTCGTGACAATGTCAACGTACGTTTTATGGATGATTTCTATCTAAAATTCAACCTTAGATATTTTATTTTTGTAGTCTAATTTATTTGAAATTTGTCTCCTTTGTTTTTTGAAATATGTAGGACTTAGGTTTTTGAGATAAAAGAAATCCTTACAACAAAAGTGTACAAGTTTAATTTGTACTATATTATCTCGATTATAAGACAAAATATGCCAAATTTTAGGTTTTATATGTACTATATATTACATAGAACCAAATGAAGCACTAAAATTCGTATCTTTGGTTAGACAGTATTGTCCTTTTGGCATTATCGGTCATCAGATGTATTACATCTTTCGAGATTGGTTTCATATGAGCTTTTTCAAGTGATATCTTGACGAAATTTCAATATTTCACTTCCATATGACAATTCTTTGTAATAAAAAAGGAAATATAAAATATGAACAATTTTCGTCCTACTAAATTTTCAGATTTATTAAATTTAAATTTGCTATTCATGCATTAAAATTCTCCTTTAATGTGTAATTTAATAATATTTTCACTTACCTTGACCTCTTTTACCATGAATTCATTTCATTACAAAATCCAAAGTATAGAGTTGATACATGAATATCCTTTCCAGCACAATATTACACATACTGCAGAAAAACATAACAACATTATTTGAAAATTGTTAGTGTTTTTTATTTGGATGCATGTATCTTTCTTATCAGAATCGATTGGACATGAGATATTTATTCTCATATTTTACTCTATAGTTTCATATGTGAATATTTCATTTTGTATAACCATGAATCAATGTAGGTACATACATATTTATGTAATTTTTTGATCAAATAACAATGATTTATGCATGTGTAATAAAATATGTTAATGTATTCAGAATTTCAAAATATTAAAAAAGAAAAAAAAAATTTGTATGAACACAAATTTAATAAAACATAATACGTAAGCAAAAAATAAAAATAAATTACTTGTTTAAATTTAAAATATTTTCAAAAATCGTAAATTATTTAAAATGTTTTCTAAATGATAACGCGATACATTTCCAACTGAGTTTTCTTGTATTTTTTTTCTTATTTTTTTTCTTCTAAACTCTTTTCTTTCTTTAAAATGTCAACTCTGTGTAGGCGATAAGGAGTGCCATTAGAACTCAGCACGTTATTATAAAGTATAAGTACCTATATGCACATATCTAAATATAAAAAAAGTCCCATTAAGATATTTAAAACTATTTTGTTTTATTCATTATTTTTCCTTGGGCTGAAATTGATAAAACAGTGAACAATATCAATGTAAGTCCTTCAACAAATAAATCTTCATGGTTAATTACAAAATTTTAAGACAATTTATTCATTGAAAATTAAAATCGATTTTTTTTTCAATTAAATAATGTACAATAAATCTTTTGAGCAAATGTGTACCTTGAATTCTTTTTCTTCCAATGCCAATGGACGGTTTGGTACATGAACTTGAAGTTAGAAAAATAAGTTTGTTCTTTGTTAAGATTTTTAGAATTAACAAATTTTTTAATTTTTTTTTATCTTTCGTTCTATAGATTTGAAAATTTAAATAAAAAAAATTTCATTAGAGATTTTTTAACCAATTAGTTAGCACAGACCCTTAGTGTGGATATGTTATCTATAAGCCACGAATGAATTTCCGACTTCAAAAGCTATTCATAGAAAAGACAAGAAATTCAAAGCAATGCCTAGAATTTCATTTAACATACTTCTCATTAAATATAACTAAAAACAAAAAGTCATCCAGACCTTTAAAGAACCGTGCACCAAAACAAGCGAGTCTTTGTTCTTTTAGAACTGGACATTCGCAGAGTAGATTAGATGCACTATTGTCTCTATTTCTTCTACAACTCTACAACTCTTGCAGAAGTCGTTCTATGGTAGAGTTGCGGTCTTTTTAGCGTTTTTATATTTTGCCAAATGCTAAGAGTTATGGAGCAATTATTATACACTCGTTAAAAAACCAAACGACATAAACTAAATAAATATTTCCCTAGACCTAGACCAACCTCTCCCTCCCACTCCAAAAAAAAAAGGATGTGATTTTATATTTTAAAATCATTTTCAAGCTCATAAAAATTGTCTCAAAGGCAGAAATTATTTTAGATTACTGCAGTGGAAGACAAAAGTTTGTTATAAATCATTTCTTTGAATTTTATCCACTTTATTTTTTTTTCACTACATAAAGTCCTTCCTAATAATTGCAATTAAAACAACAACAACAACAAAACAATAAATATCTTTAATTTTTTCTTTATATTTTTGTTACTTTTTTCTACGATATTTTTATGGCAAAAACACAAAGTAGGTCATTCGGATGAATTTGATTTCTCATGTTTAAGTTTTTCTTTATATTCTTCCTCTAACATGAAACATAAACATAAAGTTAATATTTTTTTTTCAGAAGTTTTTTCTCTCTTCAATTTTTTTTTTTTGCTTTTATTTTATAGAAGTTCATAACTTTTGTTAAAATTTTATAAAAAAAAAAAACAAAACTATACAGATTGTGTAAAGTGCTTTCACAGTGCTTATCTGAATATTGTACATGAATTTTTTGAGTTAAAGATTTTTTTTTCAATTCTTTGGTTTTTGTGTTTATTGTTGTCGAAATCTTAATTTAAAAAAAGTTCAGGAGATTATTATATTTTGTCAAAAGCGGCTGCTAGTCTTTGTAAAAAAAAGGAGTAAAACTTGAAAAGCATAGTTTTGTTTTTGTCAAAATTATATCACTTCTTTCACACACTATCATTTAAACCTCATTCACGTTGGCCCATTATTTCACCATACTAAAATTCACAATTATCCAAAAATATCGCATTTATATTTAAAAATAATTTTAATTCACAAGTCCCATATATACTCAAAGAGGATTACAGGATACTCTGAATTTTTATTTAACTGTAAGTACATGAACAAAATATTACATTAAAATATAAAATAAAAATTTTTTTCTAGTTTTTTTTTCTCATATTTTCCACAGGAATGCATTTTAAAATTTTCGTACATCTTTAAAAGTGAATCTAGGTCACATGGGATAAAGGTAAATTCTGGTATTATTGCAAAGCATTATTATGGAGAGCTTCTAAGAAAATTTTATTTTCTTATTGGATTTTCTTTTCTTAGAATTTTTTTAAAGTTTTTTTCCCAGGCAAATAAAATGAGAATTTTTTTTTTTTTCATTTTTTTGAATTATATTAAAGTTACAGATAATATATAAGAAAAGCTTAAATTGGATTAAATAAATATAAAATGATTACTTTTTATTTCCTCTTTCATTGTAAAATTTCTCTATTGAATGAATGATGAAAACATACAAGAAGTAGTATAAATTTAATCTTTTTGTTTTTCAAAAGGAAATTCTATGTAATATTTCTTAATCTAATTGCTTTAAGCATCTTCTGTTTTCATTTCTTTCTCACTTATAATCGATTTTGAAATTACTTTACAAACAATATTTTCTTGTATCTTTTTAGATTGAAATTACATTACATTTTCTATACTGATTAGAGTTTCTGTTTTATTTTTTCTTCTCAAATTTATAATGAAATTCCAATCACGAATTATGTATTTCCTCTTTTTACTACGAGAAAATTCTAGTTTTTTTTAAATTTTTAGATTACAAAAACAAATTTTCTACAATTCTTTTGTATTTTAAACTACTTATAAAATTTATGAGAAGAAAAACTTTATTTTAAATCCTTTGTTTTTCACACATTCACAAAATTAATATACATAATACATATAGAAATATTCATTTCCTGAAAGGATAAAAAAAAAGACTTGAACAGAGTCATGTACATTTTCAATTATAATTATTTTATGTTTACAAATTTTCTTTTTTTTTTTTTACTATGAAAATAAAAAAATACTTTTTTTATTACATAATTTTAAGGTTTTTTTATGGACAACGCAACATGAAAATTTAAAAAATAATATTTTCCGGAATAAAAAAGAAAAAAACAAGAAAATAAAAGGTATTTTAGAATCTAAAGAATTTCGAAAAAAAAAAATTGTGAAAAACAAAATATTAGACAAAAATTTGGAATATAAAAAAAACACTTGAACAAGAGAAAACAATTTTCATTTTTGAAAATTAATAAAATTACAAAAAATAATTTTTGTTGAAATATCGTTCACGTTTTAATAGCAGCTATTCAAGTAAAATAAAAGAAAATGAAAAGTTCATTCCATAATTATGTTCAAATTGAATGAAATGCAAGAACATGCTTTTAATTTAACCCGTTTAAAGCACAATATAACAAATTTATGACAAAAATAATTCGTACTTTTCAAAACCAAAATTAAAGGGTTAAGCTCGGAATATTTTTTAAATTACAAAATTACAAGTTGTCATTTAAAACGCTTGGCTATACAGAAAAAGTTTGAAATTTGAAATTCAAAGCTATAAAATTTTGTTTGTTTGTTAAAATAACGGTATAAGGGGTTGAAACAAAATTACAAAAGAATAGAAAGTCAATGAATGTATTCTATATTTTTTTACTCTTAAAGTCGCACATACTCACGTGTCATTTTCCTTATGTTAAGCGAAGTGTTTTGCAGTTGAAATTCGATTTATCCCAATATTAAGAGACATCCTTGTCAAAAAATATGAGAAAGCTATGCCCTTACGGGTTAAAAATAATAAAGTAATAAATTAAATTCTAGTTTAACTACAAAATAATAAAAAAAAAATAACAGTTAAGATGAAAATGTATATTTTATGTTTTTATTATGTTTGTTTTCAACTTTCAGAACGAAAAAGATTTATTTATTTATTTATTTATTTTTTTTTTAGGAACAAAAAACAAATTATGTCCTACAGAACTATTTTTTAAAGATAAGGAAGAAAAAAAGAAAGAAAACTTAACTAAAATTTGTGCTTTTTAAATTTCATGAATATTATATTTAGTTGTTGTTTTCAAAAATAAAATGCAATAAATTAATTTTGATTGTTCCTGGTATACGAGAAAAAGTACATATATTATATGAAATTAGCTTAGTTCGTTGATCTAACAAAATAGTTTTTTTTTTCCAATGGAAAATGAAAATTTACTTTCATATTTTCGTTTTTTTTTAAATTTTTTTATTCTTCCTTAACATTTTTTTATGAATTTTAAAACACAACTCGTGAAGAAAAATATTGTGGAAAAACACCACCCAGCAAATAACTTTAGTATAAAATTGTAAAATAAAACGTTAATATTATTAATTAACTTCCGATCCGACTCTTTCAAGTGTAATGTTATGAAATGGCGTCCTAAAACTTAAATTTGGTACATTTTCTTGATACTTTATGGACATTTTTTTTTTACTATTTGTTGTATTGGAATTGGGGGAGGAACTGAAACTTCAGTTTTAGACACTTTCAATTAATCTTACCGTTCTCCGTTTCGACGGTTACTACGAAGACGAACTTTAGATTGTCTATAAATTTTCTGAGTGTTTGCTGGGACGGAGGAATAAAAACAACATGAACAATAAATTTTTAATGCAAGTATGTAAATAAGCTTAATAATAATTTTTCGAGAAGATTTATGAGAATTTTTACGGTAATTTTATTTTTTCTACAAAATTTCAAAAACTATTTTGCATTATTTTGTTTTTTAGTATGTGATTTTTGCTTGTTTGATTATACGAGTACCGTAATTAAATAAGTTTAAATATTTTTCAAACGTTAAATGTTTATGTAAATTTTGAAATATTGCCCAAGTTTCCATTGCAGCACACAAAAAAAAAATACTTAATTTAAATATTAATATTTCGCTAATGATAACAAAATTATTTAGGCATAAAGAAAATTCAGAAAAATGTATTTTTTTTTTTGTATTTTCTCAGAAAATAAAGTAAAGTATAAGTACAATTTATTTACAAATAAAAACAAAAAAGACTGAATTACAAACAAATGTACACAGGTGAATTAAAAAAAATCTTTGTGTTATGACATATGCATACTTTTGAGCATAAGATTTTTCATTTTAATTTCAAATTTTTCTTTAAAACGTGAGAAAAGTATGTGAATTTTCTTTTTTTTTTGTTCCCATTGATCAAAAAAGGCAATTTTTTTTTATTTTCGTGAAATACAAAATCAATATCATAAGAATAACAAAAAAAAACTTCGTTCAAAAAGAAAAAGATTAAAACAAAAAATTTTTTATTTGTTTTGCATTCAAAAATATCAACCTTGTCCTACATTTTTTCAATAATAAATCTTTGAAATTCTATGTACGATATGAATGTATATATATACTATGTAGAAAAAGTATGTTAGTCATTTTGTTAAAATTAATGTCAACATATTGAACTCGATCCAATGTGCATTAGTTCTGATGAAATTAATTCGATTTACTTGAAGTTACCTGTGTTTTTTTTTTAAATAATTTGTTTGTTTGCTTTCTTCTTCAATTTAGAACATTTCCTGTTTTTACAAAATTTACATTTTTTTCTGCAAGTTATCTTCATAGACGAATAAATACATATGTACATACATATGTCAGGTAAAAGTATAATAAATTTCATAAAAGCTTTTAAGAATGAATTTTGCCTTTTTTCAAAAATAAGATTAAATTTTTCGAACTTCTAAAACTATTGAAAGCTACAAGAACATTACCCTACATCCTGACATATCTTAGAAATCATTAATAATAATTATGTTAACAACTAAAGTTCAACAGGACGACTAAAAATGAACAATAAAAACACAAATAATTTACATTCTCCAATGAATTTTTCTTCAATTAAAATTAGGTGAAAGTTTTCACCACTTTTTTGCAAAAATGGTGAAGAGATTCTAACTACGAGTATTGTAAACTTTTTATTATAACATCCCTTGCATATACATATGTAGCATGATTAAAATCATGGGAATCTCAAGGATATGGCTGGAATTTTTATAAGAATTTCATAAATATGTGTGCCATCCCGCTAAAAGTTTAATTTTCGTAAATATTTTAACTGAACTCAAGTTTAAAATAAATAAAAGAAACCATGATAATTGCAGTAAGTTTTTAAAGTTTTGCGTTACGATTTTGATGTAAATTAAATTTAATGATTTTTCGAATATTTGTTGGTGTTTTTCTGAATAAGGGGAGAAAATTTATATGAAATATGTGTTTTCACTTTTATTTTAAACATTTATATAACACCCTCGAAAAAATCTTAAAGGAATAATTACTTTAGTTAAAGGCAAAGCGTAAATTTTTTTTATATTGATTTTAGCTTGTTTTAAAAATGTATCGTTTTAACGCTGCATTATTTTTGCAATTTCATCCAACCATGAATTATGTAAATTTTATTTTTATTACGAAATTCCTTGAATTATCATTACCGTTAATGTTTTACTTATTTTCACATTTTATTTTTATTTGTAACATAAAAAAATGTAGTTTTTATAGTGAAACAAGATTATAATTGAGAGAAAAAAAATTCTAAATATGATTGAGTTCTAAAGAATGAAGAAAATAATAAAAGGAAAGAAAAAAAAATAATGTGCATCTTTATAAAAAATTTATGATGTTTTGAAGGACATTTTTGATCCTTTTAAATTGAATTATTTATTATAAAATTGTTAAGTTATATATTTATTTATTTTTAATAAGAATAAAAAAAAAATATCCTTGCCATATTTATATTATCCTTGTTACAATTATTTTTCATATTTATCAAATAAATTAAATTGTTTTGAAAAACAAAAAAACTAAGTATAATTAAAAATCTGTGATGGTCGCGTCGCCACTTTATAGTTTTTAGTTTTTTTTTAGAAACGGCTTTGAAAGAACAAAAACAAATGTTGAAGTTTTATTGTTGAAAATCATGAAAAATATTTTTTTAATGGTCAATTTCAACCCTTTTCAAATATACAAATACATTTAAAAAAATTTAGTTTTTTTTTGGAAACCTAACTCGAGGAAACAAGAACTCAAACAACGTACAATTCCTTAGGCCTTAGGTTATACAAAAATTCAAAAGGATTATTCTAAAAAAATTCATGGTGCTCAGAACAAATGTACAATTTAAATTTTGTGGGTTGAGACCTTTTCATAGATAGCTCAATTAATTTATGATAATTATTGAAAATTATATTTTAATTTGAATAATAAACGCGTATTGTATTTTTTAAAATTTTCGTTTCCTTGTAATAAAATTTATTGAATAATTCCAATTGAAAAACTTTTTTGTAAAAAGTGAAAAAAATTAAAATTCAATTTTGATTATTTAAAATGCAAATTCCTGGTTTTTATTTACATATAGAACTTATAACAATGGTGGTAATGAATATAATGTAGGTATATATGTGTAATTTGTTTGTGTAAAATATTAATTAATAATTCAACGGATGTAAAATATAAATTCTGGTGCATTTATTAATATGTAATGTTATATTTCACAATTTTATTGCTGCTGGTATACATGTTAATTTTTATTTTATAAAATAAATTTTAAATTCCGGACCAGTAAAGGACAATAATGACGTCATTAGACAATAAATTATTATTACTTTTGATTGTAAATAATTCACTTATAATATTTCCTTGTTTTTCTCTGTATATGAAATGACGATAATATTGACAATATTATGTATATGGTCAAGGTATAGAACGTATATTTATATATGTACGTGTGTTAGTATATTAATTTGATTATTTCAGTATTATCTTTTTTGTTTGATTCTGTAACTTACATGTCAAGGTCAAATGTCAATATAAAAGATAAATTATAGAGAAATAAATCAACAATAAATTGAATTAATCATTCAATACTGAATACAAATACCTAACAAAAGGATTTTGTTGAGGCTATAATTAAGATAGCAAAAAATGATTAATTCTAAGATTTTTTTTATATATTGTTTCAACTCCCATTCAGAAATTGTCTGGTTTTGAAGGATTAGTGCATAAAAAAATTTTTAATCAGCATACACAAAATAAGAATTCATAAAGTTCTATGTATACATAAATTTGTTGTGATGGTTTCTGTGAGTTCAATAATTTTCTGCTAACTCTAGACCGGAAGAGTTTATAAGCTAACGAGTGGATTATAATCCGAAATGTTTTTGGATTATTCACAAATCCCTAATTGAACAGGAAATCCTGGAATTTTTTTCATCGGTCCCCGATGTTTTGAAAATTTTTGTTAAAAACCTCATACTTTCTTAACAAATGATTAAAAGTTTCTTTTAAAGTTCACAAAATTTAATAAATTGTTTCCTTTTCAAGACTACTTTTTTTTACAATAAAATTTAAGAAAATTAATTACTTTTATAGACTTTCAACACTTTTTTCCTAATAGAAAAGTTCAAAAAAAATAAACATAAAAAAATTTCCTACTGTATGTAAAAATATTCTAATTTACCATTGTTTATTGTTTGATAACAATAGCTTCAACATAAGGATTTTCAAGGATTTTTTGAACAATAAAAGGAAAAAAAAATATTTCTCACCTACGTACATACATATCTTTAGATGACCTAGATATTAATTTTTTTTTATGTTTTTCCTCTAAAGTACACCATAAAACCAAAAATGCATATCTCTGCATAGTAAAAAAAGAACAAAAAAAGAGGAAAATAAAAGTAGTTTTTACGATAAAAAATAGATACTTAGTTTTCATTTTGTATTCTTGTTTCTATATAAAATTTATGTTATATTGTATCTGTTTCAATTTTTCCTTTTAGTTTATGTATCAGTAAACCCGTATACACATAAAAATAAAAATCGTGAAAATGTTGCAAATAAAAAAAATTTATGTATTGTGTAGCATATGTGGCAAAATAGTGAAAATCCAATAAAATGTCCTCTTTAGTATTTATTTACGTTTATTTTTTCCTTCTGTTAAATAATTTCAATTAAAATGAAACACATTGTAAACAGAAAATATGTTTTACCAAATTATAACCTTTTCTTATCTTCACATTCTCATATTATTCTCAAATGTGTAAAATAACACGAATCTATTGGGATCTAAAATGGGATCTAGCGTTTTTGTAGTAAAATTAGTTGAAAAAATTTGCGAAATATTTTTTTCTATATTTTAGAATATTCTAGGCACATGTTATTTATAGCTTAGGATTTATTTTGTTTTCTATATAAAGATTAGGGAAAATAAATTGTACTGTTTTTCAGTAAAGGATAAAAAAAGTCTTTGTTTTTAATTGTTTCGTTTCTTCTCAGGAACAAATTATACCGTAGTTCTAGGTAGTATTCTATGTTCAGAGAAAGTTGACCACTTGTGCCATGGTTGTGAGAATTTTTGAATGTTTACCTTGTTCTCATGTTTTTTATCGTTTTTTTTTTTTTTAACCAAATTAACTGTCGAAAAGTTTAAGAAAAACCATTTAAATTTTAAAAACACAAATAAGATTTTTTAAAGCTGCTCAAAAATAAGTTGTAAGGTAAAGGAGTTGAAAATTGACTACAGGATACGATTATCCCTTTGTCATTTACTGATATATTTATTTCATTGGACTGTACAAAATGTGTGGCAAAAAAATATTTTTCAACATTTACACTATTAAAGTTTATGTTTTTATAACAAGGATGCATATTAAAAAAAAGGATTTTACGTACACATAATTCAATGGCAGAATATTTTATTATTGTGTTTATATATTTCTCAACTATACATAAAAATTGAATATTTATTAACTCAATATAAAGTGCAAATATTGTCAAGATATATACATTTCATCCTTGTACATGAACTTCATTTAGCTTTATGTCCTTTACAAATGAGGTTTTTTTTATATTCAAACTTTCATATAAAAAAAAGGACTTTTAAAAGCAATTTTTATTATAAAAAGTAGGATACCGGAACCATTAATGTTTGAAAGTACACAAAATCAAAGAAGATAAAATTTAAAAAAAAAAAAACTTGATAACAGAAAAGGAAAAGTAATTTATGAGCAATATTTAAAAAAAAAAGTGGAAAATAGAAAAAAAGGTAACACATTTTCAGGATTTCTATTGATGTGAGGGACATTAAAGTAAAAGGCATTTAAAAAAATGGGGATTTTTAGAAAAGTAGGAACTTAAAGACTTTGTGATTCTTTAACATTTATGCCCCACCGCAAATTTAATCCCACAAGCAAAATTTTTAAACTTTGTTTTCTCTATAGGAAAAAAAATGTATTTTTAAATTATAAAACCTACAATATTTCCGCAGTACAAAATACATTCTTGAATTTTAGAAATAAAATAAAAAAACGTCGTCCTTGTTTTTAACATCCTAGTAATTATGTATATGTGTTCGTGTTTTAAACTAACATTTAACAACGAATAACTCTTCATTTTAATTTCTCAATATTTTTTATTTTTATTTTTAAAGTACATAAAAAATTGTTTTTTCTTCCTTCAATGAAATTGGCAAGTACCATGCAATCTAAATTTTTTTAAAATGTTAACTTCCTGTTGATAAGAACATTTAATTTCCTTTGAAGAAGTCATTAAAATGTGTGTTTAAAACAAATTTAAAATGAAAGAAAAAATAAAAATAAATAAACTGGAAATTTTGTATTTTTATTTAAAATGTCAAAGGTTTGTGATAAAAAAATAAATTAAATTTATATTCAAAATAAATTTTTTATTTATAAAAAAAAAAAAAAGAGAAGAAAAAAAAATATAAAAATAAATAAATGAGGAAATGTAAAGTCCTTGCAGGACGAACAAGTAAGTACTTTTAAAATAAAATAATGTTTTTTTTATTCATACATATGCATACTTATATAATTAATTAGGTCACAGTTTGTATATTGAAGAATACCCTGAAAGTTAATTAAAAAAAAAATTCATTCAGTATGGTTTTAAATATCACCACAAACTTGAAAATGTAATGTTTTTATATAGTTATATGGTCTTTGTGTTTCGACTATGGAAGTTTTAATTGATTGTAAATTTTTAACTAACCGCGATGTGTGTATGTCACCTCATATAATGAATAATTAATAATGTCGTATGTATAATATATCCAGAAACCACTGAATTTATAAAAATGTCCTTAACATAAAAGAGAATAATTCGAAGTAAAAGAAATTCTGGTTTTACTAGTTTGAGTTTATTTGAATTTTACGAAGCAGGTAATTTCAGTTAAATTGAATTTACTTATCTTTTCAAATTACATTAAAGCTTTCACACCTTTTACTTACAAAATTCTTGGAAAATACGAATTTAAAGAGCAAATTAAGTTTAATGTAATTTATTTCCTTTGACTTTAATTAATTCCATTTGGAAAGACTCAATTTGAATAATTTAAAGAACATTTTCATTAAAAAGAAAACCATAAAATTGATTAAATTAAATTGAATTTCTACTTGAATAAAAAATTATGCATAAGTAAAATTTCGAAATATACAAGTTTGGGAAAAAAATAGGACTTATAGGAGTTTGATTGTGTTACAGAAAAAAAAATTTTAGAATAAGTAAATTTACATTAATTTGTAATACACAATATACTTATTTCAACAAAATATTGATCCGTTAAAAAAAAATAATAATAAAGAAGAGATAAGAAAAAATGTATCTAAAACCAAAATGATAATTTTTTTAATATTTTTCATTTTTTTAAATTTTCTTTTTATCGAGCCATCATCGCATGATGAAGATATTGTTATTTATTTATCATGGAAAGTATCAAAATATTTTTGAATTTTTCTCATAAAATTATTCATTGAATGCATATTTTATTTCGAAACTGCAAATTATCCTGAAAATATAAGTAAATAATAATAAATAATCTTTTGTTATGAAAAGCACAATGAGCAAAGAATGTTAAAGAATTTTTGTGAATACAGTGGAGTCGAAAATTATTCCTACTAAATGCATTATAATTCTTAGATATCGCTAAGTTATTTTTAATCACTGACACAGATCAATTATGAAATTTACATTTTCTTTTTCTATGCATTCATAGATACGTTGAAAGCTTTAAGTTCCATACGAACGATTCCTTTGTTTGAATTTATTCGTAAGATAGAGACGACATTGTTTTTTTCTTAGGTGTTTTGTAAGTTCATTTTTTTCAGTCAAAATGAGTGGAATTGGAGCGAATTTAAAATTAAGACTTCGCTCACAGACTATCTCTCAATAATTACTTGAAAAAAAAACAAAAATACATGTTTACATAATTACAAAATTATTCTTCGAAATAAAATATTTTCTTATAAAGCTTGTAAGGACATAAAATTTCATACACCACTTTATATTATTTTGCTAATAAAAATATACGAGTATGTATGTCAATTTTTTTTAGTATTACATATACTACATACTTTTTTAGTCTTTTTATGACGTAATAAAATTGTCTGACGAAGAAAAAAAAAAGAGAAAAAAAATCCTTATGATTATGTTCAAGCACTGAATTAATAAACATTATTTAGAAATCAGTGCTCATATATCTCATAGACGTGATGTCTGAACGTGACAAAACTTTTATAATTTTTTCAAGCATTTATTAGAAAATTTAAAATTTTCAAAAAGTTTAAGTTTCCTATACATTTTAGTTTTTTTTTTAAGGAAAATTTAAAGTCATAGAAAGAGAAAAGAAAAAACAAATTACTGTGACTAAATATTCAAGTTCATGACATTCCAAAATAAGGACTTATGTGATGGGTCTTTCACTCCATATAAAAAAGAAAAAGACGGTGGGAAAAATTAATCTTCTTCCTGGAGAACACTTAGAAAGATTTTATTTATAAAATTGGCTTTTAAGACAACAATAAACATTCGAAGTTATCTCACATTATTTTGTAGAAATAATTTATTCAAATTTTATATTTAGTTCCAGACTAAATTCGGAAATTGAAACTTGATGTAGTTTCGTAGTTCTAAGGAAAAAATAAAAGCCAATTCAATTTTCTTCTTCTTGTTTTTCTTTCACGGCAATTAATTTAATTTGTTGATCAAAAATAAATATCCTCCAAAAAAAACAACAAAATCATGACTACTTAACATTTTTAAAATGTCAAAATTCTCATTTATATTATTTTTCATCACGATAACGTAAATAAAACTATAAAAATATAAAAATAAAATATATAGTAAACAAAAAAACAACAACAATATAATAAATTTTCATAATAATATTTTGATAATAATTTTCCGCCTATTTAAATCACTTAACACATGAAATTGTATTCATATGAGTGTGTTACGTACTTATACAAAAAAAAAATTTATACTCATTTTTCGACCAATGAACTTTTTCTTTTTAATTCAATTTTTCCCGAAAATAGAAAAAAATAAATAAATAAATAAAATTATATTCTATTCACGTTTCGGCTTTATAAAAAGCAAACAAAAAAATGCTTTATTCGCAAAAAATTTCTATATAACGACCACTTAAAAATGATATGAAAAATGCGTTTTAAAAGGAAATCTCTGGTATTTCATATTTTGTTAAGAAGCAAATTTTTATATTTTATTTATTTTTCTGTTTTCCTTTTTTTTTTGTTACCATCAGCAACAAATTTAAAATAAGTGTACAACCAACAGAACATAACAAAATGTAGAAGGTTATGGATGTTATCCTTCCTGTGAATTTATGATAAGATACTCAAATTTAAAAATAAAAAAACGAAAGGATGGTAAAAAAAAAATACGTTTTTTCAGCGTAAGTATTGGAAATCAGATTTTTATACTGTTTGTATAGGCTCTGAAGAACTTTAAATTCATGTTTATCATTCAGAAAACTTGAACATACTATTCTTTTACGAATAGGAGGAATAGGCTATTTTGTGTTTGTATGTTATTTAAACTGCATGATCGTTTAGCCACAATACGCAGTATGTGATCAGTCAGAGCTAAACGTTAAAATGACTGTTGCTCTACTACCGTTCAAGGGAAAGCAGATTCGGAAAATCATCGGTAATAAACTCGACGTACAATCGAACGATTCCTGTAAAATCTGTAAAGATACTTAAAATACTTAGTTTTCATAGTACACTGTGAACGTCTAGCTCTAAAAGACCGCACACAGGAGCAAATTTAGGCAATATTCTTTCCGTATTAAAGAAGAGCATTCACAATTGGCCTTTATAGGTTTCCTGGTGGATTTGCGCTCTCGGTAAACAGCCCCAGTTACTATACCATAACTACTTTTATAAAAATAAGTCCAAGAAAAAGTATCTGAGTATGCTTACCCAGCCCTACTATCTTTTTTTTTAAAACTAAACACTAACAACGCTACAATAATGACATTATGGCGTTTTTTTATTTCAAATAGGTCAAAATACAGAATAACACTATTTTTGACTATAATTTGTATCAGTAAATAAAAACTAAATTAGATGGAAATCTAAATCGAAAGATTTAAAGAATATTATGATCAACCTAAATTGCACAAATAGCTTGTCATATCAGATATCACTAAGAGTAAATGAAAATACGAAAGAAAAAAAAATATGTATAATAAAAATAAAGAAGGTTATCATAAAAAAATTTGGGTTTTCACTTTCAAGGAAAAATAGAAGAAAGAAAAAACACTCAACAAGATTTTGAGTAAAAATATTCATCTTAAGATTTTATGAAGATTACGTTTTGAATTATACTATCCTAAGGTAATTGTGTCCGTTAAACAAATCGATAGTATAAGCAATATACATTGAAATTGAAACCATGAGAAATCTTGACCATTTCAACATGAATATAATTTTTCTTATCCTATGAAATGATGAATGTAATAAAATAACAAGGAAAAATCATAAATTTTTTATTACTCTCTTCAATTCATATAAACATGTGATGAAAATTATTGCAGTTCAAATCACTTACAACCCTCATAAATAAGATATCGATTTTTTTTTTTTTTTGAATGTACTCCCCTAAAGCTTTTTTTATCATGATTACATGTAAACAACGTCGTTTTGAATTTCAAAAAAAAAAAAAAAAAAGTGGTATTTTTCTAGCATCATTAAATTTTCTACAGATTTTTATTTTCCTTTGAATAAAAAACAAGAAAATGCTGTATTGAAAATTTTCAAGGAAAAATATAAAATCGATATGATAAGTTCGAGTACTTACTTGGAAAAGTAGAAAAATAAAAAAAGATTAAAAAAAAAATCAAATGTGAAAATGACGTTAAAGAAAAGTTAATTTTCTTATGAAAATTTTATTGAAAAAAGGATAAAAATTAATTTTAATTTATCAATTTGGAAAAGTAATTAAAAACAACGTTTAAATAAATTATTATTTATTGGCCATTTTATTCAAATATTAAAAACACATAATGAAATTATGAGAATTTTTTTTTTATTTTTCAAATAAATGAAAGCCCTAAAACCACCTTTTTTGTGTTATTCATTTCGAACACGTGTGCTTTGTATGTAGGTATAAGAAAAACTTTTTCTAATTAAAATCATTTTTTTGATTCTCACGGAAACAAGGAACTTTATCGTATTGTGTGTATTTATTTCTTTAACTTTTTTTATTATTTATTTATTTATTTTTTCCTTTTTTTAGGTTTTTTGTTTTTGTTTGTATTTATTTTCTCCCAATTTTTCTTAAAAGTATTTAATTTATTTATACTTGTTTTTAGACAAGACTAAAATCTCACTAGCATATTAATTATAAACCATGTTTTATCCTTTTATATTTTTTTTTTGGGTTTCTATAGTAAAAGGAAAATATGGTAGTATTTGTTTTTCGGAATAAAGGACTACAAAAGTGCAAACCAATTTTTTATTTTTAAAGTGTGGTGCTAATTAAAACTTTTTCAATTATACTGTTAAACATCATAGACCTTGTTTGGCTTTTGTATGAAATTTTTTGCAATTTATATACCTCGTATTCAAATCATAATAAATATTTTTGAATATTCGTAGTACTTTCTCTTTAGCTTATTTCTGAAGTCGTGCTATCTAGCCATCAATTCAATGTTTTTAAAATTTTTTTTAAACAAATTAATAAAGGCAAGAAAAAGTGCTTGATAACTAAATAAAATCTATTCTTAAGAATGGTAAATTGAAAAAAAAACTGCGTACTTATCATCCTTTATAATTGTATCCTTGTTTCGCTTAATTGCACATTTTTAATAAGTCTCCTAGAGGAAACATACACTTTTTTTAACCTTAATTTATAAAAGTTAGAATATAGGATACACACGTCATATCATTTAACCCTAAAATTACGATAGATCCACTAAAGTCAAAGAAAATGTCCAAATGGAATTGAACCTCAAATTAAGCAAATGAATTAATAACAAGCAAAAATTATTGAGAAAGTAACTTGACGTTGAATAGGTTTATTTAATTTACTCTTTTGCTTTCTAACAGGAAATTAAAAGATCCCTTAAAAATGAATTTTCTTAAACTAACAATCAATTTCTGATTTTCAACATAACGACCTACAATTTCAATGGAGTTTTCTGAGAAACAGCAACAATTTGCATAAATAAAAAACTACTTAGGACTTCATTCTGTAATACATATCATAAGTATTCTTTGAGTCCTTAAAAATATCTCATTACAGCGTTAAAAGCAACATTAGGCTCAAAATTCTTTCGTTTATTAGGAAGACAAGAAGATTTTACTAAAGACGAGGTGCTGAGTAAAATGAAATTTTGTCTCCGAGTACTCGTGGATGCTTGCATTCCCCCACCCATAACAACAAAAACAACAAAAACATCATTAAGCCTTAGGTGAAGAAATGGAACCACAAAATATTTCACAATTAACAGAGAGTTAGAATGATTTGCATTTTCTTGTGCAAGAAGTAAAATATGCTGAATTTGATAATTTATACACAAAATACCACAAATTCTTGTGAAATAATGAAACTTTAAAATTTTTCAAATAACTTCATCCAGTGTATTATAAATACTTACAGTTATTAACTTCATTCAAGCCATTTACAAAAAGCTTAATCTTAATTCAAATGCTCAATTTGAATGCAAATATAAGCGATTTTCTGAATAAGAAAAAAAATAAATGCAAATAGTTAATAACATAAAAATTAACAATCCGTTAAATTTGTATATGAAATAAAGTATGTAGGACAAAAGTAGAAAAAAAATGACTTCATTAAATGTAATAGGCATAAACTAAGTATATAAGAATATTTGTAATTATATTTCTATATAGAATATAATTAAATTTTATTCAGTAATAAAGTTTTTATCTTTTAGAAAGTAGAACAATGACTCTGTAAAAATTAAATTCTCATCTTCTAACATTTTTTTTTCTTCTATTAGTAATAATTTCATGCCGTAAGAATAAAAATCTTAAGTTTATTACACCATTATGAATTCTTTTGAATTGAAAGCACGTTCTGTATTTTATTTAATTCAGAACATGAATATGAAATGGAATACAAAAAAAACTTACTAATTTTTTTTATATTAATTTCTTCAAACATCGTCATACTTATATGAATTAATGCTTTGGGAAAAACTACTGTAGTTTGAGTTTTAAACACATTCCTGCATAGAGAAAAATTTTAGTACTTTCATGAATCTTTCAATTTTTTTTTAATAATTTTTTAGTCAAAATTTTTGTATCTTTTATATACTGTCTTGTTAAAAATTTGGTAACAGATACTAGCTTCTTTTTAAAAATGCTCTTATTTTTTTGAACTAATATGAAAAAAACTATACAAATTTCTTAGACTTTTCGGTATCAACGAAAATATTTACATGTATTAGGACTACGTTTCTAAAAGGATCACACTACAACAACGTTTCTATGATTTCTCCATTAGATAGAAAAAGCAAAACACTCTAAAATTTCGATTTAAATTTCATATTCAAAGTTTGTTTATCGATGTTAATGCACTTATACTTTATACTGCTCTTTAAAATCACGTAATTTAGGTCAATCCATAAGAAAGACATAATATTATTAGCTTGTTTATAAAAAAAGGAGTAAAAACCATCACAGAAAAGACAATGAGTTTCCATTAAAAATCTAATTTTCCATAACAGATACGTGATATTCGTTAAATTTCAAAATAACGAGTAACTAAAAAAGAAAATATTCAACTACGAGTATTTCTAGCTATCGTAGTCATGTCTTTCGTTTTTATAAGATAAAATGGAAAAATGAAATTCAAAAAAAAAATAAGGAAATTTTATTTACATGAACTGCATGTGGTGGTGTTACTTTATCTCTCTCCAAACGATGCAAAAACAATCACGAAACACATTAAAAATTTAATGTTTTTTTTTTTCAGAATTATTTCCTGTTAAAATTATTAAAAATTCAAAACATTGAAAAAATACATTTTGTGTCTCCTTCGAATCATTAAAAAAATATATAAATTGTTTTTCTCGTCCTTTTAATTATACTGTTAAAATTATTTATGTTTTTCTAAGAACTTTAAAATTTAAAAATGAAGAAAATCTTAATGTCAAATAAATTTACTTTAAATGCTATAATCTGGTAATCTTTAATCTTATTCTGTGACATTAAATAAGATTAGTGAAATTGTACGACACTACAAAATACACAACATTCTAAAGTGAGAAAATATTTTCCAGGATTAAAAAAAAAAAGATAAGAAATGAAGAAGAAAACATTTTAAATGTCGTGAATTTACGACCGTTAAATTTTATTGATTTTTATTTATTTATTTTTTTTTGTGTAGAATAAAAGATTTTGTTTAAAGCTGGCATTATTAAAAGCACTTCAAAAAATGAGACATTTACTGTAGAAAATCGTGTCAAATATTATTTTCGATTAGACTTCCCGAAATCGATATTTCTGATAAAAAGGATATCAACCGGGAAATATTTTTTTTTTAAAAGAAATTACTTCTGATTTTTTAATTTTTTCATGAAAATATTTCCTTGATGAAAACTAACACAAGTTAACTGTCTTATGGTAGAAGAATAAGTTCCTTCTCATGGCGCTACAACCCGTCTAAGTGTCTTGTCCTCCTAGAGAATCTCCACGAAGTATATTTTATCTGAGCAATTTAAAATGTCAACAATATTTCAACTTTTTTTGAATTAACTTAAATTTTCCAATGTGATGTTCAACTGTTCAACTTATTCTTAACACTTCCTCATATTATCAATTCCATGTTTTTGACCTCACTAGGCCATATGCCTAGGATATGAAAAGAGTGAAGAGTATTTTTCGCTATCCGACCTTAGCACCTACATATGTAGATTTATCATCTATAATGCCCACAAGTCTAGAATATAATTCATAAATTTTGAGTGGATGTCCATAAGTTACCATGTTATATCGAGAATAAGAATAAAGAGGAAAAAAAGGAAACTTTCCATTTATACACTCTCATACAACTTCAATTCCCATATTTCATATCTAATTTGATGAATTACAATTTTTCTTCTTCTTTTTTTTTTTTCAAATATTCTTGAGCCAATTATCAATTATTACGTATCATTAATTTAATTCGAAACATATGTACATAATATATCTATCATATATGTTCCTACACCACCACATACGTATAAATCATAATTTCCTACATGATTACAAAATAAAAGTTTTTACACAAAATATGAAATAGATACCATTAAAAGTTTTCAAGTTCAATGTTCGTTCGATGATTTAATGATTTTTTTATTACACAAACATTAGAAATTTTTATCAAATAATAATAAGCAAAACTTTTCAATGATATCTAAATATTTTGTTTTATTTTCTCTTTTCTCTGTCTCTTTCTCTCCCTCTCCACAAGTGTAAATTGTAAGGATTTATTTTCCATATACACTTTAAAAGGATCTAAAAATCAAAATATAAATAAAATTGGTTTCTAATCTGCTATAGAAACAACATTTACAAAATAACATACACAATGCTTAACAAAAGTTCAAAGTTCTTAGAACATTTTGTTTATCTTTGGATCTTCAATACTGTACTCGTATGTTTATTTACTTTTCATAGGGATTTTCATGTTTACTTTTTAACCTTTTTATTTAATTTACGTATAGTATAGCATTTTCATTCTGTTAATATGAAAAGTCAACTTCCTATATTTTATAAAGTTTTTTTTTAAATGTAGTTTTACAGAAGGAAGGATGTATATGTGGAATAAAAAAGCCTTTCAATACACAAACAATTGTTTTTGAAAGAAAGTTTCCTCTTGAATCTAACCTTTCTCTCATTTCAACAAGGATATTAAAGAATACTTATTTAGAAATTTAAAAAAAAAAATAAAGTATCTGTATTGTTTTTGTTTCAGATTATAAATATTTATGTGGGTAGTTTTTTAAACAAACTAATTATCATATATGAGATTCTTTGAATCAAACTTTTTCTAGTTTATGTAAAAGATAAGCTTCAGTTTCTATTATTATTATTTTTTTTTTTCTAAACAAACAAATAAACAAGAGTGTGCAAAGACTATCTCTAGGAAACAATTCAAAGTTAATTAAGAATCTTATTTTTTTGTTAAGATAAATTTTACTTTGTTTACACATGCGGTATTTAGTTGAAATTATGTTTGAAACTTTCATTTAATGTGAAGTGTGTAAATATTGTAATTAGCTGTTTGTTGAATTATTTTGAATTTGGTATATCATCTTCTTAGTTTTAGTGATTAAAAACTCATTGGATTTTAATATTCAAATAAATTAAAATTTAGTATATTGTACTACACCCACAAGCATTAAATTTTCATCTGAAGCAGTTGAAATGTTGAAAATGCAAAATAATCTTTGTTAAATACTCTAATTTAGAAATGACTAGATTGCCAATGTAGTCTCAAGATTATCACAATTTTATTGTCATCCAGATTGTCTCATAGATGAAAGGCAATAATTGTTAGTCAATTTTTAGAGCAATAAATATGGCAAAACGAATTAAAAAAAGAGCAAGAGTTGCAAAAAATGAACAAACGAGAATAGAGTTGAAACTTGAAACTATTTTTAACATCATAAACGGTATTCTACACCTCCAAAAAATGTTTAGGTAATTTAAATTACTGCCACTTTCTGTTCGTTATTTTTTTTTTCTATTTTGTTACTTGTCTAAAAACGATATCCTTCTCTGCACTCTTTTTTGTTTTTTTCACTTTTTATGAAGCTCCAATTAGTTTGGAAAAGTATCTAACATTTTAAAACAACAAATTTATTCTTCCTTCATGTATTTATAGTTTTTAATTAATTATTTATTTATTTATATATTTTTTTTTTGTAAATTTATAAGAACTTAGTTTAATTTACATTTTTTCGAACATGCATGAAATTTTGAAGTTATAATGAATTTTTTAATGTTTCCCTCGTGTGGAAAATTAATTTTTGTTTTTTAATTGGGAAAAGTTTTTAAAACATAAAGCTTTACACTATAACCGAAAAATATAAGATTACTGAAAATATTTATGAACATTTTTTCACACTCAATCCAACAAAAAGGATAAAAATGACACACTTTAAAATTTTATTTTTCGACCATCACGCTCTCGTAAAATTTTTTCTTCAAATTAGAATGGTGCATATAGAAAGTTTTTAAATCAAGTTTGTTTTGAGAAAACCAGTTTTCCATCAAAATTAAATTGACATTTCCATGCATTTTGATCATTTTTATTGCACATAAAAAGGTTTTTGGTGTTAAAATATTATATTCAACACTTCCGTTCCAATCCTTCATTTGAATATCAATTTTTTACTGCAATAGAAATTATTCTAAAGAATTTATTTAAAATTTTATGAATTATTTATGAATATTGAAATTTATACTCGTGTTATGAAAAATTACTTTCCATCTACATTTGTAGCAGAAAATGAGATTTTATCGTTAAACTAAGTTTTGAGAAAAATAAAGAAAATCAAAATTGAATAATTCATTAATTACTTAATTTTATATTGAAGCAGTTTTACATGAATATGAAAGAAAAAATAAATTAGATTATTTTTATTTGGAATTATTTCAAAATTCCAAAACAGAAATTCATAAATTAACTACATAATCTAATTAATAAACCATAATTTTTATTAATTAAACATTGAAGTGTTTTCTTTGGAAAAAGAAATTTAATAAAATTGTAAATCATGTTTTTGATATGATAAAAGGTCAAAAACCTCTTCTAATGCAATAATATGAGTTTCAATTTATTGAAATAACATTTTTATGTAACACCTACACTAAAATCATTTTCTTTTCAATAAATATTGAAGGTAAAATGTAAAAGAAACTTTTACTTTATTTCTTGCACGTGTAAAAGGAAACTTTTTTGGGTTTTTTTTTCAATTAAACTTGTTTTTTTATATTTATTTTGAATTCTAAAACACAGTAAACAAAACAATAAAATAAAAACAAACATCTTGTATACTTTTCCATGCAAAACATAAAACTTCTGGTCGATATTTAAAACAAAGTCCTTGCGAAAATCAGTTCAAATTTTTTTCTTATGATTTATACAATTTCTAGCTTTTGTGTTTTTTTTTACTTTTTGAATATTAATGTTAATTTTCGAGAACACTTAACTGGTTTTTCAACTAAATTTTCGTTGATTTAACTTCATTAAAAGATTGTTGGTTAAATGCATTTTTAAGATACTTTTAACAAATCAGCAAGAACAAATAAATAAAAAAATAATAAATAAATAAAATCTCTTTTATGACTTAAGAATGCTTGAGTTGTTTCTGTATGAGTAAACAAAAAATCTGAAAATTATATTATGCTTGTTGTTAGTAAGTTAGTTTAATTATTGTAATTTTTTTCAAAGTTTATATCATTTGATGAATAAAATAAAAATAAGCTTAATACTTCGTATCTACTTAATTTTATATTAATTAAGATTCTTTTTTTTTTCTTCAATAAAAGCATTCGATATCAGAATACAAATTAATAAAAGTTTCAATAAAGAGAAAAGAAAACAGAAAAAAAATTCTATAGCTACTTTATGGTTGTTGTACAATACGAAGATATACTCTTTTATTATTCAAATTATATTATTATTGCACGTATTATACTTTAGATTTTATATTAGTATGACGGGCGGGTAGTGGACGAAGCGGTAGTGTGTTGGCTTCTGATGCTAAAGGTCTCGGGTTCGAGTCCGCCTAAGTTCACTCAGCTTTGAATGAGTACCAATTCATTTTTAGTTGGGTATAAGTGCTCGGTACTAAATAGTTTGGTGACTTTGTTTAGAGACCATAAGCTAAGTCCACAAAAAAAAACTACAATAAATATTAGTACCAAGCCCTGTCATACGAATAAAATTCGTTCTCTACCAACGAATTTAGTGGTTCGCATTCCACTTTAAACTATATGTGCATGTATGACAGAAAGGGTTTACAACCCTTTGACTCGACAACTGCGAGGTGTGTCGGTGTGTGGTACCAAAACGGCACGGTAATAGTGCTAATTGGGTCTTCGGAAAATAATCCAAAGAACTGCCACGTCAACCAACCAGCCAACCATGACGTATGTATAATACATAGATGCAGTGTGAAGTTTTAAGGCTTATTCAACATGTTGCACATCGCTTCCACCAAAACCAAATTTCGACATTAAAATAATAACCAAAATTCATTGTGAATTCACTATGATCACCACTGGTCGAAGAGCCTACATTACAAACGTAAATTTGATTTGATTCATTGTATTGACTTCGTTTTTTTTTTATTCTCCGAAAACACCAAAAGAACACACCAATAAATATCACCTGCCAAATAAAGTTAATTTACCGTATGGTGTGTTGATCAATATGTTGATTATTGAAACAAGCCCTATATCCTGAAGGTAAAATGTGTATTCGATATTGTAAGGTGTATTCAACGAAATTTTCAAGTTTTTTAGACAGTGTTGTCAAATTCTAGGGAGAAGAAATTTTTTTCCCAAATGGCCTTATACATAAACCAGTTCTTAAACAAAATAAAACTAAAACGCTGTTTTTATCTAAGCCGTTTATTTGTTCTGGAAAGTATTTAATGTGTACCTATCCCTATATGGCTTGTTTAAAATCTCATACCCTTCACTTGTTTTAAGTACTGAAAAGAATTAGAACACCTAATTCGGCTATTCTACCAAATACTCTTGTAATGTAATGCAAAAAATTTCTTAAATCGGATATAAGTAAAAAGTAGTGTATGATGAATGATCATACATACACTGGAATATAATTTACAATTTACTAAATATAATTAAGAGATTCTCTGAAATTTATTTGCTATTCATATGAAACATAAATCATACTTTATTTCACTAAAAAAAAAATAATCCTTCATTCATTTTATTTTTTTTTTTTATTCGCGTTCGTATTACATTTCATTGAAAAGTAGAGCAATGACTCTATAGAAATTCACGTTTTTATCATTTTTTTTTTGTATTTTATTATTTCATAGCCATTATATTTATACAGAAAATTAATTTTCTAGGAAATAAAGAATATATATATACAAAAAATACTTGCCTATTTTTTCATAAAATAAAAATTGATATGAAAAGCACGTATCAATAATTCTTTTTTAAAAATGAAATAAAATTTAAAATGATAAAAAAATTGTTTTTTAAATAAATTCAAGATTAAATTGGATTTTCCGATTTTTATTTTTATAATTGAAAAAATTGTAAAACAAATATTTAAAAAATCTGTACAGTTTTAAAGCCCTGGGATAACATCAAGAGCGTTTGTAGGTTGAAAGGAAAAATATTATAAAGTCTGCAATATACTCAAAACCTTAATTTTCAATCAAATTATATTTAAATTATCCACAAAAATTACATTATTTTCAGGTATACAATTATCAGACAATAGCGTAGGTGGTATATACGTACATTTAAAAAAAAATCTTCATTTTAAAATTTGTATCTTGTGAAATTAAGCACATGTTCACTTTGGTATAATTTAAATATCTATGATGAATTTTCCGATATATGTATATTTCCTTGAAATATCGAATCAAAAAGGGATAATAACTGAAATGAAATAAACTTTTATTTTGTTTCAAGTTCGTATGAGTATTTTTTGTTATTGTAAATCTTCAAAAGAAAATTAAATAAATAAATTATATTTGTTTCTCAATAACATATTTTGTATTCTCAAGGAAATGAAATACTTATTCCACTTTTAAATTGAGGATTTGGAAATTCTGTATCATTTTTTTTTTTTTGAATAATAAAAAAAAAATTTATTCTCTTTGAAAAAAATAAGAGAAGAAATTCAAATGAATTTTCCAAATAAAAACACAAATACATACATAAAAATTAGGGTAAGATAGAAGGACATTCTTAATAAAAATTAAAATTTTTGATACTTATTTCTACAAGGAATTTTTCAATGTTTTTCGTAAAAAAAAAAGAAAATTGTTGAAAAATTTTACTGTTTGTGCAGAGTTGTGTTTCCCAGAATTATCACGATATATTTTTTTTCAGGATAAAAATAAACACCGTAATTTAATAGAGACCTCTGGTTCGGGCACTGCTTTATTAAAATTCAGTGTCAAATTTGAAAGTTTCTTTTATTATTTACGGTGAATTCTTCGGAAGTTTTTTTATTCTATTTTCTAACAAGATTTTTTAAAATAAATAAGTAAATCAAAACTGCAGAAAGTTTTCCATTATTTGTTCTATTGTATTTTGTTTTTTTATTAAGTTTAAGTTTCAAGGAAGCTGTATAAAAGCAAGAAACATCAGACAATCCAAGAAAACTTTTTTATTATAATTTTTTTTTTTACCTCAATACTTAACTTTTATTATGTTTTCAAGATTTTGTAACGTTATTTGTGCTATACACATTTGACATATGCATTCTATATGTATTATCATACTTTTTTTCTACTACTTATGTCCTGTAGGAAAAACACTCAATCAGCACTAGAGAGGAAAGATAAATATAATAAAAATTTGAAAATTTACTTCAAAACAATTTTTTTATAATAATCAGAAAATTTTCAAAGGACATATTTTACTTACTACAAATACACAATGATTTTTATTGTTGTTCATAAATTTTAAAGAATTTTTATTTCGCATAGAAAAAATTTTAAATTTCAACGGAAATGGTTTTGGAAAGTATCTAGATTTATAAAATTTTTACATAAATTGTGACTTATCAAGAAAATTTCCTTTCTTCGCAATTACATTTGTCGCATAGATCAAATTTTATTTTACCGCACGAATAAAATGCTTTAAGACAAGACTTAGAAAATGAGTCAGTATCCGATAATTCAATTTAAGATTTACATGATAATGCCTATAAGTACCTACGAATATAGTGTTAAGGAGAAAAAATGTTAATCATTATCACTTGTTGTTAGGTGGTAACTGGTAAAATGATTGTAACACGTTTATAATAAAAAAAAAATAACGGAGAAACGTGAAAGTGTTATTCAGAATATTGAAATTTTTTTTATCATTTTCTCTTATGATACAATACACGTTTTGTCATTATATGATTAGAAAAGATATTTTATATTTTTGAAGAAAAAAAATGGTTTGTGGAGACTTTATTGATTTTATAAATAAAAAAGAATTTTTTTTTCTGCTGAATTTACATAAATTTCATGTTTTATTCAATTGTACTCAATTTACCAATAAGGTAAATTATGCCATCAAGCATATATTATTATAAGTCGTAGAACCTATACCGAAATGGTGGTATTTTTGTTGCAAAGTCCTTCTCCTTTCTTTAAATTGGCTTTTTGTTTTATTCTTTTAGATTTTCCTTCTTACGTTTTAAGGTAGTAATTTTTCTTTTCACTTTATTCTTAGTTTTCAGATTATTTAATAATTTTGAATAAAAATTCGATATAACACATACATACATATGTACATACATACATAATTCAAAATAAGGATTATTATACATAATTGAAAATTTGCATGGGAAATTGAACTGAATAACGACGTATGTACGTATGTATGTAAATAAGATATGCTGTAGGTATACCTTATCTTCTACTTATAATAATATAAAGGATCAGAGGATACGCATGTATTGAACGATAGAAATATGATAGATAGACAGCTAATATGATGTACCTACATAATTTAATAGTAATTTACATACAATCTAACTCCTATGTGATATTCATATTAGAGTTCAATACTCTAGAGACTCAATTACAAAATCTTATCTTAAAAAGTGGTACATAATTTGTCAATTAAAGTTCTAGAAAAAGAACACAAATTATGTAAATAAATTTTAATACATTTTTTTTATGTTAAACAAATATGAATTTTTAACAAAAAAATCTAAAAAAAAATGATTATAATATTTTCTTCATCTTATGAAAGTACAAACATCTTACCTTCCATTTTACGTGATCCCTCACCACTATTGTAACCTGCAGAACCTACACCTTCTTCCTCCACCCCTATAACTTTCTTCAATCTTCTTTCCAACTACTGATGCCAGCGCTCAGTACCAACAATAGTGCAGTAAAGGACTATCCATAAGTTGCGAAAAATTGAATAAATAAAAAATTCTCAAGTGCCACAGATTCATTCCTTATTTTAATTTTATTTAATTTAACTTTAAATTATGTTTTGTGTATTTTTTCACACGTTTATGATTCTATTATCTGATAATGAGTTCTCATGCCTCATTTATTTATAAAATTGATGCTTACTCACTTAGTAACTGTTAAAGAAAAAATCAAACACAAATGTCAAAACACTTGTACACATTTTAAAAATTCCAAAGTAACAAAAGTTTTATTTTTTCACGTTAAGGACAAAAAAAAATCATGTAAAATATTAAGGTAAATTATGCTCATTTATTATCACGTTATAACTAAAGAAAATTTACACTATACGAAAGAAAAGAAAAAACAGTAAAATAAATTTCATAAGATATTTTTTTTCCCTGTAAATTACGTGTTTATGAACACTTTAAAAATATATGAAAAATTTTTTTATGTAGAATTCAAATGTGATTTTTTGTAATTTATCAAAAGAACGACTTGTCATTACAATAACTTTTTAAACACTAAAAAAAATAAAGTACACCCGACTGAACAAAACACAAGCTAGAAATAACTGTTAAACTATTATCTTGTTATTTCGTTTTTCACAATTTAATCGAAAACTGTCCTTTTCATTTTCTATTACGTGTATTTGAGATGCAATTGAGGTAAAATAATTCTATATGTAGTTCAGAATAAAATCAAGGATGTTAGACAAAAAAGTACAAAAAACATTCGACATTATTTTATCGACTGAATTTATCTCACCCAACATCGACACCCCCTGCGAAATTGTTTTTCGTTTCTCTTATTGACGTTAAATAAAATCACCACCTACAACATTAAAATGTTGAAGTTTTTTTTTCCTATTGTGTCTCGTCGTAATTAAATTAGCAGCCAAACAACTCAATTTTAAAAACGAATTAAATAAATTGTGTAAATGATTTTCAATAAAATTTTAAGTATTGACATACTGAACATTATTAATTAAATTATCCATACTCATGATCTGAAGATTTTTTTATTTTTCGAGCATTTGCAAGTGTTTTTAAATAAATTCCATCTTTTATCTTCTAGATTTTATCCAAAATTTAATTATTTTTGAAGATGATTGTAGATTAAATTTTAAGTTTTTTGACATTTACATTTTTTTTAAAAAAGAAACTGAAAGGCATAATTTTTATAATAGGCGTTATTTTAACAATTTTAAATAATTTTATTCTCAAATAATACAAAAATTAGCAATTAATTACAAAAAAAATACTTTGATCAATCAAACAATAAGTTTAGTCCATCCTAATAAATCATCTTTTAGGTCATTTTTATGTAAACGTCTTCCTTGACTTTGAAATTCAGCAAATTGTGCAACAATTGGATCACGATTACAAGATGCCATTGCAATAACATGTCCGTGTTCATTCAGGTACATCACAATGAATGTCATTGTTTCAAGATCACCATCGATTATAGTCTAAAGAACACATAATTTAATATGAAATATTCTTTTCAAAAAAAAAAAAAACAACAACAAATAACCATATCATAAATGATATTTACCTCATGTGCCTTCCCATATCCTGAATAACGTAATCCTTTTCCAAATAATGCCGTAAAGAAAAATGGTACAGCTCTAAGTTCTGTTAATTTTCCAACCATATTTAATGCTGCAATTCTTGCATGATATTGTGCTAATTGATAATGACTAATTGTTGCTCTTTGATTTGATAATGGAAATACTGGAGCATTTGCAATATCACCACCAACATAAACATCAAGTATATTTGTTCTTAAATGCATATCAGTATCAATAGAACCATCTTTATTTATAACAATACCCGAATCTTTTAAAAATTCTGTATATAATGTTGAACCAATTCCCAATATAAGTAAATCACAATTAATTATTTCTCCATTTTGTAATTTAATCGATTTTATAACATCATCACCCATACATTCTACAATATTATTTTTCATAATCATATTAACACCTTTATCTTCGAATAATTTTAAAATACGTTTTCCAATTTCTTCACCAAAACTTGATTTTAATGGAAATTCATCTTTACCAATCACAGTTACCTTTAAGATTCAGCAAAAAATTTTGTAAGTAAATTAATTGAAAAAAAATAAAGTTTATGTGAATTTTACCTTTTTAACTTTTCCAGCTAACGATGCTGCTGATTCTAATCCAATAAAACTTGCACCTAAACAAACGACTTCCATTTCCGGGTTCAATACTTCAAGGATTTCATGTACATCAGTATACTCTCGAACTGTTGCAATATTTTTCAAATTTGATCCTGGTACATTTATTCTTCTTGGTTTAACTCCAGTTGCTATAAACAATTTATCATATTGAATAAATTGTCCATTTGAACATTCTACAATTTTTGCAGCTGTATCAACTTTAGTTGCTGCCGTTCCTAATAAAACTTCAATACCATGTTTTTCATAGAAACTCATATCACGAAATTGAATTTTTTCAATATCAAAACTAAATGATTTTGATATTTTTACACGATCATATGGTAAAACATTCTCTTTACAAATCATTACAATACGTCCAGTAAAACCTTCTTGTCGTAATGTTTCAACACAAACACCACCAGCTGGTCCACCACCAATTATCACATAAGTTATTTGTGTATTATCATATTGATGTTTTTGCGGTTCTTTCATATTTTTTATTCGTTTATTTGCTTCTAAATCAGATTTTCTAGCTGTTATTTTAACTTGATTACATTCATTTATATTAACTTTATAACATGGTATTGAATCTAAACCAGGAAAATCTTCTATATCACCAGTTTCTAAATTAAAACAAGCACCATGCCATGGACATCTAATACGATCTTTACCTAATGCACCTTTTATTAATGGTGCACCATAATGTGAACATTTTGTACCGATTGCATAAAAATTACCATTTTTTTTAATAAGTAAAACTTTTTGATTTTCATTCAATTCAAATTCTTTCATTTCATTGTCTGTGATATCATCAACATGACAAACTTCTTTTTCGATGACGTCATCAGACGACGATATATTATTCTCTTGATTTTTTGCACCTGCGCATGTGGGTGGGAAAAAAATAATAAAAATTACCTGTTGCTTAAATCATTTTTTTTTTATTTATGAAATTGAAATTTTTATTTTGTGGAATTTTTAAAAAAAAAATGTATATAGGTAGACCATTTTTAATTACCATTAGAAATTCGTCCTTGTCCTGAGAAATTTGAACTATCTCTAACTTTATATTCTCTGCAATTAATTGCTCCCATTATTATTATTTTATGATTTTGTATAAAAAATTTTTGTATACACTTTTTATAACGTTCACTCAAACTAGATACTTGAACTTTTTCAACTTTTTATTAAATTTTCAATAGAAAAATAAATTAATTATTATAATATTACTAATTTTTTCACTTGAATTTAATGAGTACATACTTCAAAAATATAAAATAAAATAAGATAAATTACTTTTTCACTAATAAATATCACGCATTAACAAATAAAATACACTTCATACATGAACTAACAATACTAAACTACTGAGCACTGACTGACGTCTGCTGAGATATCATTTAGATTTCTACGAGAAAAACAAGGAAAATACAAAATGCTCTTTTTTTATTGATTTCCCTACTTTCCATGTCCGTGGTTTGATTTAAAGTAAATTACTAAAGAAAATTTTCTTTATTTCATTTCTCACATATAAAGTGAATTTTTAATTTATCATTCTTTTTGTATTTTCTTTCTTTTTCGAAATCATTTAAAATGAATGAGATAAAAAAAAACTATAAAAAAGAAAACAGGTTAAAATTAAAAATTTACAAAAAAAAAAAATATCTTATGACTTTTTTCTATAAAAGTGAGAGTCAAGAGTAGTATTTTATTACTACTCAAGTCTGAGCTCAAGGTTTTATTTTGTCTTTAATAAAATATTAATATTTGAATTTTGAATGAATAAAAAATTCGTGGGGAGAAATAAACTTACTCCACTTACTCATTGGAAATTACTTTGATATAGATACATAATGTACTATCATACATAAAATGGGAAAAAACACAAAATCAACAACTGGTCAATTTACTAATCATTCACATGGGCAGTGGTCAATTATGAGTACCTACATATACGGACTAATCTTGAATGCAAAATGAATTGATACCGACCGATTAGATGAATATTTTTGAATTATCTGTCACGTATTTCATTATCATAAGAAGTTTATTATGAAATATGTATACAATAATATTTTTATTACCAGTTCATATTATGATCAGCGTAATTTAAACTTGAAAAAACTGAAATAACACACATACGTGATACGTCATACATAATAAATAATTATAAAACGCATAACAAGCCATTCATATCAAATATTTCGAGATAAGTAACAACAAAATTTTTCATAAAACTTTTTATTTACTTATAACAAGTAATTACTTTAACGGAAACCGGATAGATATCTGAATTGAATTTAAAATTTTAACCCTTCAATTCCGAATATTTCATACATTAAACAAAAGTTTTCTTTGTCTGTAAAAAAAAAAAAGCGTTGAAAATAGTAAAATGTATGTCATTTGTAGTTTATTGTTAGTCATGGGATTTTTCACACAATTAATGTTAACTCACTTATCGGCCGATAAGGCAAGATTATAATTGAAATTATTTAATGAGTTCGGTTTTGTTGACATCTATTAAAAAAAATAGTATTTCTGATTAAATTCAACGTCAAAGAATTTTAAGAAAATGCAGAGTTCTCTAACACAGCTAAGACATACATATTTCGTATTGGATTAGACGTTAGGCGCGGCTATCTTGTGTAGAACCGACCATATACTCTCTTTATTCTGATTGACAGAAGTCAACCACTAAAATTTGTTGTTGATGTAATTTTTGCATCACCTACATAAATTAGAACTGTATTTTGAGGAACTATTACCATGTTTATCAACACGTTCTCGCGTTCTTCTTCACTTTTAAAATACAGGTAGGTACACAAGATTTAAAAAAAGAAACTTAGTGGAACAAAATACGACCGGTAAAAGTAGCTTTACACTACTTGATTTCTCATATCACTTTACATACTACATGTCACTGGTAAAAGTTTGACAGCGTTTACACTGTCTGATTTTGTTGAGAAACTTTCTCATACAACTTCACATTCGACATATCATGAAAATAGATTTTTTCTAATTTCATATGACATTTGATTCGACTTCGTGATACTTGAATTTTTTTATTTCAGTGGATTATTAGCATTATAAGAAGTCGTATGACAATACATATGTAAAATAACATACATAAAGTGATATGACAAATCAAGTAGTGTAAAGCTACTTTAAGCAAACTCAGAAATTATATAATGTGCACAGTGCACACTGACTGTGGCAATTAAAATGTTTAATGGGTGATTTTAAACTGATGACGTTTCTGGTCTAGAAAGAGTTAAAAATCTCGTAAAAAATTGTTTCAGAAGAATTTAATTGCAAACTGTACATTTCAACTAAAATTTGTCTTACATTTACTAGCTAAATTCCATTTTATTGTAAGTAAGTGTTAAGATACTTAATATGTCTTAAAAATTATACAATAATAATGATACAAAGCATGGAAGGAGGGGATTAGTTTTAGCGATAAAAGTTGCTGTTCATGAAATTCTTATTTATTACACGTGAAGTATAACAGCTTATTATTTCAATTCAATCTGTGACTTTGAAAATATATAGTTTTATTCACGAGCAATGTAATTTTATGCCTAAAAAAATTAATAACATTCCGTGCCTATATTTTGTGAATAAACTGTTTATCTGTGGTCATGAAGCATAACATCAGCCATACCAGTTTCGAGCCCCTTACTTATTTATCTTTGATGATTGTGCCACGAAACTTACTATATACTCAAATTGGGTTTTTGATTTTGAATTTTATCACATTTCAACCTATGTATATTAAAAATTACATTTAAAAAAATGTAGTTTGAAAAGAAAAAAGATTACACGAATATTTTTCATGTTTTTTCACTTACATTTTAAGCATCAGAGACAATAGTTGAAAGGGCTTGAAACTGACATACCAACCTATTTTCTCTTTTTTCTTTTACCTTGGAGGTTATCCAAGTTTTATAGAGCAAGCTTTCGAAAAAAAAATTTCTAATTCATAGCTATTAGAAATTATTAATATAAAAATAAAATAAGATATTAAAATTCTCCATACCTATTCTGACAAACTTGTACCTGTGCCTGATAGTACTAAAATTCAAATTAAACTTTTCTATGTAATTTAACACACGCTCAAAATGCATTATTTGTTTTCTAAAATTCATAAACATTCGTTAAGCCACACATCTGATTTAAAAAAATCTTTAGTGAAAAAAGAAGAAACAAAATTGACAGTTTAAGTCGAAGGTTACTCTTTTAAATTAAAAAAAAAAGTCTGTACTCGTCACTTTTCAATATTTTCAATATTTTTACCACAAACAATTTTCTTTTTTCCTTTTTTATGAAAATGTCTTGAACATACACAATTTTATTTTATTTTTTATTTTTTAAATACGCAATCTGCTAAGTATTTTGTCGCCTTAAATTTCTAAAGAGCTTGTTTGAATTAATCGATCAATGTAGCACCGCACCAACAACCACCTGCAGTTTATTAAGAAAATGCATTTTATATTTTTCACAATTTCATTGTAAATTTTTTTTTCCTTTTTAATAAAATTAATCTGAACTATAAATTAGGTCAAGGTAAATGTGATATATGTAATTATTTTATTAAAGCTCACTTAGTGTATAGGTACTTGTAAATATGTTCTAAGATAAAATTCTATATTGAAATTCTTTATTTTCAGGAGTGTATTGTTTTGGTTTCGGTATTATTTTGTTTTTCAGATAACATTGTGATTTTACAATAATTCTGAGAAAACATAAATTTCGCTATGAAACAATAAAAATTCTGGAATTAAAAACTAAACTTTTTACGTCCACAACAACAATGCGCAATGGTAAAAAAATTTTGACAATTTTGTAAAAGGAAGAGAGAACAGAATTCATCCTTTCATAAAAATTATAAAAAATGTAGCTACACACACAAAAAAGTGAGATATGTGGATATGGATACATATATGCATATGTATGTACATATGACAAAATAAATTCATAATTTCAAATAAATATAAAATGTTGACAAATCATAACTCAAAAAATAAGGATTTATATGAAAACATTTTTCATTGTCAACAAGGATATTTTATGCATTCGAAATATAAACTGATAGACCAATTAGTGTCATATTATAATTTTTAAAATTATTATTTTAAATTATGTAGAACCAGACTTTATCCTTTTCTTTTATTTTTAATACTATGATACTTGAAAATAATACAATAGTGATAATAGGCGTTCTATGTACAAAAACAAGGGAAGAAAAATAAGAAAAATTATCGTTAGTAAAAAATGTTAGGACAAAACTTAAAGTAAAATTTGAGATTCACGATAAATTTTCCATGAAAATTATTACTATATAACCTTTATTTTTCACGTGATTTTAAGTTCATAGATTGGCTTAAATAAGTTAGCAATAAAAAAAGCTTAACAGAGAAAAAAATACCGTAATAATTAAATTTCAAGCACAATTATTTACTTTACATCAAAGTTTGAGTAACAATATCTTTGCTCAGAACAAGTAAGGCAAATGAATAACTTGAAAAACCAGAAAATTAAATAATTAATTTGACCGAACGTATTGAACATATTCAAACCAAGGCTTTTTATGTGGATGAACACCCAGTGAACAATGTACACTCATTATGATATCATTTGGAATTCACTAAGTGATTATGAGTTCATTTTTCGTTCATTTGAGCTTCACTAGAGTTTCACTTTTTGCGTGAACTCATAGAGTGAGTTTAAAACTTCAGAGAAAAAAAATAACCACAAAGTGAACTCATAATGAATATTAAATTGGCATTTACATAGTGAAGTACTTGTGCACAATCACAATGAATACAAAACGGAGAACGTAAGCTCACTTCACCCTCACTTAGTGATTATTCACTAAATTGTTTATTTAGCAGGACTATTTACTTAATTCAAATGTATTAGAAAAAAAAACTTCTCAACAGAGTTTCCAACATATTATTTTTTCTTGTTATTTTCCCACAGACCCACACCTAAATTGTTCTATTTTAAAAATAATGTAACCTTTTTTTCCTTATTCCCATGTTTTTTGATTAAAATTCAAATCATTTCTGTTTCACAAAAAAAAAAAAAATAGATAAATAAAATATTGAAAGGGAAAAATTAGCTACTTACGAATATCCTCCTACAAGTTATATATGCAATAAAACATTATTTACTTGATAATTTATGCATTTTGTCTAGACAAAATTTATATTCATTAATTTTTCGTTTTAAATATCTAATTTACCTGAATTTTATCTCACGCAATTTAATTTAAAATTGTTCTGTTACCAGAGTTGTGAATGTTTAACAACAACAATAAGTGAATTTTAATTGTCATCTTTGTCATTTTTACTTTAAATAAATAATAATTAGCTATGTACTTTCTTTTGTATATAATTAAGTCATTAAAAAAGAAATTTTTTTTGCATGGTTTTCTGTAAATAATAATAATGAAGAAGTATTTTATATTTTTTTATTGTTTCTTTCTTTTAAATTAGTCCATTATGTGGACTTTTTTAAAGTAAGTAATTTGTATTAAATTATTCGTTTTTGAGCAATTCATCTGTAAATATTTTTACCATTTAAATTTGGTGTAAATAAGGGTTGTATATCATTAGGTGGACAATTTTTGAGAACACATCTACGAAAGTTAGTACATCTTCGAAAACGTCAGATAATCATCATACTGATGAAACTCAGCATCGTTTTCGAAGATGGACTTAATGTTGGATTGATCATACTGCGAAGCACTTCATCATTGAAATCTGATGACCTCCCAAATCTGGGTTCTTTTTTCAAAGAAAAGTCACGCCAATGAAATTTTGTAAACCATCTGTGGCATGTTTAAGCTGTTACTGTGGTCTTTTCAAGCAGTTTATAAAATTTTTGAAAACTTAGTTGTTGACTTTGATTAAAACTAGTAAGCACATTTTCGAATAAAAACAAATTTTCTCACTTTGTATTTCATTTTTTCAAAGTACTGGATGTGCCAAAAGTCAAAAGAACAAAATATCTATGACCAACGATTTTTTTATTTATCAAAAGAACGTTTCGTAAACACGTAATTCAATGTTTAATTGAACGTGTCAAATATCATTTTCTTATACAACGCTTTAATTTTAAAAACAGATTAAAATATTCTAATTATTTTTTATCCTTTAAGACATTATAATTGCATTATTCATTGTACAACTTAACTACACTAAAACTTTTGTTCTATAAAACATCTTCATTCAATTTGAATAAATTTTTTTCAGTGATGATAATCTACTTTATTTTTTTTTCTCTCCTCAAGTACTTGTCATAAATCCTTAAAAAACTTGTATTTTTCTTGAAATAATACTGAAATTTAAAAAAAATTTTAATTAACGCTTATTATAATTATTTTTTTTTTTGTAAGTTAATACACTTTTCAGCAGAGCAAGAAATTTCTTAGAAATTCATTTTTTTATTCTTAAGATGAAATAAAAGTCCTTTTTTTCTGGAAATTATACTTCTGATTGAGGTTAATTAACTTCTGTTTGTGTATGCAAACTATCTACTCTCTTCTTTTTTTTCTTTTCGTGTTCTTAATAAAGACTGTAAAATAAATTATAGTTTCTTATTACGTAATTTATAGAACATAATTAATTTAAGATATGTCTTGGCTTTTATTTTTTTTTTAATGTTCTCTAGACAAATTAATCATAGAGCTGAATAAAAAAAAATGAATTTTAATTATTTTAACTTGTAAAATAGAAAAACCAAAAAAAAATGATTTTTTGAATTTTAGGTTCAGTTTTTAGGGTTTTTTTTTTTAATTTTAATAAGCAAAAAGCATTTAACAGAAGTAGAAGAAGAAGAAGAGCAGAAGGAGGAATAAGAAGAAGGAAATAGAGAAAGTATTTTGATTTTTTTATAAATTTTGGTTTAAAAAAATTTATAGTTTCATGGAATTAGCAGTCACTTAATATACAATGTGCCTCACTAATAGACGAATTTTAATTTTGACTTTTAATTGAGTTATAACTTAAAAAGCTTACTTCTATTGAAATATTCTGTTAGCAAAGCCCAAATTGTATTACTTTGTAGCCCATATTTTGTAAACATTTATACAATATTGTATTTTTATAAGATAAATAAAAGAAATTGAAAAATTGAAAAAAAAATTGAATTAATAGTTTAATGAAATAAAAAAAGCTTTAAAGAAATATATATCTACTTAAAAAAATGGTAAAGCCTTTATTCATAAAACAAAATGAAATTTCAATTACTTAATTGATTCAGTTCATTGACATTTTCATAACTCAAAACACAAGAAAATTAGCGCAAAACAAAAATCCTAAAATGTCTTTTAAATGAGACTGTATATAGAAGTCTAATGACTTTCAATTAAAACTATAAATTCTATATAAAACAAAAATATCCTTTTACGCTTCACTGACACACATTACCCACTTGTATAACGTAAACTTGCATATAATAAATTTAGAAAAAGGATTTTTTTATATTTCAAATGAAAAGATGGCGCCTGAATGTCAGAACATTGTGCATTGTCATATTATATAGTACATTCTTTCGGATTTTGGAATTTAGATTAAATTTCAATAACAATCTTTGTATCTCAATATTTCAAGAGCTATACACAATAATGATTCTCTAGAATATTGGAGCCAAATATTTAATATAAAATTTCTGTATATATCGTATATGGCTTTTTCTGAGAAATTTTTATAGAATTTTTTGTTATTTTTTTAAAAGGCTATTCTCGAGAATAATGAGATAATATTTTTATTTTAAAATTGTAAACTTTTAATTAATTATAGTTGATTTTATCTCGTATCCGATGTTACACTTGACATATGCACGCATATATGTATAATGTATACATTTTAATTTACACATTATATGCCAAAAATATCATGAAAATTTCTTAAGGGCTTTAAAGTGACGCTCTCTCAAATAGCTGCTATGATGAATGTATTGAAATGAACCATTAATTATGAAGATTGCGTAAGTGCAAATTTTGATGAGAAACCGGATTTATTATATTGAAAACTTTCGATATAGAGAAATTACGCATGAAGTGGAATAAGAAATTTTGAATGTTTTGGCAGAACAGAAATTCAGGATGCATTTACATCTTACCTCTCTGTCGGTACTTCTATATATGTATATGTATAATGTATATCTATTTTTTTTTTTGATACACAGTGAAACCATCTGAGAAAGTCAAAAAACATTCGCTGAGACATACTGCATTTTTTTCGTTATCTCAAAACAAAATTGGATGGACTTACACCACTTTCAAAATAAACGATCCAATTTTTTTGTAAAAAATATTTTTTCGAAAGTATTTTCGAACTTTGAGAAATTATACTGAAAAAAAAATATAATAGTATAATTCTGACACAATTGACAAAATACAAAATAATAAATAAAAAACTGTAATAATACAGAACATCAGCCTGAAGCATTTACAAAAGCTTTAGATTAAATTTCTTAAGAACGAAAAAGTAAAATTGTGTAAATAGCAACAAAGAGCGAATAAGGAATACTAAATTTCAAAGGTATTTTATATAAAATCTTGTATGTTTTCACCAAAAAAATTCAAATTATTCAAATTCAAATTTTTTTATTGGATAATAAAAAAGGTCGGAAATTCTTTAATACTTTTTTCCGTTTTATTGTGATGAAAATCAAAAGAAAAAAAAACTAACAATAACTTTTAACAGTTCTTTGTGCTTTGATATCTTTTTTTTTGCAAGTCCTATATCGTACAATACTTCAATTTTTTTTCATTGTTGGCTCCTGGACTTTTTTAACATTTTAATTTATTAAAGAATCCTTCAAAAAAATAATAATAATAATCCTTGTCATTAAAATAACATAATATTTTCACACATTTTAGAAAAGCCTTTGCCTTGTTTCTGTGCTTCATTATTTTTTTTTTTTTTTTTGAAATTCAAATAATTACATATTTGCAAGTCATTCGATTTAATGGAAAGTCTACATATTAAATAATAAATAAATAATTAAGGAAATTTTTTTCTGTCTTTGGTTAAAAAAAAAAAAAAAAGAACATCATATTAATAATATTGAAACAATTATGTATATAGGTCCTTGTTGAGATATTTATTTATCAGAAGAAATTAAAAGTACCGAACAAAAATGTAAGAAAAAAAGAACGTACGGTAGACAGGAAAAAATTCATAATTATTTACCTCATGTCAATAAATAATTTTAAAAGTCATTCTCATGTAATCAATATACTTTATTGAAAATTTTACAATTGAATAAACAATTTTTGTGTGTGTGTGTGTGAAACGGTTTCATTCATTATTATCAACACAATTATAAACCTAATTTAAACAAATTAATTAAGTGGATTATTTTTGAGAGTTTCGTTTTTTTTTTCTTTTTTTTCTTTTCAAAAGGAGGGAAGAGAAGATTGTACTCGTAGGCGTTTAAATAATTTTTATCATATAATTAACTGAAATTTATTTTTTGTGTTCTTTGAAAATAAATTTTGTTTATTTTGTTATATTCTAATTTTAAATTAAAAAAGATATTTGTTTTTTATTCAATTATTATTGTTATTTAAATAAAATTACATCAGCTTTTTTCTTCGTATTGATAGAGAAAATAAAAGTACATAAAAAACTGTCATAATTCTATTTAAAATAAATTTATTTTTAGCTTACATTCCCTCATGTGGAAAAATTGAGTATTTCTATTCAAAGCAGTACAAAAAAAAAAATTTAGAATATCCTTTTCTTAGAAATTTATGAATGCCAGCCAATAAGGCAATGAACGTCTAGCTAATCCAAAATTTAAAAAAAAAAAACATCTAATTTACTTTTCAATATATTTTGCAAAAAGTTGCATAAACTGATAATTTAAAATCCTCATTTTTTATGTGAAAAGATGCAAACTTGAATCTGACCATAAACTTGTAAATTTTTACTTCAAAATCTTTCAAGTTTTTAGCATACGAAATTTCTAAACCTAAAATTTAAAAAAAAAAAAACAATCAATTTAAAAAAACCGTCGAATCATGAAATCCATAAAAAAAAATCCAACTAAAATTTTCCAACATTCAAAAAAAAAAAAAAAACTGATTTCATTAATCCCATGTTGTACGTAAATGTTTCCATCATATCATTTTAAACGAATTTCATATATTTTTTTCGTTGTCCTTTTTTTTTCTTTTTTGTTTGCTCATACGCATCATCGCATAAAGTGGTATCCTTTCTATAACTAATATGTTTCAGTATGTCTCTGATATAATAAAATGAACAATTTATTAAACTCCATCAAACGCAACCAACCACTACCATCACTATTTCTACAGTTTAACGCTAAAAAAATTCATATATGTAGGTACATATATGTGTATGTATGTATGGATGTAGAGAGACAAGACTTTGAACCATGACCACCATCATCACTTTTACTGTTGTTAAAAATGGCAATGCAAGTGAAAGTTAACTGAAAAAAAAAACAGCATATGATTTAAAATTCATCGTCCTTTATATATATCTACGTATAGAAAGCTTTCATTTCAAAAATAATATACCATAGGTGTTTATAAGGAAAAAAAGCTTCTTTTTCTGAAATTATATTGAAGGAGTTACAGATAGGAGATGCTTTTCAGGCCCATACAAAAAATTTAATGCTCTTCACCACATCACAAAAAGCGGTGTGGTAAAATAAAATTCATATATAAAGGATATTACAACAATAAAGGATTTTGATCCCATGTTGAGAATTTATTTTACTTTCTATATAGGAAATTTTCTTTTCTGTTTTATTTTTTTTATTTTTCTATTTGTTCGTTTGTTTTTGTTTTCCTTATAATGAATAGGCATTATTAAAGGCATCAAAATGAATTGTGTCTTCTGTTGAATTTGTTGAAGTTTCAGTTAGTCCTTTGAACTCGAATCGTTCGGTAGTATTTTTCCTAAAGGATATTCTACTTTTACATTTTTATTATAATATTTTATACACTTTGATTTATTTTTATTTTTTTGAAATACGGAAAAATTCTTTATATGATAGGCATTTTAAAAGAAGAAAAAAAAACAAAGATACGGAAATGTGATACATACATGTCTGAATGTTTTGAATTTTTAAACGGTACATACATGTATGGAAAAATTGAATTTATATTATTTGTGTATACAGTTGTTTTAACATTAAATTAATAAGCACGACATACAGGATATTCATTTAAAACAACAAAAAAACAACAAATTTAATTAACTATTCGTTATTCGTGTTTCAGTTTAAAATATTTCAAGTTGAAAAGGATAAAAAAAAAGACATTTAATTGAAAAAGAAAAAAGATTGTGTTTATTCAGTGGTCAAAAAAAAAAAAAAATTAATTCGAAATGTTAAATCCTTACACCGTTATACACACATAACGATAAATATGTAATTATGATAAAATAATTAAATGCGTGAATATAAATATAAAGATCAAAATTTATTATTAAAATAAATTATAATACATGCAGCAACAACAACAACAACAAAAAAAGATATATATAAAGAATATTATATGTGTGGCAGGTTTATTAAGTAAATATATATACCTGATGCTGCTGTCATGGGATAATCTCAATAAATTTCAATTAAATTTAACAATATCAGGCGGTAGTATTTAACTATGAATAAAACACGAGAATTGGATTAATATAAAAAAAAAAAACAAGCGAAATAAAAAAAAACCACAAATAAAATATTATCCGCACATAAAAATACAAACATCATTCATTGGTACGATATAAAATTAAATATTTTTTTTTAGGTAAAAATTCATAATTTCACAAACCCACATTAAGCAGAGCTTAGTGTAATAAAAAATATATTTCCAAAAAAAAGAATACAATATTCTGAAAAGGTATTCTGGAATAGTGAAAAATGGAAAATTTTCTTTAAAATAATTTTCCAGATTTCCCACAAAAAAATTTTTAAACACGATGTAATTGACTAATTTTTTTCTAACATTTCTTGAGGGTTTTCCAGACGAAAGTTAAAGATATCACATCCCATTTTGAAAACTAACTTTCATTCCCAGAAAAACTAATATTTGCTTTCTTAACACGCCTGTGAAAATCACCTCGATCGGAAGATAAAAAAAAGCAAATTTTTATGCTAACTTTAAAATTTTTAGTCAAAAACAAACATTTTTCAAAATACATTAAGGACACTTTTTACGATGCCAATCTCTTTAAAAAAAAAATTTAAAATCAAACAGTTCATACTTTCACAAATGATTGATGTACCATTTTTAGTACTTTTGTGTTTACTTTAAGGTACAATTTTATATCTTTTACTTTAATCTTCATTTATCCTTAAAATGTGACGTTAAATTTTCTTTTTTCTATGAAATTTGATATTTAGCAGTTTTCCATAAATGTGTACTTTTTTTTTTATTATTTAAATTGTATATTTCGTGTACACATTTTTGATAGATAAATAGCTAAATCCTTTTTTCTCAATTTCATGTAAAATTTGTATAGATTTCAATATAATGGATTTTTTATTTTTTCATCGTGGACAATTTAATCACATCAATCTTCACTATCAACACAACAACAAAAAAAGTATCTAGATGTTTTGTGTGTTATTTTTTTTTTCAATACCTCGCCTTTTTCATGTTAACAATGGAATTTGAAAATAAAATTTATCATTTATTGTTGTTGTTTGAGGTGGTGTTATTTTTATTACAAATGAAGCAATTTAAAGGTGGATTAAGTGGAAATAATAGGCTTTTTTTGTTGTTGTTGAAAAAAAAACAAACTTTAAGCCTATTTCTAGGCTTTAATTCAATGGAAAAATTACTACAATTTTATTTTTGAAGTTTTATAGAAAATACTATGTGAAAAAAATGTGTCAAAAATTATTTAATTTTGAAAAATTTATAATATCTGCTTTTTAATTAAAACTAATTTCATTTGTATACCCTAAAAAATTTGGTGCCATTGCATTATAACGAACTGAATAACAATTAAGTTTATAAAAAGTTTAATTAGAAAATAAATTTGAAGTAATTTATTAAATGTAAAAAAAAAAAACAAAAATTGTGGTGCCTATGAGGCACAAAAACATATCATTTGGATACAAAAGATAAATTTGTTTGTTTTTTTTTTTTAAGTTTTGTAATTAAAATAATTATTTTGATTACATAGCTAAACAAACAAACAGAAAAAAAATCATTTTAATTGTTCAATTCCATTGATAATAAAAAACTATCCTCAAAAAGATAATAAAAATTTCCAAGGAAATTGAACTTTTTTATTTGAATTTATGAAATGTTCTTTTTAAAGGATAGATTTTATTTATCTTATTAAATTTTTACGTTGGCAAAAAAAAATGCATTAAAAAAATTAATTTAATATGAAGAAAAATTATTTTAAAAATAAATAAAATCTTAGATACCAGTTTTTGAATTTTTCCTGATGAAGGTTGAACTTTTTACACATCCTTTTTCTTGTGGGGTGAAATATACAAACATACATATAATTATCATATTGTGTACTGCTTTGCATTTTTTGTTTTCATTTCATACGTGAATACCTTAAGCTCTATTTTTGTTATTTTAAAGAAAATTATGAAATAAAAAAGAAAATTCTATTTTAATACAATTTTTCTATTTTGAAAAGTTCATTTTGATAAGGTAACGAAAAAAGAATAATTTTATTTCATTTTTATAATATTGATCCTGAAAATTTGTTTTATTTCTTAAATCGCACCCCAACGACCAATTTTCTTAAAAGTTTCTTACTGGTTTCTCTAGAAAATTTGTCTCTAAAAGCTAATTTTTTTTTTGTTTTACACAGTTTGTCTCAATTTTTTTTCTTAATCGATTTTACACTAAGATTTCTTTTTTTAACCCCAAAAAATTTTTTGTTTATCCTTTTAAATCATTTCATACCACAATTCGATATCTACATATAAATGTACGTATTCGTGCATATGTACAAAAAAATCTATTGTACTCTCACCACACACAAAAAAAAAAAGATGACATAAAAAAATTTTCAAATAAATAAATCAAGAGAAATAATTTATGTGTTTTTTTTATTCTCATTCTTCTTCTTCTTATTTATTTTTTATTTGAAATATGTTCAAGAGCAGTATGTAGTTAGTATCCTATAGAAATTTTTATCGTCCTTCGAGAACAACAGTAACAAAAAAAAAAAAAATATATTTGAAATATTGCAACATCATACCAAAAAAAAAATAAAATAAAATAAATCTAGAGAAAAAATGGAAAAAAGTAGTAAAGAAAACTGTTCAAGCATTGATTTAGAATCATTCGTTTTCCGTACTTGTAATGTCTTTTTTGTATTTTCATTTATTTTATTTAAAAATAAAATTAAAAAAATAGTATCTACAAAATTATATTCTTGTTTAAGGTAAAAGAAAATGAATTTTATTCTTATGATAACAATTATCTGCCCGCAGGTACCATAAAATTGTCATAAAGTTATAAGAAATGAACATAAACGATATACGAGTACAAACAAAAATTTTATATTTTATTTTCTATTTTTCTCTTTTTTTTTCTGCAAAAGGATAAAAATGTATCTATAGTGTAATTATATCTAATGATGTATTCTTATGAGAATACCAGATCGCATTATAAAAAGTAATGTAATAATTAATTTTGAAATTTTTAGAAGGAGAGAAAAAAAAATTGCTGTGTGTTGCAACAACGAATGTGATTTATTTGAATTTTGTTTTTCATTTTTAATGTTATAAATTTTGTATTTTGTAAAAAAAACACCCATTATTTGAATCTATAGCTTTTCATGTAGCCTGTGGAATTGTACTATATAGTAATAAAAACAAGTTATTCCGTAACATTAATTTTACAAAACAAACAAACAAACAAAAAAAACGATCAATGACAACCCTAAAAGGTTTAAAAAAAAAAACAAATTAATAATTTTAAACAAAAATATTAAAAAAAAAATATATCGATGAAATTTTAATGGAAATTAATATTAGAAAATGTATTTTCTCCGTTACAATGGTTATAAAAATTTTACACAAAATATTGATTGTAAAATTTCATGTTTTCTGCTTTGCTAAGCAAAAATGCAATTCAGAAAATTTTTAATATATCTGCGCTTTTTATTAATGGTATTGCTAGTAATTCGATATGTGGTGATGTTGATACGGAATTTTTATTTATTTATTTTTTTTACCTATTTTTGATTTTTTAATTTTTCATTTTGGTGTCTGCTTTCACCACCTTAAAATATATCTAACCCATTTTTTTTTGGCATGTTTAGAATCATGTGATTTATTCATGATAATATTTTTTTAAAAATTTTTTTGAGGTGCAAAATGAATAAATTATTTGAGTTTTGTAAATGTTTCAACTTGATTGAATTTCCCTTGTTCAAAATTACCTACATACGAGTACGAGTACATACATACATACGATTATGTTTTTATTTGATTCTAAAAGCCTTTTTTAGGCCTTTTAGTTTCAAAACAAATAAAGCGTTTTGCTGAACGTTAACAGTAAGGGATTGTACATTTGTAAAACGTAAGACACCACACATCTTCTTTCTTTCCTCTCCAATTTTTCATTTCACGATTCTTTTCCCTTCCCTCTATTTAGAAAAAGTGTGAACGTGTAAGTCCTTGAATAGATGTTGACTTTTTATTCTAACGTTTTGTACATTATGCTTTGATAAAATTCTGGAAAAAATTACGTTCTTACGTCGAATTTTCTTAATTCTACTGGTTTTTATTTGGTATGGTCACAAATAATATAATAATACAGATGGGTATTGTAAATGAACTGAAATGCTATTCAGTGGTAATAAAGAAGAAGAACAAACAATTTTTATGTTTGCGTCTTAACTATATAGTTTTTTTAAAAACTTAAAACAACAACAACATTACCGAACTTTGAGTTTTTTTTATTTATGTTTCCACTTTTCATTTCATCATGATTTTTTGATTTTTTCCATTTCTAATACATAGTCCAGACGAGACTTTTTTATGTCAAGACTTATGTCATGACATTGTTCATGTCTTGCCATATTTTTCATGTCTGGGCATTTCATGTCTTGAATGTGAATATAAAGTTTAAAATTTTTGAAATATATTTTTGTGAAATTTTGTCCAAATAACTTTGTAAATTAAAAAATTAATTTAAATTTATTAAAAAATTAACATTTGCAATTTTTTCTCTCGATGAAAGTCTGATAAATCTGATACATTAGCACAAAACATCTGAAATCGCCATTTTGTTTGCTCATGTCTGCAAGACATCGTAGCAAAGACATAAGTTTTGACATCCATGTCTTGCCATTTATGTCTGCAAGACATAAGCGGTCTATACGAGACATATTCGATGTCAAGACATAAGTCTTGACATAAAAAAGTCTCGTCTAGACCCTGTATAACTTGTAGCTGACATTTACCTTGTTTATGCACAAAGATTAAAACGTATTAACTCTAAAACGTTTTAAGCATCGTTTTGAGATAATACATTTTAATTAGTGTTTATGCGTAATACAACATTTCGTTCTCACTCAAAACGTTAACCATCTGCGTGTGTAGTGTAATAACAATTACTTAAAACGAATAAAATGTATATGCACACTTTAAATTCGCATTGAAATTTGGTTTATGCATCCGTATTTAGTCAAGACGGAGTGAGTTAATGCGAATTAATGTGTCGCATAAACAAGGTAATTGTTTATGATTTGTTATAAACATAGGTTTAGAAAGTGGGGCATCCAATTATCAAAAAAGCGAATACAGTAGAATCTCGATAATTTTACTACCTGATAATTTCCTATATTTACAGCGAAAGAAATTTTGCTTACTCTATAATTTCAACAGCCATAATTTATACATGAATTTACATATAAAATACATATTTGAACATGTTAAATCGGAAAAAATCTAAATTTGATTTGATTTGTGAAAGGCTTTATTTTTGATTTTGTTGTTGTGTTAATTAAAAATTGAGAAATAAATAAACTAATCTTTTTTTAATTTCATGTGTGCGTTTTACTTCCATACATACATCCATATTTAGTTTAAATTTTGTATTCAATAATTTCCACTATCCCGTAATTTCAACGAGGGTAGTTTTAATTAGGTAAAATTATCGAGATTCTACTGTACATAAATCTAAAATACCTAATTCTTTAAACCATACAATGTCGGTTGAACTGAACAGTTACTTGTGCGTCAGCAAAAGTAAAATACAATATTTATGTACACAATATACCTACATACAATAATAATGTCTTTTCTTTGCTTGTCACATATTTTTGTTGTTGTCGGTTAACAATTATTGTACCTAAAGGAAAAGGAAACAAAAAACTGAAAACTTTGTCAGTTTATTTTATTATATAACATCATGATAGGTTTATGTCTTTGCTAATCATATCACATTTGTCAGTTGATCGTTGTCAGTTAACCAAAATTCATATGCAACATTTTGTACAACAGTTTTTATATATCTGTATTATTATATTGTTTGTGGTATGGTGAATTAAAAATACACCTAGTCCTCCGCTAGGTCTACATATATGTATGTATGTATAAGTGAAATTTATTCAAACTATACGAACAGAAAACAAAAGATATCTATTTCCTGAATAAATACATAAACCTATAAAAATAGCAGAAAATGTAAAATTGATCTACCTTAGTTAACTTTTAAATGATGATTCGCTACAAAATTCCCCTTGCTTCTTTAAAATACAACCAATTCTTTGTTTCTAATGGGTTAAAAAAAATAACGTGCATTCGTAATCTAAGAACTTAACCTATGAAAAAAAAACAACATAAAATGCATTAAAAATTGAGTAAATTGGCCTCAATTTCTTTCATTCTATGAATATTTAAACTTTGCGATATTTGAAAATATGCACGTATTCCAATAAAAAGATATTTACCAAGAATTATTAGGTCGATTTACTTATTACAATCATGTCTATCGCATGAAAACTAAAACAACTGTAACTAATTTTAAATTAAATTTTCCATAAATAATTAAAAAGCAATGGAGAAATTATAGTAATCTTTTGTATGTACATAATTTTGCTATTTTCCTTTCTTTATGTCAAAATCCTATATCCGTTCTTCTTTTTTTATATTTTCAATTCTAATATATTTGCGAAATTCATTAAATTTTCAAATTCTTCATTTTCTTAAAGTCACGCAATAAAAGGACGCAATTATATTGATTATTTGTCTGTCATTAATAAATAATCATACCTTTTGTTTGAAAAAAAAAACAAATTATACTTAAAAATTTCACAATAATTTCTTTAAAACAATTGTGTTTTTTTAATTAACTCTTCAAGTAAATAAAAGCAACAACAAAAAAAATTAATTAAAATTATGACATTGGACTTTGATTGAACAACAAATACTTATTGTTGTTATTTTTATTTTGTTTTTAAATTGAATATCAAATACATGAGTTCCTGATGTTTTCCTTCATTTACTTACATAAAAATTAATTATATCACACGAAATTAAATATTTTAATAAAATAATTTTCAGTTTTTTTTTTAAAAAAAAGAATGAGTTTACGTCAAACAATTGTTTTCTTCATATCAAGTACATGAATTTATTTTAATTAAAAAATATGTTTTATGTTTACAATGAGAGAGCTTTATTTTCTATAAAGGAAACTATGTGTATTTTATTTATTAATTTTCATAACGTAAATTTCTTTTTAATATTTTCTAATTGCATTTCACTTCCATGAACAACAGAATAAAAAGCATTAAAAATTTAAAATTGAAAAAAAGGAAGGAAGTAAAATAGAATAAAAATAGGATTAAATTATTGTTAAAATGATGCTCAGGATTATATCCTGCTCAAATGTAACAAAATATGTAATTTCATTTTTTCTGATAAAAAAAAAATAGCTTTTTTTTTTGTATGTAGATACGAGTACTATATCAAGATAATGCATTTTTTAATCAAAAAGAGAAGCACTTTCAAATAACGAATATGTAGATAATAATGAATTCATATATCATCATTTTATAATGTATGCATGTATGAATTTTTTGGCATCTGTATGTACGTGTGAACGAAATGCATCAAGCACCAGTCATGTTGAATTCTTTATTTTTATAAAATGTACGTATATTATGTGCATGCATACATATTATATTCTTTGTTACGGTGCGGTGTGGGTGAATATATTGTACAAACAAGACTCTCTTTTGTCAACCAAAATATGTGATGCATCACAATATGTATTGTTCCTTTTTTGCTAATATATTATTTATGGGATTAAAAATAATATTAAAAATAAAAAATGACATTTCAATTGTGACAAATAACAAGCATAGCCAATTTTTGTAATACATATACTAAAAATATTCTGCAAAAAGATATTTGAACCATTGTTGTTAATTCTAGGAAGAAAAATGTTGTGTAAAAATTAAATAATTGACTCGATTCTCGTACAAAATTTAGACAAATTCAATTTCATAAATTTGAGTATATATTTACGGATTCTGTAGTACAAATAATTTATTGAATATTGAAAAAAAAAATGTTGACTTTTTTTCTTCTGTCAGCTTGGTTTATTAAGTGGACCTTTTATACTCTGCAGCTTTTAATTGGATTCAAATCAGTTCGATAAGAGCTAAGATTCTTACGTTCAAGGTTGGAAAGTCTTGGAAAAATTCTATCGCCTTCTGAATGAATTTAAAGTTTATTTTCGAATAGTAAATCCCACAGAAAATATAAAATTCTATTTCTTTAGTTAACCCACATACTTTTTTCAATAATTGTCTATAAATGAAATCTTACAACATGCTATTTTAAAAACAAATAAAAATTTCTAATTCAATCTACAAAAGAACAAAATTAAAAATACTTATTTTTTATTTTTTTATTTTTTTACAGGTTTTTCTTCTACATTCCATTTGAATTTTTTATGATGTTACTATCTCATAATTTAAAAAAATCATTAATGTGTACAAGATTTCGAAATTATTTTAAAATGACACATTTCTATTATAAAGAAATAAATACTAAAATAAATATACTATTTAAATTGCGAAAAATTAAAAGGACATTAATTAATCCATTTACATTAACCAGCAATTATAAAACCATAAAATATCTAAAATTCTAAAAAGGAAAAACTCATTAACATTCCTTAATTTCCTAATTACATTTAAAAAACAACATCCTTTTTCCCATTCTATATTTTCATTCTTTGTTTCTATATATTCTTTCTTTACACCTTTTTTTTTTAAATTAAATACCTGATCCAAATCACCCATTATTTGATTTATTCTCATACTAAAACAAAAATTCATGTAAATACTAGAAAAAAAGTGTGTTTAAAATTCCCATAATCATACCTTCGCAACAGCAACAGAAAAACAAAACAAAGAAGAAGAACAAAAAAATTAAAACACACGAACCCAAACAAAATATTCTGAACAGAATCAGAAATTATGATAACAAGATTGTATCCACAAGAAGAAGTCCCCAATTTATGTTCAACCTTATGGGGTAGCAACTTATCAGCATTCAATGATAGCAAAAATAATAATAATCCAGTAAATGAGGTGAGTATATAAGAATAAAGCTATAAAGCTATAATCATACGAGTTTTATTTCTATAGATTTTCTTTCTATTTTATTTTGTGAAAATTATGGTTTTTAATAGTTTTCCAATGTTTTTCTTATTGTTTTTGTTATTAAAAAAATGTATAGCAAAGCCTAGAAGAAATTTTTATAATATTGGAAAACTAAGTGATTATGGCTTAAGAACTAGTTAATGTGTTCCTTTATGATTTTTCTGGACTGTTAAATAGTTTCTAATCCTTTTTCGATATTAAACAATTTTTCTCACTTTATTAAGAAAATTAAAAAAAAAAATTTGACCTATTTTTAATAAATTTTTTCTAACATTTTACTATGGTTATTCAACCTTGACATGTGATATCTAACATATATAACACAGAATCGAGAAGATCCAAGAACAGAAGCTTTACGTGAATTATCTTATGGAATAATCCTTCCTGTGATATGCGCCTTGGGTATAATAGGCAATGTACTCAATTTAATTGTGTTAACAAGACGGAATATGAGAGGAACTGCATACATTTATATGCGAGGTAAGTCATCATATACATACAAAATGTGCTATTTAATACAAAATATTCTCTATTAAGTGTTATCATACAATCTTAAAATTATCCTCTGATAAATATATTCTTAATACGTACAATTTAAATACACAGAATCATATATTACAGTATCATGTAGCTGGTACTTTAAAAACAAAATTCAATTTTCAAAGTTAATATGACAAGAAAATATACATATTCTATGTTAGTGTGTTTATATGTGTTTTTGTATACATGACTGACATACATACTTAGTTAACTTGATATGTAGTTTTAATTCAAAACTTATCTATTATTTCCTTATACGGAAGTGTATGTCCTTCATTGGTGTTGCAAAAGTTTACATAATAGAATAGTTTACTATATTATACTACAAGAAAAGTTTATACTCTGTAGATAAGAAAGTTTTCTATATATCGTATATGTACGTCAGATAAAATGATCCTGTTTTGTCCAGGATTGACAAAATAATAGTTAAATTGTAAGAAGACATACTAGTAGTATATACATACATACACATACATAGATAAAAGTAACTATATGATGATGATTTACATAAACATTAAGTTATCTTGATTAAACGAAGCGTAATGACAGACATTATGCAATGCAAAATAATGATAAATTGATAGAATATAGACACACATGCAATATGTAAATTAAGAATAAAAAATTTAAAATTAAAATGCTATGAATTTTCTATTTAAATGTAAATTCTATATCTCTGTAATGAAAATAAAGTAAATTGTTTGCATTCAATATATACATATAGGATTTATCATGTGCAATAGAACTAAAATAAAAATTAAATTGAAAAATTCCGGATGACATTTTGTAATGGAAAACATTAATTTTATATTATTTTTAAAGGACAAGATAATTCTATACACCTTCTGAATTTTATCAAATTTACTATTTAAATGAAAAATTAAAAAATCATTTACTTTTTTTAGTTTTTTTAAAGTTTTCTTAACACATTGACGCCGGCATTTACCATTGGTAGTCAAAATAGATGCCTCTTCGGGTAGCCTCTCCAAAGTCCAAATATAGTTTATAATAATTGGTTTTAGATTATTTTTTTCTTCTATAATCCTCACAACAAATCCTTAAATAGGACATGATTTTTTTGTGTCTCTAAGATTTCTTATTTTTACGCCTTTTATAACTGTTTTCACATGATTAACATCAATGAAACCACCAAATTAGAAAAACAGTGGCGGCGGCGGCAATGAGCTACTTGCATAATTAATAGACAAATTTTTTAACGTTCCTCTTGGATAAATAAATTTAATTATAAATGAACCAATTGAGGAAATTAGTTTTAGGTTTTTGCATAATCTTTTCATTAATGACTTTATAACTTTATGAACTTTTATAAAGGACTATATAGATAATTTTCTGACTCTTTAACGTACCAGAAAAATTTAAATGCAAGTTTTTCTTTTCATGTATTCAACCTTGTAAATCTGAATTATTGAAAACAGCCTCATTCATATTTTATTTCATTTTTTTTAAAGTTTTAAAAGAAAGATTCAAATCTTAGAAGCACAATATTACAATTTAAATTCAAAAATAAAATAAAACAGAATATTTTTTTTTTATTTGAAAAATCCATAAATGCAATTTATAACTTCTAATCATACATTTTCATTTCAAGTGCAATGATAATCCTTTTTTTCTTTACCAAACAAGAAACAACACATAACATAATAATTTTTGTGTCTGTTCTTCATTACAAAATCAGAAAATTTTCAAAATGAAAACTTTTCACCAGCATCGAGTATAATTTTCTAAACTACACATATACATAAGTATGTACATATATATTCCACTTTCAATATAACTTATCATTAGATAAATAATTTTTCTTCCTTTCTATGATTTTTTTCTTCTTCTTTTCTTTCTTATTACTTTTTGTTAGGATGTTATTTTGTAACATCAAATTTCTTCTTATAGTAGTAGTAGATACGTTTTTTTTTAAATATTATGTTTACTATACAATTTATCCTGCGGCAACAACATAAAACCATAATAATCATTCTTCGTCTATAACATTCATTTCTTCAAAAGAAAAAGCAAAATCAGAAATTAAAAAAAATAAATAAATAAAAATAAAGGATAAACAACAATTTTGTTGCCATACAACGTCTTTGTTTATGCTATAACCAGCATATTTCTTATAGTACACACACGTTGTATGTACATATACCTAAAGTATACGTTGGCAGATACATGCTCCAAAGATTATATGCTTGTACACAACAAAACTACAACATCTCATCGTTAAGAATATATTTTAAGCCTTAAAAACAATCAGTGTACAATTTCGCAAAAGGATAATATAATAGATTATGTGTGCTCGGTATCAATATAAATAAAATGATACAAGTATGAGCTGTAAATACTCATTTAACAACGTGTAAATTTAAAAAGGAAATTACTTACATATGCATATACATGTACATTTATTATGTTTTTTATTCTTACATCATGTATTTTAAAGGATTAATTTTCCTTTCGTCATATGTATCTATATCTTTTATCTTGGATTAAAAGATTTTCTGTCATAATCGAGTACTTGTGGTGTTAAAATAAAAAGAATGTATTTTTTAATTAATTCAATAGAATTTTCTATGTAGAACTTATTTCTGGAAATTAACGAAAACTATATACAAAAAATATTCTAATGGTTTTTTTTTTAAATATTTTGTTTTGAGCTTTAAAAACAGCTTCTCTAATCTTTCAATTAATTTTGATAAAATAATTAATGAGTTTTTTAACTAATTTTATTCTAAAATTTGCCTAAAAGGGTATCATACCACACTCTAGTGAAAGCATTGGAAATATCTAAAACTTTCGCTTTTGATATTGGCTGTGGCTCCATTATTCTACTAAATACATTTAAAGAGCACCAATCGAACATTTGTCATTTATTGACAATATCATGAATTAAACAATGAATCTTTAAGGTGCTCCTTTCTTGAAAATGGGCTGAATGTGAACAAGTTTCCAAGGAGATGGAAATTGATTGGAAGAGAAGGGTAAATGAAAAATTTTTTCACAGGTCCAGCAAAAGAGAAAAAGCAGTGCTGTAGTTTTTATGTTTTTTGTGTGGCACCATGGATCCTTTGTAGCGACATCTATGTATCTAATCGAGCTAAATAATATTTTAGCCATCTGGAATTATTTTCCAATCTTTTTGAAGATTAAATTTCAATACCCTAGAAGATAAATTTCAACTCATTTGAAATTTAAATTCGAATACGGATTTCATTATCTTATCAAATTCCAGTTTTTAATTATTAAATTTTAATTATTTCAAAATTCACATGCAATTTTCGTTGAAATTTCAGTTACAATTCTTACAGGATGAAAATTTGAATCTGTTATTTCTATAGAAACGCATTACAATTTCAAATCAGCAAGCATCAATTTAATTGTGTAAATATTTCCTTGTGAATAATTCAGATTAATATAATTTAAATCCGATAAATATGTAGATAAAGATATGTATGTATGTATATGCGCTAAGAACTTCAATATATCATCATATAAGCAAAATAATAACAGACTTAATACAACTGATTATTATGTTCAATTAATACAGTAATACACCAACAGATAACATCTACTAATTTTAAGTTTAAAATAAAGATACACTAAGAACACTTAAAGATAATTAATTATTTATTCAAAGTATCTACATACTTATTAAAATCTAATCCTTATACATAATAAATAATTAATTAATGTATGCAAGGTAATAATTTAATTTACGTTAGCTTTACATACTGGTATCTGTATTATGAAAAAAAAAAAAAAAATAGATTCGTTTTAATAAGGGAAAATTATGGGAATTTTTTATTTTATATTTTCAAGCACGTATAACATACTCGTACATTTTATTTCATTAATTGACCTAAATTTAGATTTTCCAACATACATACAAACAAATAAAACTGGTTGAAAAAAAATGTATTTACTGTCAATACTATTCGTTTAGAGGTCAATTATGTATTTATGTCGATTTGGAACACCTTATGTTTCCATAACTCATGTAAGTATCTTTAAAAAAAAAAAATATATTAACAAGCTTACACCGGTATTTTCGAAAGGAAATTTATTTAAAAATTATTAAAATCACGGGGTTCCCTCGATAAAAATTAATTACTATAACTATTTACATATTAAAGTTGAAACAACTCCAAAACTGCCATACCTCCTTTATTCAACAAAAATGTAAACAAAATTTAAATATCCTTACTACACTTGAATTCATAAATAAATCAAAGGAAATCTTTATTTTTTTCTGTTACAAAATAAAATTCTATTTCCAGAATACTATTCAACCACAATAAAAGGAATTTCATGAATATTTTTTTCTATTTATAAAAAAAAATAATAATAAGAAACTATTTTTGGAATTGTAATTTTATGCGTGGGATTAATTTTTTTTTTCAATATAAAATCAAAAATTCATGTGTGTAAACACACGTTTGTATATTTTTCTATACACAAAACATTGTTTTCCCTTTGAAACAAATGATGTCATAGTACGAGTATTATCCTTTTTCATTTGTTTACACATTTTTTTTTTTTTTTACAAATCAATAGGGAGTAAGGACACGAAAATTATTTGTTTACTGAACGAATAAACATGGGAATAATTTGTAATCATTAAAGGACTTTAATATCTTTAAATTTTTTATGTAATTTTTATATTGCCATTTTTTTGCTGTTTTTTTAATGTTTTTCCTTGCCATCACGTCAATATTAAATTTTACAAATACTTTTACACAACCAACGCTGATGTTTTGAATAATTCGTTTTTAATTAAACGTTTTACATGCATGTTAACGGTTATGTTTACCCTTTTTTTTAAGGTGAAAATTTCGTATTTAGTTCTTTTGCTTTGGAACTAAAATTTATTAACTTTAAAAATCCTTTTTATGACAAAGCATAAAACCTTTGCTTTTGTTTTTTTTTGTCTTTAAATATTCATTATTAGAATATCGTTTATGATCATATTTTACTTAATCCTCTTTTGCCAGAATTACTTTTATTATGATTTTTTTTTTAGGATCAAGAGTAAAAGTCTTTACAAAATTTCAACGTTCCGTAGGACTCGTATATTTTTTAATTTATTACACAAAGAATCTTTCTGTCCTTTATCGTGAACATGAATATTGCAGTCAGGAATTATGTTCTATAGATACAAAATTCCGTTATTTATTCTTTGTTCTTTGTGTTATTGCATATGAGTCTATAGTTTGTACATGTCAAGATTAATAAAATTTCAAATGTTTTGAATTAAATGACAATTTATTGTCAAATTCTAAATTCTAAATTCTGGAAAGTAAGTAAAGATACTCTTATCTATATTCTAAACCTAATAATGTTCTTTTGCAAAAGAAAAAGACCAACTTTATTCCTTAATTTTTCAACAATTAAATAATATGAGTATTTTTAATTATCCTACTCTTCTTATTTAATGTTTCAATGATTCTTCTTAACATTATTTTGCAAAATAAAACATTATCCTTATAAACACAACATAATGACGTTTTTCATCTTTTCAATTTATTATTTTGTTTTGCAAAAATAACAAAGTAATGAGTAATGATGACTTGCAAATTATCATAATAATACGAAATGTGTTTTCCCTCGTTCTTGCTTTTTTTTTTAAATTCCCTTGTGTTCTACGTCCAAAGGTTGTTTTTTTTTCTGTACATTGAGTTGAAAAGATGTAATGTAACATTATTCATTAAATTTAAAAAAAAATTAATTATTTGTCATCATCTTGTCTTGACAAAACATTTTATTTTTATGTTCAAGAAAGCTTATTTGTCTTCAAAACAATCGAAACCAAATTCACCACAAAAAACAAGTATATGAATTTAAAAAAAAAAAGTCTAATTAACCTAAATAGCACTTTTTTTCCTGCATTTTATTTCCTCTCCAGAATGTCCTTTTCTTATCAAGATACAAATAATATTCATTATCACTTAGCATTTTTACTTCTTTGTTTTTTTCTTCTTTTCTTTTAAAAATCCTTCAGTCTATATATTATACTTCTTTTGAATGGTTTCACCTGTGAACAAAACTTTTTCATTTAAATTATTATACCGGTAACTGTACTTTGCAAAAATATAAAAATGAAAAATTGGTATTTGCGAATAAGTGAATGTGAATCAACAGTTGGATTTTATTCATCTAAATTCTTATTGTTTTTTGAGTTCTTCAATACAAAAGAATCCTTTTTTTTTTTTCAAAATGATTATTCAGGAAATTTTTTTTTTCCTACCAAAACAATTGTTAAGGACATTTTTAAATAACTTGAAAATTACAGTAATTTTCTTTTCTTGATAAAAGATTTTAGAAAGACTTTTATCTTTTTTTACAATACAGAAAAATTTGAATAATGTCAAAAAACAAAGACAAATGAAATATTTTTTAGTAATTAGTGTTTTAGGTCCTGCAACAAAAAAATTTTTTAAAAAAAGTTGCTTTAGTTCAAAATCTATTTTATCAGATTACAAAATTTTAGGTTTTAATCGTAAAATCCTGCAACCGCACCCTTTTATTTTACTCATTCGCCGATTTATTTCGCAAAGAGTGTCATTTTTTAAAATGAATTTGAACATATCTATTGTTAAAAAAAACTCAATTTTTTCCAAAACTTTATACTAAATATTTCTGTTCTATCGTAATTTCAAATTAAAGTTCAAAAAAGCCCACCCAAAATCATTATTACTAGAATCGTCCTTGAAAAAGCTTATTATTATCATCCTTTTCTCATACATATTTTCAAGCTTACATCGTAACACTTTTCATTCTCTACATATTATACCTAGAATATTTTCATTCAATTTTCAATCCTTAAAATTTCCCTATATTTTTTATATTACCTTTATATTTTCAGGATATTCAGCAGCAGCACTTTTAGCAATAGTTTTTGCAATACCATTTGGTATACGAATGTTAGTTCATAGGGATCGAGGTAAATGGTATGATTTTGGACCAGCTTTTTATTCAGCACATTTAGAGCTTTTCCTTGGAAATGGATGTTTAGGTATTTTATTATAATTTTTAATCTTTGGGTTTTAAAGTTTAAATTTTCCGAATAAAAAGCTTACAAAAGAAAATTATTAAAGAGGAAAATTCTGAAAGCTTTTATTTTTTGTTATTAAAGATTCTTTCAAAAAGTTTTAATTTTTGATTTGATGATAAATTTTATTGGAAAATTTGTTTATTGTTTATCATCAGGAGTTGGTGTCATGATGCTTTTAGTACTAACGGTTGAAAGATATGTTTCTGTATGCCATCCAGGATATGTTAGACCAGTTATGGGACCACCAAGGTGTGGGTTTTTATAAAAGCTTTTTATTCTTTAAGTTTTAAATATTTTTATGATTTTTACAACTTGATGTAGTTTTTTTTTAAATTTCAAAATAATTTAATGAAAAACTATTTTTCCAGGATGACGGTTGTTTTAATCCCTTTAGCAACATTTATTGTATATTTACCAAGTATATTTCGTGGAGAAATTGTTAAATGTGTTTATGAACCAGGTGGTGCATATTATTATTACAGGAGAGATAATGAAGAATTTTCAAGGACCTTATTTTATTCAGTAAGTTTTAAAATTTTCATTTCTCTTGGTAATTTTGTTGAAACATCTTTTTTTTTCGAATATAAAAAAAATATCTACATTTCACTCTTAATTTAACAAAAATTACCGTATTTCAGGTTTTTTTTTTCTCTAAAACATAAAAATTCCTCATAAATTCCATTTACTTCTTATCCTTTTCTATGGTAAAAAGGAAGAAATTTTATTTTATTTTTTTTGTTATCAATTCTTTTCTTCTCATTTTCATAATTAACCATAAAACTATTGTATTCTTGTATAAAAATACGTACTTATCCATTGTGTAATATTTTTTTATTTCAGGTATATAAAGTTCTTTTAGAGGTGATATTTAAACTTATACCAACAATATTGATAGCTGGATTTAATCTAAGGATAATGATCGTTTATAGACAAACATGTGAAAGACGACGACGTATGACATTGTCACGTAATTCATGTATTAAAGATGATGATCCCAGAAAATTTGCTGAGGAACGTCGTTTAATCCTACTTTTAGGTGAGTGACCTCTATAGTATACATAATAATTTTCTCTCCTCTATATATTCGCACAAGTACCATATTGTACATATGAGTAAATATCATGTCATTTGGAACATATATATGGGTGGATATATGCATAATGATGAATGAATAAAAAGGATATGATATTTTATCCTGTACTATATAAAATTGATAAATCTTTTTATTTTGTGCTTTTATCCTTTCATTTTCAGGTAGCACATCAATTTTATTTCTTGTATGTGTATCACCTATGGCTATTTTACATATGACTTTATCACAAGAGAATTTATCAAGTTATTCATTTCAGGTAAAAGGAAAAGTGATTTTTATGTATGTGTGTGGGTATTGTATTTTTTTTTAGCACAATGATAAACTGTATGAATTTTAAATTCATGTACTTTCAAATACTTTTTTTTTTTTATATTTGAATTAATGAACTGAATTTTAAATATGTATTTATTTTTCATCTTACATATTGTTTGTTTGTTGGTTGGTTTTTCCTTATTTTCTTAGGTATTTCGAGCTCTAGCAAATCTCATGGAATTGACAAATTACTCAATTACATTCTACATTTACTGCCTTTTTAGTGAAGACTTTCGTAACACACTTATAAGAACATTCAAATGGCCTTGGTTTCATAATCCTATCTGTCAAAGAACAAATGAGGTAATTTTTTTTCAACAAAACTTTTTCAAGCATAAATTATATCTTTTCTTCTCCTATTTTGCTTATTTTAATTCAAGTAAAAAAATAAAAATATGTAATATATTCTTGCATATAAATGAATTTTTTTGTTTTTTTTTCAGACGGATCCAAAGTCAATTCCGCTTATTAAAATGGATAAATTGGCAATAAGAAATCATATACATAATACAACAACATCTGGCCTATGTACAATTGGTGGACGTTCAAGTAGTATTTGATATAAGGATAGAGAATTAAGTGGAAATAATAATGTTATACAAACGGCTGTTTAATAATAAAATTTTTTTTTATCCTTTTCCTCCCTTTAAATAAAAAGAAAATAATAAAAAATTTACATCAAGTTTATCTTTCGAAATTTAAAAAAAAAAATAAGGAGCTTACTATTTTAACATTCAACTAATAAAAAAAAATATTCAACATGCACTTGTGTGTTGTGGAATAATGATTTCAAAAAAAAAAAAAAATAAAACAAAAAAAAATAAAATAAAATAAATTTTAATGCTCAAGAACTTTTTTTTTGTATGAATTTTTGGACAATATCTTTTTTTGTTGTTTTTTGTTTTTGTAATTTAGATAGATTTAAATGAAATTTGTTACATATGGTTTCGTTAGATGATTAAAACTAGTTTTTATTGTAAAAAATTATGTAAGATAGAAAATTTTTGGTAAAAGAAATATTTTAGAGAATATTTGATGGAATTGAATTTAAAAATTTTCGAAGAAAATATTACAAAACCATTCTGAGAATGCAAAGCATTCAAATATGGTAAAAAATATGAAGAATTTTTTTTAATATATCTGACAGATTGTATTTTTTTCAATATAAAGAATATCAAAATGATTTTTTCTACCATTTAAGTTTTTTTTTTTTTTTTTGCTTTCATATTAAATCTAAAATTCTGTGGTGAAACTTTATGTTTTCTTTTTCTATTCACTGTTCTATTATTTTTCTATTTATTGTTATTCTTTTTCAAAATCGAAAAAAAAATCAATTAGTTAATCACTGGTATATCCCTCAAAAATGCAAACATACATATTTTAGAATCATAAAGAAAAGTTATAAGTCAAGATATCATTTAAAAAAGATTCGGCTCTCAAGAAATTTGTACATTTCAAATCTTCCAGCTATACAGTTGCTAGGCTGAAACTTAATTTAGTGGCTGTTCTTGAAAGGATTAGAGTTATAATTGAGAATGGGAGTATGCACAATTTTCGAACACTCAAACATCAGAGTCAGTCTGCGCATCTTCGAAAATATCAAATGATCGTCATTTGATGGCATTCAGCTTAAAACTTTGAGTTGCTGAATTTCATCAATTGACGATCCTCTGAAGTTTTCAAAGATGCAATTTCTCATAGAATTAAGTAACTTTTCCATACGATAGGACCATAGGACTCTATCTAGAAGTTGACGAAAAATTTTATCGCTTACTACAGTTGGAAAGGATATGTGCAGTCTAATGTTCCTCTTTTTTTTCTCATGTTATTACAAAATTGAATCTTAAAAATCATAGAATAACAATAAAATTTTTAAAACTGAACTAAAGATTTTTATTCCAATTTTTTTGATATAATTTAAGAGCATGTATCAAATGTGACATCTGAAAATTGTAGTATAAAAATGGTAATTATGAAAGAGAATGTTATAAATGAAACGTATATATTTTGAAAAATTTTTAAACTGTTAAATTAAACGTAATGAAAACTGAAAGTATTGAAGAAAAATTTAATTTTTCAACTGTAAAGTTTAATTTGACACACAGCCTAATTGATAGTATTTGGAAACAATTAGAAATTTCGATCAGTATTGAATTTTCAAACTATATATGTAATTTCAATTGAATCTATTATAGTTTTCTATACCTATACACATACAAAGAATCAAATAATTGTCCGAAAAATTGAAAAACTTACATTAAAAAAAATTAAATAAAAAAAAAGTAGTACATATAATACAAAAATAAATCAAATGAAATATAAATACGTGTATTTTGATCTAAACAGTAAACACAATATGATAAACGCACTTGTAGTAGTTCAAAATATTTCAAAAACAAAACGAATTTAAATTCGAATGAAATGAGTCGAACAATAAATTAATTACAAAACTAGAAGTTTTCCTCATTATTATTATTATTTTTTTTTTTCAAATTAGGTATTCATCTGAATAAACTAAAAATCAAACGTATAAATGTGTTAATTTTGTTGATAATCTAAAAGTAGTAAATTAAAACTAAAAAAAAAAAAACAAAACAATAGCTATGTACATTTTCGTCCTATTTCTAAATATATTATACACTTGTGTGTCCCGTATTCGTCCCACTTGTGTACATCCATGTACATAAATTTAAAAAAAAATTTATTTAAACAATACGAAAATTAAAATAGAAATTATTATCAAACCATTAGATAACCAAAAAATACAAAATCTTAATTACTTACAATATATTATATGTATTATGTAGAATTACTTATTAATTATATAACATTTAACACATGTTCATTATATTTGAAATAACCGCAAAAACAAAACAATTGTACATTAAAAAAAAAACAATGATGCAGATATTCTAAAAACACATAGATTAAATTTAAATAAATAAAAAAAATAAGTTTGAAAATAATAATTAAATAAAAATATATAATTACAAGGGGAAAAGCTCTAAAAGTCTACTAATTGTACCTTAAATCTATAAAAGAAAATTATTAAATAAATAAAATTATTAAATTATTAAATTTATAGACATAGAAGAAGAAGAAAAAAGAAGAAAAGATTTAAAAAGATAATTATTGTTCAATTTAAAAAAAAGAAAAAAATAACATTAATGTATTTAAAATTTATTTTGCTACTTGTAATTAAAAACAAATAAAAAAAATTAATCATAAAATCAAAACTCTAAATGAAACGTATAATTAAAATTTTTAAAATTCATTGTAACTGCCAATTATTTAAAAAAGTAAAAAGATAGATACAAAATCTACATTTTGGTATACAATTTATTTCTATATGTAAAAAAAAAAAAAAAACAAGTAACAAAATATAGCAAAATAAATTATAAATTTTTAATTAAAACTCAAAAACAAAAAAATATATCCAACCGAACTATTTAAATATTTTAATGAACTTTAAACTAGCAGAAATTTAATATTAAGAAAAAAGATATTCAAAAAAGTAAAAAAGCCTATTCTTCTGAGATACTTTTTACATACTCGTATATACTAAAAACACATAGACAGAAAATAAATAAATGAATCACACAAAAATAAAATTCAAAAAGAATTAAACTTAATTAATTTTTGGAAAAAAAACTGAATATACAAGGGTATATTTTATTGTTACTCAGTGTTTTTTTTCTCTCCTATCTAGTATCTTTTAAAATTTATTTCTCATTCAAAAATCCTTTTTTTTAAATGTTTTTTTTTCTCATTTTCAAAAAAAAAGCATTTTAATTGAAAATTAAAAAATAAAATTGAAAAGTAGATGAAAATTATTATATTTTTTGGAATGTGATAAAGAAAAGTAAAAGAAAGAGAAAACAACCAAAAAGAAAAAAAAAATCAAAATGGGTACGTTGTGAAACAAAAGGTCTGATATGTAAATTTATTATTAAATAATGATTTAAACAAAAAAATTAAAATACTCGTATATATGAGATGAATATAAAATTATATGTAGTTAAAAAATTGTATTATAAAAAATAAAAATTTTTCTAATGATAATAATTATTATAAATTAATATATGAAAATTTTATTATGTAATAGTATTGTGAATTATATTGAAGAACAAAAAAACTTTAAAAGAACAAGGAAGTTTTTAATAAAAAATAAAAAATTCGATGTTTATTTTACTAATAGTATAGATACTTACATATTAAAATAAGATGTAGTTTTTGTTTTTCTTTCCTTTTTTTCTTGTAAGAAATACTAATTACCTATTTTGTATGACCTATTTTACAACCCTTTGACTCGACAACTGCGTGGTGTGTCGATGTGTGGTATCAAAACGGCTCGGTTTAGTGCTAATTGGGTCTCGGAAATAATCCCAAAGAACCGCCACGTCAACCAACCAACCTACCTATTCTGTATAGTAGACTACAAACAAGAAAACGATCCAAGACAAATGCCTTCCTGGGGTCATGCCGCTAGCTGTTATTAGTTACAACGTAAACATTGATAAAGAATGCTCAAATCTCCTACAACTTCAAATCGACAAGGAATGCAAAATATGTAAGTTTAAAATTTACACCTTTTTTATCAAAAAAAAAAAAAAAAAAAAAAAAAAATTCACAAAAGTAACAATGAAAAATAATTCAAATCTATTAACCCGTTTTGTGTTCAAAGTGATGACTTTGATTGAAAAATTTTCAAGAGTCTGAGGTTTTTTTTTCAGTTAAGTAAAATAATTTAAGCTAACATAAAACTTAATTTGTTGGTTCATTGTTAATCACATGAAATTTAAATAAATAAATATTTTCTAATATTTCGTTTATCTCTTTTGGATGAAATCTTCACAAATTTTGTTGTGATTCAGTTTGCGTTACCAAGCACTATATGTGGAGGCGAGTTATATTACTCCCCTTTATTTTTCATTAATAATAAAATTTAAAAAAGCAATAATAGTAATAATAATATACATTACCTTGATGACTATGATTCAAAGATGTAATTCAGGATCATCACTTCAAAAGACGTACCTAGTTGTTTTTTTTCTTCTTGAATTAAAATACACTAAAAATACAAAATTAAAAATGGGAAAGATTAACCACTACACTGATTTAAATTTAATGTGAAAAAAGACTAAAAATGATGTCCAGTAAATAAAAAAAAAACACTTTGGATAAGTTTTAAAATGACAAAAAATATGTATGTTGTGCACTGTAATGCGGAAAAAACTACCGTTTTGATGCAACTACCGTTATCTGTTCTTATACTTTAAATTTTGTAACTGCTTTTAATTGTCAAATAATAATCACAACTTTAACGAAAATAAATCGTTCAATAAAACAAATAATTTTTAATAATTTTCTCGAATTATCATGTATGTACATATGTGTATGTGTGTACCTGTACGACTGTACGTCCTTATCAAAAATCGGTAACCAATGTTTTGTGTGAAAGAAAAAAAAAAGTAAAAAAATTTTTTTCGAAAAAATATGAAGAAGTTTCGACTTTCTTTAACTTTCTTGTTTCTACTGAAAAATGACGACGATTGAGTATATTCACACCATTCTCCCCCACAACCATTTTCTTGGCATTTTTATGATACTTCTACACCAGTCTTTCTTCTTTTTTCTCAATTTGATATTCATACATAAATTTTTTAATGCATTTGAATTTTAAATCCTGCAAAAACTTGTTTTTAACAGTTTTTTTTCATGTGTTAGTATTTTCATCTCGTTAAAAAGAAATCAGTTTGGTTGAAAAAGTGAAGAAAGGTAAGGAAACCGAACTGTTTTGCCAACAAATGTGAAAAATATGTAGGCGGTATTTAAATTTTTTGAAACTCACCCATTATATTGTTTTTCGCTTTATCCTCCCTATAGTATTTTTTTGTACCCGTTTTTTTTTCATGTGCCAACACTGTATCAGTGAAAAAAAAATAACTCTACGCCTATAGTCATATTAAATTTTAAAAAAAAATTAATTTTCACTTTTGAGATTTTCAATACAAATAAAAGATTAACAAAAAGTCATAGAAGATAATTTGCATTTATGATTCTATATTTAATTTTGTTTTTAATCGGAAACTCAAGAACTTTCATAAATGTTATGGAAAAAGTATATTTTTTGTTTCTTTCGATTTAAATGTCAAAGTTTAAAGATTATTTTTAGATTTTAATTGAAAATTTGATATGTACCTAATACATAAATATTATAGTGTATCATTTTGTGTTTATATTGCTGTTCAAATTTCTAAAAGTTAATTTGTTTTTAATTGATAATATATCATCTAACATTCAATTACGGTATTTTGTATTATATTTCGTTTGAACACTTCTTTTATTACTGTTTTATTCGGCAGGAACATTTTGTTCAATTGTGTTTTATCTACTTTACTGAACAGAAATATTTAAATTAGTTGGTGATTAGACAGGATTAGTTTTCATAATTAAAGAAATACATATACGCATTACACACACACATATATATATAAAATATGTTGTTGAGGAAAATTTAATCTGATGTTTTGTGCATTCAACACAATTTAAACTCATTTCTGTTTTAATTTTCTAAAATCTCCGTTTGTATAATAATTTTCTAGAATACTAAAAATTTAAATTTAAATTAAAAATGAAATTCCCATGTTCACAAAATGTTCATGGTCACTCATCATCATGCATCCTATATGAATGTAGGTACTAGTGTGTGTATTGAATTATAAATGCGGATAGGGATACGAGTAATGCATATTTGTAATATGTATACTTCTAAAATTTCAACCTCATTTATTTCCTGTTAATTTCCAATGATATCCTTTTTGCGTATGATGAAAGTAAAAGTGATTTGAAAGAATTTTATGGAATAAATTTTTGATAGAAATTTATTAGATTCGAAGAAAAATATTTTTATAAACTTCATTAAAAAATTATGACTATTTTTTCAACTACCTTAAAAACGGAATGTTTTTAAAGGATCATGTATGGATATACGATTAAAAAAAAGTTCATGCAGAGCTCTATTAAAAATGTCATATATCACTATCAGGGACGTGTAGGCCGCCGCACCTTTGTAGTACTCTATGCTCTGCGATAAAGGACCTGTTTAAATATATTATATTCTTTCATCTTTGACTTATTTTAGAGCTTTATCAGCTATGAAATCTTCTTAGATTTTTTTTCAGATACCTGTTTCCTTACGATAAAGTTTGGTGGAGTCGGACAAGCTATTGGAACTCTTCTTTTGTCTCTAAAAGACATCCTCTCCATTTATCATTGATCTATACTTTTATTTTTTCACACGATTCCTAATACCATGTCAACATAGCTTTATTTTCAAACATTTTTTTTTTCATAAAAACAAAATTTCTTCCATGAAAAAAAAAAATCATCCGAAAAAAAAAACAACAATATTTTTTTTTTAATTTTTCGAATATTAGGTAATTGAAATTGAACAATAATATTTTTATTTTGTTTTTTTTTTTTACCAGCTGATTAAATATTCTTAATATATCTTGATAAATGCTTTATACGAGTAGTACATAAACAGTTTATTTACATACTTATTATATTCTAAAAATGAATTTTTTTTCCCTTATATTTCCTCATACGTACTTATTCGAACAAAAATACACAATACTCGTATGTACATTATTCTCGTATATATACAATACATATGTATATGGTTAGTCATTAATTATAATCTTATTTTTCACAGATGTATCATAAATTGTAAGCTTTTAGATACAAGATAACAATAAAAATAGAATTCTATGAGCTCAGCTAGAAAAAAAAATAGAATTAAATTTACTATATATTCTGATACATAAAACAGTCATTAATTTTGTAATATTGAAAAAAATGTATCTACAAAAAAACAAAAAACAAGGAAACAATTTAATGATGAATAAATATTGTGAGAGAAAGAAAAAAAAGAGATTGTTTTTGTTTGAATGAAAACAATTTATTTTTTCCTATTTTTTTTTGTTTTTGTTTTTTTTTTTGCTACTGTATGTATGTGCTGTGTTACATTAATAATATAACCTGTTTAATTAAATAATTGTATCTTTTTTACAACACTAATATTGATGTTTGCTTCCTTTTTGTTTTTTTTTGTTTTTTTGTTTTGTTTGCATGTAAACTGTCTCGAAGTGCGTATCTTGTTATTTTGCTTATGTATCAACATGAAAAGTATAAGAAAAACATGTTTATGGATTTTGGATATATGTATTTTACATTTGTTATGATTATTAACGTGTGTTTTTTTTTTTTTTTTAATAAATTGAGACTGAACAAATTTCTTGTTACAAATTTTACCACTCATAAAAATACTAATTAATTTAATATTTCAACGTTACATACAAATCTAAAAATATATTTATGTAAGTATATTTTTTTCAAATGTCTGTATATTTAATCTTATACTAAGTGCTTATGATTAATTTCTTGTGATAAAAACATCATTTAAATATTTTATTATTCAAATAAAAGTTTCAGAAATTTCATTCTATATAGAAGAAAAGTATTGAAATCATAAAATATGAAATATCTTTAGAAAAATATAACTTTCACCCTTAAGTAAAAACTGTTAAAATTTTTAAGTAGTTTGTTGACACCATTCACTCATAAAAATATAATACATATGAAATATCTATGTATGTATACCGTTTTTCTTTATTTCACTTTGAACTTATACAGATATACAGATAAAACTTAAAAAGCTATCAATATTTTAACCCTTAAAAACGTACATAATTTTATTCGGGTATTTCAAAGTAGGGCGGTATGTATAAGTGTACAAAACATCATGGCAGTCCTGTCATACGAATAAATTTGTTGCTCTATACCAACCAATTTAGTGGTTTGCATCCAGTGGCGGATTTAAGTTCGTTTGCGCCCTAGGCCCCGTCCGATATGGCGCCCCTTGGTAGCAGAGCTGTGAGGAGGTTTTTTTTTGCTGTTAGGTGAAAATTTTGCCGCCCTAGATCTCACGGGCCTAAGCCTATCCAGCACTGTTTCCATCCCACTTTAAACTGTAGGTGCATGTATGACAGAAAAATTGTCTAAGTAACCTCAAGTAAATACTTAAAGCTCTAAGTTCCCATGAGGAATAAATAGCATAAGAAAAAAAAAATCAAAGTATCGAATGAATTAATATATTTTCAAAAGAACAACAACAATTTTTTCCATAAAAGGTGGTGCATTAATTCAAGTTTTTTCAAACCTAAATTATAAATTTTATCGAGATAAATAATCAAATCCAAATGTAGTTCTTGCTACAGAAATAAACCCTTATTTATGTTTAAAACCTTTACCTTACCCTTAAAATACTTTCCTATGAAAAAAATAGATAAGTTTTATCTTAGCTTCAATTGAGTTTCTCAAAAGACTACTTCTTTTTACATATTATTCAAGCTATTGTCTTATTGTATTTACGAATATAATATCTTTTCTTTAATCATTTATTTTTCTCTAATTTCCAAAAGATTTTATTGCTCAACAACGTAACATTTTTTTCCTGTTTTTGTTTTTTTACAAGACATAAAATACCAATGGTGTTGTTTATCTTCCTAATGTTTATCGAATTACCATCAAGTGGCCATCATTTTAAGATTTTACCTCTTATTTATTCTTTTTTATATATATATTACATAAAAATCTAATAAAATGTACAGATTTATTACACCCACTATAAAAAAATTCCCATGTGTCAAATACATACATATAAACCAAAAAAATGCAATAATACAAAAAAATGCATGTTATTTTGAATTTTTTTTCCTATTACATACTACTAAAATCCTAAAATATATATAACAACATTAAAAATATTGCTCTATTATCAATATTTGTAGCTTGTATGTACGATTATGTATGTATTTTTTATACTTACGCTACAATTATATTTTATATATACATTTTTTGTTTTTGTTATACATATTTTTATTATTATTCCACCTCCACTTCATATTTTTCTATTTATTTATTTTTTTAGTCAGCTTTTAAATTCTATTTTTTTTTTTTTTAAACATAACAAAGCATTAAATTTCGAATTACTAAAGCATTAAAATATAAATTTAATGGTCTATAAAAACAAAATATTCATTTTCAATCACGAAAAAAAAACAAAAAAAATACGAAATTTTATTTAAAAAAATTCAAGTCAAGTGCACTTACACAAAGATACTTTATTTTTGCTCATAGTTTTTGTTTTTTTAAACATTAAAAAAATAGCTTAATACTTCTTTATTACCTTATTATTGTTAAAACATTAAATTTATATTATCGATTTCGTAAAAGGATATTATTGAAAATTCAGACACACAAAAAAAAAAGACATTTTTATTTATATCTTTTCGATTAAAATAAAAAATAATCTGAAATGTTTTTTTTCTTTTTTAGTATCTTTTTTTTTATGTTCTTCTTTTTATTTTTTTTTATTGAAATTCATTGAAAGCGAAATTTTATCAGTGACAAAAGTTAATTTTTAAGATCATTGATTTAGAGGAATTTTCGTAAATATTTTATTTATACCTTCCCTTGAATTGTATATCCTTAAAACGTATTTTGTATTTTTTATTTATTTTTTTTTTTTTATTTGGAATGAAAATTTTTTACCTTTACATTTTTTTTTTACTCTTCTTTAAAATTCATTGAGTGTAGATACAATGCTTTATTGTAATTCTTTAAGAAGTATCTTCAATTTATATAACTAATTCTTACTAAATTATTTATTTGAAAGCTTTTGTACTTCGTATGAAGGGGACTGTGTTATAACGTTTGGTTTGATTGATAATGATCCTGAAAAATGAATCTTTCAGGTGAAGCAAAAAAAAAAAATGAAGAAGGCTATAGGAAAATCAAGCTTCAGGTTCAGGTATGATGTAGTAAACGTAAATGTGGTCTTAATTGAATTTACCAGCTAGAAAACTATGACAAAACAGGAGTCTATAATAGCCAATGATGATGATGATTTGATTCCTTAATAAAAATAAAAAAATTGCAAATGTAGAAAAATATTCTAAAAAATAGCACAAAACAGATCTCCGCTGAAACTACTTAGGTAGAAGTTAGTTTATTTGCACTATAATTTACTTTGGGTACATTTCTCTATACATTATTTAGCATATTTCTTTTAATTTTGAAGAACAAAAGAACAAAACTTCCTCAGTAAAATAATCAATTTAATTTACTCATTAAATACAATAAATACATACCATCCTATTTTTTTTTCTTCCTTCTATGATTTTTGAAGATTCAAACAGTAAAGCGTTTTTTAACACAATCTCACATTTTCTTCGTACACTTTACACTTTTTTTTTCCTTTAATGTAAGCCAATTTTGTACTTTAAAAAAATTACAGTTAAGTCTTAACTTTATAGCACAAAAAATCAATAAATTAAAAACCACCACTCAAATAACAGCTCCAAATTGGAACGCTTCATTTTACACCACATTTAAGAAATAATCTTACCACTTGTTTGTTTTTGTATGCTAGCTTTTTTTCATATAAAATAAAAAATCTTGAAAATACTCTTTTATTGTTTTTAAAATATCATTTTTTCTCTCTATAAAGTAATTAAATAAAAATCAAATTCTTTTTTTTTTGTTTAAAAAAAATACGTACTTGACTTTAAAATAATGGTTAAAAAAAGAAAAAAAAAAGAACCAACAACACAACGACAAAAAAGGCAATAAACAAACAAGATTTATTTCATTTTCTGTACACATTGTTATGTTTTTCGTTTCCTCGTTTTGCGAAAAAAAAAAACTAAAATAAAAATTCAATGAGTATAACTTTCATTAGAAGGAAAATCTTTCTTTTTTTATAAAAAAAAAAAACAACTTTGGGTTTAATTCCTCCTCTTCTTGATTTATTTTTAAAATTTAAAAAAAAAAAAACCGTTTCGTTTTTTCTCTCTCTCTCTGGAAAAATAAACATGGTATAAACAAAGATTTATAAGTGTACTGTATTTCCTTCTGATTCACATTTATTCAGTATTAAATAGTCTATAAGGATATAATTCCTTTAAAACTTTAAAATTTACTGTAAATATAAAAAAAAAAAATAGAACAAACAAAACATTACCACAAAAGCATAATGAAAAGTTTTTTTTTTTTTTTTTTTTGAAAAACAAAAAGAGGAAAAGTGTGAAAGTTTTATAACAAAAAAATTATACCATAAAATTAAAATGAAATTTATTCAATTGAACAGAAAAAAAAAAACGTTTCCATTAATTTTCCACAAAATTAATTAATTTAGAAAGGAAAAAAAAAACATCAATACCTAAAATGCATGGTTGCATTCTAATGAAAGCAAAATTTATTTGTGAAATTTATGCATTTTCGAAAACGTCAAACTCAGCAATTCAAAGTTTTAAGTTGAATTCATTCGACGAAGATGCACAATTTTTGGAAAAATTTAAATTAAATTACGTTGAAGTGGTTGAAGTCATGTAATTTCAAGGATTGTTTCAAAAGTTGGACGGTAATTTTAAAAAATCACGTATTTCTAAAGCTTTTTTTTCTCCTCTATGTTACCAACAATTTTTTGGACTAGTTTGAGAGATAATTAAAAATCTTTAAAATTCTCTTTATTTATAAATTCTCTCTAATGTTTTTCTTCCATTGAACTTTTTGAAAATTTCAGAAGAAAAATAAATGAACTTTTAAAAGGATATGATAGTTTTTAATGCAATTTAAGCTTTCTGTATTAAGTACTTAATTTTGTTTTCCTTAAATTGTAATAATGTTTGATAACTTTAAATATAATTTTTTTTTTCAATTTCGTATGAATAACAAAGTTGATACAGTTTATTGATTTTATTCTCTTCAATTATTATCGTTTAATCCTGTGTGTATGCATTATATATATTTTTTCCTTTTATTTTTGATCTTTTAATTAATTTCAATCCAAAAGTTTCAATTTTAAATGTTTGGACAACATTTACTCAAAATAAAAAAAGCAAAGAGTGTAATGCTTTCCTAAGTATATAAGTATATGCCAAAACTGGCACTATAATGTAATTGTTGACCCAAAATTTCATTAAAATCGATACGTCTGGTAACAAGACATAGAAGTTCGCTTTAAGCTTAACCTACAGTCCCCCCACTCTTAATTAATAATTAATTATCGACAACTGATATTAATTTTAAAATATTAAAAGCTGTGTTTTCCATTACACTGTAGATTGAGGACAAAAACATTGAAGATTTGATTTTCAAGCAAAATATTTCACAAATACACTGGAGTCTCAAAATTAAATTAAGGATCTGTTTTACAGGTGTTACCATGATAAGTGTTTTAAAGAGATCTAAGGTATCATATCTCCTACCAAAGTTTTTCTTACCAAGGAATACGATGAGAAAATAGAGAGGGCAAGTTAAGAAAAACAATTTGATGACTTGATGAGTTCCATTGGAACTTCTGTAGATCATAAGAGAGGGGAAACATGTATATGAATAGGTAGCAAAAATGTTTCACAATTCTGTCAATAAAAGGTCATCTGCTTAAGCTAAAGCTCTTATGACATTACCGCTTTTCACTAGCATTATTCTTAATAAAAGTGCAGTTCAAATTTATGTTTTTTTTTTAAATTTTGTTTTAATTTTTCACGCTGCAAAAAAAAAACGAATAAAAATTCAAATCAAAATTTCACTATAAATTACACACCAAAATATCCTCATTTGATTGAAATCACCATAAAATCCACATCTAATTAATGCTTTTTCAAATATAAATCCATTAATATATGGAAATGTTATTAACCCTTTCCAGTCGAGAGGCGACTAATACTATTGACAGACATTATATGGTTAACCCAACAGCTTCTTGGTTTCATACATAACCAGCTCGAATCAAGTTGTTCTGATTTTGTTCACCATATAAATGAAATGGTCAATGTTAATAGCCCTTATTAACAAAGAAAAATCTACTTGGTTTAGCGTTAACAGTACATAATATGTATGTACTTTCTAATGAACAAACGTCAAACTTTCCAGTTACTTGTCATTTTTGATTATACTTCAAATTCTTAAACCAGCTGACATGTATGTATATGTCTGTCACTTATTTTTGTTCCAAAGTAGGTCAAATGGAAAAGTTGGTTAACCAACTTATGTCTGATAAGAAGCTATTGGAAGGATTCTCAATTATTTAAACGCAATTCCAAAAACTGTAACTTGGTATAAACCACTTTCCCTTAAACCTTCCTTTCATCAAACTCTGATTGCAAAGTGTTAATATATTTAATTTTTGAAATATTAAATATTTTACCATAAATATGATTATTAAAATTTCATTTTTCCGAGAAAAAAAAAATAAAATAAAAGGGAAAAATTATCCGTGTAGTTTATCCTTATAATCAAATTTATGCTAAATACACAAAATAAATTATAATTATTGTGTATAAATAATATTTAAAATTCATTTTACATAATAATCATTATATACTAAATATAATTCCTCTTTAGTGCATTTATAAATATAATTGCATAATCTTCATTGCATTTTTCATTATTTAGATATCACATTCAAATATATATTTATATATATACGAGTAGATAATATCAAATTAAATTATTATATGCTCAATTGCTTTTGTAATTTAGTGTCATTTATATTCAATATATGTCTATAATCTATGTATGAAATCATTAAATGAATATTAATTTTTTATTAGATTATTTCATATTTTAGAATGATTTCAAAATGATAGATACATATACATATGTATACACTCCGCAACACTTGGTTAAGAACAACTGTTTTTTGCCTCCATTTAGCATTGGCCTGCAGATTTATATTTTTTTTTCTTTTCAGTTCTGTAGTATTATCATCAATGTTTACGTATAAGTAACTAAGAACAGCAAACGACATGGCATTCGGTAACTCAATTGTAGGATAACTACCCCAATAAGGCGGAGGTCTGTGGTTCGATTCCCAGCCGAATTGAATGTCGTTTTTTCTGTTCTTAGTCTACTACATTTCGAATTTTAACTGGTTTCAACAAATAATTTGAAAATTACCATTATCAGAATAAGGAAAAGAAAAATTAAGATAAAAACATTTTTATCGTGTGTTAACAAAAAAAATTCAAGATAATAAAAAAAATTATTGATACAAATATTTGATCAACTGAAAAACTATTTGAAATGAATAATATATGAATTTTTTGTTTGTTGTCTGGGAATTTCAATTTTTTTAATTTAAAAGTATGATAAAACTGAAATATTTTTAATAATACAAAACAAAAACAAAATTGCATATTATGTCTTCTTAACAACAGTAAAAAAAAAGTTATCTTTTAAAACAGAAATTCGGGATTAAATCAACAAAAATACTTAGTTGAATATACATATTAACCACAAAAATTTTAAATTTTAAAAAACTTTGTTTTTCCTAAGAAAATAAAATTCAAAATTTATTTCCAAGTTTAATATCAGAGTCTATATAACATTTTCATCAAAATCACGTTTTTATTAGATGATCGATGACAAACATCGATTTTGAAAATTTTCAATTTGTTTTTCAATAAAAGACAATTAAAAAAAAAAAGACGTATTAATGTTTTTCAGAAGAAAAATAATATTGGTTTTTAATTTTTCTTTTACATATTGTCATGACAATACTAATAAATATTTGATTTATTGTAGTTAAAGGTAATTGTACCTTTCTAAAAGTCTATAGCCTTTTCATGGTTAATCAACATTGACGTGTAAAATAAAATAGGAGCCTTCAATGTATTATATTCGCAAGCAAAATAAAACAAATTTGGAAATTATGAATAGATAACGTGGAATACTAATTTCATGAAATAAGATCCTTGAATTGAATTCTGGTTATAAAAGTCCAGTAAGCCCTTTATCTCTTGTCGTTAAACCGCTGCCTGTCGTGTATTTTTCAATCTATACCACATTTCTGTGCAGACCTATTTGGAGTCCTTTTCGAAGTGAAATCTGTGAATTCGGAAAGAGGTTTTATTTCTACAATTCTTCATCATTATTTTTAAAAATTTAAAGCATTTTTTAAACTATCTGAACAATCCGTACATCTTAAATGCGTTTTCGTTATAATCGATTGTTGTCCAACATATATATTTTATATGAAGTTCTTTTAGATCTAGATCTGGAACAAAAATCATCCAAAATATTTGATAGACTCACAAAAACCATAAACTTTACCTTAGGAGTTGTTAGTAAGAGAATTTTTTCTTTCTACGAATTTTATTTCGTTCACTGTTGCTTACGTTTATTTTAAGTATCTATTCTGTTTACTTGTTTAGGGTTATGATAACGTAAATTGCTTAAATTATTACGACAAACCTAGATAAAGTCTAGAAACTGTTTTATATTTCTTGGTCAGAAACATGAAAGAAGGGGTAGTATTTTTTTCAAACTTCTATTATAACATGAAAAAACAAAAATTAGAAGAATAAGAATGGAAAAAAAAAACAAGGACGAAAAATCTGGTACCATAATTTAACCATTAGAAGTTACTAAAAAAAAGTTATATATAAAATGAAAATTTTTCTTTTTTATAGCTTTTTTTGTTTTTCAGTTGTTCCAACATCGTATATATAACAGCAATCAAACGGCTATTAGCACAAACTATAAATATTTAAATTCTAATAACAGAGACACTTATGTGTATATATCAGCAGGTTGTGATCAAAAACAAATATTAAGGTCAAAAAACTACCGGTTTTTGGGTCACGGTATATTAGAAAACAGCTTTTCAAAAATTTTTGGTACTAAAAATAAAAAAATTGACAAAAATTTTTTGTATTTTTTTATTTATTTACTTTTTTTTTTTATCATTTATCTTTTGTATTTTAATTTTACTTATTATCACAGTCTCTTGTACATATACAAAACAAAAAAATTTACAAAATACAAAGAAAAAACCCATTTTATTTTTTTAATTTCCTATATACTCATCTTTGCTTTATCCTTTGGATTATACAAAATCAAATAATGTACATATTTGCATATTAAATACATTCTAAAATGTGATTTATTTTTCAATATTTGAATTGGTAAATAACGAAAATACATCCTTATTACCATGGCCTCCAAACTGTTATGTCATCATCTAATGAAACATCTGATAACAATGAATCCTTAGAATCCTTATTAATTGAACATCCATTTTCAATAATATGATTATTATTGATCATCATAGCTGCGGGCATAATATTTAAATTTTGTGCATAAATTTTATTTCTATACATTAAAAATGATATATCATCTTGATGATATCGATTGTATGTACTTTGAAAATGTGACATTGCATTTACTGTTGAATACATTGACATTGTATTTTGTCGAGTAGTAGATGCATTTACAGCAGCAGAAGCAGCAGCAGCTGCAGTAGTGGTAGTATTATTAGTAGTAAAATATTGTTGTTTGGTATTATTTAATTGGTGTTGATTTTGTAATGTTGTACTAATACAATTTTTATCTAAATTTGTTGTTGGCATATAATCCTTAATATAACGTAAAAAATCAATACCAGCTTTATGATCAAATCTCAATAAATATTGTGATACTTCATTTGCACAATGACGAAAACCATACCAAAAATTTTCATCATTCATTAATTTATCTGTTTTTTGAATTGTTGTTGCTGATGATGATGATGATTTAACATATAATGAATTTTGTTCTTTTAATGTTTGTAAATGACGTACAGTTAATTCTAAAATATCAGCTTTTTCCAATTTTGCAACATTTTCACCTTCCTGTAAATGAAAATTAGGAAAAAAAGAAAATTTTTCAATTAAATAATGTAACATTTACTGAAATTTACTAAATTTAATTTAGAGAAAGAAATTATAAATCGTGTGTATGTCCTGGAAACGAACCTACAAAAACCAGGTTTATTCGATTTTAAAAATAATGTTTGAAATACTTCCGAAAATTCACATAACTAGACTTTGAAAATCTTCATTTTTTAAACTAGGATTACGAAGACGTATCTGACTTTTTAACATGCAGATTTTTCGAAATTGGAAAGCTTTCAAAAATAATTTCAAGATTTTTAAAATTTTTTTTTCAAGCACAGATACTTTTTTTTTTTAATAAATGGAAAGTAGAAGAAATCCTTTGTAATTAAACCTTTGGTCATAATAACGTTATTAAAATACTGAATTACAATTTTTCGTTTGCGATTTTTCGTAAATTTTCAATAAATTCAATTCCCTGATTTTTTCAAACTTATTTATTTCCAACAAACACGTCCTGTGTTATTGAAATTTATTTTTTATTTTCCATAATTATCTATTTCCCACGTGGCAAGATTGGATATAATTTATATGGAAAACAATCAGAGACCACAAAACAGACATAATTACAATTTTCCCACATATTTTTTATCTGCTTTATCTAATCATCTAATCATGCCAGCAGTCTAACAGTATCAACATACACACACATTACCTAAATATGTATTGTTTATTATTCTCATTTTATCACATTTATATCCTTTATTGTAATAAAAATACCAAAAATTATAATTTTCATTTCAAATGCAATATTTTCATTTTCAAAAATATGCATACAGACACACACACACACACATACATACAATATTTTAACCACTATAAAAATTATTTATTACATTTTGCAAATAAAAGTCATAATGCAATAAAATATAAAAACACAATAAAATCCTTTAGAGAATTGTATAATCAAAATTATTTACACAAAATAAATTAAAATAATCCTTTTTTTTTTGATTATTACAAAACAGCATTGTTACAATTATATAAAATCACCATAATTTATTTTAATGTAATAGGATATCTGTAATTTTATTGCCTTTAAAAATGTTTTTTTTTTTTTTTGTTAATTTGTGTGCGTACAATAATTATCTTTAAAATAAAATAAAATAAAATATTATACCGATTGTAAAGCGACAGCCATTAATTCTTTTAATTCATCCAAACAACGATTTATCCTTGCACGCCTTTTACGTTCCAACATCGGTTTCATAACTTTACGATATTGATATGTTCTTGATACTGGTTCCAATGGTATCGTATTTAAAACATAATTTTGACTTGGTGCCATTTTTTTTTAATTATTATTATTTTTTTTTTTTTTGGTTTGAGGAATTTCAACTAAAATTTTTTAAGGAAAGAAAAAAAAAACTTTAACAAATTGTTTTTTGTTTTTTTGAGCACTAAACAAAAATGTATCTTTTTTCACTTGTTTTCACGTGTGAAATGATATTCAATATTTTTCTTTAAAAAATTTTTAAAGCTTATTCATTCATAGGTACACTTGTTACGATCACTTGTTCAGAAAGAAAAGAAAATAAGAAAAAAATCCAACGTTCTAAACAATCTATACCTAAGTAAGTAAGTAAGTAACTGATTCCGACAATGATAAATGTTGAAATGATCTTACCAAGATATCAGGTTTGACTTTTATAAATTAGTTTTATTTGTACATTTGTAGTGCACGATCTACAAAGTAAAAAAAATAAGAAAAAGAAGAAGAAGAATGAGAAGATAAAAAAAATTGTTGATTATTTCGTACGCCCAAAGAGTAAATAAATTTATACAACCAGCACCACACCACCAACCATCAACAATAATATTTATGAAATGTGCAGAAAAAAAAGAGTATGAAAAAAATATGTATGTTTTTTTTCATTTTAAATCAACATCACAAACATTATACTAATCATACTTGTACCAGATACTCTTTAAATTAAGATACCTATTATGTATTTGTAAAAGTAGTTGAATTTATGTATATATTCAAAAGATATTAGATACAGGCAAGAAATCATACTTAAATTAGGTAGGTAGTGTGTAGTAACTTTTCGAGCCAGTTCAGCTCCAATATATTTCTATGGACAACTTTAACTTAAAAAAAGTTATACATCAATTATACAAAAAGGTGAATAAAATAATGTATGTATGTAGTGTAGTATGATTTGATATCAATGAATTTTTGAGATTCAATATAATCTCATTTAATTCGCCAAAATGTATTTATTGAATAGAATTATTCTAATAATAATGGCAAATGAAATTGACTGGAGCACCAATACATACATGATAGGAGGTGTATATTATAACCATATAAGTATAATGATACATGACAGATAGAATAGGTGATGTCTAATATAAACCGCTACCGTGATTTAAACATTATTTTTTTTCAGGAGGGTAAATTATATTAATTAAATTTGAGAGAAAATGAAAACAAAAAATCTATTACTTATAACCAGTTTGACAGTGGAAGCTTAAGCTAAAGCTTAGCTAAGCTTTTGTAGATAGCTTAAGCCTCAGATAAAAACTACTAGATTTCAAGTTAAACTCAGTTTAACTTCCACTGTGAAACTGAAAAAAGTGAATAAACTCAGTTTAAGACTTAAGCTTTGCTTAAGCCTCACTGTGAAACCGGCTATTAAAGATATAGAAAATGATATAAAACAAGATACAATAAAAAACAGTTAAAGCGTATATGTATTTAAAATTTCTTGCAAATTTATTTGTCATTAATAAAAAAAACATATTTTTAATTATGTATATATTTTTTCTCCTTATAAATATTTACATACCTGGTATCTGTGTCATTATTTTCCATCTTTTTCATCAATTTAAAAATGCATTCTTGTTATTTTGTGCATTTAAGAATAATTAATTAGAAATTATTATGTATACCATCTGCGTCGTCGTCATATTAGCAATTAATACATCATATTTAAATATTTATGTTGTTTTTTTTTCGTATAAAAATTTATTTAAATATCTGAATTTATATGAAAAAAAAAATAATTTTTATTTGACGCATTAAAAACACGCATTTTATGACGTACATCCAGACAAAATATTTATATTTGAAAAATTAAACATAAATCAATTTTATGATTATTTGAAGGTCATATTAAATCTACAAGAACAAAATATGTTATTTTAATTTTTTGTTTTTTGGGTAATTAAAAATTAATTCGACAAATTTCAAATAAAATTTACAATTATTATTTACGAGTATATTATAGAAATAAAAATATTTAGATACAAGTTAATTGATCTCTTCAAGGACATTGATAAAATATTGTTGAGGTAATTTAAAAAAAATAAATTTGGTATTTTCAAAATTTTATTAATTTATTTTAATTTAAAAAAAAAAAATATTTCAGAAATTTCACAAAGAACGAATTCGCACCAACGAATTTAGTGGTTCGCATTCCACATTAAAAACTATAGGTGCATGCATGATAGAAGGGTTACAACCCTCTGACTTGACAACTGCTACAGCGGCACAGTTAGTGCTATTTGGGTCTTCGGAAGTAATCCAAGAACCGCCACGTCAACCAACCAACCAACCATATAGTATTTTCTTACTTCATTATTATTATAAAACCTCAAAATTATGGGATTTTTTTTTTCCTTCTTGAACACCATAATCGTCTTGCAATTTCTTATTATTATTAATTATAAGCTTAAAACCTTCAAAAATTATTATAATTGCTTAACTTCATAGTTAATATTCAAAAGTAGAAAATAAATCACGTACAACACGTATCCCCTGCTGTATGTACGATATTATACACATACACATTTATGTAATATGTATGTATGCACTTACGTACTCAATTGATTATTTTAAAACCATATAAAAAGGATTCATGATGTTGAATTACATAAAACCTTCTCTACAAACCCATTCTTTTACCACTCAACTTCCAGATTTATATTTATTAAAAATAGTATAATTACAAATTTTCATGTCTCACACAAAAATTCATATAACAATCTATATAATGTAGTTGACTGTACAATATAGCACATTCATATATGATATATGTATCTTAATACTTTATCTCACACACACATAATATAATATGTTAAATTTTAATATATATATTATTTGAAATTCATACGTTACGTGCACAAAACAAAATGAATTATTAGTATATATATAGGTATATACATCAGTATAATATAATAAATGAATAAATATTTACAGTGTCATTTAATGTTTACGTAAAATTTATACATGTACATATGTGATATGATTTCTTTATATAATATATTTAAAAATAAAATTCAAATTTAAATAGAAACACGCAAAACCCTTAATATACGTACGAGTAATTGTACATAATAATACATACATATATGTATACACTAAACTATCATCAATTATTATAATTCATAACGTGCATAACGAGTTGAAGATTTTAAAATTTTCTAACAAGAACTATTGAAAATATGATTTTATGAAATACAAAAATATTTTCCGAGATATGTAAATAATAATAAAAAACACAAACATAATCTGAAAATTATGAAAATTATGAAAATCTATGCAAGAAATCATAAATTCTGTTGTTCTGAATAAAATATGAATTTTGTGTGCATTTTATATTTTAATCTGGGAAAAATATCTGAAGTTGTATCGTATGTGTTTCATGAAAGTACATACTAATAAATAATAATGTGATTAAAATCGATTATTATATACACGTAAATAAAATTTTAAACAATATGAGGTAAAATGAATAGGTTCCAATCAATTTTAATAATAAAATATTGAAGAGAAAAAATCAAATGAAATGTGTTTCAATTTAAACAAATAAAAATCAAATTTAAAGTTCATTTCATATAGAAATTTTATTGTTATTAATATTTATCACAGTTCATTGAATTTTATATACGTATGTTTTGTTTATTTTCTGCACTTGATAGAATATCGAAAACCTTTTGACTTATTTATTTATTTTTTTAAAAAATACAATTTTATACTTTAAAGTTAATTGAAAGTTTGCAAATAAAATAATAAATCAAACCTGAAAATAATATTAATAAAAACACACTCTAGACCAGGGCCGTATTTAGGATCTGTAGACCTCTAGGCTAGAACTGTGGTGCGGGCCCCGATATTCTAATATTACCTCACTCGTTTTTTGTGCTGCGGGTCCCTTTGTGGTGCGGCCCCCTAGGCTGCAGCCTATGTAGCCTAGGCTTAAAGACGGCCCTCCTGCTCTAGACCATGGATTTATTTTCTACTTTAAACGAGTCATTGGGTCTGAACTAAACAGCAATACTAGCCTACAAAGCAGTCACAATTTTAATGAAAATGTTTGAGTTGCCAATAAACAAAACAATTTATTTGAAAATTTCTGCTCCTATTATTTGTTATTTATTTCCACCACTGTAACAGCAAGTCAGTCCATGGTTTTTTAATGATAGGGTGTATTTCAATGGTACAGTTGCTATATATGAAAATTTCTACAAGCCAAAGAATACGCAAGGCTAATTACTTAAGTCTATACTTTCGATTCCTGAAAACTTTTAGCAGTTCAAATAATGAAGTATTTAAACACCAATCTGAATTCTACCACATAATATAATTTTTACTGTTTATAAATGACTTCTAATTCACAATACACGGAAAACTTTAAATGCTAAATTATATTCTAAACAGATGATCTTTTAAGTTGTGCCATGTAAAATATTAGACTTTCATAAAAGAAGTTTATGTTGAATATTTCTGGAAATGAACCAACCTGCTGGAAAGATATTTGAGGAATAGAAAGGATTAAAGGAGAATTTCGTAACTGAACTCTTATAATTTTGTACACTATATTGTATTTGGAACAAGATGTCTTTCATTATCATGAAGTAGGATGGATCTATATCGATTGCCCGATATATTATACTACTTATCACAGAGTCTAAAATCTATTTGGGAACAGTAATTTTCAGCATTAATAATTTCCCTTGATTAAAGAAGAAAATAATAAACTATACCATCCTCCACAGTTTGTGAATAACCTAAAATTAAATTAAGTTCCCAAAATAAGTAAAAATTGTAAAGGGTACAAAAAAGTTCAAAAAATATACAACTTTATTGTTTAATTTTTTTCATTCAATTTGAAGTTTAATAATAATAGTAATAGTTATTCAAAAATGTTTGTTTTCTTCATTATGGTCCTACAACCCAACAGCCAAAACTCGACTCTTGACCTCATGAAGATTATACAAATATTTTTCTGTAAATCTTTAAAAATTGAAAACTAATAGATAGTAAAAGTACTACCAGAATAGATTTCAATTTGCTCAGGAAAATATTTGTATATAAACTTGATGAGGTCAAGATTTACAAACAGTTCGAAAGCATCAATTGTAATTAAAAAAATCATCTGGAATGAAAATAAACTTTAGGAACTGTAAATCAATAGAAAACTTGAAGAAGAAAAAACTACTTAGACCATTTTAACACTAAAATAAATCCATTAAGTAGTGTCGAAAGCAAGTTAACCTTATCCTTTTTTTTAATCCTCATTCCTCTGTTATTTTATAAAATAAAATTCACACTTATTTACAGAAAAATGGTACTCCTCGTCCTTGTACAAAAATTTCTATCTAATAATTTTATGTTAGTGTCATTTAAGCTTTATTATTGATTTTTTTTTTTAATCTTAATTCTTCCTGTTTAAAAATCAGTCCTTTAAACTTTATGAAACTATATATTCAAAATACGAGTACATTTTTACAGTTTACACTTACTAAAACAGAATTTATAATATTACTTCTGTATTATATTGTTGTAAATGTACTGGTTGGTCCTCAATGAAAATTAATAGAGCTTTCAAAAGTACAAGTACCTACCACTTGATTTTATAGAATTTGTTAAAAATTTTACATTCCTTTTCGAAGTGAAATTCCTAAGTCTGCCTGGACCGATATTATGTGTAGCATAATAATTTTTTTTTTTTACTTTCTTGTGTTTTTCTTTTTTAAATTTTCATAATGGTACTCGACAATCTCATTGGAGTCATTGGGAATGTGTAAAGTCACATATACTTACATTTTATTATAGAAAAAAGAAAAAGAAAAAAGATTTTTTATACATATTGAAAAATCATTTATGTAAGAGAATCCATTGAAAATAATAGTTTGCAACTGGCAGACAACAATGTTATGATGATGACAATAATAATAATAATAAAGATGTTGATAATGACTCTGACAAAAGATAATTTCACAGGATGTCATTGCAGTTCATTCTTATAGTCTGTATGATACACAAGTACATATACATATTGATGATAATATTAAATGAATGTTTTATAACAATTGAAATAAGTTTTCTATACATAATACACACATAATGATACTTGATTGTATCATTATTTACATATAAATATGAATTGATGTGGGTGTGTGTGTGTACATATTAAAATTTTTATGATGTAAGGTCAAGGATTATTATGATAATTGCTTTTGTAAAATTATTTATTAGGGTTTTTCTATGATGTAACGATATAATAATTATTGATTTTTTTTTTCTTGTCTCTTTTTTTTTTTTCAATTAATTATTCAAAAAAAGATTAAGGATTATATTTTAAAGGAAAAGAAAAAAATAGAGCTTTTGTTCAATAAATTTAATTAGAAAGAAGTAATTTACTCAACGATAAAATCGATAAGGATACACTATCCGAGGCTACTTCCTTAGATATATGTCATGCTCTGTACTTAGATGGTGGTGGGATTGGGAAGTAACCTTGTATTATGAGTTGCTACTTGCCAGGAAACAACTATACTATTTTTCTTTTTGGAAGTCAGTACAGGCAAGATAGGCATACTTTTATATATTCTTTTACATTGCGTTTGAATAAATCTGTCTCGTATGTGGGGTGATCAGATCTCAATTTCAATCGAGGGAAATCTTTTAAATTAAATATTACCAAGGCAAAAAACTCATCGGGTACATTCTCCATAAGCACAATACTGACTTCCAAAAAGAAAAATACTATAGTCGATAAATTCAAGAAACGATTCATCAGAACTAAACGAATTAAAGACAACGATTCAGGAGAAACGTCAATAATTAGCTGATCGAAAGGGCATAGTGTTTCATCATGACAACGCGTCGGGCTCTTGTGTCTTTTTTGACTACCAGATAAAAACTTTTGCAGTTAGTAGGTTTGGATGTTCTGAGTGCTGGATTTCCACTTATTAAGGGGCATACATACATAAGTTAAATAAATATATATACGTACATAAATACATACATATATCGATATATAAAATTAAAGTTTTTGATTTTGAAATTTCCCTGTGAAAAATCGGTACAAACTTTCCAAAAAATCCAACAAAAAGCATGGTGAACTTATTACATTCCAACGACGCGTTAGTTTTTTTTTCATATATATGTACACGTATAACTGTTAAGTTTCAATCCACAATTTTGCAGTTATTAACCTTTTACTTTTAATTAATACAAAACAAAAAAATGAAATTTTAATCAAATGAAATTTTCGCTACTATAGATGAAAAAATTTACATTTTATTTTTATATTGTATTGTAGCACGTGATTTAATTATCCTTATCAAAACTTAACAATTTTTCAGTATTCAGTAGCGTATTACTTCGTATGTACGATACATATATATGTATGTATGCATTATTTACATATCAATACACAAAATGAACACATAATCTACTTATTTAATCTCATAATATTCATGCTTATCTGAATTTTGTGAAATGTTTTTTTATTTTTTTTTTTGTCTGACATTTTCATTTTGCATATTTTATTGAATTGCATAAAATATGCAATCAAAATTGTATTTTATGTAAATGTGCATTATTTAATAAAAAAAAAAAAAAATTTTTTTTAAATTATCCTGTAATGTTATTAACATCTTATAAATACTTAAAAAATATTACACATAATGATCCTTTTATAAAATCATTTTTAAATTTTATCCTGAATAATCTTGTTTAAATTGTGAATACAAAATTTTAAGTGTTTCAGATTTGTTTTTTTATCTGAAAAAATGATAAGCTAGGATTATTTTTAAAGTGTTCAACATACCTTTAAATAAAATGGGGTTTCAAAATCAATTCCTTTTTTATTTAATCGTTACCACAATTGTTGTATTTTGAGTATTTTTTCTTCGGCACTCTCCTATTTCAAAATTTTTGTTCGAGTTCCAAAAAAATTATTAACCTTCATTAAATATTGGGAAAAGTGTGGATTTTAAAACCATAAAAATCCTGTAAAAGCTTAAATGAATTTTCATTGAATATTTTTCTTGGACCTAGTCAAAGAAGGTGTTATAACGCTTGACGTAATAAGGTTCTTTGAAAATAGAGATTCTACGGTCTACTTCAGGAAATTCCATTCAAGACCGAGCCATTTAAGACTGAGATGTTTAATTTTTGTACGTACAATTAACGTAGATATATGCTTCTAATAAAATTTCTCGAAATCATTATCGCTCACCTCTTCCAATGGCGCTACAACCCACTTTGAGCCTTGGCCTTCTCCAAATTGAGGTTTCGTGACGGTATTTCTGTCATACATGCACCTTCAGTTTCAAGTGGATTGTGAACCACTAAATTCGCTGATGGAGAACAAATTTATTCGTATGACAGGGCTTGGTACTGATATTTTTGTAGTTGATTATGTGGACTTTCTTATGGTCAGTAAGCAGAATCACCAAACTACTTCAGTACCGAACACTTATACCCAACTCAAAGTGAATTGGTAGCTTGTTCAAAGATGAGTGAACTTAGGCGGACTCCATCACGAGACCTTCAGCATCCTTTCTTTGAAAATTATTACAAGAATCACAAATGTAAATTGAAAATCATATGTTCTCGACACATTACAAAAAAAACATAGAAACAAAATATGGAATTCTTTAGATCAATCATGTCTGATCAAAAGTACCTTATCTCATTTAGTGGAGAATAATCCTTGGAAAAATATCTTGGTAATATAAAAATATCAATTCTCCAAGACTTTAAGTCTTGCCGTACACATTACAAAAAAATCATAGAAACAAAATATGGAATTCTTTAGATCAATCATGTCTGATCAAAAGTACCTTATCTCATTTAGTGGAGAATAATCCTTGGAAAAATATCTTGGTAATACATATAAAAATATCAATTCTCCAAGACTTTAAGTCTTGCCGTACGGTTTCTTTTTTGCCACAGATGTTAAAAATCTGATAAGAAAGCCTTGCTTTGCTCAAATTTTTAATAAATTGAATCACAAAATTAAATTTTGACATGACATTTTAAAAAGACTAATTTAACACAGGGGACGTCAATAGAAAATAATCATACGTGAATTTATTTTAACAGAATTTTAAAACTGTTTCCTTTTTATACATATAATCTGTTTCATTGACAAACACTCAAATCAGTATCAAATAAAAAATCTTGTAAATTTAAAAAAAAAAGTCAATTTATTAGTAAAACTTTATGTTTCTTCATTCACGGTTTTTTTAAGGTAACTCTACGTGTCTTGAATTGATTATCGAAATTTTTGAAAGAAAAAAATAAATGGAAAGAAATGTATTTTAAATTTTACGCGTCTTTTGTCAACAATTTATCTTTTCCTCAAAATCGATAAAAAAAGAGTTAAGAAAACAAAAAAAAAAGAAGTTTTTTTTCTATGGACTGGGTCAATATTAAGATTTCAATAAAAATGAATTCCAAATATACCTATAGCATTGTTGAATGCATACAAATATTCTTCAATGGTTTTTTGTACGCTTAATGAATTCTTTTAAAGAAAAAAAATAAATAAAATAAAAATAAAATTGAAACTGTACTTCATTATATCTTCTCTCTTTTTTTATCCATTTTTATTTTTTTATTTTTTCAAAGTATTAAAGTGATTTGTTCAAATTGTTACTCTTCATGAATTTTAAATTAACGTGCAAAAATAAGACTATCAATCGTCTTCATCACAGATATTTTTTTTTTCCAATGGAAAAGTCCAATATTTCTTTGTTTTGTAAATAAAAGATACATAAATAACATAAAATAACCTTTTTTATCTGTATTACTAAAAAATAAAATGAAAAAATAAGAAAAAAACTCTTAATACCTTAATTCCCATCATATCATCAATCGTCATCATCATTGTATTTGCCGTCTCATGATAACGATATACGAGTATGTAGCTATATAGCAAATTCAAAAGAAGATGCTTTAGATGCTAATATTCTTAATGCATAAAGTATACCTGTGTATATACATATATCTGTATCTGGTACATATAAATATCTTAACAGTTACTGCATTTACTTTCTTAAGTTTTATTTTTGTATTTCTGTTGAAAAAGATGAATGACTCTGATGAATGCAAACATATTATAACGAATGCATCTTGATAATGAAGATCAATACACTACTGCACTGACTGTAACTGTTAGTATAAAAACTACCTAATAATATATTTATTACAATGCCAATGCAATGCTGCTTGCCAGTTATAATATCTTTCAATCCACTCCAATATGTATCTTTTCTGTTTTTTTCGATTATTTTTGTTTCGTTTTTTTCTCGCCATCATACATATCATTTAGGATTCTGTGCCATGATTCACACAAATAAATAGACATCATGTTTGATGTATCTGTATCTGTATCTACAGTATCTGATATATTATATAAACCATACTATCATCAACTAAAATGAATGATCGCATGCGTTCCAACTCGTGCGAGAGTAATACAGGCGCGATCACTCCACTTCAACTTTTAATCTGTTCCATCATCATATCTTATACATATTCTACTACTGTAGTACCTCTGTATGTAACACAAACCGTGGGAATCTAAAACAGGTGCTTGTTTTATATTTCATCATCATAATTTATGTTCTGATTTAAAATTGGTCACATCATCATCATTATCATCAGATACATTTTTATGTACGAGTAGATATATATACCTGAACGGAATTGTAATATAGTAATATGCATCTAAATACCAGTAGAAAATTTTTAATGTTATTATTTTATTATCATTCACATATAAATGCTAGAAAAAGAAGAAGAAGAAAATGTGATATTTGTATTGATCTCATAATATATTTCTATGTACAATTGTGGTCTTTTTTTTTAAAGTAGGTATGTATACTTTTTTATGTCTTCAGATACTTTTTTTTCTCACTTTTTCTGACTTCTTTGAACAATAATTACGTGTCTTGTTGTTGAAATTACTATACGGTGGGAAAAAAATAATATAACAGAGTCAGCAGTAGTATCCTATAGCTTATTTGGGAGCTTAGCTAATATTTTAGATACATTACTTGTTTTACTAAACTAAAAAAGTCTGATGAGATCGGCCCAAAGGCACGATCTCATAAAATTTTAAAAAAAAAAAGTTAAAGAAACTTGTCATTGATTGGATTACAGCGGCCCCACAAGCAAAATTAAATAAAAAAAGAGAAAAAGATTTAAAAAAAAACAAATTTTATATGATAACCACAAAACAATCCTCTTCCGCTACTTTAATCTTATTTATAAAAATTTTTTTATATGAAAATAAGTAATCAATAAATAATAAACAAAGTCACTATACATATAAATGATTCTGACGATGTTTCCCACCTCCCATGAATATACAGTCAGAACAAAAAATGAGCGAACAATGTGACTTTTTCATTTCAAAGTTTTATAAAAACTAAAATAACTGAGTAAAACACATGAAATTGATATAAAATAAAGTTTTATTTGTTTGTAATAAGATATTAAAAAATCAATGAAAAAAAATTAAAATTAAAAAAACTACAACACAATTTATAAAAAAAGTCCGAAATTTTCAAACAAAAAATGAGCGTACAGCATAATAACTATGAGTACACTGTTGTTACCGTTACATTCTATTTTCAAAAATTTGGTACATTTTCAATAAGAAGTAAATTTTATTAGTCTTTCAACGTAATTATTGTTGATAACACTATAAATTACATTAAATTTGTAGTTTATTTTATTGAAAATGAAAACGAATAGACAAGAAACAAGTGAAAATGTTAGAAAAATTATAATAACAATGAAAAATGAAGGAAAAACTATAACTGAAACAAGTAAAACAATAAATAGACCACGTTCAATAATTCAAACAATCATAACAAAATTTAGAAGCCATGGAAATATTAAAAATAAATCTGGTAGAGGACGAAAAAAGTGTTTAAGTGAAACTCAAATAAGAAATATACTTAGAAAAGTTAAAGAAAATCCATAATTTTTCCACACTAGGCCTTAGATTTTTCTTCAGGATCTTCAAATAATAGTAGGCATTCATTGTTGAATCAATAGAAGCTAGATTACCAGGTCCAAAAAGTGCAAAACAGAATATGATACTAAAAATGTGGAAAACTATAAAACACGATAGTGGTTCCGTAATGGTGTGGGGGTGTATAGCATCGAGTGGACCTGGTAATCTAGCTTCTATTGATTCAACAATGAATGCCTACTATTATTTGAAGATCCTGAAGAAAAATCTAAGGCCTAGTGTGGAAAAATTATGGATTTTCTTTAACTTTTCTAAGTATATTTCTTATTTGAGTTTCACTTAAACACTTTTTTCGTCCTCTACCAGATTTATTTTTAATATTTCCATGGCTTCTAAATTTTGTTATGATTGTTTGAATTATTGAACGTGGTCTATTTATTGTTTTACTTGTTTCAGTTATAGTTTTTCCTTCATTTTTCATTGTTATTATAATTTTTCTAACATTTTCACTTGTTTCTTGTCTATTCGTTTTCATTTTCAATAAAATAAACTACAAATTTAATGTAATTTATGGTGTTATCAACAATAATTACGTTGAAAGACTAATAAAATTTACTTCTTATTGAAAATGTACCAAATTTTTGAAAATAGAATGTAACGGTAACAACAGTGTACTCATAGTTATTATGCTGTACGCTCATTTTTTGTTTGAAAATTTCGGACTTTTTTTATAAATTGTGTTGTAGTTTTTTTAATTTTAATTTTTTTTCATTGATTTTTTAATATCTTATTACAAACAAATAAAACTTTATTTTATATCAATTTCATGTGTTTTACTCAGTTATTTTAGTTTTTATAAAACTTTGAAATGAAAAAGTCACATTGTTCGCTCATTTTTTGTTCTGACTGTATATGTATGTTATATGCGCGGGAAAATCTGAAGAAGAAAAAAAAATCACATACTACCCATACATCAGCAAAACAAAAACAAGAAAAATAAAAAAAAAAACATTTTATGACTTCTTTTAGTTGAAATGCAATTACTCATAATCTTTTGCCTTTTAACTATAGTTGTAAAAAATTTATGTACATAAATTTAATTCTTTTATTTTATTATGTAGCTATGTATTTTTGTTTTTGTATCTTTTTTGATTTCACATCACATCAATTTAGTAATTTGATAATCGTCAGTTGAATTGCATGAGAATAAAAATCGTACGTATGTACATATTATGTACTATACATTACTGTGTATGTAATAAGATTTAAACTGTAATTTACTAAATGTACTTATATGTGAAAATCTTAATAGAGAATATTATTATAGTGGCACACTAATCAGAGCATGTGCCCCTTTTGCCATAATATACAAATAATAATATAATCAAGTAGAAAATATAAATGAAAATTCTCTTTGTAGAAATGATTATACATATGTATGTACTCGTAAGTTATAAATGTGGGAAAATATTGGATATACTGGTGAACTTAAAAAGTATAGAGATGTAAATTATATGATATATGTTTGTATCTTTAATCTTTTCTGTTTAAAAATAATGTTTATAAGAGCAATATAATAATAATGTTCTACCAGCGGAAAGGATTCAATTAATTGAAGTGCTGGTTTAGAGTGTCTTTCTAGAAATGTTTTTTTTTTTTTAAATATTTTCTGTAGATATTAACAGATTTTAAAATTTAGTACAATTTAATAACACTCCATTTGAGTTACATGGGAACTTTAAAAAGCGCGCTTTTTATTCAGTATACTGATCTTGCTCAAGAACCTTCAAATGAAATAGAAAATGTAACTTGACAGTTGACGTTAGCACTCTGAGTTAAATATAAAAATTAAAAATCAAAATGCTTTTAAAATACAAATTACAAACTCAGACAGGATCAAGATAAAAAAAAAACCTTCAGACAACAAAATCTGAGCATGAGTTAGCATGATCTCGTACGTAGATACATTTTCAATAAGTCATCTGTCCTGATGCAATAGGATAATAGAAGCAATAGAATAATTAACTTACTATACTTGAGAAAAGGAAATTTTATTTTTGTTATTGTATAATAAACCCTTCGTGGGATAATTACAAAAACTGAAAAATGTATATCAGTTCAAAAATAAAAATCTCCTTGTACGAGTATGTATATTTTTTTTCTCTAGACTCTAGACGACTTTTTTCCTTTAAAATTTCTCAAAAAATACATATCTACATATTTTAAAACATCTGGAATATCCAAGAACAACATTATTACATATACATACATAGATTTAACATTTTAAATTCTTCTACATATTGGCAATAATCAAAACTAGCATAATCAGTTTCCAGTCAAGATTTAAATTTTAATGTAATTTTTTAATACTTATACACATGTACCAAGTACATGTACATACACACATAAATATTTTCTACCCATATAATATCTTCAAAAGAAATATTAAAAAAAAAAAAAATCACCGTAATCTTCGCTGGAGGTTTAAATTCCGCGAAATTAAAGATATCCTATAAAATTTAACTTGATTTTTTTGATTTAAAAGTTAAGTAAAAAATTTTAATCTTTGTATCTAGAGCGAAAAAAAAAATAAAAAAATAAACACATCGTCGTTATGTCGTCAATTTAAAATGTGTTAAAAATGCTAAAAAAGAAATATAATCTAAAAGAAGATCTCAAAAGTAGAATTAAGTATAAAACAAAAACAAAAGAAGAAAAGAAGAAAATACAAAATTACATAGTTGAGAATAAAATAAAGAAAAATAAAAATCACATTCATTCACATTTCTTGAGCACGAGCGCGGGGAACATATGAAGTTAGCAATCGCGCGTGCACTCTGCAACCGTGGGAATCAGAAGCTTGCCACGATCCCAAAACGTTTTATAATATAATAATGCATACATACCTAGTATATATTTTATTTTATTTTTATTTATTGTGGTTGTTGTTTTTATGTTTCTATTAAAAGTAACAAAAGTCCAAAAGAAAAAAAAGTAGATACTTGTATGATTGGGATTAAAATGTGGGGAGATTTGTAAAAAAAGAAAAAAGACGAAGTAGTAATTCTCTTTTAACTTACCTACCATCATCATCTTATTACTGATTGCTTGCTTGCTTTTTCGCATTTTCTACTTACATACTACATACGTACATACTTACTTTGCTTGATGTGTGGATCTGATGGAATCACATATTGATTGCCCACTATCCCAACTACTATACTAAATGCCTAGCATGTTAGATACTTTTGCTTATAACATATGAAGAAATAAGATGTTCAATTTTCTATAAATGAATACTAGAAGCTAAACGACAAGTTTTTATTGAGTCCCCATAGCGGTAAAAAAAAAACCATACCTACTGTGTATTTAAATAATAATAACAGAACAGGTACAATTTAAACACACATTTTATTGTGATTGGTACACTAAAATTACACACACCTAATTCAGTTCATATATGTAAGTTACCTTACTCGTATGTGAAGTGACTTATGTTTTATATCACACAATTTTTATTCTGGTGTAATACGTTTTTTTCTTTTTCTTCTTTTCTTTCTTTCTTTTATGTACTTTTTGAAAAATTCCCACGGTATAACATTTTTTTTTTGTTTGTAATTCTTCTTTGCATATTTTTAATTGAATGCGGAAGTTTGTTACACATGCTGATGAGAGTGGAAAGAAAAATTTTTTTTTCAACTTGTGAATTGTATGCAAATTATTATTAAAGAAATTTATTGCCCTCGCGATCAATTGCCTATATTGAAATCGATTTTGATCTTATTAAGAGATTTTTTTTTTAAATGTAATAATGACTTTTTTCTGGCTTACTTACGCAATTTAAAATTCATTGGTTCTTGGATTTTAATTATGTGTACATATTGAAGAATTTCACGTGTCAGGACATGGTTACGTAAAAGTGTAATATTTTCAATTGTTTTTAATTTTTATAATCTAGTATATTTGAATATTGTACTCGTATGGGGAATAATATTGCTGCTAAGTTTCTTCAGGATTAAAAAAAGAGGATCTTGGAAAATTTCGTTGAAAATAAAATATTTTTTTGGCTAAAGTTCTTATGTTTGGATCCTTAATTTCCAAGATCATTTACACTTTTCAAGATGTTTAATTTTTTTAAATAATTGAGATAAATTCTGGGGGTCAAAATATCCTTTTTTTGTGTACATTCTCGTGTGAATTTTTCAAACAAAAAAAAAACAGTAAATCACAATGTTTTCATGAATTATTTTGCGTAATTTTTAATTGGAACTCAATTTTGGACACAAAAATAATTTAATGGGTCCGATGGACTTCAATGAAAGAAATATTTTTCTGACATTTTTAACTTTAGTTCTGATGATCGGATTTTCATCATTTGAATTTTGTTCTGTAACAAAATTTTCAGGAACTCTGAATAGAAAAAAAAAAACAATTCGTAACGTGTTAACGATTAATTTTCATTTTATTTTAAATTTTAATGTAAGCATGTTTTTTTTACATTTTTGAGTTATGAACAAAATAACTTATTCTAGGACCTCTATGTTCTTTCTAAATGCAGTGTTACGATTTCTATTTCTGAATTTACACATTCCAGTATGTCTATAACTTGCTTACACGAACTAATGTAATTTTACACAACTTTCAGTAACTGAGGGACTCCATTTATATTTCTCAGAAAAAAAGGAAAAATTGTAAAATTATTTTAAAATTTGATGGCGCTATTATGCAGAAAATAAAAAAAAACTTTCAAATTAACCAATTTTAATGCGCTTGGCAGATTGAAAAGTAAAAAAAAAAACGATTATCATGAAAATTTGTGTTCAATTCAATTCAAAACAAAAAAGCGCCTGGTATATTTCAATTTTATTTTCAATCTTACATTGAAGTATCTTACAAAACTATCTTGCCATTGTCTATTTAATTTTGTTTTCTAATTTCATGTTTTTTTTTGACAGTGAATTAAATTTCATCGTACAAAAAAAAAACATTTCAAGTGTGGTATTTTCAATTGAACAAGTATATATTCAATTATTTTTAGAAAATTTATATTATGGAAAATGCCAGAAAAAAAAATGTTACAGCTATTTAATGTTTTTTGTTTTGTCTTTTATTTTTCCTTCCACTCTTTCTTCCACATAAATTCTGTTTTATTCCTTTTTTCTTGATCTCATTAAATTTATAAATGTTGAAACGATATTTTTTTTTCTCCCGAAAAAAATTCAAAAATCCATAAAACACTTGCACACTTAATATATAAAAAACAACAACATGAATAAGAAAAAAAGAAAAGAAAAGAAAAAAATTAAGTATATTTTGTACAATATATACAAAATTCATAATTACATGCATGACCTAATGATATTTTTCTGTTTTATCTCGAATTTTAATTCTATTTTTGGAAATTCGTTAAATATAATTCCACATATGATCATAATTTTGTATATACATATGTATCTGAATTCTGAAAGTGTGGGAAAAGAATTTTTCTATTTCAATATATCTTTATATGAAATATATACATATATCTAAAAGTAAAAGGAAAAACAAAAAAACAACAATAAAACAAAAACTGTTATTCATATTTATTAATATAAAATGTATGTACTCGTATGTACAATACATTTTACAATAATACCATTCATTCATTCATTCTCTTTTCTCTTTCAGATCTGATTATAATTATGATGAAAATGTAAACTCTTACTTAACTATCGATCTATCATCTATCTATTCTTTCTATATACGAATATATTATATGCCATAAAGTAATTGTACCAATATGTTCATAAAATAATATAATATGTTGTGTATCTTTTAGATACTCGTACAATATTATGAAAATTGGTTTAAAAAGTCATGCGACATCAATGCAACATATGTTCATATTTTAGATAGATTTTTTTTGTTCTTCTTCTTCTTTTTAAAAATTTTTCATATCAATACAAAAATATTAAGTACATTATATGTATACTCAAAAATACAAAAAACATATATTTCATCATTTATATAAGAAAGAAAAAAAAATCAACTAAAATAAAATTATCTAAAAAAAGATTACAATTTTTCAGTGTTAACTAACAACAAAGTATCTTCCCACAGTCTATTTTTGGATAGTCCATTACACTGTACACACATTTATGTACATATGTATGTATGTTTTTTTTTCTCTGATTTTTTTTTTCTTGCTTTCTGATGATGATAATATGCCACAGTTGTCATATGTACTTGTTCAAAACTTAACATATTTCTTTGTATTTTTTTTTTTTTTTAGTTTCATTTCGTTTTTAATATTTATGGGCATATTTCCTTCACATTTATTAGTTTAAAATATCTTTTTTTGTTTTGTTTTTGTTTTTAGAAAATTATAATTTAGTAAAGAAAAAAAAAACACCATTAAAAATAAAAATAAATTTCCTATTAAACCTTAGAAAGATCATTTCGTTATAAAGAATTTTTTTTTTATATATTTTGAAAATAAGTAAGTCAAAACATCAGAATCCAACTCGTACTCCTTTCATTCTTAATTAGAACGTTTTAGTGATAAGAAGCCCAGAAAAAATGAAAGTTAAACGTGATAATTGTGTTGTTAAAAATAATTTGAATGTAAAAAATCAAAATACAAAAAATAAAAAATTAAATAAAAATAAAAAACGTAAAATAAATAAAAATTGTTTAACAGAAACATCATCAACAACAACATCACCATCAAGTGAATTTGAAATTCTACAAAAACAAATAATTCAACTGTGTAATTTTAAAAAGGATACAGATACACCTGATGAAATTGTGAGAATTCGTTACAAATTATTTTTCCTTTTGTTTTTCATGAAATTTCACAAAATTCAACTAATAATTAATTTTTTTTTTTCTTTGTTTTTCTTTTGTTTAGTGTAATAGCAACGACACAAATATGGAATTTAAATTGAAAACGACCGAAAAAGGATCTGATATGAATACAAATAATTCACAAACAATAAAATATTTTTCTGGTTATAATTTTTGTGCATTAGAAGCAAAAAAATTTCTAATAACAAATGGTATTGATGAAAGTATCCTTAAAAAATTTTATTATCAACAATTATTATTAAAAACGAAATTATCACATCAGGAATCACAAAATATTAATAATTTTATAATAAAAAAAGAAAATACAATTTTAAGTGAAAAAAATATTGAAAAAGATAATTTACAATATGTAAATCATAATAAAAAGGAAATTTTTGAAAAAATCAGATTAAAAATATTTGAAAGAAGACGAATGAAAATGTTAAATGAAAGAGAAAAAATTAATGTTTGGCGTCCTTGGTAGACTGTACAAGGAGTAGATACATCATATTGAAGAAAATTATGATTTATTTTTAAAAAAAAATTTAAGTTTTTCTTTAAATTTCTGTTAAACTGATTCAGAAAATTCCAATTATTGAAAATTTTGTTTTTAGTTTTAAGGAGAAAAAAAAAACAAATACATACATATTTGCAAATAAATTTTCTATTTTTGAAATAAATGTGAAAAATGTGTTTTTAATTTTCGTTATTGTTTTTGTTGTTTTTAATAGTTTCTATTTCTAGAATAATTATTAGTTGTCTCTTGTTTGTTCTTTTGAAATTCTTAAAACAATTTTCTTTTTAGTTTTCCTAAAAATTAACGGTCATAAAATTCAAATTTGACATTTTGTATACACTTTGAAATTTTTTTCGAAAAATGTATTTTAAAATATTTTGTATAAGAAAATGTGTTTCATTTTTGAGTAAAATTTCTTCTCAATAATAAAATAAGGACGATCAGAAATCTATTGTTATACTTGAAATTTTATTTGCCATTTTATTACTATTTTTTACTGATTGTCCTTAATTAACTGCACAAATGAAGAAGAAACAAAAATTATTTATGACCGGCGTTGGTATTGAAGACATAATAAAAACTCTGAAAATTTAGTTTCTGAATGTTTAATTTAATAATGTAGCTTACGTATTTAGATTAAATTAGATTAGATTGAAATAGGTCTATTGTTGTACGTCGACCTTCACAGATCTTTTGTATAGCCCGTGCTTCTCATAGATTTAGGCTTTTTATAAATCCTAAGATTCTATTTGAAGATGCACACCAGATTTCATCAGGTTTGGGGGAAAATTGGTGCAAGTATGCACTCTTTTTGAAACCAACGCCTCGCAAACACACAGAATGTGTTTTGAGGTCTCTTTGGCCTATTTGAGCTTACATACTTTATTCTACGACAATTTCTTATCATTTCAAATCCTTCACTTATCAATGAAATTTATTAGATTATTAAATACATGAGAAAAAAAATTGTTTTAAAACAGTTAAGATAAACTCAATAGGAGCATTAAGGATCATAAAAGAGAATTTAACACATTGACGCCGGCGCTTTAATTTTGTATTTTTCTTAATCAGGAGACAAAAATTTACCGAATTAAAAATATATAACAGGTGTAAGTCACCACGTGGTATACACCGACTTGAACTTTTTCACGAGAAGATAACATTTTTTTTTTCAACGTCCGTTCATTTTTAATTCTTAAGAATGTCTAGAAATCTCTAACATGTTTTGATTCAGGAAACAACATTCTACTTTCTTCATTTCCTCCCCTTCACTTCTCTTTAAAAATCCATTTATCTAATTATAAACCATTTATTTCTTTTAATTTTGTAGCATCGAATACTACATATAACGTTTTATTTTTTTACAGAAAATTCAACACATTTTATTTTCTATTCGAAAACTGGGTGACATTAATTCGGCACAATGTGCAAAAACTAAAAAGGGAAAATCCGAATACCAAATAATTTTTTTAAAATAACCAAAAATTAATAAATAGAACAGAAAACTTTTTCTTGAATTATTTCCAATATCGAAATTTTAAAATTTATTAATTTTACGGTACCAAAATGCAAATTTGCATATGACGTGTTACCTTTTGCTGCAAAAATTTACCAATTTTTGTTAAATATTGTTTTTGTTTTCTTTCTTTTATAAATTTTCCACTTGTTTTTATTCAGAATAAATAGGTATTGATTAGTTTGTTGTTTTTTTTCTTTCTCCTAACTTCCATTTATCAAGTGATTTATTATAAATATACTTAAATAAAAACAATAATGAAAAATTCCATTGAATAAAATAAAAACAAAACAATAAAACAGTAAAATTAAAAAATAAAAATTCTATACAAAATAAAAACACAAATTTTGTTCATTTAGAATTTTCATATAACCATGAACAAAAAAAAAATATATTAAAATTATTACAAAACTTTGGCATTTTACCTAGCATTACTGTAAAATATTACTAGGAAAGAAATAAAAAACCATAAAAATGATATAAATTTTTAATAAATAAATTCTAATAATAAATAAAATACTTACATAATGTTCTTTTTTTTCCTTGAGGCCCACAAATAAAATCCTTAAGAGTAAAATTAGTTTTCATTAAGAACTTGTTTTTTTTTTGTCTTTCGTGAAAATGTTTATGTAATGCGGAAATGTTTTTTTTGGGAAAAGTTTTTAATATTTTATACAAAAATCTAACAACAACAGCAGAAAAAAAGTATACTAAGTATAAAACTTTTCTCATAAACTAATAAAAATTTGACTTAAATGTAAATGTTATTTGGCACACAAATTTAACCAACAAGAAAAAAAAAAAAAAAAAAAAAATAACGCTATAGTTGGAGAAATGGTAAGAAAAAAAAATTGTTGTGTTAAATAAAAATCCAAACATGTGAAAAGATTTCATTTTGTAATACACTTGAGTGTGTACGTATGTTCGTGATATTTGTCATTTTTGTCATGGAGAAATTTTATTGTAAAATTACGCAAATGACAATAATCAAATTAATTTTATACTCGTTTCACATGGAATAATTAAAATAATATTTTAATGACAACATATTATATACTCACTATGATAAAAATTACAAATGGAACGAAACCAGTCTAATGAAGCTCAAAAAAATTTTTTTTGGAATATGAACAAAATATATAGGTATACTTTTAAGTACTTTTAAACCGATCCCTCAAAAAAACAAAAATTTTCGTTTTATACTTTAAAAAATATTTGAAACGAAAATAGGTGTAATTTTGGGGGACTGCGTTATGTAAAAAAAAAAAAGATTAAAAACGGAAATTGAATTTTAAATGTCCTTGTTTTGAATTTTTTCAATAGTTGAGTTGGTTACTTACGATTTGGTGAATTTCTCATATGCTAGCAGAACCAAAATGGTCCTTACCTATGGTGAATTTTCGAATTCCCCCTATACCACATATTATATGAGTAGAAAGGCAAATAAGCCAAGAAAACCTCGAAACTGGTATCTAGAAGAGTTTGTTACAAATCCACCAGATTTTCTTCAAACCTGGAAAAATATGGAATGTATATTCAGGAGCAAGAGTGGCACAAAAGATCTTTGTAAGTCGAAGTGCAATGATAGCCGCAACAATCTTTCTTAGTATCTAAAATACACACTAAAGTTTGACTTGATCGCCCAATTTACCAACAAAATCGAAAGATGTTCATTTAAATTTGACCATAGTGACTCTTGATTTATAATCATTTTAGTAGGCAAGCAGCTTTTCATGTTCATAAATTCAGGATCTCCAATCGTATGAATTACTCAAATTGTAGACTTATTCGAATAAAATTTATGAACATAATCATTATTCATAGTTCCTAATCGCCAAGCACACTAAATCACGTGTAATTTTATCGAATGTAAATATCGAAATAAAAATCCAATATGGCTGCAAATGTCAACATATGTACGTCAAAAAAAAATGCATCAACACAACAATAAAAAATTGTAACAATCGGACTTATACAGCCGTGAATATTTAAAAATTCTCGTTACTTTTTGATCAAACCTCGTATAATACAAAATTTTATTGTTTTGCATATAAATCGAAAAGCTCATTTTCTATTCAAATTTCCTGAAAAAAAAAAAAACATATTATAAAAGAAAGAAAAATATATAAAAAACCAACACCACATTTTCATTTAAATTTTTATTTATTAAACTGCACACATACATAAATAATATCTGTTAACTGTTCTGTTTTTTTTTTTCTTAATTTCTTTATTTCATTTTTATTTTATTATTCAAATTCAAATTATTTTACTGCAAAAACGTTTTTTTTTTGTTTTAAATTTCTGTTGATATTTTTTTTTACGTAGATAATTCTATGAAATTTTTATTTATTTTTTTTTTTTTTCAAATATAATACAATCTTTTTTTTTTTTAATATTTTTGTAACCTATTTTAACCAGTTTTTATAAATATTTTATTATTGTTTTTAATTACAATATTTAATTTGTTTTACTCGTTAATTCGTATTCTTTTTTTTTTTTAGTTTTTATTTCATTTTATTTATGTTTTTTTTTTTTTTTAATATCTATGAACATATTGTATTTTTTTTTTTTTGTATTTTAGTTAAATTTATGTCATTATTATTTGTATGATACTATTGAGATTAAATAATTACTTTTTTTTCTTCTTTATCTTCTGTTCAATTACATATTTATACTGTATATGTATGTATGTAATTTTGAAAATGCATGTGTGGTATATGTGTAAAATATTTTACATATAATTTTCTTTTTTCATTTCATTAAATATAAATCTTGTATGAAATTTTGCAAAGATATATTTTTTTTTCTTTAAATTTTAAGAGCAATATAATTTAAAAATAATAAACTTATAAAATGTTAAAATAGATAACAGTATTTTATGAATTTTATAAAATTAACAATTTTAATTTTTTTTTTATATAGGTATTAAATTTAATAATTATTTTTATTTTTAATTGTTTTCTTTATAAAATGTAATTTTTATATTAATAAATTTTTATTTAATGCTAAAAATTTAATTATTTTTTTTTTTTTGCAATATAATGATTTAAATGTGGGATAAAATACGTTTGAATAATATAAAAGCTTTATCATTTTAAAAAACAGAAAGTAGATTCATTAATAATAAAAAAAATAAATTATTAAACATTGAAAACCCGTGATAAATTTAATAATCATTGATTTTATTTAAATTTTAATCTGAATTTTCAAGTGATTTTAGGATTCATTTTAGAAACATTTTAATAAAGCGATTGAAGTTTTCTTTTTGTTTTTTGTTGGACTCAGGACTAGTAGATGTCGTCTTCTTAAGGACAAGTGACAACCAAAGCTAATATGAGGTGTATTAAAATTTAAAACCAAAGAAATAATATTCAAAATTAATTTATAAAATTATATGGCTTGCGTCTTTGTTCGAACTCTTATCAATCTTTAAATTTATTGATTTTAGAACAATCTGGATCTGGATTCAGTTTCGTCTTCCACATTTATCTTCAATAAAAGTAGAATATTTTTAATAAAACTTTTTTTATTGAAAAACCTATTCGACTTCACAAAACATATTTTTTTCCAAAATAAATGCAATATTTCGGACATAAAAGTTCCTAACCTAGCTAAATTGAACTCTCTCACTCTCTTTGATTGTGTATCAGCGCGCGCTACCATTTTAAGTAGACAAAAAAAACTACTAAACGATTTCTAAGTTAAAAGTTATAGAGTAAAATGAAAAGTATAGTTTGTTGGTTGACGTGGCGGCTTTCGAAATCTTTCAAAGACCCAATTAGCACTAAAAGTGCCGTTTTTATACCACACGTAACGTGAACTTAGAAAATGACGTTTGACATACCAGTAGACAATAACAGCCAGCCTGTTTCATTCAGAAATCGTATCATATCTCTGTGTCTGAAGGAGCTCCCTAATGTCTGGAACTTTACTCTGGCAAGTTCCGGAGAGTTACAAAGTGTGTAGTGAGACTTTCTCTCTCATTGGCTTCCCTGCAACCTGCAACTACGAAAATTGATATTGAAGAGGATATCTACCCATTTTTTTCTGCGAAAAGAACAGTATAGTAAGTTTTAAAAAAAAATCGTTTTTGCTCCGTAACTCTGTCAACGCACAAAAAACCATTTTTATACTATCAAAATCCATTTACAAAACTTTATATGGATTGAACCAGAACCATTTATGTTACTCACCATTCTTAATTAAATTGGTTATATTGAAGTTTATTTTCAATTTATCAATCTAACTTTAAATCCTTCATCTCATTTCCACACTTTAATTTATTTTTTTCTGATTGAAATTATCAAAATATTTTCAGTGCTTAAGCTTGTTGAAAAAATTGATTTAAAAATAAAATAAAAAACAGCAAAAAAACTAATAAAATAACTTTGAATAAGTATGTACTCGTAGTTTTAATTTTAATCCTTTTCATTATAGCTATTTTTTTGTCTAAAACTTTGTATTTAATTTTTAAAAAAATGTTATTCCTCGAAACTTTTTTAATGAAATATCTTTAATACAAAATAATTTCTGATAATGAAATCCTTTTTTTTTTTTTTTTTTTGTTATTTCAGATTAAAATTTAATTATCTTTTATTATTAAAATTATTAAAAAGATTTTTTTTTCATATAAATAAAAAAGAAGAAAACTAAAAGAATTGAAAAAAATAAAAATATAGCAGCAAGGATTAGAAAATCTGAAACTCAACAATGAATAATTATTTTTTGTTGTCTATTTTTTTAACATTTTTATTTAACTTTTAAGTAATTAGTTTTCTTTTTTTTTTTAACGTTATATTATTGATGCTGTTTTTTTCGTTATTTTTGTTTTTTTTTTCTTCTTCTTTTAAATTTTATTTAAAATATTGCTTAGATTAGGAATTTTTTTATAATAATAAATAAATAAATTACAAATTTTATAATCAAATAATTTTTTTTTTTTTTTAGAATTTATTCAATTTTTTTTTACGAATAGAAAAACTTTTATTTTTTTTTTCTTCTTTAATTTATTTTTATTTAGAACATTTTGACAAAAAGGACAAGCTTTTTAAATATTTTTTTTATTTAATCCTAAGTTTAATAATATCATCAAATGTATATAAAATGTTTTTTTTTTTTTTTTAATTATGTATATATAAGATTTGATTCCTAAGAATAATGAAGATACACTTTTTTTTTTCATCAATTTTACTAATGTAATAAATTTTAAGTATCTTATAATTAATATATATTTTTTTATTTACCGTTTTTTTTTTCTTCAATATTTATGATTTTTTTTTTTTTTTTTTGTTAAAGAGAATTTATCGTCATCATTCGTTTTCCTGTACTTGCAAAAAGTGTATTTTGAAATTTTTCTTTCTTTTTTTTAGGTTTATTTGAATTTCAAAAAAAAAAAGAAAGAGTGAGTTCCAAAACATTTAAATACTACCTCGTCGCAAAATCGAATGTTTTAATTGTTTAAACAATGTGAATTTTTTTCAAATTTGTTTAAACACACAATCATCGTCATTTTTCAGCAACAACAAAAATTAATTGTTTTAATTAAACGATTCATTTTTGTTGAAGTTTTAAAAAGACATCAAAAACCGTTTTAAAACGTCAAAATTACAAATACAATGTTTTCGGCATTTTCAAACTAAGCCATACTTTTCACTATTATAACCTTGACGCTTATACAAGATGAAAAAAGGATACGAACTTTTCAAATAAATTCTCTTAATTTTTTTTTTTTTTTTGCAATTATTTATGTATTTTTTTTTTCTTCTAATTTTTATGAGTATGAAAAAAAACTATTAATTTAATTTTTTTTTTAATATACTAAATTTTATTTGTATTTACAAAATGGAAAATTCTCAATATTATGTAATCATTAATTATAAGTATGTATTTAATTATATTAATAATAATTGCGCTTTCATTTTAAACAATATCGGACTCATATACATACATATGTACCAATATTTTTGTGTTATATGTTTTTTTTTCCCCGTTTTTTTTTTGTTTTTGTTTTTTTTTAATGTTTTTTTTTTGTTTTAGAAAAACTACGTACAACTTTTATTTAAATATACAATTTTTTCATTTGAATTTTAATTAATGAAATTATTTATAACTTACTTTTATTTTTATTGATTTCTTTAAATTGTTTTTTACCTTTAATTTTATTTTTAATTTTTGAAGTTTAACATTATGAAGAATGTCAGTGAGGGCTATTATCATGACGGAAAGAAATGTTGTTTTTGTTGTTTTTCTGTTTGTAGTGTTTAAATTGGGTGGACTTTTTTTTAATAATTCAGTTTTTTAAAAGTTTTTTTAATGTTTTTTCAATAATATATTTTTTTGTGCTTTATTTCATATGTGTGTGAAATATATTAACAGTGCATTTTATGAATATTTTTTTTAAATTTAGAAAAAAATTAGTTTATTAAATTTTAGAAAATTTTATTTAGATTATTTTTTTTTAAGATTTTTTTTTTAAATTACGTACTTTAGCGATCTTAACTTTTATTTTGGTAATTATTTTAAGCTTTTTGACTTCTATGATAGCTATAAATAATTTTTATGTAATTTTGTAATTTTTTTTTTATTATGTAATCTATATTTCTGCATAAATTTGAATCAAATATTTTTCTTTACATGAGAAAACATTATGATTTTCTTCAAATGTAGTTTTTTTTAATGTAGAAATTTACATATTTTGAATGTGATGCATTATATGTTAAATTATTTCTCTCTTTGTCTATGCTTTTTTTGTCCAATTTTCAGTGTAATTTTTCATTGAAAACATTTCATTGAAAGTGTCTAAGACAAAAATGTTGTTAATTTAGAAAAAATGTATGGTTTGCGTTTGGTTTTTCTTTTGTTTTGTTGTGGTTTTAAAAAATATTGAATGATGTGTGTATTTTGTAAATTTTATAGAGAAATTTTAAGGGTTAATATGCATATTCAAGCATTTATAGAAAAAAAAATTGAAATATAAAATTTTAAGTATTATAGCTACAAGTTTTTTTTTTCAAAAGCTTTTATTTATAAGTTAAAAATTAAAAATATGTACAAAATATATATATTTGTTTTTGTAATTTAAGAAAGAGAATATTTTAATTAAACATTCGTTTTTTTTTTAAACTTTTTAATTGAAAAAAAAAAGAAACAAAAATAAAAACAAAAACTATGTGTGTATGTCATGTGAGAAAAAAAAGTGTAGACGTATATTTTATTGTAATTGAAAAACAAATAGTCAAACAAATTTTTGAAAAAGAAATTTGAAAAAGAAATTTAAAAAATTAGATATTATCTAGAATTTTGTTAAAATCTGAAATTCAATTGATTCAAATTTATTATGAAAACTTTTTATGCTAAAATTAAACCGGATTCAATTATACTAAGGCAAATTCAATAAATTTGAGGTTGTGTTCTGCTTATTTGTCAAATGAAATCACTTATTCTTTTAAAAGAACATTGCGATTGAATCATTGGTACTAAAATAGTACCAAGTAAAAAAGTAAATAGTAAAAAAGCTTAGAAACAACCCGAACACTCCTTGAAAAAAAATTAAATTAACAAATTATATGACAGCTAGTTAACACTTTAGTTAACTTGAAGTTTCATGATTTTTTCTTTATGTCATACATACATAATACATACACTCACAATTTAAAATGAAATGCGAACCACTAAAATCGTTGGTAGAGAATGAATTTATTTGTATGACAGGGCTTGGACTGGGTCAGTAAGCAGAACCACTAAACTACATTCTTCTGGATCCAGCACTAATTAAAGTGAATTGGTGCTCACTCGACACTGAGTGAACTTAGGCAAATTTTAACCTGAGACCTTGAGTTTCAATAGCTCAAATTAAGCTTCTGATCGCCCTTACTCATCTATTGTATCGCAGATGTATACTTGTAATACATTTTGAGAGAAATTATAAATATCAATATACATATGTACACTCGTACTTAAATACTGTCATATTACAATAAAAGCTTAGTGTATCTTCCATACTCTGTCTATAACCATAATTTACAAAAATTATAGATACAATAGTATCTTTCAATTTAACAATTAACAACTGCAACTCAACTTTCACTAAAGACATTATAAAACATTTTTCAATGTTAAAAACTAATAATCTCTTCATAAACTCCAAGGATAATTGAAAAACTGAAAATATGTTCATTAAACTATATTTCAAAGCATAAAAAGTTTTCATAAACCATAACTATATATGTAGATATTAAAAAATTGTATAAATTAATTATTTCTACATTAAATAGTATTCATAGCTAAACTTTTAGTTTTTCCTTTTTATTATTTTTATTTAAATTTAATTAATTTAAATATCCTTTTTTTTTATTATTATTTTTTTTATTTTTATTTTACACATTTTTTTCCCCTTTCTTTTATTATTTATTTTATATTATTTTCTGCTTTGATTGTTGTATCTTATCACAGAAAGTTAAAAATACAAATTTTTCTTGTACAAAAAATAAAATAAAAGAAAAAGAAATTAATGAAAAAATAATATGAATTATAAATTTATCACTAAGGAAAAAACAAAATAGAGAATTAAAAAACAGTAAAATTTGCATAAATATTTTTATAATATTAAAATTTTCTTTAAAAAAAAAAATATTTTTTTGTGTGTATAGTATTTTGTTTGTGTGTTGTTTATACATGTGTAGAAGTGTGGATGTGAGTAAATATATGTATATATTTATTTTAAAATAGGAATAAAGGGGATAACAATCAATTCAATATTAAATATATGTATTTATTTTATTTTTTTCATTAAAAACAATCAAATAAAGCTGAACCACATATAGAAAAGAGATTAAGTTAGAATGATGATTTATTTTATATTAATTGAAAAAAAAAAATGTATTATTTTTATAATATTATAATTAATTATGTATAATACGTATATGTAAAAATTATTAAATTATGTATATTTTATTTTAAAATAATAAAAATTATTTTTATCGTTGTAATTTTGCATTTATCACTTTAAAAAAAAAAAAAAAAAAAAAAAAAAAAAAAAAAAAAAAAAAAAAAAAAAAAAAAAAAAAGCGAACCAGACTTAAAGAATTTAAAAGTAAATTTAAAAAAAAAAAACAAAAATAAAATATAGATTTTATTTTACAAGTAAAAAAAAAGCAAACTTTCAAATAAATTTGACATCAAAGCTTTCGAATTTGAATGTTTTTGTTGTGTTTTGTGTATTTTTAGATTGATCAAATAATAAATTCGATTAAACGTGAATCATTTAAAATATGTAAAAGATACAAAAGAAACAAAACATTGCTTCTCTTTTTAAAAAACATTCAAATACGATTTTGATAAAATTTCAAAAAATCATTGAAAAATTGAAACTATAACTAAAGAAAAAGCAAATAAATATTCTAAACTAAATAAACTAGCATGCAGGATTTATTTTTCTAATTTTTTTTCTGTTGTAGTGTGCATATATATGTGCTTGTGCTATGTGCATAAATTTTCTTTTGTAATTTTGTATAAAAGAGAAAACCTAAAAAAAATAATATATGTATTAAATTCTATATATTTAAAGGACGGCGTTTTAATATCCTTTTTTAATTTATACGAACTATCAATAAAAAATATAACTTATCCATTTTACAGATATAAAAAAAAAAAAAACTTATTTTCAAGAGATAACTCATAAACTTTTAAAGGGTTTTAAACCAATGACACAATACAGGTATCAACCGTAGTCTGGGTTATTTTCACAATAAACGATTCATTTTATTCCTACAGTTGGGACCCCTCAACAATTATTGAATACTAGGTAGTAATTTCAGTTCTCAACAAAAAGTAAACTTTTGCCAAAAAATATACAGATGATTAAATAACAAACAATATAATTAAAGATCGTCATTGCCTGTCTGTCAACTTGAGTATTCATAAATGTCATTCTCATAACAGTGGACACACATTATCAATTTTGAATCACGAACTGATTAATGGTGTTTTGTGATTGTCACACAAACACATTTCGTTGTCATCGTTTGGAACACGTCTAAACCTAAAAAAAAATCGTTCGCTAAAAATCAACAAACAAACGACCGAACGTGTATCGATTTTAGCTGATTTCAAAGCGGAAAAAAATCAATCATGACTCATGAGTGACAAATGAAATTTTTTCAATCAGAAGCATACGTCATTAACAAACTTTATTATCAATTGACTGTAAATGACTGTCAGTGTGTCGACTCTTTAAACTAAAAATTGAAAGAAAAAAAACCAGATATTCCATCTCTGTATTGTGTCATTGGTTTAATAAAAGAAAACAATTGTATAAAATTTGAATATACGAAATGAATGATGATCATATTGTTATTAAAAATAAAATGTATTAAATTTCTTTAAATTTTATTTGACAAATTTCAATAATTTTTGAATTTTTGTTATACAAAATTTAATAAGATTTTATAATTTCTCTAATATAATTTTTCGTTAATTCATATTTTAATTCTTTTTATTTTTTTTTTACTTGTTATATTTTTATTTCTAATTTATTTGAACTTTTCTACAAAATGTGTTTTTGAAAAAAAAAAAAAATAATAAAAATCCATAACGAGCTAAATATGTCTAAATAATGTAATAAACATTTTAATTTTTTATTTATTTTAAAATTGTTTAATTGCTTTTTTTTAAAAATGTTTTTTTTTTTTTCTTTTTTCAAATAATTAATTTAACAATAAAGCGTATTTTTAATTATTGCTTCAACTACAAATTAACGTCATATTGTTTTTTTATTTTATTTATTTATCCTATTTTTATCCTTTTTTTTACTTTCTTTCAATATCTTTTTTTTATTTAATCATTTAAGTAATTTATTAGCGATTGAAATATCTAAATTTTTATTTATTTTTTTCTTTTTAATGTATTTAGGCCTCTTTTTCTATAAAATTAAAATATTTTCTGAATTACATTCATGATTAAAGTTAAAATAAAAACAAAATGAAAAAAAAAACACTATTCAATTTAATTTGAAAAGAAAAAAAATCATAAAACAATGAATGAAAATAGTTATTCGTTATTTTTTGTCTGAGTTTTAATAATAGCGTTGATTTTTTATTTTAAAAATAACAATTAAAATAATTATTGTTGTTTTTTTTTTTATAGACACCCGAATGATGAAAGCACAATTATTTTATATCATTGCAAAAAAAAATTCAATTAAAACGAAGAAAAAATTTTTAAATGAATTCAAATGAACGGGCATTGAAATAAAATCAATTTTTAATTTTATCTCGTAATTGAATAAAAATGTTCAAATTTTATAGAGAAATATCCTTTTTTTTAATTGAAATAATTATCAGTAGGACTAGAAAGAAGGATGCTTCTAATTACATATGTTTCGAGGCCACTTTTAAAAATGTTTTTATGACATAAAAATTTACTAAATTGTATTAATCGAAAAAGATATTCGTTGTCTATGAATTTATATGTTTTATTTTACATCATCAAAGAAAGTGGTGATACTTTTTCTCCATTGCGCTACGAACCGTCTAGAGCTTTGGCTTTTTGTGATATTCATTCTTAACAATTAAAGTAAAAATTTTCTATTTAACCCAGGACATTTAATTTTGGAACTTTTCTCAAATTGCTCACATTCTAACGCCTGTTTTTTTAAAAGTTATATCCTAAAACTTGAGTGCAAAAGCAGTCTCGAAAAGCACTTGAATAGTTTTCTTGAAATTTTTCATAGTTCTTCTCTGTAAAGTGATCTGAAGGAGTCAACTGAAATATTTTTGACTTTTTTTTGTAATTATGGATCACAATTTAGAGATATTCCTATACTGCACTTCTATTAGACCGGTTCTGGCGTTGAAGATGGAAAAAAGTTAGGAGAAGAAAGAAAATTATGGGTGTTTTTGAATGATTATTAGTATCTTTGTTCAGACTCAGAAATACTTAGATAGAAAGTGTGAGATAGAATTTAGAAAAAGACAGAGGAACGATAATGAATTACCTACATGGTTTTCGAGTTACATACAATTTTTTATTTTATACTAAATCTGAGTCTTAGTTTACACTATTTCGACCTACATGAAGCCAAATAACAATGCATTTCGAGGGAGACCTGTAATTAAAGTTAATTCTTGAAGCCATACCCTTCAAGTACTATTGGGCGCATATGTATGTATAATACATACGCTCAGAGAAAATTTTTTATGTATCTTGACCTATGAGCCACATTTGAAGGTCACACATCGTTCGAATATTATTTTGTTGAATAAAGGACGATATTTTTAAAATTTTCTCTGTACTTAGATTCTAAACTGTTATTTCCCCTACTCAATTTTTTTTCACACATATCACCTCTACGAGAACAATAATATCCAAAATTATATTACCATGTTTTCTGACATATGTATATGTATGTATGTATGTATATGTACACACATATAGGTTCGATTCGTATCACTGCACTGCTGCTCTAGTTTTAGATTTTTTCTCTTTTATCAACTCAGACAATTTATGAAAAAAAAAAAAAAAACATAAAAAGTAGAATAAAAAAATTAAAAAACAAAAAAAAAATTATTTTTAAAATACAAAAATATAATATTCAACTTGAAATTTCACATTTCCACCAAAATTTCATATTTGTAGCTCCCTTCAGGACCGGATTAGCCATATAGCAGAAATAGCAAATGCCACCGGCCCCGCGATTCTGGGGGCCCCGCGCTTAGAGAACAAATTAATGACCTTTTTTTTTCCTCGTTAAAAAATTCGTCAGACAATTCTGGAGGCCCCGCGCATAACATTTGCTATCGGCTCCGAGCTGGCTTAATCCGGCACTGGCTTCCTTCAATTATAGAACCCTATGGGAACTTAACAAGAAAAAATAAACGAAAAATGCATAAATGTGTAAAAATAAAATTTTCAAATAAAAAAAAAACAAAATAAATTAACAAAATTAATAAAAAAAAAACAAAGAACTACAAAAAAAGCATTTTTTTTAACATTAAAAAAAAAATTGCAAACACGCTCTTATAAGTTTTCAAATTGCAATTTCACTACAAAAATGTATTAATTGTGGATTTTTTTTTCATTATTATTTTAAAGTACTACTCGCTGTTTCTTGATGTGTTTTTTTTTAAACTAACACTAATTTTTATAGTATTTTTATTTTTTTTATCGTTTGCTTTTTCAATTTGAATTTTTTTTTCTTTCTAAAGTATCTTTTTGTATTTACATATTTTTTGTTGTTGTTAAATATAGAAAAAAAAATTGTGTATATTAATAATTTTATGAATTTTAATTAAAAATACTCTAAATTTTTAATGCATTATGCTATTCATTATATAAGTACGAATATGTTGTATTTTACAAGACCATAATTAATTCTTTTTTTTTTTTTTCTAAAATTTTTTAATTCACTTCAAACCTTATTTATAATAATTTGGTGTTATTAATTTTTTTTTTTATTTTTTCGTAAAATTTGGGTAATTATTCTTTAACTCTTTTTTTTTTCTTTTTTATTTTGAAAAAATTAATTTTGAATTTTAGAGTTGAAAAAAGGCGAAAAAGAAGAATTAGTAAATTTATTTATAGACAAAAAAAAAAAAAAAGAAAATATGAAAACCAAAATTTGAAGCATTTATGCCATGTGAAAATTTCTAATTATATTGAGTATTTATGCAGGTAGAAAGAATTTTCTTTTGTTTTTTTTTTCAAATATACTTTCATAATTAAATTTAATCAATGAAAAAAAAAACATTATCCTTTTTCACGATATGTGTCATCGTGAATATTTTGTTGTTGTTATTTTTTTTTTTTATTTCGAGCTAAAATATGATTTTATTTGTCGTTTAAATATTTCATTATTTTTTTTTTCTAATTTCAAATTTTTAATGAAAAAATATAAAAATATTTATTTTGAAACCCTTTTGCAGAAATAATAATATTACGACCAAAAAATAATAATAAACTTTTTAATAATTAATTCTGCAAATAATAAAATTATTTTAATTATTTAAAAAATAATAATAATAATAATTATATTCAAATTTAATCAAAAAAAAAAACAATAGAGAAAAAAAAATGTCGTCTTTTCATATTAAATGAAAAACTACAAAAATGAAATTATTTTAGCATTATTTAATTATTTTTTTTTGTGTTAATTATTTTTTTAATTATTTAAAAATGATTATTATTTTTTTTTTGTCATGTTAAATTATTTTTTGAGAACCGTCATTTATGTTTATTATTGAAAATAAAACTAAGTTTTATTTATGTTTTTTGTTTGTTTTTTTTTATGAATTAATTATTTTTTATTATTATTTGTTTTGTTTTTTTTTTTTTTTTTTTTTTTAAAGATTTATCAAATATGAGTATTTTATTTAATTTAAATATTACGTTTCATATGTGAGCTAATTTATTCTTTAATGAGATTATTAATTAATATATTATTTTTTTTTTTGTATATTTTTGTTTTTGTTTTTAATTTAAGAGGAGGGGGATAACTAAATATTATCGTTCGGTTAATCACCACCTAAACTTAACGCCTGAACTATACGGGGGTCAGCTTTACTACCCTCACGAAATTCTTCTAATGTTAATCGATCATCATGATTTTTATCCATTTGATCAAATATTTTATCCACTCTTTTTTGTGGTGTATTATCATCTTCAGTCTGTGGTTGTTGTCCCTATATATACATTTAATTAATATATCATTACATATATTGAGTAGATAAAATTAAATTTCAACAACAAATAAAAAAAAAAAAGATACAATAAATTAAATTTAAAGAAATTTTTAAGTTTAAAAAAAAAAAAAGCTTATAAATGTCTGACATCTTATTTTTGTTACTTAACCTTTTTCACAAAAAAAAAAAAATAAATAAATAAATAAATAAAGGACAACAGAAAATAAATTAAATTGTATACAAAACAAATGCAATCTCGTAAATAAAATCTTAAATTAAAAATAAAAAAAATTAAAAAAAGTAAAATTGAAAAGAAAGATTTATCAAATTAAAACTTATTTTTTTTAAAAAGGACTCAAACTGAAATACGTTTGAATGTATACGTTCCATTGTTATTATCCTTAATGGATTTTTTAAGTGTAAAAAAAAAATCATGATTGTATGTATGTTGATATCAGTTTAAAACGTTAATCATTGTTTAAAAAAAAAAAATGGAAAAAAAAATCATATGAAAGTTTTAAAACGAAAAAAAAGGACATCAACAAAAAACAAGTAAATTAGACAGTTTATATTTATCATGAATAAAGTAAAATGAAAATTATTTATTACTTTTTTTTTAAAAGAAAAATAAAGGAAATAAAAATGTCTAACAAACACCATTACACTGGTATTTAATTACATTTAACAAAAAAAAAAATAAATAAAAAATAAATAAATAAAAAAGCTACTATACTTACCACCATCTGGTAAATGGCATCAACAATATTATACATTTCTTCTCTTGTTATATAACCGTCATTGTCAACATCATATAATCTAAATGCCCCTGTTAAAAAAAAACGGAAGAAAAAATAACCACAGAAAAAGACATCAAGAGAAAAAGAAAAAAAAGAAGAAATTTGTACACAAGTTAACAAGATGATCCTGGAACTTTTTTAATTTTATTTTTGTTATGAGTACGACAAGAACATGAAAGAAAAATATTTTTTTTAAAAAAAGTAATGAAAAACGGGGATGAAAAAAAATAGTAATGTTGATGACACACAATGTTAGAACAAAATAAAAATGTCAAAAAGTCCATAAAAATATTATATATCTGGATTAAACTTGAAAAAAAACTGTTTAATTAACTAACATACATTAAATTAGTTTTATTAATGTTATAATTACAGAATACTCTTGTCATTGTTTATATACGAGTATACGAGTATGTGTAATTGAAAGGATATTTTTAAAGTGTTGAAAAATAACAAAGATAGAAGTTTCAACAACTTACAATGTAACTTCTCGTCTAAGTTTCCTCGTGATGTAATCGATAACGCTCTGATAAATTCTTCGAACTCTATTGAACCATCCTGAAATATTAAGGAAAATATGTATAAAGAAAATAAGTGTTTGTGTATTGAAGATATACTCTAAGCAATACATACACTTTATTTGATAGAATCTCTGTAAATTATTTATTAAATCAAACAAACATAAACACACAAAAAATCTATCAAAAACCATTAAAAAAAATGATAACATATTGTAAATGTGTGTTATTTGATAAAATAATATTGACTACCACTTCAACTTACACATATACATACACACAATCAATTTTATTTACTAAGAGCAATTAATTTTAATTGAAATGTCCTTTTAAAAATGTGTAAAATTAATTAAAAATATATTTTAACACTTTTAAAAGACATGATAGATAAATATTATAGTATTCCTATGTATGTGTAATTTTGTAAGGCACCTTTCAAAGGATGTATATAATCTAATTTTGAGAACAAAGAATTTCACTTCAATTTCTTGCCAATTTCCAGTAATTACTTTTGAGGTTTTCCTTGAGATTTAACTATTTTTCAACTATTTGGAATTTTTTTAATTTTTAGATTTCATTACTGCGAACTTTTACTGGAAAACCTTATATTATGTTTCAACCCCGAACCTTTTATTATCTGTGGCTTCGTTCCAAAACTCAATTACATTTTACGCTCTTTCAAAACAAATACAGACTTAAGTAACTAACACAATCACTTACTTCATAATTATGAATGAATATATGTATCTATGGCCATAATGCAAGACCATATAGAACAAGAGAGTGGTGTAAGTTCAAAAGTTCAATTAACATTGCTTAATTTTTAAATTCAGCCAAACCCAAGTTTATTCTACTTTAAAGTACTGTTCTACCGTATTGGGAAAAAAACCTATAAAGGCTCATAAATCTTTTTTATTGTTGCTTATTTCGTTTCAATTTCAACAATCTATAAATATGTTTCCAAAAAAAAACACACACACCAACATTTTTAACTTTACATAAACTTAATAAGCTCTTCTGTCAAATAAACCAAAACTTTTTAATTGCAAAATTACTCAAATTTATCAATTTAACACCTTTTAGTAAAAGGTAATTTAATTTTTTATTCAAATTAAAATAACCCTTAAGGTTTTCAGATATTTTTTTATTCAATTAATTTTATTTTGAAATATTTTATACTCCTATTATTTTACTGAAATAACCAAAAACCTTTTAAATAAACTGGAAATTGATATTTCATTCAACTTTTCCCTTTTAGAAAATTGATGAAAATAAGTATCTGAAATACCAAAACACATTAATCTTTTTTTTTTGTTGAAAAAATAAAATTAAAAAGTTTTTAAAAATTTCACATAACAAGGAATTTTATTTTATTCGAAATGTTAAATTGACTATAAATTTCAAAAATAAGGAAAAGAACTACATAATTACAATTGTTTTGCTTTAATTAAATCATGATATTCGTATATAATGTGGTGGTCGTTGGTTGAATTAATGCAACTATACAAATTATTTATTACCACAATTAATCTTGGAATTGTAGGTGGGAATTGTAGTTTAAAAATGAAAAACTTTATTGAATTTCTAAATTGAAATGTGAACATTGAAAATTTAAATTGAAAAAGTTTTCCTTAAAAATATTGTTGATTTATTTTAATTTTTTTGATGTGTTGCACAATACAGAAAATACAGGGTTAGTGGTACTTTTTCGAAGACCCAATTAACACTAAGAGTGCCATTTTGATAACCACACTTCGCGTAACCTTCGAAAATTACGTTTGACATACCATTAGATCATTATAGCTTCCCTGTTTTATTCAGGAATCGGATCATGTCTCTGACTGACCGTAACTTTGGTTTGGTTCTTGAAGAAGAAGTTCGTAATTGTCTGGAACCTCACCAGAGTATTTTATAAATATTTTGAAAAATTTTATTTTTGTTTTAATGTTTTTTCTTTAAAAAAGAAAAGGAAGAAAAATCCTACGGTTGAATTTTTTTTTACAATTAAGCCACAATTATTAAATTATTCAAAACTCGTGTGTAAATCACATCCCCATTGGGTGCAATGATTATAAGAAAATTGATCTTTCGAGCAAGTTTATTCAAAACTTCTTTACAAAATTCTATCATGCACTAAAAGGGTTAAAATTCCAAAATTTTATCTTTTTTTAAAATTGTTCTTTAACATAATTATCTAACAACAAAAAAATTGTAAATAAAATACAAAGGAAAAAATTTTCAAGAGTGAAAGGATATAACAAAATTTCAAATTATCTTTTATTCTAGGAACAAAATATTTTTAAATAACATACTTAATACGCCCTTTTGTTTTGGTTCAAACAATTAAAATTCTTATCACACACTTAACACACGCACACACACGTAAATATGTATATAAAAAATGAAATGACATTAATTTTTACATGTAATTAATCCTTTTTTCTACAATATTTTATTATTATTATTTATTTTTTTTTGTGCTGATTCATCCTCGTACAAACAATTTTTATTTTGACAGATACAAATTTTCAACAACATTTTCGTATTATGATAAAAAATTATCTTTCAAGGCTGCTGGTTGAATATTAAATAGATTGATTAAATAAAAACACCAACAACAAAAAATATGTTGTTCTTTTTTTCTCTCACGTTTATTATCTCCGTATATCTCCGTATTTTATTATTTATATGTATGTAACTGATTTACAAAATAAACGTATTTATGATAAATAAAAAGAAAAAAGAAGAAGAAAAAAGTACTTTAGAGATTATTTACAAGGATAATACCCGTGTATTGTATACGTATAGTATAAAATAATATGTGTATTATTTGTACATCAAGTGTCTGTACAAAATGTTAAATTAAAATATATATGTTCTCACTTTGATTTACCCTTAAGTATTTTTCACATATGTACGTTTAGTGTTTTCACTAACGCAAACACACACACTCACACATATATATACACAAGTGTATCATAATATTTTTCTTTTACATATCCTTAATGAATTTTCTTCGGTTTTACTTATGAATTTCAAGTATGTATCATATATTATGACACAGATTCTATCAAATAAATAATATCTTAATATTATCTTATATAAATATGTATGTAAGTATGTATTTAATATTCATACATACATACATATGTACACATACAATATTATACTTACATTGTTCTCATCAAAAACCCTAAATACAAGCGATGCAAATTTACTTGGATCTCCCTGAGGGAAAAACTGTTTATAAATTTTGATAAAACCCTGCATACACATACATATATGATTATATAGATACAGCATTGTTGAAAAAAATTATTAAAATGATAATGATGATGATTATTATAAAGTTATACAGCAATATTATGACATTGATGGTGTTGTTGTTGACATAACGACAGTGAAAAATTCAAAATTATTTGTTTGTCATTCCCCAAAAAAAATTCATTCCAAAATTGAAACATTTGAGATTTTCACATATGAAAAAAGATTTTGAAAAAAAAAGGAAAAAAGAAAATATATTTTAATTAAATATTTAATATGAATTTTTTAGGTACAAAATATTTTACCTGTTCTGTGAGTAATCCATTTGGACAGTCTTTTAAAAATCCTTTATGCCTAAAATAAGAACATTATTTGAAAAAATTTTAATTACTTTGAAAAAAAAAAAAAACTACTAAAAAATCTAAATATTATCTAATCCAAAAAAAGAATATTTTCATCTACCGTAACACTATCTTTGTTGTATTAATTATTTTCTGGAATCTATGGAATTTCTATGCAATTTATTTGTAGGCGAAACCCTCTAGTTTTATAGAGCTTTCAATACAATAGAAACTTGTACGTGCAACTTGTTTTATTTCTTTTTTTCTTTTCAACATAGGATAATATTTTTAATAACGCTATCCTCAACACATGTGGAACAGAAGTGAAATAGATTGCACTTAATATTCCTGACAACGACGATCATTACCGACTTGGACAAAATAAAGCTCATGAATGTTAATCTACATACGGTGTTTCTAGTAGAACGAGTTGGTTTATCTATACTCAGCACTAACAATCTCTTTTTAAATACTTCTTCTTTTCACCTAAATATATGTAGATGCGAAAATATTGCAAGACCTAACTATTGAAAACGTGACTACATGAACAATTTTTATGTGAAATATCATAATTCTAGATTTTTTTCGTACTTTAAAATCTATTGCAATCAAAACTTTAAAAAAATTCTTCTGCAAAAAAGAAAAGCGAAAAGCAAAAGTATTTTACAAAAAGGTAATTAGTAGAATCTTGTTTCATCCTTAAGGCTTAGGTATCTTTCCAGTCAATTTACAGTTACACCTTTAGAATAGAAGTTTTATAGTAATTAATTAGACAACTCTACACCGTAATCCATTATTTAAGTAATTTCCGTATCGCATTCTGAAGAAAAATATTTCACATTAGGAAACTTAATTAGCTTCCGAGATAAAATCCTTGAAAAATGTAACTGTAAATAATTAATCATTTCTATAATTTATTTACTGTATTTATAAAATAACATCGAAAAATCATGATAAAAATACGTCAATATTCGCAACTTAAATATTTATTCATCTAAAATAGCAATTTTTAAACATTTATAACTGTTAAAAATGATTTTACTGTTTTCCTGTAATTTTTTTTGGTAATTCCAATAAAGCTCCTTTGAAATAAACGTGGAAATAAATAAATAAAATTTATAAAACATTAAAAAATCATTGTGAGTCTTAATGCAAATAACAAATTGCCTTTAAAAAACCAGAATTTTTTATTTTATAAAACGGAAACAAAAGCAGCAAAAGGTATTCGATAAAAAAAAAAGAGAAAAATTATCTGGAATTCTTTAAACTTGGTAAAAATTCAAGATTTTCCTTTTGTTACGTTACATTGACTTTTTTTCAAGCTTTTTATTCCATTCTTTTCTTTTTTTATCTATTATACGAGTATTCTTACGATTTTACAAAAAAAAAATATAAATAAAATTATATTCAAACATGTACTTACCATTGTCTGATTTCCTTTTCTGTAACTGTAAAAGAAAAAAAATCAGTTAGCACGTATCAAAAAAAATAAAGACCAAAAAAAAAACATCTTAAATACAAAGAAAAAACGTAAAGGGAAATAAAAAAAAAAAAGGAACAAACATAAGAACCAAATAAACATAACAATGAAAATAAAATTCTATTCCTAAAGGACATTTTCTATATTGTTCCCAGGATTCATGAATATCACCAAAAATATAATGTAAAAAAGAAAAAAAAGAAAAACAAAGTAAATAAATAAAAACAACAAATGAAAAAAAAATGCGTGTGAGACAAAAATTAAGAGAAAGCTAAGAAGAAAGGTTTTAAATCTATAAAACACACATACACACACACACAATTCCCAATGAACAATTTGCCACCCACAAATCTCATATTCATGCTCTAATGGTTGTTTGAAGAAAAAAATTAGTATTCTCTTCTTCTTCTTCTTTTTTCTTTTTTCTTTCGTATTGTGAAAAATACTTTCTAGTAAACCTATTTTCTATTGCGTTCTTGTATTCTTCTATAACATTAAAGGACTATATCTATATACAAGAATTTTGCTATATTTTGTGCTTTAGCATACACCTATTATTTTTTGTAACAAACTATGTATGTTGCATACCAATAAAATCCAATCAAGGTAATTTTGTACGTGACCTTCAGCCACGAAAAATTTTTCATTTCCTTTTTGTTTTTTTCTTTTAAATAGTTTTCATTTAAACATTGCATTGTACGAGAATAACTGTAAATTACATAGGTACATAGCGTGTAAAAAAGTTTATAGAAATTGTAAAATATATATGTATCATATCTACTTATTTTGTTCAGTTTGTAATTGAAGCAGAAAAAAAAACTAATTACTTATTAAAGGATATTTTTTTTCAGGATTAAAAATTCTCAATACACAATATTCTCATTCTCATCAGATTTAAGTTCAATTAATTATAAAAATCTTTTTATATCATACACCATATTGATTTCTTGCACATACATATACTCTAGAAGGACATAAGAAAATATCTTTAATTGAAATTTAATTTTAATCTTATTTGGGAATATATCTCTAATTTTTACACATATCTACTACAAAGTATTAATAAAGAAGGACAACGTGAAGGAGAGAAAAAGTATAATTCAAGAATAAACTAAACTTTTACGATATGATATCGATATGTATGTATGTTATTTAAGATACACACATTCAAGACAGCATTATAATAATGTTTAATATAGTAGATACATACATACCATATAAGATTGTGTTGGAATTAATTGAATAAGAATATAAATCCAAAATTCACATATGGGATTCTCTTTTTTAAAAAAAAGAAAATAAAATAAAAACAAAGACCCTATTACATGTAAATAAATATTATTTTCACAGTTTCATTTCCCTTAGGATAAATCCTTAATTTAATATTCTCATACACTTCAACATAACCCTAATACAATATTATATACATACAATAGAACAAAATAACTTTTGTACAAACAAAACGTATTTATAGTAAAAAGGATATATGAGTACACTATATACATAGATAAATGAAATTTGTATAAATTTTCAAATGTTCCTTTCATCAAATAACAACTTACTGACAACTTATCAAAACACAAAGAAAAACAAAAGAGCTTAAACTATAATTTTAAACAAAATCTATTGATTCTTGTTAATAAATTTTATACAAAATCCTATAAGAAAATACAAATACATGCAAATATGTACACATGTATTTCATTTGATAGCTTAATTGTATCCGGATCTATTTCATTTAAAACTTGACTATTTGATAATTTACAATTAGATTTATCAGTTTCACCAATTGATTCAAATTAAATTCAATCAAATGTACGATTTTGTAAACATTTTATGATCACATCAATTTAAAGGACTCTAATTTGAGGATTTGTTTTTCGTAATTTGTTATCTAAAAAATCCCAAAAGTTCAAAAATATTGAAAAAATTGTAATTTAAAATACAGTTCTTTTGACCCTTTAGCGCCATTTAAAGACTACATATCTGCCGTACAAAGGACAATCGCGTCAATTACATTTTCACTCATTTTGAGTTAAATATATTTATGATATAATATATAGTTATATATATGAACTGAAGGAAAAATTCTCTATTAAAAAATATGTCTATATATTATATATTATATATATAATTTAATTTTTCCACTAGTTCATATGTATAACTATATATTATATCATAAATATATCTAAGTCAAAATGAGTGAAAATGTAATTGACGCGATTGTCCTTTGTACGGTAGAATTATGGAGCTGTATCCCTTATGTGGCATTTTTGCAGAGTGGAGTTATACAAGAGTGATATACACACTCACTCGAGAGAAAAGGTGTATCTAGTAAGTTATATTAGGAGATTTATTTATTTTAAGGAGAAGTGAATTTGTCAGGGCGTAGCTAGAGGATTAAAAGAATATTATAAAGATACCTACTCTAAAAATATATATGTTGGTCATTTAATTTTGCGGTTATTTCTCTTGCAATGGTTTTTAAAATGCTCACGCTTAACGTTTTACACTCAAAAATGGAAGAGAAATAAAAGAAAATTGCTTGCAGACGTGTTAAATAATTTGGATATAATCGAAAAAGGGTTAAAAAAAACAGTGTAATATTTGCAAATTTTCAGTTTCTCCAATACAGAATGTAGACAACTACGTATAATTTGACACAATCAAATAAAGATCATCTTAAAAAGAGCTTTATTTTATCTATAGAACAAATAAGCTACAAATAATCGAAGATGATATATATAAAAGGATATTCGACGTAGTAACTTATTTTATTTTTCTCAATATAAGTATATCATGTCTAATCACTTGATTTCAGAAAATTATGCAAAAATATTGAAGTTTTCTCATTATTTCAAAACCAAATTACATCGAATGATTCCTAAGGACTACCCTGTTTTTAAAAGTAATTTTTAGTATGTTCTTTTTATTGAAACAATACATTTATTTTAAATAAATATAAATGACATTCGCTTAAAGTATATAATTCAGATACTTTAAATTTCTATCTCCTCATTTTTTTTATCTTAAAAACATTTTTCAGATTTGTTCATTAGAAAATTAATAAATATGAAAGCAAATCGTATAAATCGTCTTTTAAACACAATATACTCTTTCACGTGTATTCATTTTTAATACATAACAATTTTTTAAAAGTGTCTTATCATGTAAATCCAGGATAATCACCATTCCACAGAGAAAAAAATAATTTTCTTTTGAATTTGTGTGTGCTTTTATTTTTTTCTTTTTTCTTAATTTTCAAGTTTCGCTTCATAAAGATTTATTTTAGATTGTTATATTATTTCTTTTTGTGTGTTTTCTTCTTCAATTTAGTTTATTTTTTTCAAATAAAAAGGACGAAATAAACACGTGTTGTATATGAAAAACTTTTAAAATCTAATCTATAACACGCGATATGTATTACATTATTTACATTTATACCTACTCCTCCTTAAATCCTTTTGTTTTATTCATTTTCATTTTCAAAATGGAAATGATAATTTTTTATTTTTATTTTTTTTGATAAATTTCAAAAGCGATCTATGTGAAAGATAATAATATTATAATAAGATCTATTGGTATTCCATATAAATATATTTATAGCTGAAAATAATAACAATAAAGCGAAAAGAAGAATGATAAGAAGAAGAAAAGAAATGAATTATGACTGCCATGTAAAATGTAAATGTTTTATTCATCACATGTAACGCATATGTATATAAGTACAAAAATGAAGTTTATTATGTAATAGGGCGTTTTTAAAAACGTACAGGATGTTTTGAAAAGAATTTATATACTTTCACAGGACACTATTTGAAAAGTGTCTGCTGTGAAAATTTAATATGAACAATAAAACAACACGAAGTTATTCACATACTGCAAAATATTTCAGAAGGTATTCTCTGATTTTTCCGTTTCCAACCGTCCTATAGTAAATACATAAACGGAAAAGTGTACGTTCACAAGCTTGACACAATTTTGAATAAACGATTTCTTCTCCAATCAAAAATTATTTTAAACTTACAATTTAGATTGATTAGATTAGATTTTATTCAGCTCTTAGAGATGGAATGCGTAATTGCATATACCAAAACTTTTTTAGGCGATAGTTGAAACACGTTTTTGGTCCTTCCTTGAAATATCTGCAGTTGTGACCATCTTCAATCCCCACTTTTTACCAACTGGTATTAAGGAAGACTGTATGCAGTAGAAAGGCCTACCAGTATACTTAATTCACTTTTTGTGAGATTGAGAAACTCAAACGCTTTTCTCTTTTTATGTTTAATCAACTTTTTAGTGAGCTTTAGAACACCCTGTATATATAATATAACTTATCTATTCGGCTAAAATTATTATACAAAGTATCAGATTTTTTTTTTTAGCAAAATAATTTTCTTATTATGCTCTTCTTTTCATAACGACAATAAGATACGTTGGATGAAATAAATCATTGTTAGTACTCATTATTTTAATATGAAATGATTTTACAGAATGCCATAGCTTAAGAATTTTCCCCTTTAATGTTCATAGGCAAACTCATGGAAAAAAAAAGAACAAAGAAGAAGAAGAATAAATATGATGATAAAATACCAAAGCAAAATTTTTGATTATCATTTTTCTTAAATTTCCATGAAAAAAAATATATATAAAAGATAAGAAAAACATGAAATAATTTTGTACTCCTTGATAAAGGACTACCATATAAAATTATTACAATTAGAAGATAGATTCAGAAAAAAAAATCTTTGAATAATAAAAACACTTCTTTTCTTGAAAATTATCAAATTATTTCGATTTTTGTTTTTTAGATAAATGTTATAAACTTCTGCTTTATTCTACTTTTGATAAAATTCTTGTGAAAAAAATTTCTATAAGCCTACAGTTTCCCAGAAATTAATTTGAATTTTATCAACATTTTTAATCCTTATTTTAATTAAATAATTTACAAGTTTTTGAAATTTCATTCTAATAAAGTAATCCTTTTTTTGAAAGTTATAATTATTATTCTATTTTTGAATTGTTAATTTAATAATAACGTATTTTACAGGACTCTAAAAAGGAAGAAAATTATTTTTATGGAGAATATTTAGTCATCATCATTAAAACAATCTTACTTAATAAATCCGATTTGTTTTTAATTCAATTTTATGGCTATTAAGCAAAATTGTTTTTAAATTTTATTTAAAATTAAGATTTTATCAGTTGTATTTGTGTAAATCGCTTATTTACTATTTCACTTAAAATTTAAGAATTTTGCTTCTTTTGTAAGAGTAATTAACGGAAATATTTTAAACTTCTTTAAAGCTAAAAACCTTTTTTTTTGTAAGCTTTTAGATATTTAATATTGAAATATTATGGAATATACATATATACACCTCAAATATTTTTAGATAAGTCAGCTGTTATGTTTGTTAAAAATCTTAAAAAATCCAATCAAGTTAAAAATAGCAATAAAAAGATAAACTTGAACAATTTTCACTTTCATATATGTATAGTACATACACGTACATATGTATGTATGTATTTGATTTAAAGTTTAAAGTAGATTATCCTGTTAAGCAAAATGTTAAATATGGTGTCTTTAATGGAAATAACGTATCTGTTTTTTGTTTATAGTCTGTAAGAACTTTATTCTTGATAAAAAGGTCCTTCTTAGAATTTATTATAAATTCAATTGAAACACTTGTGATGATGTCGTGTTAGTAATTTATTTTAAATGCTTACAAAGAATAGCTAGAAAATTCTTTTTCATACCCAAATATTGTTGTAAAATATTTTGAACACATTTCATTGAAATACTACACGATTATACTATCTCATTCAGCTTCTTTTTTAGTCTGTTTCTGGTGGATTTTTCTAAGATTCATTTCAGTATTATGTCTACGAATTGATGCATCACTAATGTTCATTTAGCCAATTTTAAATTCAAAAACGTAGCACTAAACTATTGGGTTCCATGAAATAGAGCCTCCATATGTTAAATTTAGCTTCTTCTTCTGCAATCATTGCTTTCAATTCTTTCACAAATAGAATTTCGAATTTTTTCTTTGTTATAAATAATGTTTGACCCCTTTGTTTTTTTGACGAGCTCTAATTAATTAACTAAGTGATTAACTTCTTAAACTCTTCATGTAAGAATATAAAAAATGAATCTATTCAATTCCATTGGAACAAGTTGCAAGATCTTGATTGAGCCCAAAGCTTTTCAGTCTGCCCTCGTAATTAGACATTATTTAAAAGCTTTAAAATCTTCTAAAAATCCGAAAAATTTCATTTTTTCAACTAGTCTAATTTTTTTTGATATTTTTCCCCTTTTTAGCAAATTTTGTAAAATTTGTCAACCATTGCAAAAATTTCAAGTTTTAGAATATTAGGAAGAGCACTAATAAAATATAAAAAAATAAACAAATTATGAAAAGATGAATATTACTTTTATGCATTAACTGATCCGTAAAAATATACACAAGAAAAATCTGAAATTTAAATTCTGACATGCATGCACAATTTTCATTATTTTTTTTTTTATAATTTTCTAAAAAGTAAAAAAAAAAAAAAATAGTACATTAAAGAGAAACAAAAAAGAATATTCTTGTTTTTTTTTTACACTCCGAATGTACGAAATAATGCATTGCTGTCGTCTACTTTAATTCATGATTTAAAAACAAAACAAAAAAATGAAAAACAACAGAACACAATATATTTTATTTAAGTGCATTAAATGACAAATTTAAAAAATAAAAGAAAATCTAACGCAACTAAATTCCCATAAGTGCAAATGTGGTCCATAATGTTTTACATCAAAAAATAGAAGAGAAAAATAGCATAAATTTTTATTTTACTTTTTGTCCCCTTTTTTTTGTTTCTTTCTGAAAAACGGATACAAATTATTCAACATAAGTACAATATATTTTCCATTTCTGTTATTTTTTCTGCATGTATGTACTCATATCTACAGAAAAAAATAAATAAATAACATAACGTTAGCTTTATGTCTGAATATCATCATATCAGAAAATATGGTAATACATATGTACATATATCTAGCTTGGTACCTGAATAAGATTCAAAATAAACTTTTTCTCATGTATACGAGTATTTCAGGTGGATGAAAAAAAAAATTATAAAACAAGGTGAAAAAGCTAACGACTGCACAAAGTTTTTTTTTTTTTTTAAAGTTTTTTTTTCATTTCACCTTTTAGCCTTTTTTTTCCGTTTTAGTTGTTGTTGTTGCTAAGTTGAAAGTACATAAATATTTTACTAATGCACATTCACTTTTTTACAAGAATTTTTGAGAGAGAAAAAAAAAGTTTGTTCTGGAAGGATATAATCAAGTAAAAGAAATATTACCTTTGATTTATAAAAAACAAAAAAAAAAAAAAAACAAAATAATAATAAAATGTAAACTTGTACAATAAAATCGTTCTCTTTTTTTACTTTTTTACATTGTCCTCGTTATATCTTCAAGTTTCAGGTACTGATGAGTATCTCATTATATGAGAAAATAAAAGAGAATAAGAGATGAACAATATAATAAAAGAAAAAGAAAAACTGTACATTTTATAGTTGTAAACAAAGATAAAGTATCCTGTTGGAATTTATCTTTTCAAAATGTGAAGTAAAGATTTTTCTTTTTATATTTAATCAAAATTGAACAAAAAAAAAAAACAAAAAACAAAAAATTAAATATTAAATGCAATTATTCTTTTACTTACTTATTCTGTCTAGAAGTGTAACATTTTATTATATCATTTTAATTAAATATGTATGTGCAATGTGCATGTAATAGTAGTATAAGTAAAAGTATGTTGGTATGTGTTAGATTTACAGACATATTTATTTTAACGATAAATGAAAATTGTTGAAGAAGTTCTTCTTCTTCTTCTTAAGAACTTTAACATTCTCTCATCATTATTGTTGAAAAATTTTACTTTTTTTTTTTGCTTAAAAAGTGAAATATTTCTGAGAATTTTCTTCACACTTTTCTAGTTTTGCAAAAGAATTTTTAAAAAAAAGGTTAAGAAAAATATCACATTCCTTATAATTAAATATAGAATTTTAGTAGAATTAAAATTTTGTTGTTTTTAAATTTTCAAGGTCCTTACTTGAAATTAAAGCTTTAAAAATGAAAATTAAGCATTTTAATAATATTTTTTTAAATTATTTTTGAAACTAAAAGCAAAGATTTAACAAGGATCCACGACAATTGAACGATAAATAATATATCTGAAAAAAGTAAAGAAACATAAATCTAAAAATAAAATTTTTTTTGGACTATGGTACGAGACAGTTAGTAACCGTGTGGATAAAGTGATGAAAAAAAAGAGGACCTTCACTTCAAAAAGACGATTACATTTTTTCTGTTTAGCAACTAGGATTTTCAGTTTTGAATATCGAATTATTACAAAGTAGATTGAGATACTCCGAGTGACTAATCCTCATTCCTCAGAAATACCTGTGATTTTCGTAAATTCGTAGCATTTTCATAATTGTACAGTTGAGTTTCCCAAGAGATAGGGAAATCAACACTCTGCCGGACAAAAGTTAGTTAAGTATTAAGGGACAAAAGACTGTGATCGGACAAAAACACAAATAACAACTAAGACTAAAAAGTCATTTGTATGATTTTCTCAAACTAACAAAACGAAAACAGTTAGGTATTGTCCGATAGAGACCAAATTACTTAACCAATTTAGAAAATTTAAAGTATTTTCAAAAACTGTACAAACTGTCTACATAAATCTAAAACAGAAAGAACCCTTAATTTCTAATAGAAAATCCTATTTTATTATCTCCAAAGTATATTGTCCTTTTCCTTTTAAAACAATATTTTTTCCCCAGAATATTAAATATTCATAATTATTCGCTCATAAAATTTTAATATCCAACAAGCTTCAATTATCATCATATCCTTTTTTATTAACCACAAAATAAAATCAATATAATAATATAATCTGTTAATAGTATAAATATGTATTTTGAATTTTTTTCCTTTAATTCTTTTCTTCTTCTTTTATTTCTTAATTCACAGCCATATTTACATTTATTTTGCATTTAAAAAAAAAAAGGGTATTAAAAAGAAAATTCTATACCAGACTATTGCATAAATTATCTAAAGGCAAAAACAAACAAAAAACAAAAAAAAACAAACACACAATGAAAATAAGAAGCAATTTCATTTTATCCTTCCACAAGATTATTATTATTATTTAAATTTTTTTTCCCTTTTTCTATTCCATTTCTATCTAAATATTGTATCTTAAATGAAAATGAAATGAAAAAAAAAAACAAGACAAAAAAGACAAGACAATAATTTCATATTATCGTTCATGAATCGTTTTATCCTTAAAACAATAATAATCCCAAATACAAATATATATACAGTATATTTTATACCGGCATCAAATGAAATAACAAAAAAAAAAATTAAAAAAACCCGAAAACAGTAAAAGTCTTAAAATCCTTAAAATATACAAAGCAATAGACAGTCTTTTCAGAATGATACTATCGAATAGACTTTAATTATATTTAAGACCAGATACCATGAATTGCGTACCATAATCATTAAATTGTACTCTTATACATATACACATACAAAAAACCTCTAAAATCCTATTTTTTAAGGAGGTTCTTAAACCTTTCGGAAAAAAAATCAAAAAAAACGCAAATATTGTCTTAAACATCCTATTCTCTCTGTATCTGTACATTATACACATTTATAACATTGTGCCAGAGTATCTGTTCATTTTCGTCTAACTATTATTATCCTCTTAAAAGATTTTTCACCCGAAAATTTTTATTATACTTTTAACCATTTTTATAACTGTAAGCAAAATATATACATATGTATATTTTATCTGTGTGAAATAATATACATTTGAAACATACCTTGCCAAAAATACAATTTTATTTTATATTTTCTATTTATCTTTTTTTTAATTTTTTTTATTTTGTTTATTTTTAGAAAAATATCATACTTTTACTCCATACAACAGATGTTCTAAACAGCTTTTAACTTCAAAACAACAGCAATAACTTACTTTTAGCCAGAAGCTCTTTCATAATTTAGTCCTTCGTTTATCATTATGTATTTTTTAGCCTAAAAAATTTGTTTTTCCTGTTTTTTAGATTCCTCTATATATGTACGGTACGTGTTTAATTTATAACGAATATTGTGCTACACTGTTTGAAATTCCATAATAAATTTTATTTTATTTTGAATTTTTTCTTGGTTTTTTTTCTCTACAAAATACCTTTTAAAGCCATATTGCGAGTCTATCATATTTTGATAATTCTGAAGCTTCATTGAGCAATAATACTATTTCCTGAGGTTCAATTCTCTTTTTTTTTGAAATTTTTTTTTTGTTGGAAATGTTCTGTGATCAAAATAGACTTTTTGTAACCACTTCTATCAAAAGAATAGAAATTGGTATAATAGATCCATTGATTGGTCCAATAGAGATCCAGCGTAAGAAAGGAGAAAAAATCTATGAGTACCAGATACCGGCAGGATTGGATATAACTTTGAGAATAAATAATTTTTATGTAATGCTGATTTAAGGTCTTCATTGAAACATTTCGCAAGAACGACAGTGATTTTGCAGTTACAGCCTTTTGACGAATATTTGTAAGTGTGAGTAAAGATTTTTTTTCTTTTAAATGTCTCCTGTTTCAATTAATTTCAATGCCAAATTTTTTTTTTAAATAAATAAGAACTTGATTCAATTCACTGTTTATTTTCTTTTGAAACAATCATCAAACCAGCTATTTTTTCTACACCACAACACCCGATGCATGAAAATAAATCGTTACGAAAATGAAAATTTAAGCCGAAATTTTCAAATAATATATATTATTTTTCAGTGCATCAAATTACAAGTTACATCAACGAATTTAACATTCACTCAATCTAAAATCCTTATTCTAAAGAAAAAACGAACATAAAGAAATTTTTCTTTTCAAAGAAGATTGTTCATTTTGTAACGCCTTTCATATCATTTAAATCAAATTTAGGTATTCCAACAAAATCTTCCAAATTCTTTCAAAAAAGAAGAGAATCTTCTTATTCTTACTGTCTAAATTTATTCGTTGTTGTTGTACTTTTTTCTTTCGTTTGTAATAAAATATTTTCACATTAAAATTTTCTTTTTGTGCTTTTTTTTTTTATTTTTGGAAATTTTTCTAAGAGTTCTTATGAAAAGAAAAACGGAAAAAGAAGGAATTTTTTATCTCAAGATAAAAAAAAAAATATTGAAGTAATCGTAAATGGAATCAATGAAGTGAATAATACCAAAAAGTAATTTCGAAAATTATTTTAAGAAATTTTATCAATTTATTTTTAATTGGAGCTTTTTGAATGCAGACAAAATGGTCGAATATGAATTATGAATTTATGAATTCCATAACGATTTTTGTAGTTCTAAGAAATGAACCTTAAATAGTATGTCGTTTTTAAAAAAGCTTAAAAATCCCATTCTAGTGTTTAGAATTTTTTTTTCAGCAATTTTTCATTCATTAAAATGTAAGCCAAAAATAGATTTTAAGAAATTTTTAGAGTAGCATTTATAAAGAATTCCTAATTGACAGTAAATAAAAAACCAAAGGACTCTTTTCTTTATTTTTTTATTTATACTAAATCCTTATTAAAAAAATTAAAATTTCTAAACCTTTGACTTTGACGTTACTTTCAATTAAAAAACAAAAAAAAAGAATTATCAATTACATTACATGTTACTTTTTAAGTGAAAATTTGAGAAAAGCAAACAATTTTCCAGTCCAAATCCTTTTGGAAATAAAATCACAACCTTTTGTTCTTTTAAAAATATTTTTTCCCTCACTATAACGATTCGTTTTTCAAAGAATCGGACTCCACCCGATCCTTTTTTTGACATTTTTCTACACATGCCCTAATATACATTTTTTTTTTAAATACCTATTGATTTTTTGAAACTAGAACTTTCAATTGAATTTACTTTGGAGAAAAATATTCTAAATGTACAAAATAATTTAGAAGAATTCTCAGGTTACAAAAGAAAAAAAAAATGAAATTTTCTGAAAAGTTCTGACACTTTCATTTTGTTGAAAAAAATAATTTTTGTGACTTTCTTTTACTTACACCTTCTTCAAGAAAAGTTCAATTAAATGCTCAACAACAACAACAAAAAATACTGGGAAAAAATAAATAATGAAGAAAATATTTAAATTGGAGAAAACAAAAAAAAAACAAAAAAAGGAAAAAAAAAAACAATAAAAATTTTTGTACACACATCACAAAATTCATACGTGACTTTTTAACAAAAAAAAATTACTTTTTTTTCAAGTTTGAAACAAATTATATAAGTAAGAGTCAAATGTTAAAAAACGTGTCAGTCAATCCTTAAACTTTTTTTTTTGTTCTTTGTTCTTTTCTTTTTTTTTATTATTAAATTTCAATTTCTGAATTTTTGATCTTTATTTGAAATTCACACGTGAGTATGTATGTATATGTATGATGTATAAAATTATACCCACACACATAAAATACGAACTTAATTTTATTCAGATCATTAGGAAAATTGTACAAAAAAAAAAAAGAAGTATTCCATCCACCCAACACCCTTTAATACATTTAACCTTATAAAGTCAAATTTCATATTTTCTTATACTTCACATTTTCTTAAAATGTCCCTTTCAGTTTTTATACTTTTTCAAATCATAAAAAAAAAAAAATTCAAATCTCGACTGAATTATGTAAACCAACTTTTGATAAGAAAATATTCTCAAAAGAAAAAACAGTAATATTTTGTCTGATCCTAGATTTAAATTTTTTTGTTTGTTCCTATATTTTTCTTATCTCCGAATTTTTCTTCCTTTTTTTGGTAAATAAATATTTTTTTCTCTAAAAAAAAAAAAAAACAAAAAAAAATAACATCACACTTTCACAATATTCAAATTCGTGTCAAGGAAAAAGGAAGAGAATTGTGGGTGCTTAGAGGTTTGTCTTTTTTTTTCTTTTTCATTTTTTTTGCCAACATAAATTAAATTATGCGTAGGTCGAATCAGATATGCAAACATTCCAAAAGTGGGTATATTATGAGTCACTTCTGTGAACACATACAGAAAAACAAAAAAACACGAAAGACATTATAAAAGAGGATAATGTGAAGTATAAAAAAAGAATTCCTGAAATTTTTTCTACCAGCTAATATCTTATTTCCTTTAACATTATTGTCGCTATTTTAACATGACATGAAAGCATCCTTGAAAATAAAAAAAAAATATATTTCGATTATCAAAAATATAAACATTAAAAAAATATGACAGTGTTATGTGATTTTGAATCATCTGTGAACGTTCAATTTGTCATTTCACATTAAACACAAACAAAAAAAAAAAATAAAATAAAATAAAAAGGAATGAATTTATAAAATAAAAGGCAATTTAAAAAATTTTTTTCTTGCTTCAAATAAAAAGGAATATCTACAAAAATACAAAAAAAAATATATATTTTACTGTTAAAATTTATTTTTTTTTTCTGGAACATTAAATTCTGCACATGGGATTTTTAAATCCAAATAGATTTATTCAAAATGAAACAAAAGGTACATTTAGTTGAGAGAAAAAAATGAATTAAATTAAGGTTGAATAATTTTGATTATGTAAAATAATATTCAATTATATTTACGTGTAAATAAAAAAAGATACATAAACCAAACCACAAAGGACAAAAGATATTACCTTAGAATATTATTCTAATTTACTTATTACATTTTCACTAAATTAATTTTTGTTGTTTGTACTAAATATGTGTTTTTTTCCTCTTTTCATTATATTGAATACAATGATTTAATAAACATACTACAAGGATTCAATTAAATTTGACAATTAAACAAATAAAATTAATAAAAGGATGCTTTTATGGATTAATTTTATAAGATCTAAAAAAGGATTACCGTATAAATACTTTAGATATCTATATTTACTCATGTACTAAATATCAAATCAATTCGGAAGAAATATACATACACATATTGGATGAGAAATTTACATACCATATTTAAATAACAATAATGAATTTACCTTTTTAAGTTTATCAGTTTGTGTTTATACGTACACATACATATGTAAAATAATCTTATACAAGAAACTTAAGAAAATTTTCAAATTAAATTAAGTAATATAAATTTATTTTAATCTTGATAAATATAAAGGGACTGAAATCGAAGTGTGGTGCTTTTAATTAAGATTTTTGAAATTTGAATTCCAATAAAGGATATTCAATTAATAAAGTCAATATTCTGAATAAAGAATATTTGTGTAAAACATCTTAAGCTTCTTGAAAATAAGTAGTGAAGTTTTTAAGGAGAGTTTTTTTCAAAGTTTTTCAAATAAATAATTTTTTCTAATTTGTTTAAAAAGTCTGAAATTTAAAAAAAACAAATATTAGAGCAATTACCTTAAAAATGAAAAAAAACAGTTGTTACAAATATTTTTTTTATTCGAAATTTTTTGAAAAAGTTGTTCGAAATTTGTCCTAAAAGCTTTTTCGCAGTTTCCTGCGAAAGCTTTAATCTGAGTTTTCATCTAAAGCTTTCCGCATAAAGCTCGTATGAAAAAACTACCTATGTAGGTATATACTTATTCCTACAGCTAACTGAAGTTGGAAACTGGCTATCTTTTAGATATTGGAACATATGATCTCAATGCGAAGCTTTCGATAGCTTTTGATAATTTAAAATCTATTTTAGCTCAGAAAATCGAATTCCATGATTGAGTCGAAAAATACCCAAACGAAGCTGGAAGTTTAATGTGAGCTAATACCTTGCCACTGACTGTTATCGGAATGCTTGACATTGAAAATCATACCCCTATTTCATTCTTCATCGATCGGAGTAGAATGAACGTCCATAATGAGGGACAAAATATTATGATATTGTTCAATACATTTACTATAGTACGATTTAAAAAAGATGGCATTTCGTATTATACTAGAGAAACATGCGCAGAATAAAAGATACTTACACACATTCGTTTTTATTGTTGTAAATTCTAAGAAACCTAGGTTTTTTCTTTCGTATATGTAAACTTCACAAGAAGATCACTAACCCATGTAAGACATGCGCGAGATTGTGCCAACTCATATTATTTTGACTATATCAACTACTAAATATCTGATGACAGTACTTTTTTGTACTTCAAAATAAAATTCAAAGACCATATCCTAATTTAATAAATTTCTTTCTCAGCAGTTGAGGGGTTAAAAAACATAATTCTTTCATCTAAAAAACTTTCATTTCAGTTCAAATGCAATATATGTAAATAAATGCTTTTTTAAACAAACAAAATATTATTCAAAATTAAATTGGGGTGAATTTTTTTCATGTTTTATAGAAAAATTCTTTGAATCTAATTTTTTTTTTTTTTTTTAAATAAAAATTCTCTTCTATTTAATTTTATTCAATCGTTTTTTTTTTTTGTTTTTGTTTTTGTTTCAAAACCAAATACATAATCGAAAAAGTTTTCAATAAATAATGTAAAAACCGAAAAACTAATTTATTATTTGAAATCAAAATGTGTTTATAACATTTTTGACATAAATACATACACAAAAACAAAATGAAAATTAAAGAACAAAAATAGAAAGCTAAATATACACATCCATATTTATTTCGTTTATTTCAAACATGTCATGCACACATCCACAAAATAGAGAAGCAAAAAAAATTATGTGTGAATGAATTTATAACAAGAAAATACCTTAATATACATTTATTTTTATCAAAAAAAACAAAAAATGGATATTATAAAAGTATCTGAAATATTTTATGTGAATTTTAAAACTATAAAAGAAGTGAAAGAAGACAAAAAAAACCAAAAACAAAATGTATTTCGAATATTTTTCATTCACCGTCAGTTGACTGTCATACATAGAATGATTTATAGAGTGGTATGGTATATGTAATATAATGCACACCATATATTCCAGAAAAAAAAAAGGATAAACCTTTACGACATTATATTTATAACATTTCTTCAGATAACTGTGTATTATGTACACATATTATGTATGCGAATGCGAATATACATATACATACATATACCTACTTGTATTTATAAATGCAACAGGACATTAGAACACGTTCAATTCAAACTATAAAATTCAGAGTAATCTTTGAACATGGCAAAACGCAATGCATCATATAAACACGTAATTTAAAAAAAGAATAAAAAAAAATTATACTATATCCTACATACAGGATATGTACTCAAATTCAGTGAGCTCTATGAAGTGATTCTGTTGAAAATAATCATTATTTTTCTTCTACTTCTATTTTTTTTTTTGTATTTACTTGAACGTACTTACACGAATATACAGATACTCACACATCAAAAATAAAAAGAACAAAAAAATTAACAAAACACAGAAAAAAAAACGTATTATTTTAAATTAAAAAATGATAATAAAATTACGAAGGATACGAGTATGTATATGTGACAATGATAACGAAAACTACTTAAAATCTCTAAAATAATTTTTTTTTTTTTTTTATAATCTGAAAAAAAAAGTGATACAACACTTTGTTCAGAGATATAATGATGATGTGTAAGAGGAAAAATTAGAGCAAAAAAAAAAAACGGAAAATGAAATGTGGGAGAAAAAAAAACACTAGAAATTGTTAAATTGGAAAATCACGATGTTATAAAGAGCAAATAGCGAAAGTAGAAGAGAAAAGAGGTTTATTACTAATTTAATGGGTTTTTTCTTTCAGTTTTTTTTTTTTAGAATAAAATAAAATTTACAAAAAAAAAAAATGTGTGTGTGTGTGTGTTGTTAAGCGCATATAAACTAAAAATGGGATATGACTTAAGTAAATTGTTGTCATACTTATATACAAAACCGAGCATAAAAATGTTATTTAAATTTTCTTTTTTTTTTAAATCGTAAATAAATTAGATTTTGATTAAACAAAAGAGGATTACAAGGATTAAATAAATTAAATGATATAATTAAAGAATAATAAAGGATTTGAAATAAAAACGAAATCGATGTACCTACGTATAATAACATTTTATATCTTTAATCAGTCAATTGAATTTAGAAATTTAAAAAAGGAATATAAAAAAATAATCTTGTAAGTATTTATTTGTCTTTATTGCATTTTTGTTTTGTTACCATTCAAAGGATCTGTTTTAATGGTATTTGGTTCGATGTGAGAGAAGTATCTAAGTCCTCATCATTAATTGAATTATATTATATACTCATTTTTTCTATTCAATGTAAATTTGTTATCATACAGACAGACGACGTAAGTTGAAATATTTAAATACGTCTTTTTACAATAACAACCATCCCACACTTGGTAGTTAAACCGGTTATTTAACGCTAGTTGTAACAATTTTTTTTTCTAACTTGGTATAAAATCTAAAATAATTTTAACTGACGGTTGTAATACACTCACACTCTAGTTACAACTGGTCGTGCCACCTTCATACATATGTAATTTGAGCAGTTGTAAAAACAGGTTTTTAAACTGGATTGCGAGGGTTGTAACAACCACCTAGTGTAGAATGGTTGTTACAAACAATTTTAGAATCTACAATTTTTAAATAATATCAATCGATATTCGGCTCACAGAAAGCAAGATATTTGAATATTATTCAACAGATGAAGCACTAAAATTTCTGTGCTGATACTAAATTTATACTATCTTCAAAATTAAGAAATTTTTTAGATATTAAAGTTTTGATCAGTTGGTTGAATATTGTCTGTGAAAACTCTCTAGATATTTCCATTCTTTCTACAGTTAGGGTGGTTTTTTTCAACCAAAAACTTATGATAACACCTTAAAAAGAGAGAATTCTATGAATAGGTAAATAATCTGTAGTTTCCATGTGATTAAACTTTGAGTTAAAGACTAAAAAACCCTATATCTAACAACAAGTTTTAAAAAACTCCACAATTAGTTAAATTAATCACAACTTGACAAAAACAAAATAAAAACATTTAATTATTTTTAAATAAATAGAACTACAAAATCAGATAATCAGAAATATGAAAAAATCTCATAAATAGCACACATTCATTAAGCATTTTTATTTTTATCTCATTCTGTGTATTTTTTTTTTGTTTTACTTAATTGGAAAACAAAATTAAAAAATGGAGAAAAAAAATGTAAAAAGTACACATTACACAATCAACTTAACCATATTTTTCTTTTTTTTCTAGAATTTTTTCTCTCATCATTAACATTTTTATTTACATACATAAATAATCACAGGAAAAGTTTTCCGGTAAAAAAAATAAAAGTAGAAAAACTTTTGACACAAAAAAAATGACAGTGAAAATGAGGAAATGAAAAACTTTTCAGTTTATTTTTTTATCTCTACTTTTCTGAAGGACTATTTTTTTTAATTTATTATTTTTTTCTTTTTTTGTTGTTGTTTATGTTAAATTAAAGTGAAAGAGGAAAAATTGTAATTATGTACATGGATTTTAAGGCATTTAAATAATTTTACAGAATTTGTTTTTTTTCCTTAAAGGTTAAGCATAAGGATAATGAATTTTATTTGTAAAATTAAAACTTTATTATTTTTGAAATATGAAAAATTTGGAGGCAAAAAATAACGTAAATACTCCGAGTTTTTTATCGATGAAACGTTCTTTAAGTCGAGGATTTTTATTCGGAAATACCTAGTAGCTTATTATAAAATAATCCTCGGGAATCGGATTTTTTTTAAATCGAAAAAAAAAGAACATAGGTATTTAAGACAATTCTGGTTCTAATTCAGCAAATTTTTGATTCTAGGAACCAATTTTTCATCTATATTGACAAAACCTAGTCAATATGTAAAAGGATAACCACTATTCAAACTGTATAGAATTTATTCTAAATAAATGAAATTATTTTTAGCCTTTTAACCGATTTCAGTTTTCAGCTGGGTATTTTTTTTCTCTTAAATTCGAAAAAAAAACATTTTTTTTTCGTTCTAATTGTCGGTTAATCAAATTTTTTTTTGCTCATTTTCAAATCAATGTATAATTTTTCATATAATATGGCACATGACATGTCCTCAGCTTTTTTGATAAGGATATATTGTGTCATTAGATTAAAATGTGTTAATCTTCAAAAAAAAAAAAAAAAAAAAAAATATGAAAAATCATGTTCAAGCTTCTTAAGAAATTATTTTCATCTACATACTAGAGTATTTTTCTCATCTCATCTGTTCAAGAATCAATTTTCAAATTGATTGATTGATTGAAAAATTTAGTATACTTAATATTTTTTACAACACCAACAAAATAAACTGAACATACACACGTGTCAATATCAATTTCCAGGTTCAGATATACCAAACCTTTTGAAAATTTTCCCCCCATGAAAAGAAAAATAAGCTTTTAATATTTTCTTATTGTTAAAAAATTAAATTATATTGAATTCCATTAAAAATGCAATGAAATTTTATTGCAAAAAAATTTTTTTTCCATATCATAAACTTTTTCTTTTGTGGTAATTTTGAATTTTTCATCTCGTTTTTTTCTCTCTCTGTCTATATGTATGTATGTGTAAAGAAAGGTAATCCATACATAAATATAAATTTTATTGTTGTTGTTGTACAATAAAAGCATTAAAGTTTTCTTGTGTTTTTGTTATCGCTTTAGGTAAAAAAAAATTGAGCAAATGCTTTTAAAGCAATTGTTTTTAGTTGAATTATGTTTTTTTTATTGTTGATGTTAAATTTATCTTTGAAAAAAAAAAACGAAAAAAAGTTTTAAAAACTTTATCCTGTAACATCAAAATTCAGAATTCAGGATTATATTTCAAATATTTTTTTTTAATTTTTAAATGAAAAATTTTCTTTTCTCCAGAGAAAATTAACAAAAAAAACGTAAATAAAAGTAATTTTTTTAAAAATTTAATTTAATTTGAAGATGGATTTATAATTTAATTAACAAAAGATATGACAAAAAATATCTAAAAACAAAAATTCAACTTGAAATTAATTAATTATTTTATTCCTGTATAAAAATGATTAAATTATTTAAAATTTTCTGCTTATGCTGTTATGACACGGTATTATTTTCATGATTAATTTCGTTATTTAAAAGAGATAACAAGTATGTTTTACGAAAAAAGCAACTAGAAAGAAAGAGATAAATGACTAACACTAATTTCAGTATCTATTAATACTGAAAATGTCAAAAAAAAATTCTCCAAATTCTTCAAATTAATCATAAAATTTGAACAATAATATTATTTTTGTGTTGCCATCGTGTTTAGACATTTTTGATAGTTTGATATTATATTTAAACGAGTGAGACGTGTTCAATTATTAATTTCTAATTTTTTTCAGTGAGTGTGCAAACAACATGAATAGAAAAGGAATAATAATCACGAACATTCATTTACTAAATTATTTAATTTCCATTTAATTTAAACATAGATACCGGCAACACAACTTTAAGAAAATGTCAGCTGATTTTGATAGTGTGTCTCTGTTTCTCAAATCAGTTGTCTCTTTCTTTAAATACTTAAAATTTCCAATAGTATTAATACCGTGTCATAACAGCATTAACGTGAAAAAATTTTAAAAAAAACAGAAAAAAGAAATTTTATCAATAAATAATGTGATGGATTTTTCTTGTATATTTTTATTTTAATCCTTTTTCAAATTAATAAAATATTTAATTTCATTAACATTTTACTTTACTTTCAAAAAAAAAACGTAAATTTCAAAATTATTTTCCTTATAACCCATTTTAATTAATAATAATATTCACCCTTTTATCCAACACGGTTTTTTTTTTGTATTTTTTTGTTTCTTCAATTTTACATTTTTTTTTTCAGTTTAGTTTCTGTTTTTTTTTTTTAAATTTTTAATTAAAAAGTTCAAGTGTAGGTTGCAATTTACTTTTCATTTATGCTTACTTTAATTTTCACAAAGCTAACCAAAGTGAAAACACAAAATAATCCACATGAACTTTTTTATTTTTTTGTTTTGGTTTTCATCTGCTTTTTTTTTTTTGCTTTCCTAGTATTTCCTTTTTTGTTTACATTCTATGTATTATGTTCCTGTTTCTTTTATTTATTTGTTTTTGTTTTTATGTATGTATATTTGTAGTTTCTAGGATTCAAGGAAATGTACAATACAATTATAAACAATTTTTTAAACTTCCTTGTTTGTTTGTTTTTTTAACTTTCAGTGGTGGATACAAAGGTTGTTTTTTTTTGTGTTGTGTTTAATTATTTTTTTTTTCTACTGAACATCAAAGTTTATTTTTATTTATATTTATGTGTACCTGGAGTATTTAACTCGTTTGTCTGTTGTTGTTTTTTTTTTTCAAATATGGTAGAAAATTATAAACTTTTGATTGAATAAAATCGAGAAAGTGTAAAAAAAATAATTTAAAACTTTTACAATTAAAAAATCTCTATATGTAATTGAATGTAAAGAACAGTATAGGTGTTTTGTAATCCGTTTACGATAAATAAATAAATAAATAATTCAATTGTTCAATAATTTGAAAAATGTGTAAATTTTTTTTATTTCAATTCATGAAACTTTTTAAATAAATAAATACAAAGGATTTTTTCACTATATGAAATAATTAAGAAAAAAATACAAAGATCTAAGGTTCTTTTGTCGTTTTTATTTCTTAGACATGTTTTCTTTGTATTTTTAAAATACTTTACGATGGGTGGCAACTAAAGTGTTTCTATATTAATTTTGACTTTGAAAAAGAACAAAATTTTCAAAAACACAACTATTTTTTTATAATACTAAAGTTGAGTTCCTTAGAAAAAATAATTATAATCAGACAACACTTAGAGTAGTCACACAAAAAAACGTTAGAAAAATATCGGGTTCTGAGGTTTCGTGACCATTTTAACTGTCATCTCATCCAGTTAAGTTAACTTGAGTTGCATTAATTCTGTTCAATAAAGGAATCCTCCATCGCCTTGACAATCGTCAACGCCATCGCATATCGCTTTGATTGTCTTTACGCTATAAAACGCTAGAAATTTTCATTTACAACTTACTTACTTTACGACTTCGAAAATTCGAGTTATTTATAGAAACGTATACAACTTCCGCACCTTATTCATGTTCGACCGTCTTTTGTACTAATTTTTTGCTTTATTCAAAAACAACAGAAATGCTACTCTTAATTTTTTTTTGAAAGGTAAAATTTAAATATTTCTCGTAAATGAGATTAAAATTTTTAAACAAATAAAAACTTGACAGATGGAAAATACATATTTTAAAAATTTTTTTTTCTTGTTTTCACTTGGAATATGTAAACAAACCCTTTTATGTGGGGTTCACTGTATAGAAAAGTAAGGAAATTATTAACAACCATCAAGCAAACAAAAAACACGTATATTTTAATTTATTCATTACTACATATACTTAAACATAATTTGTTTTTCAGGGTACAAAATACACGTAATTCATAATTAAATTTATTTTTGTTCTAGTTTAATATAATTGCCTTGTTACAAATTCATGTCTACTCTACTATTTTTTGGAAAAAAAAAGCATATTGTTTGTATTTTATTGTGTAATTTAAGTAATTTGAATAATTTGGAATTTTTCGAAATAAAAATACATAGTAAATTGTATGTTTGTATTTCAAATTTTCCAACTTAATTTACTTAATTACATTTAATTAAATTTTAGTTGTGTTTTTTTTTTTCCTGGTTTTTCTTTTGTTTAACTTTGAACTTTGTGTTTTTTAAAAAAAGATTTGTTAAAACAATAAATATAGAAGTATACAATTGCCATTTTTTTAAATGAAATTTTATTGGATTATACTTAGAAATATCTTGGTTATTTTTTCAGATATCATAAAATGTTTTTGCAAAGAACTTTTCACTGTTATTTTATGAAACTAATGCAATTAAAGGTAAAAAAAAATAAGTAAAAATCATTGAAACTTTGAAAATATTTAATTTTAAACTCAAACTTAGGTGAAAAATAAAACTTCTGTAAAAAAATACTTTCGACTAATACTGTACATAGTAACAAACAAAATATAGGGTGTTTCAAGACTCGTGTGCCAGTTTAGAGTAAACAAAATAAGCTTCCATTCAATCCAAAAAAAAAAATTAAAAAAATAATACAGCAAATTTTCGTTGAACATAAAAATAATTGATATAATTGACGCACAACTTGAAAAGAGTCATTTTTTGAAAGTTTTGGAGATTCTCTTTAAACGTATTCTGTAGTAGACTAAGAACAGAAAAAAACGACATTCGACTCGACTGGGATTCGAACCCAAGATCTTTGTCTTTCCGTGGCACTATTCTATACTAATTGAACAATCGATTGCTATGTCGCTTGCTGTTCTTTGTTACTACATAAACATTGATATGAAGAATACTCGAATCTCCCACAATTCTTAATTGGCCTTGTATGTTGCGGAGCTTCGAACTAGGTTATAAAAAGTGGAACTTGTCACTTTTCGGAAAAAAAATGTCTTCGATCTTGAATATTTCCGTACACTACCCCTCTCATCTTGCCATACAATTTTCTACCACCACACTGCTCAATTTGGCATACGAGCCGTGAAACACCCTGTATAATAATGTGTATGTACTATGGTTTCTTTTTATAAATTCTTTACCAAATCTTGTTAAAGATTTTCAGAAGTAAATTTTTTTATCTAATTAGGAAAACAACTTTTTTGAAATCATATAAAACTCAATACAAAGTAAAGTTTCATTAATTTGAGAAAATTTTGAAAAATTATTTCGGTCAAAACTTTAAAGATAATCAAAATTGTCTCATGGAAACAGTCTTTTTCTTAAATTTTATTAAAGTACATTAAAATTAGATTTATTTTTTTCAAGATACTGGAAAAAGATGTATCTACCCAATACTTCACTTCACACACTTTTATGCTTTTATTTTGCTAACTTATTCTCTTTTCTACTTCATTATCATTTTCTCGTCTAATTACTTTCCACTTAAATATCGATTTTTTAATCTTATAAATATATAATATCTAATGAATTTCCAAAGATAGATACTTACATAAATTTTTCTCTAGTTTTCTTTTAATTATATTTTTTCTTTTTTTTGTGAAATTGAATATTTATCACACACAACATTTCAGCTGTTGCTTTTAACTTCTTATTTTTACTTTATTACACTTTTCTTTTACTTTTTTCTTCTGTTTTGTTATTTATTTTTCATTATAAGTAAAAGTTTTCTTGTTGCTAACATAACAAAACAGCTGTTGCACGAATTTTAACCATTATTCATGTAATGGTAAGAAAATTGAAAATAAAAAAAAACAATAATTCAATTTATAATACATATACGTTGATGAAAAAAATGTCAGTTTATACTACGCTCCTTTACACAAATCGTTGTATAAAATTGTAGGTACATTTATTTATTTACATTTTATTGGTATTCTATAACAAGCTATAACTGTTTTTTATTACATGTCAATATGGTGAAAAAATAATTTTGAAGTTTAATGATAAGGAATCCTAGAAATTTTCTTGTTAAATAAGGACTTTTTTGTAAAAAAAAAAAGCTTAGTACCTCTAAGAAAGGAAATAATTTTGCTGTACAACGTCACTTTAAAGTGTGCAAAAAAAAAAATGAAATTTCAATATTGAAAAGTGAGTCTTATAAATGAATAATTTCCATCACTGCACTGGTACTATTTAAGTTTTCACTAAATGTTTTTTTGTTTAAAAATATAAAAATGAAAAAAAATACTAAGAAATTGTAAAGAAAAAGGCAATTTTTATTGATTTAAAGCCTTTGCATGCTATTAAACTTTCAAAATGCATTTTTTTTTAAAAAACTACAAAAAAAAAGTGTTACTTTGAAAAAGAAAACAGCACGAAAATATTGAATTAAATTTAATTTAATTTCTAGTTTTATATCTTTATTTTATTTCTTTTATTTTTTATTTCTTTTTTTAAATAAGGATGTGTTCATGTTGAACGTACATGAGCACATAGTACACGTAATAATTGAAATTGAATGAAAATAGTCATGAACATGAATTTTTAATGCAATAAATTTATATTTACGTCATTATTGCATGGAAAATGAAGTAAAAATTGAAAATACACCTAGTGATTTTTATCATTTAATTACTTTCACCAACACATTCAAGCATATTCTGAAAACACACGAATTAAAAACTTCAAGACTACGTATTAATTAATCACAAAGGTTCCAAACATGGTACATAAATTTATCAAACTTTTAAATTTAACATATATTTTCCGAAACATTTTATCCTGAAATAAATGATTTTGAATCAACTACCTAACTATTATTAATCAACAACAGTAATAAAACTCTTTTATACTATAAAATAATTTAAAATTTAATAATCCTTAAAGTAGTTTCATTTTCTTTTAGTTCATTTTATGACAAATTAATTCTACATATGTTCTCTAAACCACATTGAAAAATTTTCTCAAATATAAATTCCTACACTACTTTTCTATGTACATAGATGATTAATATGCAAAGTATAAACCATGATATTAATCTTTTTGAACTTTGTCAAGTATTTAACATTTTGGATTCTTTGAAAATTTTACAAAAAAAAAATACAAATGACGAATATTAATAAAAAGTTTTACATAATAAATCTTCAAATTATTCATAATACATTTTTAAAAAAATAAAAATAATGAATAAATGAATCAATTCAAAGTTTTGTTGGAAACTTAAAGCCATCATCAATCGGTTCATACAAAAAATGTATTTGAATAAACTTTGTCTTAAACTTTTTGAAAACTTGCTGTTTTTTTTACTGTTTTTTTTTTAAATTAAGTAGATTTACTTTTATGATAAATTCACTTGTTCAGTAAAAAATTAATTTGTATCAATAAAATTCTCTTTATAACTTCCATGGACTTTTTTTTATAAAACAGAATATTTACTTGTCCTTTCTCTAATTTATTTCATAGGTAAAAGGAGTTCTACATAAATTGAACTACATAAATAAGTACTGGTTTAAAGTGTTGAAGACCACACTTATGTACGCCATACATATTGTACGTACAAAAGGAGATCTTATTCCATATTTATTTTTTCTATTACTATCGTCTTCAATGTCACTATAAACCGTTCAGATCCTTGACCTATCCAAGTTAGATTAGATTAAAGAACCAGCCTAGAGGTGGGATGTTGTTCCCTTGTTACTGCGACCCGTTTGGATCTTTTGTAATTACCTATTGCTGGTTTACCCAAGTTAACTGGAGTTCTTCTAAACTATGGTTTTGCCATACATGCACCTGGAGTTTCAAGTGGAATGCGAGCTACCAAATTTGTTGGTGGAGAATGAATTCATACGAATGGAGAGACTGGAACTGATATTTATGTTGTTGGTTTTTGTGTACTTGCTTGATCAACTATAGAAGAACATGTGTGGATCCGAATCTGGCAGAAGAATGCAGCGCTCTACCACTTCAGCCACTGAAAAAAATTTAGGGTAGAAAAGTGCAAAATTTTTATTTTAATTCAAGAGTTCTATTTTAGAAATCAATTTATCATATCAAATTCCAAAAAGTGATTTCTTGGTCCTTCTTACAAGGTGTTCAATATGCACAATAACCAAACATGTTCAACACCCTTCATCTTTACGATGTTTCTGTCAATCTCATCAAAAACCTACCTTCACTTTAACTTATATTGACAAATTCGTATAAAATTCGTTCTTTTTTATTGTTTTTACCTTTTTTTTTCCAATAAAACACAAATAAAACTTGCAAACAAAAAATATGTGATAAATAAAAAAAAAGAAACAATAAATTTTATTATCAATGAATCACACATTTGCTTACAGGTAATTTTGTCAATTTGTCTTGAATTATATTTTTATTTTACCTTTGTTTTTTTCTTTCATTATTTTCATAAAATCTTTCCTAACAATAAGATAAATGATTGATGTCAGATTGTATTATTTGTTATTTATCTTTTTCCTCCTTTTGATTTCATTTTATAAAAATACAAAGAGAAAGCTAGGAAGTGTGATATGAAAAGCAATATGTGTATGTATATCTGTCAATACAAACATATTTTATTGTTACTCTTTCCCTTTTTATAAGTTCTATAGAATTTTTCTACATCATGTATAGAATAGGTTCTATCGTATTTTCGATTCAATTTTATGATAAGAAATTCAATCAAGACATTCTAATCCAAAAATCACAAAAAAAAAAAAAACATATTAGAGGAACAAAAATTAAATGAATTTTCTCTGTTTAGAATTTTCTTCTGTTTTCTTTTTTTTTTGTTTTTCTCATCATCAAATTTCATTTGCAAAATTGAAACTATAAATCAGTTTCAATACAAAATTTTCTTTTAATCTATTAAAAAAATATCTTATAAGGATAATATTTTTACACAAATACAATACAATACAAAAAAAAATGTATAAAGAATCGATCTAATAAAGCTATATATGACATATATAGCATTTTATAATTAATCTGTTTTTGTTTTATCGTTTCCTTTTTGTCCTTTTGTAGTGCGATAGATATATTTCTTTGTGTATTTTGTTTTTTAAAGTCGTCTTATTTTCCTTTTTTAGTCTTTGACTTTTTTTTTAAAATCTTCGTTTAAAGGAATGATTTTATCTAGTTTTTCGTCTTCACTCTGCACAAGAATATACAAAGTTTGGGTAGGTACCCAGCATAATATCTCTTTTGGGTATTCTTTATTAAATATAACTCCTTTTTTTTAAACAGTTGACCTTATTTTCCTTTCCTACTAAAATTTACACATACTTTAAACTTTAAATGTCATCCGAGAATGATGAAAAGATCATGTACCACACAATTATAGAGAAAGTTGAAAAAAAAAATAAATAATGAAGGATTGATAGGATAAAGAGATATCCTAATATCTCACAACAATAAAATTTTCATCCCATCTTCGTTTTTTTTTTTTTTGTGAGTTCATATTTTCCTTATTTCCTTGTTGATAATATCTTCATTGGATTGACCTTCTTGTTTTTGGAAGAAAAAAAAAACAACAGTTCTATTTGTTTTTGTTTTTGTTTTTCTCTGTCAATATTGATGATTGAACATTGTTATGTAAGAAAAAGCGACGAAAATTCATAAAATAATTCTCAATGGGAATTACTATTTGTTGTATTTGGTATCATAATAAAACGGTAAAAAAATAAAAGGGAAAACACACAAACACAACAATGTATATAAGGATTTTCCTTGAGGTTATTTGATATTTTGTCTTCCTTTTTTTGTTTAAAACAAAAACAAAAAAAAAGGAAACAAATTTTTGAGGTTATAAAGGGTCGATAGTGTTGAAGAGACCCTATACCCTTTTAAATCAAAAAAAAAGCTTCGTTTTACTATGGGAAAATAAATGTGACAAAAAGCCTAAAATTATGTAAATTAAACGTAATTATCAAATTTTTGGGTTTATCAAATTAAATTTCCAATTTATTACCTAAATTAAATGTAATTTAAGATATATTTTTAAAAAGGATATTGTATTACATAGTTAAATTATTAAACTAATGAAATATGATTATTATCAGGAAACAAAAAATGTTATGATTTTGTTATTATTTTTTTTTTTTTAAATAACTTATTGGCTCATCAGTAATTTGAGAAATAATTTAATAAAAATGAAATATGACTTCAATGAAAGGACAAAACCATTTCCTTTTTATTTTTTCTGGTTAAAATTTCATTTGTTATTTGAAAATTCCTTGAGATACGTGAAATATATTATTGTGAATTAGGTCAGGAAAAAAAAAAATAATGAATAGATTATAAGAGTAATTGTTTTTTTCTCTTTCAATAAAAATTAGATTTTGAATATTATACAGTTTAAATTTAAAAGATTTCTACCTCAAGAAAAAAACAACCAACAACGGTATTCAATTTTGTGGAAATCCTAAAAGCTTTATTTTGAATGCAACTGACACAGAAATATCCAACTTTTGTTAAACTCCTAAAAAAGACATATCAATTTTAACATACTCGTATAAAAGTTTTTAAAAAATTCAAAAACTTATTTTTTTTTTTTTTGAACAAGAAATAACACTCACATTGCAAATTATTTTTAAAACAAAAACTCGAACTTTTCATAACTACTTTAGGCTTAGTCCCAGAACTATAAAAAATGATAATTTTTATTATTGTCAAGAGCAAACTTTTTCCTTTATATTATAATGTTTCAAATTAGGCCAAGAAAGTTTAGTTTTGAAACAAATGCGATCTTTCAAATGAAATGAAAGCTGTTTTCCTTTTTTTTTTTTTTATTTACCAGATTTTCGATTTCAAAGCAAAAAAAACGCGGTTGTTGACGCGAAAATGCATAATTTTGCTGTGTTTCAAAATTTGCTAGTTTTTAGGTATTTCGATCCACAATAAGTTTCATATTTACAGAATCAGACTAAATGTGTTCCGTTCTAGAAATAATTTTATGATACCAATCGAATATCGAAAAAACTTTTTAGACAGTTTCCAAAGTTTTAACATTTCAAAGCCTTAATTCTAAAAACTTTCCATATATTAGAATTTGAAATTTCCTTTTTATCACAGCTTTTTTTTAAAAATTTTTAAACTTTGAAAAATTAACATTGTCTGTCAACTGTCAAAATTTTGACATCAACAATAAAGCCATGTTGGAAAGTCAGCAACATGACAATTTATTTTTGTAATACCGTTACCATGGAAGGATCGCTCGCGCTTTAGAAACAACTTTTGATTTAAATAAGTACGTTGGAAAAATTGCATGGAGAAAATGAAAAGTCATCAATATTATTATTTATTTTTTTTTATTATTTTGAAAAACCGGGGTTAAGAGAAGAAATCAGTGTTCTTGAAGCTACTACGACTTTCGGAAATTTAGTGTACAACAAACACACACAAATCAAAAAAATTAAGATAATAATAATAAAATATACCATCATTGTTTAAAAATAATCATAAATCATATAAAAATAAAAATAATTAATTTACATACGCGTGTGCGTATATTTTATCTATAAGACAAAAATGACATAAATTTATTTTGGAAAAAAACAAAAGAAGCATAAATAATTTTTTTTTCTTTTTTCTTTTTTTCAAAAAAATGCTGATTTTATCAAATAAACATTATTTTTGTCCACGCATAAACTTGTACATTAATCAGAAATATTCACGTTACAATTGATACAATCTGTATATACTCGTCGTACATGAAAATAAAAATTTCAGGATATATAATTTATTGTTATTTTTGTTGTTGTTGTTTTTTATCTTTCTCTGTAATTCATTTTTTTTTGTTTTTATTTTTGAAAAAAATTCATAAAATAAAATAAATATTTGAAGGATTGGGTTTTTTGTTTTTTTTTTCGTACATACGAAAATCTGATGATTTCTCATTATAGTTTATTATTTTTCATAATTCATTGATTCATTTTATGCGTTCACTGATGTTCACAAAAATGACCTCATAAAAAAATCACATTCATTATTTAAAAGAAAAGTTACATATATGAAATGTTAGCCAAACATAATAATAATAGATAATATGTATAAAAGCTTTCAAAATTCGATGTGTGATAGACTAATATATTTCATGTTAGTGATACGTTATGTGTATTATTTATTTATTTATTTTTTTTTTTCTATATTATAATATTCTAATAAATTGGTTTCGTAACTTTTTTTTTCTTTTCATATATAAAACAAAATTCCAATATTACCAAAACAATCAAATGATATTTGATTTTTATTCGAAATCAATGAATCGAACTAAAAAAAAAACATTTCATTATATTTATGTATATAATATTGTTTCGATTACGTAAGCATGAAAAAATATTTTTTAAAACAACAACAACATGATAAACATATAAATTACAACAACAACAAAAATAGATTTTATGAAAATATCACAACCCAGTTGGAAATGGAAGCCTTCCACATACAGAAGCCTTCTTTGGAAGTTTAAAAACGGTTGGAAGCCTTCCTTTCCGTATCCCACTTAATATCTTTTTTACATGGGCAAGTCCTAGGCTTGGAAGGTATATGTTCAGTTTTTCTTCGTTTTCTTCTCATTACCTTCTACAAAAGGTAAAAAGATACCTTCCAAACAGCTTTTAGAGAAGCGAAAACAAAAAAAATGGGTTAGAAAAAAATTTTTAAAACTTCTAATACTATCATTTATAACTTCCCAGGAATTTTTTACAATTTACTTTATATTTCAAAACTTCTACATGCCTTCCTAAGGAAGGCCTTTTGACTTTTCCAACTGGGAAGATATAATATACCTACACATATGTACTTACAAAAAAATATAGCAAAAATATAATATTTTGGAAAATATTTTAATGACAAACAAATTTCTTCATAATGTTGGTTGGTTTTTGTTTTTTTTTTTTTAACTAAAAAATTTTCATTTAATCCTAGATTTTGTAATATCCTTCGAAGAAATTTTCAACCATCATCATATCATGACTGCTGCTGTGTAATGAATCATGGTATTTGTTTTTTTTTTTTGCATAAATACAAGTGAAAAGTTATAAAATGAAAGATTTTTTTTTCTCTATGATAATAAGCTACATAAAGCTTTTTACATTTTATATATACATATGTATGTATGTATGTATGTATGTAAAATGTGTAGAAATTCTAGGATATTCAAATATACATAAGTTGGCTGTTTTTTTTTCTTTTCTTTATTTGCCTATTCTATATTTTCTACGATTTCATCATCATCTTATCTTCAACTAATTTTACTATACGGATATAAAATATAATGAAATGTGCAAAAAGTAAAAAAAAAAATATGAAAGGATAATAAATTTTCAAGCCTTAATGTCTCTTGTCTTGTCTTCTTCTTGTTTTCTGACAAAAAAAAAAAAAAAAACAAATCCAAATTCTTTTTTTTTCATATTAACTTTATAACTCAATGTCCTATTTTATATGTTTAGGTAGTATATGGAAAAGGAATTTCAGTAGTTAGATATAGAAAAAACACAAACAAACACAAGAAAGATCAAAAAATAATAAAATAGAGAAATTCAAAAGTCCTTTTTTTCATAGGTATATGTATATATGGTCTTCATTTTATATTTTAATCGTAATAAATTTCATTTTGAAAACTTTTATAGATTGGCACAGATACGGATAAAGTAGGAGTGTGTTTTATAAATGATATCGATCACATGACATAAAATTTCAAATATCCTTTTTTTCACCTTTTTTTTTCATTGTTATTCCAATCCTTTTTTGATTTTTTCTATGTTTCTTTGAAAATACAAGTACTTAATACTTACATATGCTAAAATAAAAGAGGTGACTAAACACATCTTCTTAATGATAATAATGACAACGAAAAAAAAAACAAAATGACAATAATTTTTTTTATGTAAGTATGTATGTACTATATATAAAACAGAACTAAAAATGATGATTTTGAAAAGAAATGAAAATGAACAAAATAAACAAATAAACAAAAAAGAGAGAAAAAAAAACACATGAAAAACATTCAAGGACTCATATAGATTCTGATATGGTTTTCATTCGTTTATATTGTGTAGGAGTACTGAAGCATAAACTTTTTTGGCGCCATATAGTATCATATTTTTCAAAAAATAAATAAATAAAATTGAAATAGAAAAAAAAAGAAACAAAATATATGGAAAAAAAATAAAATAATAACAACAACAAAATCGTTGTTGATGATTATTATTGTATACCCAGTCTGGCACCTTTTTTCTTAAAGCTCCAAAACACATGTATTTTGTATAAAACTGATATACATAACACTATATAAGCAAAAATTTAATGGGTATTTTTATATCTTTTTCACATATATAAAAACACATATAAGTATGTACACATACATATATGTATATGATTATAGATACCACATATGCACGTGTACATATAAAAATAGATATTATATTTATGTGCATTCTTAAAATTCCGTAGCCCATCATATCATGCAAAATATAGGTGGTACATATGTACATACTTATACTTTCATGTAATTGCTTTGCTTTTGTGAAAGTTTTTAAATATGTATTTCCTTTCTTTTTTGTTGTCATGTGAAAATAAATCAAAGAAAAATTATTGGTGCTTTTCTTTTCCTTTCTTTTCTTTTTTTCCCCATTTTTTTTTTGACCTTATCTTTTAAGAAATTGAACTTTGCAAAATATTCAATTGTTGTTGTATTGTAGATATGTTTTTTTTTCTATTTCAATTTAAATAAAGAATGTTACGATGTTTGCTTATCTGTTAATCTTTTTTCTCTTATATTTGATTTTAGTGGTTATGCATGTTTTGTGAAAAAAAAAAAAAAACTCATATGAATAAGTTTTCGTTAAGGTTAATCATTTCATTTAATCTTAATGTTAATAAAACGTTAATCTCATGGAAACAAATTCAAATGAATATACATATATTCTTTCTTATATGGTTGGCGAAAAAGAAGAAAAGTAAAAGTTCTATAACTGATTGAAACAGATAAGTGATTTGATTTTCGTTAGCAACTAACAAATACACAATCAATATAAAAAACCATTTAAAAATTTAAATTTATTATTTTGTTATCATATGCGTGTTTTTCTTCTTCACATCTTCATTTTCAAACTATGATTCTATTTGTTAAACTCTGATTAATTTTGATTTTTTCTTTCTGATAAGTCAGACAACCAATAACTAAGAGTTTTCCAGGTCAATTATTTTGGAAGAAAAAAAGCCTATGGGTTCCTTGTACGATTTCGAAAGACTTAAAAAGACAGCAACTCTACTATTGTTCGGAAAAAAACAAATTCAAAAACTGGTCGATGTTATTACTTCGGACATTGCTTGATCTAGGATGAAGAAGAAAGATAACCAATAGTTTAAAATTGATGAATGCCCAAAAGAACAACGACTCACTTGCTTGATATTAAAGTTCTTAAACTGAGGTTGCATTAATAGACCATAGACCTTAACCGATTTATTCAAAAATTAGAATGATTTACTGGATAGGCTATGTTCTTTGCACAAACATATCGAATGACTTTCACAATTGGCATTTCAAGCCTCCCAGTGGACTTGCTTTCAAACGTTCGATCTACCTTTCTACACTACCTACACAACATTTTGTACGGTTTCATAAATTTTCAGAATATCACGTTTATTTTGGCAAGAAAATTTTATATTATAATTTAAAAATCCAGGAAGTTCTAGTCCTCCTTTCCCAAAGACTTCATATAAGTTAGAAAATGTGTATAAGTCAGAATAAACGTCCTGACTCACATAACAAACTCTACGCCAAGCCTTTCAGACATTATACTTCACACTGAGTGAGAAAAAATTAAATCAATTTTTACTTTAACAAAAAAAATTCTAAGGAAGAAACTTTTTTTTTTCTATTTCTAGCGTTTTGCCAAAAAAAAGGATTTCATCTAAATACTCTTATGTACTTCTTTCAACAAAACAAAACATCCTTCATAAATTTAAACTGCTTTAAATTATTTAAATTTTCTCCAAACAATTTCTACGAAAATAAACAAATTTATGAAATAAAACAATACCTCTTTAATTTTATAATCTACTAGGTAGATATACGTATATACTTTGTAGTTTATGCACATGTGTGTTTACTCGTATAAATTAAGTATGTATATCAGCATTTATATTAAAAACACATTACAGAAAGTATTCTTAACATTAATAATTTTTATCATAAAATAATACAAATAACGACCATAAACATGTCATAAAGTGCATAATAAATGTAATTTGAATGCTTTTATATAATAATTTGCAATCACATAATACTCGTATACAGTCAAAATAAAATAAATAGTCTGTAAAGGTGAAACTTTTACCCCACAAGCTTTTTGTTTTTGTTGTTGTTCCAGAAATGAAATGTACTTAATTTAAATTAAATTGTGCAACATAAAGTTACTCAGCAATTTCAAAATAGTGAAAATAAACATGCAAAGAAACAGCTAGTTGAAGAAAAAGTTTTTTAAGTATTAAAAATGAGAAAGTAACAAGAAATTAAATACTTTAATGAGTAAATCATTACCTGATTAGGCGTTTAGTGCTAAAAATAACTGTTTATCAATTACAAAAGAAATTAAAAGTTTGCAAGATAAAGTTGGTTGGTTGGTTGGTTGCCGTGGCGGTATTTGAAATCTTTCGAAGATTCATTTAGAACTGAAAGGTGAAGGATCACATTCAGTGCATCCGTCGGGCATGACCTCAACGTTCCCGTGACATCCGCTACCGCCGCTCTCTGCACTCTACTAAGTTTAGAGAAGTTATACTTTCTACTTATGGCCGGCCACCACACTAGTGTCTCATACTTGAGGGACGTACTACTGCTGTGTACATCCAGTGCAAGATAGAGTTCATTTTCCATTATATTTCCAATTAGCAGGTTTATAAAATTATGTACTACCTCTTTTTGGGGTCAAATTTGGCAAATAAGAAGAAAAATGTTGATTTACCAACAACAACAAAAACAAAATTAAAATTGAAGGACCAAAGAATTAAAAATTCGTGTGTGTTTACCATTGAAAAGATATCTACACGTTATAACGTTTTAACGAAAACAAAGAGAAAACCAATAATGGTATAAAATACTCCTGACAACTACGTCCATTTCTCCGTACCAAAACGACTGATGTGGTCGAAGATTTGAAACTTTTAAACAACAACAACAAAAAAACCATGTAAATTTAAATATTTCCCAAACTACATATTCCAAAAAAAAAAATATATGAAGATTTCATGGTTATAACAATTATAAACTCCTAAAACACTTATTCCATTCAATCAAATTTCCAATTTATAATTTCAAATTTTACTAAATTGTCACAATAAAATAATCCTTATTCTCACTATCCTTTTCCAAACATATAATAAAGTTTTTCAGAAGATATCATCAATGAATAAAACCACATTTTCATTATTACATAAACTTTATACATATGTATAGCTTTCTCAAGACCACATATAAGACATTATCATTTGCCATTACTGTGTAATAATACCCATCGTTAATCAAGTGACCGAATCAATGATCCCTTACAAAGATATTGCATGTCTAATGTCAAAATATATTTTACTCTTCTAATTAAAAGGATATTTTCTTAATTCATAAACTGTTTTATTTTATGTATACATTGTGTTCCTTTATTTGTTTTTTGTATTACACAGAACAATATGTTTTGACAATATTACACATATAATATTGTATTTTATTTCACACTAGTAATTTTAGTGAGGCCTTATTCAACAGAGAAGTCACATATTTAAGAGTTTAGGAAAATTATAGGCTAAAATAAAGTTAATGAAATTTCTTGCATTTTCGTTGAAATTTAATATTTTTGTAATTTCTATTTCCTAGATAATTCACTATAATTTAGGAGAAGAAATTAAGCTAAAAAAGGCCTAAGCGACTTGAAGCGATGCTGATTAGAGTGATCAAAAAACAAACATAGTTTTTCATACAAAAATTGTACCAGTCGAAATCAATTTTGTGCATCCTAATTCTTTGATAAATCTGGAAAGCTTGTATGAAAACTTGTAAGTTCGAATCAGTATTTTTTAAGTGTCTTTTAATTCTGCCAATCAGTTTGAAGTGGTGAAAATGACCAATTTTCTTCGCTTAAATCGCTTCTAGCTTAATTTTACCGTTACAATTAATTATTATACACAAGTGTTAAAATAAAACATGCAAAAGAGTCCTTAAAGACCAAATTTTATTCGTTGTTCTTCTGCAAAAATAAAAAAAAACGGTTATGAAGAGAGGAATCATCCAAAACTTTCTAGGAAGAGCTCTTCCATCCATTCAGGATGCTCACTATTTTCCTAGTGGGGCTCTCATAAACTAGAATAGAAAAGAGAAAAATATATCTAATACAGCAATGATCTAAAGATATACATAATTGTAAGATATTTACACATACGTGTTTTTGAAAGCATCTTTTCATCCTGTACGTACACCAATAATAACAAACAAACAAGCAAAAATAAATATTTCTAAGAAAAGTAATATAGATCCAAATCATTATCTTAGTCTTCATTATTTCTATAATGTGAGTACTAGTAAATGCTTTCAATTTTTATACAAACATCAATTTACTTGTATCTTTAACTTTTAGTCTTTTTTTGTATATATATACTTATGTATATTTATGTCGCCATATTTTCGCAAAAGATAACATTCAATACACACAAAAAAATATTACTTTATAAATGGAATAATAAAATAAACATATATATATATATGTATGTACACATATTGTATATACAATAATTTAACAAACATAAAACAAGGATATAACTTTTATTTTTTTTATTTTTGTTTTTTTGGTAATAATAAATATATGTACAATACACATACATATGTACATACATAATTATTTCAATATATACTTCTTTTTTTGCAAATAAAATAAAATTGTAGGCGCCATAATAACATGTATATAGTCAGTCACTCATAATTTATTTGCCCGGTAGCACAATTATGTTATACTCCTACACATACATACATATATTATTTTTTATGCCACACGTATTTAACCTAAATGATCTTCCTTCTAATTACCTCCAATTAGTATAAGCTTAAGTAGGTTAACTGTAATTATATTTTGTATAGTTAAAATAAAATAAGATATGTATAGGAAAAAATATACAGAGTTTCATTTAGTTTTACTTATTTTTTTTTCTTTTTCACTTCCTTATTGTAAACAACAACAAAAAAACGGAAAAAAATAAGAAAAAATGATGAAAACTAGAAAAATATTATCCACATCCTTTCATAGGAAAAAAAAACCATGAAAAAGTGTGGTATAAAGTTGTATATTTTCACCTGTATGTACATATAGTGCAATTTTTTCTTGTTTTTTTTTATGTTGCTGTATTTATATTGTTATATACATATACATGTATATAAATTGCACATTAGAAACAATTTAAGAGTTATTAATATTTGAAGAGCACTCCCACACTGAAAGTGCTTTGAAAATCTTCAGTTTTATTACTAATTACTACTAAAACAGAAAGAAACTTTGAGTAAGAAAAAACATACATATCGTTATCTGTATGTATAATGTACATACAAATATACAAACTTTGTAGGGTAGAAGAATACCAACTGGAATATAAATTCTAATTCTGATCAAAATGAAGATGAATTTTTCTTAACAACTTAAATATGTATGTATGTATTATATTTTATAAAAAGATACATTTGAGAAGTTATGACATAAAAAAAGTTAATTACTTTCTCATTTTCTGTATCTGAAAAAATATTTATTGTAGGCCTTAATTGTTCTATTCCAGCAGGCTAATTGTGCTATACAATGTTCAAAAGGGTAGATTAAGTGATCCTTGAGATGAAATAGGCGGTCAGTGTAAAATAATGAAATAGAAAGAGATGAACATAAAATAGAAAACTAAGGTGCACAATACTTGGCCAAAATAATAAAATAAAGTGGAAAATAGAAAACCCTGAAATGACAAATTATATTTTACCTTTTAGACAGGCCATATTCAATAGACCAGTATCGTAGTACCTAAAATTTGTTGTTTTGTTAACTTACACAAATGAAATATTTTCCTCTAATAAAATCAAACGTGATATATTTTCTTTAAGAAGGTCAAGTCAACCACTATAGCTTTAATTAATTTCAGTCTCTTTTTTTTTCACTTTAATTTTCTTCACTATTTCTTCTAGTATTGAATTTAAGAAAATCACAAGATTTATTTGTTTTTATTGATTTTGTTGTTCTAAAGTGGCAAAACCTACTTTTATGTATTTCACAACAAGAACTTAAAACAACAAACGACATTTTGTGGTACAATTTATGGCTGAAAACACAAGAAATAGAATTTATCTTTTAGTTTGAATTATTGACCTGTCCCATTTATTCTTGTTCTCCCCTATATCTCAACTTATTTCCAACTCAAAACATTTACAAACTTAAAGATTTTTTTTTCTTTCCTTTTTTTCTGTGTTTCTCTTGAATTATTAAGCAGAATATAAATTTTTACTTTATGTACGTACATATGTATGTATATATAGTTACACATATTAAAGTAACAATTTTTTACATACATATATACATTTCTTTTTTTCTCACCCCCTTTAACAGTTATACTTTAAATTTATTTCCTTCATTCTATTCTACGTTTACATTTCTTGAATATTTAAACAAAAGACAAAAAAAAAACTTTTTTCTTCAAGTATTAACTTTCATTCTTATATGCTTTATGGCAAAAGTAACACAAACTTTTTTATAGTTGAAAAAAAATTTTTTTTTTCTAAATCTCCAATTTACTTTATTTTTTTTTTTTTTCTCTTTTTTTTCATTTTTGTTTCATTTATCAAAAAAAAAAAAAAAAAAACAAATATTAAAAGCAATTATATGAAAAATACGAGAAAGAGAAAAAAACTTCATTTTTTGTGTTATATTTTTTTTAACCTGCCTCCCTCCCCCTCATCCCCTTTTTTACAACAGAAAATCATGAAATGCATTACGTGAAAAAAAAATACTTTATATAAAATTCTGAAAACATACACCACTTTTTAGAACACAATTTAACTTAGATCATTTTATATTTTATTCAAAATATGTACTTGCATAAAGGAAACTTTTAAATAACTTATTTTGTGCTTAACTGTAAAGTAAAAAATAAAGAAATTTAAATTTCTTAAGTTTTTTTTTTTAAATTGATAAAAATAAATTTTTAAGGAAAAAAAACAGAAATAAATAAAATATTAAACAAAATTAAGTACAAAAAATAATAAAATTGCATAAAGAAAGATATAGTCAATGTTCCCATTAAAACACTTTTCAATTAATATCCTTTTTAGCGAAAAAAAAATGTGTACTTAATTTTTAGAATTTTGGTAATATTGAATAATACACTGGTACTTTGAATTTTTTTGTTTTTTTTTTTTTTCTTATTTGAAAATTCATTTTTATGTTGAAAAGTTTCAAGTGAATTTGAAACTTTATAAATTTAATAGGTATTATGAATCTATACAATACACCTGAAATTTTTGAAATTCTAAAGTAAGTTTATTATAGAATTAAAATTTCTCATTTAATGTAAAAGATATACAAAATGTAAACAGTTATAGCTAACTTATTCCAAAGTTAAAAAAGAAACAAAGAAACCAAATTTTGAAAATTTTTCTTAAGATTTTTAGCGAAAAAAAAAAACAAAATAAAGTTAAAATAAAGCATAAACCTTTATTGACTTCTTACGCTGTTTGCTTAAACCCAAAATATTTTGAGTGTAATTTTTTTAATGTTGTTGTTTGAAAAATGGAACTAAAGCTTGCCTGCCATCTGTTATTAAAAATATAAGCTCTGTGGCCACAATCACAAACCGCTTAAGTCTGAAGATGTTCTTTTGAGAAAAATTTATTTGAATGTTCGATTTCCAAAGAAAAGAAAATCCAACGTTACTTAAGATGTTATGTTTTCAATCCATAACTTTTGAATTTCGTCAGAATAACGAACAAAGTACTACGAAGATCTAAATTGTATCAACTAAATGTTTGTTTATGTCGACTAAGCGGTTTGCGAATGTAACCACAGAACTAATAAAGGTCATCTGACTTTAAATACGATCGTATATTTCATACAAATGGAAAAAACCATTTTCACCCTTGGGACGAGTAATGCCCTAACGACGCAGGAAGGTTACATTTTTTTTTCTGACTCTCTTCAAGGAAAATAAAAACGAGTATTAGAAAAAGTAATTATATTTAATAATTTTTTATTACCCAGGCGGGGGCTCCGCCTACTAAATTTTTCCACCCATTCCTCGAATAATGAAGCCTAGAAAATTTAAAACATTTTGTAAATATCTAAATCCACTATAGGAAAATAGCGACTACCGATAATGCATACTTCAAAATATATGAATTCTTTTTAAATCAAGTTAGGATAAAAAAGGATGAGGAGTGTGTTTTTAGGATTTGTAAGTTTTTTCTTTGATTATATTGGCTGGTACAGTGTGTCAAATTTTCGTATTTACACGATTTGTTATAGTTTGGGACTACGTATACGTATATTGAAAGCTGTGAATTATTTGCAACTAAATAGTTGTAAACTTCAATAACTAATTTTATTAAATTCCAATTAAAAATTTCTTCCAAAGATTTTTGTTCTTGTTTTTTTGCACTGTTGGAAAAAAAATATCTTCAAAATGAAATAGATATTTCAAGAATTTCTTGTAAATTTAAAGATTTTCCTACGCGAAATGTTGCTAATTTATAAAGAATTTTGTTTATCGAAATTTGAAGTTTTCTTGTACGTTTAAGTTTATTAATTAAAAAAAAATTATATGTTCTAGCTTTTAAGAATCTTTAGTAAATATATCTACTGTTATGAAAGCAATTTAAAAACAAATTAATACGTTAAATGAGAAAATAAAACGTTAATAATTCAAGAAAAATGATAAACAAAATTTAATTTTATATACGATTTTTATGTAAATACTGTCTTCCCAATTGCGATTAATTGGAAATTTTCCAAAACAAATAATAAATGTTCTTGAGATTTATTATATTTTATAGTTTTTAATTAGAAAATTAAATTGATAATAAAATTTATCTTTATCCTTTTTCTTCTTTTTTTTGTTTGACTACAAAAATTTTCATACTGCAATTTGAATGACATATAGTTTAACACATCATAATTATAAAATTTCCAATGCAATTATTATAAAAGCAATTTTTATTTAATTTAAGATATTTAAAATCTATTTAATAATAAATTTTATTTTACATACGAGAATACATACAACCAAGTATATTCTGTGATACATAACTATAAGATAAAATAATAAAATTGTATTTTTTCCATTTATTTAATAAACTATGTATCTTCTTCATTTTTTAAAAAGCACATTATATACGCCTGACCTATTATTTCTTTCGAACTTTTCCAATATAAACTAAAAAACAAGAAAACACAAAATTCAAATTTAATGTACGAGTATATACGTAAACAAATTTTTTTTTTTTAATATAATAAAAATAAAATTTAAATTCAATTTCATTATATTATCAAATTTCACTTAAATATGAATATATTATTTTCACTACTACTTCCTTCATGTTTTTTTTTATTGTGTGTATGTGTTCTCATGTATGTACATAGAGGTAAAATATTCAAATTTAATATGAAAATATACTTTATGTTATATACATGCATAAATCTTATAAAAACATTCGATTGCATGTACTTACGATTAGTTTATTCTTATTTGAACATTACCAACATTTTATGCATTTTTCCAAGACCGCATAGCCGAGTATCAATAATTTTAAATTCTTATAAAAAAATATGATCTCTAGGACTGCAGAACAAAGAAAGTCAATTAAATAATTTTAAAAGGGTTTGTTGGTACCGAATAATCGTTATTTAGATAAATCTGATCACTAAAACCTCTATAGTAGGCGAAATAAAAACCAAAATCCTCTTGAATTCCTTTAAGTATTTCCAATAACACACAACACACTTTTTAGTTTGAAATAATTCCTTCACTCAATTTTTAATTATGACATAAAAAAAGGCACAAAGCTTAAGAGGTTACAAGTTACAAGGTCAAAAGGTTAAAATTATACACAAAAATTTTAATCTTCTGCAATATCACTCTGTTTTAGGATTTCAGAACGTCAATATGAAAATCTGGTTTTCTTTTACTTTTTCATGGTTGGTTGGTTGGTTCCCGTGGCGCATTTCGAAATCTTTCGAAGACCCAATTAGCACTGAAAGTGCCTATAGCCATACTGTTCCATTCAAAAATCTATAATGTCTTTGACCGTAACTTTTGCTATTTCTCTTCCTTGAAGAAAGAAGCTTCCCAATGTCTGAAACCTTGCTCTGGCAAGTGCCGGACCAGTTGCTATCTGCAGAGAGGGTCTCTCTCTCATTGGGTTTCTCTACAACTACGACAGTTTCTCTGCATACTTTCTCATACAACGCTTTTTTTATTTTTCTCACAAACGCAGATCCTTAAAAAAACAAACACTTCGTTAGTTTTACTAAGAAATCATAGTTTAATCGGGTTTCTTGAATTTAGAACTTTGTTATAATACAATAGTTTCTGCATATAGATTCTAATTGATAAGGATCATAACTACTTCGTTATAAAGACTGGAAATCCTTTAATGTAAACTAAAACAAATTATATGAACGTTCAAAATAAAACCCTCTAAACATTGGTAAATTGCATTGCTTTTCCTTTATTGTTCCATAATTTACATCCTTATTGGAAAGATTCATTTAAAAAAATTGATTTTGTATAGCTTCAAAAATTACTTTGAATTTCCTGTAACCCGGTTATAAAACCAAATATTAAATGTGCATTCTTTAAAAAATTTCTTCCTTTATATTTTCACATACTTTTCTTTTACAATCTTTTTTTTTTTTTTGTTTTGTTTAACATAAAAGAAATTTCTGCAACATTTTTTGACAACTGTAAATAAATTCAATAAGAATATGCACATAAAAAGGAAATTTTCCTCTCTTTTTTCCTTTTTTTTTCATTTTCTAAATTTTTTCCACAGTTACAGACATACATAATATGTGGTCGTTTTTTTTTATTATATAATGCACATATGAATTTAAATGTATTAATAAAATTTTCCAAAAAAAAAAAAAAAAAGGAAAAGAAAAAATAGAGTAAAATTCGGCAAAAAGAATATAAATTTTTGGATAATGTCCAAATAATATTGACAAAATCATATGATACAAAAATACCGATAAAAGAGAGAAAGTTCTTTGCATACCATAATCCAGTTATGAATTTTATATAATATACAAATGTTTTTTGCTTGAGTATCTTGTATCTTAAAAAAAAAAAAAGTAAGTACCCCAAAAAATGTAGATTTTTATATTATTTCCTTTTTAGTTTTTCATACTATAAAAACTTACCATACAAAAAATTTTTAACTTGCAATGCGGTTTTTGTTTTTTTCAATCTAATAAAAATATCTCTACCAAATGAAATATTATGTATGAGTGACATAAAAATAAATGAAAATGGAAGGAAATGAAAATGTATTTTTCTATGTTTATGTAATTCATTTTGGTTTTTCATGTACCTATACTTCTTTTTTTCTCTCCATTTTTATGCAACATTATTTGATATTCAAAAAATATTTCATAATATATTAAAATCAATATTTTTAGTTTGAATTTTTTTAGGAGTAAATACATATATACTTTTATATCAAAATATAAATTTTATATGATGATCACATCTGTTCTATAGATTTTTTTTTTGTTTTTTTTTTTTTTTGATAAAGGCTAAAAAGGAAACAAACTAAAATTTTCTATATAAATATGTAGATAAATGTTTATCTGTATAACCGAAAATTGTTTGTTATCCTTTAAAAAAAATACATAGGTACATAAAATTCTTCTTTTATAAGGAAGAAAACAAAATTTTACATCACGTTTCATGGCAAAAACTGTATAAATAACTAACCCAGGTGCGAAAAATGAATTGGTAAAACATTGCCAGGATTTTTATTTGTTCAAATTGGAAGAAAAAAAGAAGAATGAATTAAGAAACATATTTAAGGAAATCGTTAATAATAATTTTTAAAAATATTTTGAATCGATTTATCGCTACAAAACATTGTTATAAAAATAAGGAAACCAGAAACATATATCCTAAATCATGAAAAGTATTTAAAAACAATTTAAACCCTTTCCGCTCCAACGGTTTTTTTTTTTTTGGTTTGTTTTGAAAATAAACTTTTATAGACTCCAGACACTGGCTCTCATAAGACTAGGGAATGACCCTTTACTTTGACTAGAGAATTAAGGTGAACGCCACTGAATTTTAAATTTAGGGTCTACATTATTTGATTATCCTAAAGAACTGCAAAGGTGAATGAGATAGATGGAAGGATTGTCCCACTGAAATACCTGTATGAAATTTTGCATAGTAAAGTTATAGGATCTCAACTTAAATAGGTGAAAATAAACTTAGATATTACTTTTGGATGAAATTTTCACACCCTTCATTCCATCCATTTTTTTTTTGTTTTTTCCTCATGAGACCCATTTTCATATTTAACGTGCAACACCACCCTAACATGTATATAATATTTTTATTATTTTTTCTAAATATTGCAATCCTGGTGGAGCCTCCTTCATTAAAAAAATCTTTTCAGTCTTAGAAAAATTATTTAATATTTGCTTAGTCTAAATTTCAAACATCATTTTCTATGACCTTGTAAAACTTTGAAGGTTAAAACATATTTTGAGTAAATTATCTTTCTTTTCTTTCAAAAAAAAAAATCTAAATTTTAATATCATTTATATTATCCCAAAAATTCAAATGCCCTGCACATTTATCCTCTTGAGATATGACCTTAAATTCCCCCTACCATTTTGTTAGAGTAACAAAAAAAAAAGGAAAAAATGGAAAACAAAAATACAACATTTTACATAATTGTATTTTTATTTATTGTGTGTGTGTTTTTTTTAAATTCTTTGAAAAGAGTAATTAAACTCAAAAAAAAAAATAAATACCCAAGTATATCTTTACAATGAATGCTTAACATTTCTATGACATTTTTATCTTGAATTTTGCATTCAAAAATTGCCTGTGGTTAAACTTTCTTAAACCTTTTTTCTTCTCCTTTTTTTTTTCTTTTCTTTACAATACTTTTCACATTTCTCCAAAAGACAAAATTCACTATTACATAATGTGATATCTCCATTAATCATTGCTTGAATAAAATGAATAAATTTCATATTATTGTGATATATTTTATTTAAATGTCCACCCAAATCGTTTAAATTGTGGTTTTTTTTTTGCTAAAATTGTTTATTGTTAAATTCTCAATTAAAATTCCACTCTTTTTTTATACATATATTGTGTTGTCGGTAATATACATCAATTACAGCGTACAATATCCTTTTTTTTGTCGTATCGTCATAAAAACTTACAAATAAATAACAAGAAAATAAAAGTTTCAGTGTTCAATTCATTTAACAAACTTAAACAGTAATTGCACAGTCATCAAACCTTAGATATCAATCAATATGTATGGATGTGTATGGCTTTTTATTGTTACATTCACATTATTAAAAAAAAGAAGAAAGAAATCAGTATTTTTCACTGTCACTATACCTACAACAATACTATTTTGTAACTAATCAATTTTCACCCTCATTCGTGGTTTTTTTCTTTTATTCTTTACTTTTACATATGAATTATTTTCTCTCCTATTTTTACCCTTCAGGACATACATTATACACCACCCACACGTCCTTTTTTTCTTCTTCTTTTTTTCTTTTTCTTTTTTTGTGGTTTTTTATCCAGCTGATACATTTTTCAATGTATAATGTTGAATTTTGTACAAAAAAAAAAGTGAAAATTGTTTGAGAAAAAAAAAGATTAAACGCATTCGTTATAATCAATTGTTTGGGAAATTTATCGAAGGTCGATTAAGTTTATCGTGTAGATTGATTAATTTTTTTTTTTTCTTTTTCTTCAAAAATCGATATTTTTTTTTTGGTTTTTTTCTACATAATATAAAACTCTTAAGTAATATTTTGAATTTGTGTTCACAATGTTTAATGTAAAGTATAAAAAGTCATATCGTATATATAGCAATATACCACCCACTACGTATACTAGCTGCACGCTAGCGCTCACATGTTCTGTGTGAAATAAAGATTGTGTAAATTTTTATATAATGTATTTTCTTTCTTTTCTTCCTATTTTTGCATATTGCACACACGTTTTTTTTTTTCGTTTGCATAAAACTTTGACGTAATAGAAAAGTATATTTTTTGTTAAATGCATAAATTGCTTTTAAAGATAAAATTGATATCAGATCAGTATAAAAATAAATTGGCTTAAGTTAACCGTGAAATATATGACCTACATGAAGAAAATATTGATTAATAAAACATTAAAAAAATAAATAGAAAGAAAAGAAAAACAACAAAATGACTAAAAAAATTACAATGAAAACTTTGTTAAAAATACATTTTACATATGTTTTCACACACCATAAAAAAAACAAAATTTGTGTAAATAGAAAAAAAAGATAAATTACATTGAAAAAAATTTTTGAAACATGAGGTTTACTTTTTTTTTCATAAAATACAATTTACATCGAAAACTTATTTTATGTTAATTTTTTTTCTCTTCTTTCAATATTTTTATTTTTGCATTAAAGAAAAAAAATTGAGTTTTAATTTTGTTCGAAAAGAAAATAAAAAATTCGATTTACAAGTTTCATGGCCCTGGAAGAGGACGAAAAATAACATTGAATAAATTTTTAGTTTTTGTTCAAACTTTAATTTATTTATTTTTTCTTAAATTCAATTTAATTTGTGTTTTCTTTGTAAAAGAATTTTAAAAAAAACAAACAAATGAATTCTTTGAACAAAATTTTCAAATTTCCTAAATAAAATAAAAAAAATTTAGTCCTGTCAGAATTTTGGAACAGAATGAAATAAAATTTGAAAAGAATAAAAGTTAACTTTCAAAAGTTAGTATTCAAAATTTCGAGCTTCACATGAGCTATGTGCAATTTTTGACATAACTGTTGAAAAAGTGGGTAATTCATTAAATTTTAAAGTTTTCTGTCCGTGCGTTTATTAATGAAAACTTTGAGTCCATTTAATGATGAAACATGCACTTAGTAAACTAACTACAATACAACCAATGACAATATAAATTACTAACTTGGGAGATAGAAGCTTTTCGTCTCTTACACTTCTCGCACACGTCATCAAATTTTAAAAATTTTTCTGATATTCGTGCTAGTACATAGTAGACCTCTTGTTGTATCTTCTCTGTGCTACAACTGTGCTTTTCGAATAATTCATGATTTGACAGGTTGCCAATCAAATTAACAGAGGAAATAAACTTCGATTCAAAGTACTTGCTGTAATTTGACATTTTGAAAAATGTCCCTAAAGACAGAAGTCTCTGGAGGTCTAAGAAAATACTAGTCTTGGTTCGATCAGTATGATCGTTAAAGTCCTATTTAGGTTCAAGTTTTATTAATAAAGTTTCAGTAACATCTTTCTTTATTTCATAATTATCAAAAAGAAAATTTCATCTTGGATTCACATTCAACTCTCGTATTTTCGACGCCACCAAAATTAGTAAATTCTCAGAAAAATAAACTTATCTTCTTTTTTTCCCAAATTTACATTGCCTTTGTACAGTCCTATTTACATTCGAATAACTTCTGTATCATAACAATTTAAAATTTTTATATTTTTGTTTTATTTTCTTCCTTAATTAGTAGAGTTCAAATTACATAAAAAAAATAATAATAACATAAAAAATAAATGGAACAAGATACTCCACTGAAAAATAAAAATAAAAAAAAACATATTACATACATTCATCATTTTTGTACATCATGGTTCAAAGAGCCATATTTTGATTTTAATTTTTCAAAGTCTTCCTGACTTGTAGGCTGTCATCCCACTCATTTAAACAAGATACATCCCAACAAAAAAAATATACATACATATTTTTCATATGAAAACATAATCTAATTTGCAAAGATTTTAAAATGCTTAAACATTTAAAATAATTGAATTAACAAAATTCTCTCAGTATCATTTTAATTGATAAAAAAAAAATATGTATAAAGCTCAAATTTTATGTAGGTACCTAAATATATATAATCTGTCTTATAAACGACATAAAGTACACCTAAAAAATTTTTCATTTTTCCTTTCACATGAATAAAATATATATGTACTTGAAATTTTATTACTTTATTTTTTCTACAGTAATAAATTTGTTAATTCTTAAAAAGTCTTATAATATGTACATAAATAAAATTTTCATAAACAAACATGACACTCGATGATAGAATGTTAGAATTATATACGTTACGTTATACATTTTTATATCTTTCTCTATGTAGCTCGCTGGGGTGTACATATGTATATGTATATATTTTTAGATAACTGTTTTTTTTTTTCCTTTTGAAAAAGTATTTTCTTAGATCCCTAAGAATTCATAAGAGACCATATTTCCTTGAATAATGATTATTTATTAAATTTTCAACTGAATCTTATATTATGCTCATTTCAATTACTTACTTTTCCTTTTCTGATGGGTATCATATCCTTCACAAAACAGAATATTAAAAAAAAAAATTTAAACATCTAAAATATAAGAAATTCAAAAGTACTACATGAAAAATATAAAAAAAATAAAAACGCAAAAATTTACAGCAAGTAACAAAATAACAAATAAAATAAATTTTGTACTGAGACTTGAGAGACAATTTTAACCGCAATATCGTCAATTTTTCACTGTCACCATGAAAAGTATACATAATATATATTTTTCATTTTAACAATTTTACTTCTATTTTTGTGTTTTTTTTTTTCTTCAAAGAAAATAAATAAATGTGCTTGAAGAAAAATGAAAATGGAAAAAAAAATGAAATTTGTTAAGTTTTCTTTTTCTCTATTTTTTTTCTCTACAAAATATAAAACTGCTTGATATATTTTCTGATATCTAAAAACATACGTTCTTTTTACAATTTTAAAAAATTCATGTGTTACTCTGTAAACGTCTTTTGAAATCATGAAATAAATAAATAACGAAAAACGAAAAAAAAAAAAAGGATTTGGTGTAATATTTAGAAAGCAGGTGGGAAATTATACCTCAAGAAAGAAAGTAAAAAACAGTAACATAATACTTTCAATTTTTTTTTCTCTCTCATTCCATTTAACAAAGAAAACCAAATTTTTGTTTTTTTTTTTCTATTTTTAAATGTTATTCATCGTTCGTTTTTATAAAGTCAGTATATACATTTTATATACAATATACATATGTACATAAGTAGTAAATATATGATTTCATATCACAAAGATCAAAAAGGTAAATCTGTATATTTTCCATTCTTTATTTTTTTTTTTCCAAAGTAAATGTATAATTTTCCAGGCCACATAATATTATTTATTTATGGTATGTCAAATGGTTAAAAGAGGTTTCATATAAAATGAAAAAAAAATGTGTAATGTGTGTATATACCGTTATACATAACAAAGACAACAACAAACAAATTTGTATTGGAAAAAAAGGAAAAAGGCAAAAAAGGGAAAAATACCTATATTAATTGAAGTACAGTTTATTTACCTGATTTTATTCACGTAAAATTCAAAAAAGGTTATTTTATGGGTATTGGAAAAGAAAAACAAATATTGAAATGAATTAACCTTATGATATTTTATGTTAATAATAAAAATTTATATGGGAAAATGTCACACTTGTTTCAATATTTAATTTAAAAAAAAAAAAAATGTCCTTTCCTTTTTTATCTTAATTTGGAGTACGTTTTATTTAGTTAAATAAAATAATTCAAGTTGTTTTCAATTTTTTTAGATGAATTTTTCCAGAAAATCTTGTAATTAAATGAAAATTGTTGTTTGGAAAAATTAATTGCATCACGGAAAATTTTTTTTTGTTCTTTATTTTCTCCTTCAAGTTTTAAAATTTATACCAACCAAAAAGAGGACTCTATCTAAGGGTTGAGAAGAGATTTTTTCTACTCTTATTTCGTCAGAATCCTAGAAGATTGTGGTTTTCTTAGGGAATAACAATAATGTTTTATTGGACTTATTTAATTCATTTTTCTAATTATTTTTTAATACAATATATTTAACCCATTCCCTGCCAATCACAAGTACATTCAAATTAAAAAAAGTGTGTCCTTTTTATGCCAATTCGGGTATATTATATATACTATATATTTGGTATCACTAATTTTCTTTTTTTTTTTTTAATTTTTTTTATTGACAACCTTTTTTCTGTGCCACAAACTTTCATATTCAAGTGTAAAATTTAATTTTTATTACTATTAAAAATACTCAGAAAAAAAAAACAAGGAGCTTAAAGGTTAAACACACGCTTAATTAAGTAATTCAATCAATACAAATATAATAAACAATTCTTAAATATTTTTTTATATATAGTTTCTATCTCACGTTCAACCTACCCACACACGCAAAAGTTTTATTATTTACATATACATTTTATAAAATGAAAAGTTTCACGTGGATATTTTGAATATGTCTTGGTATTCTGTTTTTTTTTTTTTCGTTAATATTATTCCAACTTAAATGCGTTTGTTTTTATTTTTGGATTTCTAAAACTGGTTTATGTCCTCAAAGTCATAATAAATGTCCTTCCACTTTGACAAGAAAAATATCAACACGTGTAAAACATTATTTTGTGTATAAAAACCATAAATTTATTCATTATTATTATCTTCTTTTTCCCATCCTTTTTTTTTCTCTATATATTCAAATAATAAGTTAGCAACAATAATATCCTTAGAAAAAATAATAATAAAATAAAATAGATTACAATTGAAAAAAAAAATGACTTTCAAATTAATTTAATTCATTAGGAATTTTCTTTATTGTTTTTTTCCTTACTATTTTCTGTCTTCTTATTTCTTCTATAATTTTTATTACTTTTTTTTAAGATATTATTGGTTAGAAAAGAAAATTAAATAACATCTCATAAAAATGTCTCACAACTTTCACATAATGCAAATTTTATCTAAGACATGAATATCATCATTTTATCATCAAATTTAAATTAAAAATTATTTTTGTCACTTAAGAAAATGAAAGAATAAAAAAAACCAACAATAACGAATGACCAAAAACTAATAAATTCAAAGTAGAAAAGAAAAAAATTCTTCAATTTGAAAAAAAAAAAAAAAGATTCTTTTTGATAACGACCTACTTAAATTTGCATTATTTCAATGTTCTAATATAATATCATTGAAAAATGGTAACGGTGAAATTTTCTTATAAAATAAATTTAATTTGTATTTGTTCTTCTTCCTCTTCTTCTTCTACTTCTTTTAATTTAATTTTCTTTTCAAAAATAATTTTCACAGCATGAGCACAACATTTAAATTTTTTCCTTTAATTTTGACGAAAAAAAAAACAAAAAATAATTAAAATAAATTTTCTTTAATGAAATTATTTTATTTTTTTCATTAATTTTGCCATTTTTCATTAATATCCTTTTTTATTGTCATATTTCAACTTTTTTCTTCTTCTTGTTTTCTTCTTCTTGAGAAAATCTTCAAATTTAATTGAACTATGAAAGAAAAACACAAAAACAAAATAGCTTAGACAAAATTTTTAGATGAGAAAAAAATGAAGAAATTTTAATTTTAATGCAATATTTATGTCCTGAAAAATGTTAAAAAGCAAAAAAAAAAAAAAAGGTTAAAGAGCAAAAGAAAAATGATATTGCACTATTTTCGAAGTGCCTGAAGAAAACAAAAAAAACTAGAAAAAATAAATTAAAAAAAGAAAATATTTAAATGTCCTTAATAATATTTTAAAGGATGTTGATTTAAATTGAAAAATTATTTTTTTACATTTTTTTGTTATTTTTTCAAATCTTTTTTTTATTATTTTTCATTTTATTTATTTTTTTCGTTTTTTAGATTTTCAATTTAATTTTAGAATAAAATTCTTTATTTGAAATAAATTTAACGCTTACGGCCAACAATTTTTATGGACAATTTTATATTTAAATTGCTGGATTTCTCTTTTATGAAAAAACACAAATATTTTTCAGATACAGTTTTCAATTAAAAATCTATTTGTTAATTAATTTTTCAGATGTTTGATTTCAGATTTAAATTTTTCAATAAGGCAATTTTTTTTTAAATATTATTTTTAAATTTTAAGTATTAATTAATTTTGTAGGTAATTGGGCAGAAAAATAAAACTTCTTCGGATTTTGTTGCCTACAAATTTTGTAAGGTAAATAAGATATTCTTTTTCTTATTGTTCATAAAATTCGTTTTAACAACAAAGAGATCGACTTTCCAAATAAAACAAGAATTATAGGAAAAGTTGGAACGAGTTAAAAACAATCACGGGACTTATCACTGGGCACTGTCTGCTCAACTACCACCTGAGTAAGATAGGACTAAAAGAGGATGACAAATACAGGTTCTGCAAAGAGGCCAAAGAGACATCAAAACACATTCTGTGTGAATGCTAGGCGTTGCTCTCAAAAAGAGTGTGATACTTGCACCAATTTTTCCACAAGCCTGAGGAAATCTGGTGCGCACCTTCGAAAAGAATCTTAGGATTTATATATAAAAAGCCTAAATCTAAGAGAAGCACGGGCTGTACAAAAGATCTGCAAAGGTCGAAGTGCAACAATAGCTCTATTTCAATCTAATCATTAAGATGAAGCGAATTTTTGAAAACAAAAACATTTAAAAGATTGTTTTCAAACGTGAGAAAGATCATTATTCGAAAATTATTTGTAGGGTGGGCTCAAAATTGTGGGAATTTGAAGAGCGACAAGAATAGTGTTGTGAAAAATTCTTGTAATTCTTGAATATATGCCGGAATCTTTAGGAAAGAAATATTTCCAGAAATTGTAGATGAAGAAAAAATCTTGTTATTTATTTATTTACAATTTTCACATTTATGCAAAATAAAAAATTATAATTTACACAACAACAAAAAATTAATCTAAAATCTTTTTTTTTGTTGTTGTTAATTTTCTGGTCACTGATTCAATGTGTAATTTAATAAGTCAGGATATGAAAATGGCAAATTTAAAAATCATTAAACTTTTATCTGCATTTTGAGAAGCTGCTACGATTTTGAAGAAGGAAAAAATATGAGATATTTGATTGTGGATGAAAATTCCATTGAAAAACTAAAATTAGAATTTTAATTGGATCCGTTTTTCAACACAAAATCATGATTTTTTTTGTCTGCTTTTTTCTCTGTGAAAATTCTTTTTGTTCAAACAATCTAAAACTACCGCTATAATAATAAAATACTCGTATGATATACTTGACAGTAAATTTTAATAGTTTCACATATTTGCATTTCCAATTTAATAAATGTATTTTGAGTGTACATATACCATTATCCTTTCATATTAAATACTTTAAAAAACTGTACATAGTACATGAATCTGCAGCGAACAAAAAAAATAAAAAAATAAATTCCATACACACGTTTATTTAATGAAATTTTAATGAAATCAGTATCCTTTTTCGTTGACTGTGTTTGTGTGCTAATAATCCGGTGTATTAAATGTATAAATTCTGCATTAATTTTGTCAGTATAATAAAGTACTGTATTAGTGGTTGTTAGTTAGTTAAATTTTCCAAAGTACTATAAAGTGCAAAATGATGTTATACAATTCATATTTTATAAAATTTATTTTAATAACCTAACGCAAAACTTAATTTTTGTCAATTGTAAAAAAAAAAAAAAAATTAATTAAATATTTTCAAAAAAAAACAAAACAACTCTATCGTTGCACACTAATTTTAATTCAAAGTTTTCCTCTAGCTGATGTGTTAAAATTTCAACATAAAAATACAAATGATGTCCTTTGCGAAATTTTACATAACCCATGTTGTAGATATAATTGAAAATTATTAGTTTTTCTAACTATTCAGGTTAAAATTATTCTACTATTATTTTAGTTGAAAATTCTAAAACAAGGTCTGATGGAAATAAGATCTTGAAAAAACAATATAATGTAAATGTAAAAAAAGAACAGTGTAGCTAATCAACGGACTTTTAACTCTGAGAATGAACAATTTAAAAAAAAAAGTCAAAAAATGTTGAATCATCAGAAAAAACCTGGGGGATTATTTACAGGAAAAAGCAAAAACTATGATTTTTCTCATCTTAAAACCTACTTGTTTAAAACTTAAAACTAAACACCCTATATAAAATTTTTCTACAGCTATATAAAAGGGTTAATATTCTTTGTGTATTCAAATCTGACAAAATTGAACGATTTAATAAATGATTTTTCTCTGGAAATATGCCATTTATAAATTCTTAAGATTTATAAAAGATTATCTAACAATTTTCCTCAATATACTTAATTTTCTATGTACAAGTATGTAGGTTAGATAAATACCAGAATATTATGGAACATTATCTTCGTAGTTATAGTCACTAATACCGGTAAAATATTTTCAATTAAATCAATTCATCTGATTAGATGAAGATTTACCACAAATTGAATTTCCAGTGCGGGGGGAGGGGGGTTGATATTGGTTTTCATGTAATAAGTAATAGTACTTAAGAAAATTTCTATGCTTCATATTTTCCATTTCTACACATCTTAAATGCGACTTTGATTAGTTAGGTTAACAAGAAGTGGGGTCTTTGTAATATTTTTTGCAAAAAAATTGTTTGAAATAAAAAGAAAAAAATATATATTTCCGAAGAAAAAACTACAGCCTTCCACGTTACCACTGAATTTTTTTTTTCACCCACACATACGTTTTATGGACAGTTTTTTCTTACATTTACATCATTCGAGAATCGCCAAATACATATAAGTCTCTTACAACTTTTGAAAATTTTCCATTTTACCATAATAACCGTGCCAAAAACGATTTTTATAAGTCTACAGCTATTTTTTTCTTTCTCAATTCTTTGCTTATAAATTTTTATTAAATTCAGGATTTATGACAAACTTTTTGTCACCGAAAAAAAAAAATGTGCATTTATTTCCCAAAAATTACCTAGATTTTTCATCTTTGAAAATGTTTGTGGAAAAAAAACTGCATACATTTAAAAATTTCATTAAATTTTTTTTTTTCAGCACCAACAATTTTATCCTTCACTCAAACTTTAAATCCAAGGATAATTATATTAAAAAAAAAAAATATTTTGTGCTGATTTCTTAATTGTGTCATCTTAAATTAAATTTATTACTATTGAAAATTGTGTTGTGTGTATGTATTTTATTTGGTCAACATTAAAAAAGACAATTTTTTTTCTTTTTATAGAAAAAATAATGTTTGATAAAAAAAACGTCTAAATTTTGTTTATTTCCATTTGAACCACCTACACAAATTTTGTCTACAAAAACTTTAAATTTTTTCAAAAAAAAAAGTATCTAAAAATCATACAATTTAGTTTTTATTCGTTGTCATCCTTTTTTTTTTTGTACATGAAGTAGCACAGGTATTTTATTTTTGGTGCAATGCCAAAATTTCACAATAAGAAAAAAAACCAATAGAATAAAAAAACTGCTATAGTTTCTGGAAAAATGTGACGTAATAACGTCATTTTTATGATTTCAAGGTTTAAGTAAACCTATATAGAAAATGTTTTATAAGTCAGCAAAAAGGACAATAAAATAAAAGATGAAAACATTTCATTTCAGAATATTTAATTATAAGGTAAATTCCCTGGGCCCAGGATATTCGAAGACAAAATTGATTTTCTTTTTTAGAACAAAACAAAAGGATGTTTTTACATCAGTTTTATGTACTAAGTATTTTCTGTCATCCGACTTATATTATAAGGAAAATCTTGTATCCGGTACTGGGAAGCCGTCATGGTGCGCTATGTTATTCAAGAATTTTTTCTTTCATGAAAAAAGGAAATTTAAAAAAAAAAAAAAAACAAAAACAAAAAAAAAATAGATAATTAAAAATAAGAAAACATAAATAAAAAATAAATAAATTATATTTTTTCATATAGGTACTTACAATATGTATCTGTTGTTAAACGATCAATTGTATCCTGTTTTAGTTTTGAATTCTTTTTACCCATGATGTTCAGAATAATTTGCAAATGATGATAAAAATATATATAAATCCTCAAAAACAACAAAATTTAAACAAATTTATATAATATATTTGTTGATTTTTTAATAATTTATCACGAACTTCTATTTATTTATTTATTTTTTTTTTTTTAAAATTATGTTTGTATTGGTTTTTCTATTTTATTTTACATCTTTCAATGATTTTTTGTAAAAACAAAAAAGATCACTTAACTCTTTTTTTTTCTTTGTAATTCACTGTGAATAACTAAAACATACAATTATTTTTTCATGTACGTTATTATTCTCCTAGAAAAAGAAAATGTTTTCATATTAAATTATTATTTAAAATATACACAATAAAATAAACACACACACACACCCACAAGAGAGATTCCTTTAAGCTTTTAAATTTTCACTAAAACCAACAAAAACCAAACAAAAATATTTTATTTTTAAAATCTTTTTTATTGTTATAAAAATTTTATTTTAAAAGCTGATGAAACACGTTTTCAAAAACATATACCAAAAAAAAAAAAATTTTTATTTTTTCAATTTAATTGTGTTATGACACGTATCAAAATTCAGATGTTACATGAAATAAAATATGTCCTTTATTTCATTTTATTCTATTGTCACTTGTTTTTTTAATTTTTTTACTATTAACTTTTTTATAATTTTTCTCTTAAAGTTCTTCTGTTATTTTCCTTCATTGAAATGCAACTTTTTAACAAACATTTATGTAATTTAAAAAAAAAAAGGGGGTAAACAAGATAATTATGTATATATGAATATTGTCCTGTGAAACCTCAAACAGTTTTTTTCTAATTCCTGAAACTGGTGAACCACATAAATGTGCCTATTTTGTTTTTGTTGTTTTTTTTTTTTCTTCTAAATCCTTTTTTAACATTTAGATATAAAATCTCGTCAACAAATAAACTTCGTATTTTTTTTCTATATCATTTTAATTTTTCGTATTTATTTTCCATGTATCTACCATATTTACTTGCGATGTATCTATCTCATAAAAATGCATTCTAAATCGTATTTTAAACAATATACTCGTGCATATGTACATGTACAATTTTGTTGTTGCTGTTGTGACAAATAATTCAAATAAACAAACTACATCCGAAGCATTTCAATTTGCATTCATACTTAAGCTCCTAGGATAACTATATATGAACAGATAATAAAAAGGATAATTGTACATCAGGTACCTGTATATTTTTTTTTAAAACAAAAACGAAGTTGTCGTAAGCTTTTACACATGAAACCCAAGTTATTTATTTTAACTTTTTTTTTTTAAATTTATTTCTTGCTTCAGTGTATCATTGACAAAATATATAACGGCATCGTATAAAATGTGTGTACCTTTATCTATACACACAATTGAAAAATATCCTTTATACATCTTTACTGCCAAATAAACCATATCACTAAAGATACTATATACATAATATGAAATAAAAGGATGTCATTCACATGTACAATAAAAAGAAAACCTTAAATAAAAAAACAAAAGAAAAATTTAAAAAAAAAAAATCACAAACAAATAAAAAACTATTATGTAAGTTTTGCAAGCGAAGCAATGCATTTGCTAAAAAAAAAATTTTGCAATGCACATACACATAAATGGAAGAAGAAGAAGAAGAAAAAAAACATTTGCCTGCTAGGAAAAAAATTTGCACAAAAGTTGTTTTTTTTTTAAAGAAAAAAAAAGCATTACCTATAGATGATGAAAAAAAAAACCATATAAAGAGGGTGGAGAAAGAAGCAGGAGACAGCAGATTCTCTTTTAAATTGCAAACATTTAAAATAGTGCAGAATAAACTTTTTGTTTTTTTATTATTATCATTTTCTACAATAGTTTAAAAAAAAAAAGAGAAAATAACTGTCATTGTAACTTCTTTTAGGTTAAATTCACGTATCACGTATGATCATATATGAATCACAAGATAGAAGGGAAAAAAAAGTACTAAAACAAAAAAAGGATAAGAGAAAAAAAAACTAAACTAAATTTTCGTTAAAAGGATTTTATATGTATACAAAAAATATGAACTTTTAAAAAGGATTTTTATAACTTTCAATGAAATAAAATAAAGAAATAAATAAAAGTGTAAAAATTTCTGTTTTTGTATGTATAATACATACTTCTAAAGCTGTGCCCTAAATGTATCTTTCTTTAGTTTATGTATGTGTTTTTTTACATGTATCTTTTTGTTCTTTAAATTTTCTTAAGATTTATCTACTACTACTATACTATAGTATATATTATCCTTTTGTTGCTGATGGTTGCTACACAATAAAATAACATTTTTTCTCATGTCGTTTTTATTATGCTTCTAATTCGCGAACAACAATATAACCGTTAAACTATCTCATCAGCAGCTGTACATATGTATAGTAAAATAACAGAACTTCTATAATACGTACACATGATATTTAAAAGGAATTTTAATTTATATTAAAAAGGAACATGAACGATATCAAAAAAAAAAAAGAAAAAAAAGTAAAGTACATAATATTTTGTTTTCAAAAAAATTAGATTATTTTTGTTTTCTTTTTTTTTGTGTTCTTGTTTATCATCTTAAACTCTTTTTTTATCGCATATTATGTACTCATGTACGTAAATGTTAAAGCGCAAATTAAACAGTTTTTTCTTTAAAGTATTATTTTCTCTTATACAAAATTTACTACATAATATTTTATTGTGTTGTTTATTTAATATGAAGAATTTCAAACGAACAATTTTTCGAAAGATTTAAATTGAGAACTCACGATTTCCACTAACTGAAGCCGTTATATTGAATTAAAGCTTCCGACTATTAGATTAGATTACATTAGAGAACCAGCTTTGAGATTAGGATGTTTGTTCCCTCGTTACTGCGACCCATTTGGATCTTTTGTAGTACTCTAAAGGTTGTGTGCATTGAGCATTTGGTCAGCTCTCATAAGAAAAGCTTATTTCTACTAGCTGTCATTTAACGCACAAAACGCAACGCTCTAAACGCGTGTATTGAAACTTAACCTTAATGCTGGCTTTAATCTAAAGTTCCAGAACATTGACAAAGCCCAAGACTTTTTTGTGTGGTACATTTAGTCCATATGCTCGGGTATAGGACGAATTATGCCTCTGCACCATCACAAAATGTGTTCTGAGGATTCTGAGTCCTCTTTGTAGAATCTGCAATTTTGATTATTCTCAATTACTATCTTTGTTAGATGGTATTTAAGAGGACAGTGTCCAGTGAAAAGTCCATCTTCGTACTTGCGACTATATAAAAACCCAAACATAACACGAGTACATGATTGAACAGGCGATTAAATTGTAACTGACCTTTCTACGAAAACAGCAGTCAAAACACAAACAGAACAAAAAGTCCTTTTTTGGAAATATTGTAAGCTTGTTCAAAGTAATTTTCAAAAATGAGATTATAAGGTTTCCTTTAACCATTCTAAATCTAAATCTTCTACTGTTTTTTTTTCTTTTGTATATATTTGCGTGTATGTGTATGATACACGAAACAAATGATTGTATGTTTTCAATAAAAAATTTCATTTTATTCTTTTAAAAAAATTTTTTTTTGTAGATTTTCCAACTTCGGAAAATAAATTTCAATGCTTTTTCATCGAATTTATTACAGTTTTAGTAAATGGAAAAACAAAATGAAACTATCAAGGAAAAAACAACAAAATACAGTACAACCACAAAATAAAACTTTTTTTTTAAAAAAAAATCATTTCTTATGAGAAAGTTTTTAGCCATTTTATGAATCAAAAAAAAAAAAAAAGTTAAAATTGCACTATCGAATAAATAAACAAACAACAACAAAAAAACAAGAAAAATTCATAATAATAAAAAAATAAAGAAAATGAAAAATTCTTTTTCTTCTGTGGCACTAAAATTCTGGGTGGATTTTGGCCTCCACAAATGAAAAATTAAAATAAAAGAAAAAAGGCACATACAATTAATACTCATAGTGTTTTTTTTTTCGTGGTTACTTTTATAATAATGAATTTTTATTTTTTTTCATGAAAAACCAACAACAACCAAAATGAAAAACAAATTTATTGTTTTGTACTCGTATTTATGTTTTCAGTTGAAAATATAAAAGCAAAACATGAAAACAAACCAACAAAAAACAAAAAAACACAGAAATGAATTCCAAGATAAAATGCACAAGATAAGAAACACATTCAAAATGGAATATCATAAGAAATTTTCTTAAAAATATACAAGTAGATACTATATACTTTTATTAAGATACATATACATATGTATGTATATATAAATGTCTAGTCAGATAGTCAGTTAAAGATGAAAATAAAATTTAAAAAAAAACAAATCTCTGTACATGAATACTCATTTTTTTTTTATTTCACTAAACAAAAACTATTCTACAATTTGCGGTTATTACAGTTCAATGCACTTATTATTCTTGAAATGAAGAAGAATAAACAAAAACAACAACAACAACAGAAAAATATATGTAAGAATAAAAAAAAAACCAAATGAAAATTTATGAAAAATTATATTGCAATTTTTTTATTTTTCTCTTGATAATGAAATTTTTATTATTATTTTTATTTATTTACTTTTTCAGTTTATGACTGAAATTTAAAAATATTTTCGTATATTTTTTTTTCTAATTAAGTGAATGAAATTTCAAGAAACAAATAAAAAGCTGGAAATAAAAAAATTAATTATAGGTAATTAAATAAAATTAGATTTTTTTTTTATTTAATTAAACAGAAAAATTTATCATAAATTAAAATTTGTTTGTTTGTTTGTTTTTTTTTTAAATTGCTGTCTAATTGATTATGGGTTATTTGTAGTCAACAGAAAGTAATTAAATCTAAAGTTTAATATATTTGGAGGATCCTGTAAGGTGGACTGCCTAAAAGCTACATCAAGGGTTCTATAAGAAAATGGGAGATGAAAAGGTGCATCTCCTACTGGGAAAAGACTCCCGGTAACAAGCAAGCGAAGGAGTTTATTAAACCTTCAGCTAATATTGCTAAGAAACAGATCAACCTCAATAGGAACGAGTTAAGGACAATCACGGGACTTATCACTGGGCACTGTCCGCTCAACTACCACCTGAGCAAGATAGGGCACAAAAAGGATGACAAATGCAGGTTCTGCAAAGAGGCCAAAGAGACCTCAAAACACATTCTGTGTGAATGCGAAGCTTTGGTCTCAAAAACAGTGCGATATACTTGCACAAGTTTTCTCCAGTCTGGTGCGCACCTTCGAATAGAATCTTAGGATCTATAAAAAGCCTGAATCTATTAGAAGCACGGGGTGTACAAAAGATCTGCAAAGATCGAAGTGCAACAATAGCCCTATTTAAATCTAATGTAATCTAAGGTGGACTTGAAAAAGGCTGTGGAAAAATTTTTTTGTCCAAAGTCACGTGGTAGTGACTGGGAAAAAATTTTAAAAGTCAATTTTACTGTTTTTCAATCCAGACTCAAAAATAGCATGAAACGGGGTGTTCTAGATAGGAGATTGAAGCGCACGGAAAATACATAGGTTCGGACTGAAAAAGTACGGAATCGACCTTGAATAAATTTGGGTGTTCATTTCTTCTAAAAAGTTGACTTTTTTTATTTAGTAGCATTTTTCGACCAACATTCCCTGAGCTCTTTTATCAGTTGGTAGACATTGTATGTAAAATTAAAAGTTTTTTTTTTTTTAAATTTAATTTTTAGGACACATCCGAATAACGATTAAAAATAGTCCGCGGTTTTGTAAAAACATTAGACTAACATTTTCACCTGTGACAGTACACATTTTTCCAGCATAAAATATTTCAAAAATCAGTTAGTTCTTAACGTTCTTAAAACTTCTTTAATTTTCTTTTTAGAAATTGTCCTTTTAAATTATTCTTTTAAGTATTTACTTGAAAATATCAAATGATGAAAAAAAACCGAAAAAAAAGCTTATTTAAAAATCATTAAACCAAAAAACAAACAAACAAAAAGCAAATTTTTTAATAATAAATTTACCACATCATAATTTCATTGCTTTCACTTGAACAAAGTTAAAAGTAAAAAATGAAAAATTACTGTAAAAAGCCTATTAACTAAAATTCAAAGTAAATTCAAATTTTCCTTTTTTAAAAGTACTCAATTATTTTCTATTCTTTTCTATCAAACGAAAAAACTTTCCAAACATTTAAATTTCCAAAAAAATTCCACCGTGAAAGCTTGTTCATTTTTTTTATTAAAAAATTGTTTTATGGAAAAAATAAATTACTTTATTGCTATTTTTTTTTCTCAAGTTAAATCAATCTTCTGTAAAGAATCTCTTTAGAACTTCAACAAAAACTCTAAGAAACGAAAATAAAATGTTTAGTAAATCAAGAAAAAGAACCGGAAATTTTCAAACACAAAAAAAAAAAATAGGTATACTTTAGTAGTAAGTAAGTAGAGATACAAGCAGATATTATCTTTTATAATTTAAGTATCTTTTAAAAATTTCATAAAAAGCTCGTAAATTTTCTTCAAAAATATTCCCAAATGTTTATTTTTTTTTTTATATATTCATTCGCATATTTTATGGGTAATTTTTATTATTCTACTTTATACCTTTTACATGCAGGGTATCCTTTTTATAATTCCAAATTTTTTTTTTTAAATTCACATTTTTTTTTCTTATGGTTTTTTTTTTCAAAGGAGACAAAAAAAAATAATTTTGTAGTTTTTTATTTTAATTTTAAAGCTTTATCATATTTTTTTATCTCATTTTACCTCTATATCCTTTCTCTTTTTGTTTAATTACATTTTAAAAACTGGAAAAAAAATTTTTTTCAAATAAAAAGAGGGTACCTAAAAATTAATTCCTTTTTTTTTTTTTTGTCATTTCCATTTCTAATTAGAGCACTTTTTTCTCTTTAGGAAAAATAAATTACACTTTCTTTGTCATTTTATCAAATTTATTTTCTTACTTTGGACAATTAATGAAAATACGTTTTTGTTTTAAAAAGAGTTAAAAAAAAAAACAAAAGGAACTTTTTAATATTCCGAACCAGAGTTTTTGTATTATTCTTTTATTTACTAACAACCGTATAGTAGGAAGAAAAACAATCAATAAAAACGAATACAACTAGGAGCTTTGTGTTTAGAACGACCTTTCCTTGAGAACTAAAACACAAAAACAGAATACTTACTTACTAGAAAAACAAAAACAAAAAAACAAACACGAAAGTCAAAAATTATAATGTGGTACCAACTGTTTTTCATTTGTTCTGTAAATTTTAACAATATCATAAAATACAGAAAAATTATTATTATTGTTATTATTATCATTATGAAGAAAATATATACTTATGTATGTACAATATAGGAAAAGGGTTAACGATTTACAGGATATAATCGTACATAATTTTATGTTACCTATATTTATGTATACTGATATTGAATTACACTGAAATTATAGATAGATTTACATATTTATTTGTAAATAAACCTTCCACTAAATAATCTATAATGAATAACAATGATTCACTTATTTCTTGTGTGGGTGGTATTTTTGTTTGTATTTTTTATGTAATAATTAAAAGTTTTGTGGTTCTTCCATGTACTTAAATAGTTTTTTTTTTTAAAAAAATAGGGAAAAATGGTTTTTATATTGTAGGTAGGTAAAGATGAAACAATCTACTTTTACAAACTTAATTTTTAATTATTACATTTTACATTCATTTTTAAAAATTCAAGGATAACTAATTATTTGAAATGTTATCATTCAAAAAAAGAGGATTTTTCAAAATTTCCAGTATAATTAGATATTTTATTTTCCCTTAAAAATATTCATACTTTTTTAAAAAAGTTACAAAGTTTATTTTCGAAAAAAAAAAAATAAATAAAGTTAAAAAACTTAAAAATTATGGTAAATGTATTTTTTTCGAAATTTTTTAATTTTGAAATAATATTTAATTGAATTTATTATATAATATATTTTTTTAAGTCGCTTCTTGTTATTTAAAAAAAATGTTTATAATTAAATAAAGAAACGTGATATTTTTTCATTCACACAGCAACAAAAATCGATTAAAAAAAATTCATAATATTTACATAAAATATTGTTCTCAAAGGAGCTTCCGAGCTTATGATTTTCCACGTGATTTCTCTTGTGATTTGTCAATTCTCACTTGACTACAAACTGTTTTAATCTTTAATTTCAAAATTTCAAGGATATTTAGAGTTTTCAATTAGCGGTACACTACAGTATTCGAATTTTCCACTATAACTTTAAAATCATGTAATCTACTCATAATTTTCTGAAAGAATTTAATAAAAAAAACCTTTCGTTCTAGTGGAAAAATAAACTTATCGTCAGTGTTGACCTCTTAAGGCAAATTTTTTTAAAGCCAAGGTAAAATAAGTACATATGTATACCTCAAGTACGTGAGTATTTCAATAAATTTTCACGAAATTTTCCTGCCTGGGTCGTACTCAAAATTTTCTCCAGGTGGAACTCAATATCTTTGAGCTGTAACCAAAATCTTCAACTCATCCAAGGATTAGAAATTCAGTAGAATTTTGGCTTTTAAAATTCATTTTGTAGAATTTCATTTTTTTGTCCTTGTTGTTTTTTTATCTCATTATTATTTAAAAAAACGTTAAAATAATTTATCATATGAATTTAACACGATTACCGACAAAATATGGTTTTAGATTCATTAAAGTATCAGAATGAAAACAAAACAGGAAAAAGGAAATACGTATATGAGATTATAATTATAATTTAATGATACGTTATGTATTTATCATTGTACAATGTGTACATAATATATATTTTGATTTACGATTAACATATTTTTAATGACATGAGTAAAACTTTATGTACTTAAAATTTCATCTAAATACATCCAGTAGAACATGACGTATTCTATTTACTTATTGTCAGTAAATGAATTTAAATAATAATCTAAAATAAATAATTTAAAATTATGGATTTTTTAAATATACAACGTTTATTTGAATTTTATAATAAATTAAAAACTTGTATATATACTCAGATACACGTGGTACAAAACACATATAAGTATGTATGTATAAAAATGTATCTGTATATGCGATAATTATAGTTCAATCAATCAAAAGCTCTTGACAGTAAATAAATATAATTAAAATCTTATAATAATTAATTATTTATACATATTAAGAAAATTTATTTTATATACAAGTGAAACGGATGATTAATGTAAAAAGTAGAAATCTGATGACAATATTATTGGTATATATAGTAATAAAGTAAATAAATCAAAATATCTACGAGTATACACCATACTATACTTAAAAATAGATACTTCAAAATATCAAAAATAATTTTTATATTAAAATTTAATTATCCAATTATTTTTAATCCATCATTATTTTTGAAATATGTTTTTTTTTTAAATTATATTTATAGTTATAGTCAAAGTACCTAAGTATATGATAAGTAATTACTTTATGAACATTTTAAAGGATGTGAATTTTTAATGAAAAGAAAAATTCATCAACTTTGAAGCTTTTTATGTCACATCATAGAAAATCAAGGTTAAAAAATATTTAACATTTTATTTTTAATTAAACTCAAAAATTTTAAATAAATTAATTGATTTAATTAAAAATTAGAAAAACGTTTTAAAGTATATTTTTAAACAGTAACACTAACTTATATAGTAACTGTTACAAGGATTTTAACTCAAAAAGGGAAAAAAGGATTGAATAATAAGGATTACATATTACAGTCTAATGGTATGGGAGTCCTTTATTATAAATAATGGTAGTGGAACTCTTGAAAATGTTGTTTGGAAATTTTCAAATTTCGTCAAAAATGTTCATTCAGAGGAAAAATTTAAATTTGAATGAGATGAGATGACTCGTGAGATGAATTTTCAGCGGGGCATATTGACTGACTGTCATTCCAAAGCAAGTCTTTTTAAATATATATAAATGTAATTGACTTTCCGACAGGAAATTCTTCCAGAGTATTTTCAAACTATTTTTGAATAAAACGGATTAATTTAGAGAGTGGGTATGCATGTGAAATGTTTTTTTTTGTCCAGAAATTTTCTTAAAAAAATGTGATGTGATTGAACTTGTTGAAGTGTGGATTGATGAGTTTTAATACAGCTTATAGCTAAAGGACAATTTAGACAATTTTTCGAATATTGACAAAAATATGTAAGTACAACATCGGACACTGAAACTTCCAAAAATACCAATTGAAGGGTTCTGGTACATTCTACATCGGAGAAAATTTTTAGCTGAATCCGTCGTTTCTTGGATTAAATAAATGTGTCGCTAAAAACGAGAAATTTTTAATACGTTTCTCACGGATTCAACCTCCAAAGATTGTTTAATTTTGAATTTAAAAGCCAGTCTCTTATACGAAGTCATTAAATTATCAAATTCTGAACGGAGCCTTATAATAAAGTAACTAAAAAGTATAGTACAATACAGGACCTATTCAAAAGGAACATCTGAAAAATTGACATTTACTTTGGTTTTATTTTAAAAGCAAATTATTTCAGCGACACACGAAATTTTAAAAGCTTAAAAGTACGGCCACAACTTATTTTCCTTGAATTATTATTTAGTTTTCACAAAAAGACGTAAGAAATTTATTATTCTTGTCCTAACTGGGAATAGAAAGTCAAAAATAACTGAATTATATCGATAAAAGCATTTGAAAGTAAATAAGACAATTTCGTACTTTTACACATCCAAAAAATCGAATCCAATAAATATTCACAGTTGAAGAATTCATTATATTGGATATAAATTTGTAAACTAGTGTACATACGAGTAATTTTTATAAACAATAATAAAATAATTAAAATTAAACCATTTTTCAAATAAAGTAAATAAATAATAAGAATTTTAAATTCAATAACCATAAAATTTTCTACTTTTTTTTTCTCTCCATACTTTATGTGTATCGTTTTATTACTATGTACCGGTATATACGCACATAATACATGTGCATATATTATTTTCATTAATCACTGAATAACCTAATAAAAATCAATTATTTACATAAATCATTTTGTTGAATACATTATGTCAAAGGATTAAAATATGCAACCTTTCATGTCAGAATCACAATGAATTTGATATGTATTCAACTTTATCGTATAGACGTATCATACATAAGTTTCAATTCCAACTGAATACACATATCTAAAACAACAACAACAACAAAACTAATAATAAAACAAAAAAAACTATATATGAATTGTATATACTTAAATATAATTGTAGACAATTATTACCATAATTGACGTTATCATGCAATTTGAAGCGTGAAAATAGAATTTTAATAGTCGTCATATTATTAATTTTTAAAAAGCTTTTTGATTTTTTCTTTTCTCAACTCATATAAGCTTATTCCATAAAATTTTTTTTTTTCATAGCTACAAAATTTTCACATTGAAGAAAAAAACAAAACATTAAAGGATATAAAAGTGTAAGCACACATTTACCGAGTACATACATACACAAAATCATATATGCATAATTTTTTGCTCATGAACATAAATTGGTTTGAAATTTTAATAACAAGCAAAAAAAAAAAAAAACAAACGATGATAATATTTGCATATAATTGGCAAGTATATTTAGTATGTAAATTTAAATATAGACATTTTTTTCTTAACAAAAAAAAAAAAAAGGTAGGTAGGTGCTTATTCATTTTTCATATCATAAAAGGTGGAAATATGTCGAAAATGATTTAATTTTATTTTACCTAGAATGTATTCAATTAGACTACTTGTTAATATTCTGTTGTGAAACTTTCTAGAATTGCACACAAACCGCAATAAAAAAGAATAATTTAAAATATTTATTTTAATTTTATAAATTTTGAAAAGAAAAAAAACATAATATATACACAATAGATTTTTTTGAAAAAGGATTCATTTTAAACAAAAGATCAAGTTAATTGTTATATAAATTTTAATAAAAGGATAATTTTCCTCATTATATTTCTTTTATTCATTTTGCTTCTAGTTTTTTGGAACTAAAGGAATGTTTTGTTGAAAAAATAAATTTAGAAAAAAAAAAGAATAGAAAGGATAAAGACAAAGCAAAAAAAATTTAAATACATAAAAAAAAAAAGAGTAATTATACATTTAAAGAAATTTAAAAAAAATATGTATGTGTTTAAATGTTCCAGTTTTAAGTTTCATTATTGGGAGAAAATGTGGTCAGAAACCAATCAGCCAATAAATTAAACACAGATGTGGAACAAGTAAGCAATATATGACTGTTGATTGTAACCCACAAGGATAAAACACTTATACTATAAATAGAAAAAATATCTAAGCACTATGCTTTTTTTTTTTTTGAAGGATGAAAGTAATGAAAAAATATCCTTAAAGTACGAGTATAATTCTAATTTAATCCAACTTCTCTTCCACTTTTGATTTTCCCTTTTTTCTAAATCATAATTCAAAAGGAAAATAATAATTATCCCTTAATTAATCTTCCTTTTTAAAATTCATGTTTTTTTTTTAATCATCATTATTTCAAAAATTTTTCATAGAATATATAATCCATCTTTGAATACAAGGATCATTAAAATATTTTCCCACAATACGTATACGAGTATTTACTCATTGTTTTTTTTTTCTTCTTTTATCCTAATTGATGGTATTAAAAATTAATTTGTTCTCATTCTCTTGTTTTTTTTTTACAAAACACATTGAATCTATTAGCATAACGATTATTCTCCCTATACACCTTCCGTATTCATAACATAATTTTCCTTTTTAAAAGAAAACAAAAAAAAAAAAAAAAACAAGTAAAATCCAATTAAATTCTATATGCGGTCACATGGAAGTTAATTATATGGTTCATATGATATGTCAAAAAATTTAATATAATCTACATATTATATCCTGAACAGGATAAACATAATAATCTTTTGGTATTACCTACATAATCCACATACATATTACACATTATTTTACATTTTAACTTTGATATCATGAATCACGGGAACCTATTTTGTATTCCTTTTGTTTTATCAATTTTTTTCTTCTTATTTGTCCTTCGTCCTTACATTTACTTTAAAATTTGCCCAATAAAATTGTCATCATCATCATCATGATATCATCGTCATTATTATTACATTTTTGTAAATATATGACAGACGAGAAAAAAAATACAATTTTTAAATAAAATTTTAAAATCATCTGATCTACAAAAGGAAAATACAATATAACATCAACACAAAATACACTTTAAAATAAATCCTCTTCTAACAAGGATACGTAAAGTAAGTCACTTCTATAAGAAAGTCGAAAAAAAAATAAATAAATTCACATAGGTGTATTATATTATATCTTTTCACACATTATGTACATGAGTGTAATTTCATATATCACCACCCACATTTATCCATTCACTTCCTGTATCATCTAAAAATTTAAAAGGTTTTTATTATACAGCTGCATTGTTTATATATGCTTGTGTATGTGTACTACCTAGTATATGTGTTTGCTTTTTAGCTTTTTTACCTTTGTTTTTCTAAAAAAAAAAAAAAAAAAAAAAGAATCCTTATTCTAAAGAATATTGAAATATAGTTTCTATATAACTTTTCAACTTCTCGAGTAACTATTCTTATCGTATAATAGAATGTACGTACATATGTACGTATTGATATTTATATGTTTTATGGAACAAAGCTTGAAAAGTCAACAACAGCCACGGAAGGAACAACCAAAAACAGTTATTCTGTATGGAAAATTTTTTGAATACATATAGGTACAAACAAATTTTCAAAAAAAAAAAAAAAAAAAAGTAAAAGGACAATAATTTTAAATTAATATAGAAGATAAGCAGAGAAATGAATAAACTATAAATAACTATTTTTATTAAATGACTAGATATTCGGGTATAAACATATATAGATTGAAAATACATATGTATAACACATACATACACACACATACTAAAGAATATATTAGAAATTAAATTTGGACTTCTTTTTTTTTTTTTGCAAACAATAAAAACTTTATAAAAATGACCTTAGAACATAAACAATCTAAACGTGAATGTAGGTATGTATGTATCTACAATTTACCAAAAAAAAGTAGCGATGAAAGTGACAAAGCAAAAAATACTTTCTTTTTCTGGTCAAATATTATATTCTGTGACTTTCAATATAATTTTATATTATTAAAAAAAATGTTTAAAACATTGCCAAAATATTAGCAAGTCAAGATAGAAGATACAAGATAGAAATAAACGACGACAAACATCAACAACAAAAACCTCCACAAAATAAACGATTATATAAAAGATTTCATACATAAGACATTTTCCAAAAACAATTTTTTTTTTGAAAATAATACAACCAAAATGTTTTTCCACACACACATACACACAAACTCTTGAAATAAACAAAAAAAAGGTTATAGCTAAACACTGAAAATAAGACCAAAAGTTGTAGCAGTCGAATTTTGTTTTTTTTTTCTTTTTAGTTGCTGCTGCTACTGCTACTGCTACTTCTGATGCCATACAAGAACCTCTCTATACAGCACCACTAAAAATATATATAGCGCAAAAGAAGTAAAGTATACATATGTATATACTACAACAAAAAGGATCTGATGAAATGAAATTACGTAAGAATTTCTGGAAGCAAAAAAAAAAAAACTTTCTTTTTGTACATGTATGCTTTAATTTTTAATAAATAAAATGTAGAAAAATAAAAAAACAAGCAAAATGTTATTTCATTATCTCTCTTAAAAAAAATGATATAACGTATGTGCTTAAAAATAATTCAGATATTAGATAGATAGATAGATATATTAATTTTTTTTTTAAATAAAGTGAAAAAAATGTCGTTAAATTAATTTTTCTTTTTTTACAGAAAAACCGCAACCAAAATTTTTAATGTGCTTAATTTGAAAAAAAAAAAAAATAGAAACCTTTTCGCAAAAATGTTTCACTTCATAAATTTTTTATTCTCTTAAGGATATTTTATAATTAAATCCTAATTACATATGAGAAAAAAAAATAACAATTTTTCCACACACACACACACATACAGAATATAAAATAAAAATAAAATACTAAATCACAATTAATGTTCTACATCATCGTTCAACTGAAATCTCTCGTTTTTTATTTTATTCTTTTTTTTTTTCAATGTTGTTAAATCATTAAACATAGATAATAGTACTCAATATATATCTATAAATCTGCTTTAGATAGCTATCAATAAGTCCTTATATAATTCTTTTTTTTATTTTATAATTTCTATTTTTATCCTATTTTTGTCTTCTTACAGTATCACTGAAACTGTTGTTGTGTATTAACTATTAGATAATCACTAACAACCACAATTTTTTTTTTTTTGTGTTCTATTTTTTTTTTCATGCCTTCTCTATCCAAAAATATATTGAAAAAAAAATAAATAAATGTAACAAATGTCCTTATGCCCTTTATCAAAAGAAAAAAGAAGAAAAAAAATCGAACAATCTAAAGTGGAAAAAAAAATACTAATGAAACACTATAAAAGGATAACAAAAAAAAATATATAGACAGCAGAAAAAAAATGTTTTTCTTGATATCCTTTATCTTTTTTTTATTTCACTTCATCTAATGCCACTAATACCTTACGGGTAAAAAAAAAAATAAATGATAGTATATTATATAGATTCTTTTTTTTTCCTTTGTTTTTTTTTGTTATTTTTTTTAAAAAAAAGTCAAATTGACCGGTCAATTTGTTTTTTATTCAAATTTTTATTTTTCTGTCATATGACTTTTATTTTCTTTCACAAGGATAATTTCAAAGTATTATTAAATATCATTTTTTTTATTTTCTTTGTTGAATTAAAGAAAAAAAAATAGTTATCATTTTATTTTTCTTTTAAAAATTTCTTTCATTTTTTCCAAATTACAACAAAACAATAAAAAAAAAAAACCAACACCTAAAAATCACACGACAATGATACATACACGATACAAACAATTTAAAACAAAATATGTACGTTGTTTGTTCTTGAAGTAACACGGACTAAGTTAATACTGAAAAAAAAAAAAGCTTAAACGGATAATATCGACTGACTTTAAAGTTATGTATTAAATGTATAAAATCCTATTTGCGAAAATTTGAAGGAAAAAAAGGAAATGAAAACTTGGTGTTATCATTGAAAAAAATACCATGAAAAGTTTTCTTTACCAATACTGTGCTATGTGAAGCTCAATTCTGTATATGCGAAAGCTTTTCAGAGTAAAAGAAGGATATTTTCAATAATGACGAGGATTTTCGAAAATTACAGAAGAAACGATATTGCCAACGTAAAGTGAAAAAATTAATTGTAAATTTCAAAAATATCTATAAGAAAAAAATATTTAAATTAAATGAACAACATGTTGAACACCACATAATATGGTGAGCTCACATTAGTTTTCAGGTGGTGTTTAATATAATATGTCAATAAAGATGTCAACTTAGAGCCTATTTGTGACTTTCCTCAAATTTTTTTTTTAAAAAAAGAAACACCATTAAAAGGTTTTTGATGTAGGGAATGCGCATTTTTCTGGTGGTGGACGATATCTCAAATATCGTGCATTTATGCCCCCACTCCGGGGATAAAAAGTTCGTGCAAGTGGTGTACAAGAGCATACTTAAATTTAAGAGCAGAAAATCTACAATAGCTGATAATTCGTATAAGAATAACGTTAAAGAGAAATGATAATCAAATTTTGGACAATTATTGTGTTTTACATAACACGTTCTTTTTTTACACAAAAATATTGTACTTTGGAAGAAAAAAGACAACAAAATTAAATTAAATTGAAAATCATAATTTCCCAAGAATCTGGCAACTCTCTCGAAAATGACAAACATTTATCACGTTGTTTTTCTTGTTTTTTTTTTTTTAAATAATTTCACCCGCATATTGTACTTTAAGCTTTTATATTACAATACACATGTAGTATACGGTATATGTACCGTATATTTTTTGTGTATTGCGCCCTTCTCATAAACAGCAGTAAATACTTAATACTTATTATTATTAGCTTATATGCCTATATTTACAGTAAAAAAAAAAAAAATATCCCTCTGCAACACTTTTATCCAATCATCTTTTCTTTAACAAAAAAAAAAAACAAAATACACAGCATAAAACTTTAAGCTTTTTATGTCCTTAACATTTTTGGTTTTTTTTTAGAATAAAAAATGTTAAACAATAGTTAAGCTCACTACATGCTGTGTATTAGTAAATTGTGGGTTCAATCCTATATAAATGAAAAACCATAAAAAAAAGACAAATGTTCTTGTTGTTTTTTGTTTTTTTTATTTTTATTTGAATTTAAATTATCTGACCCAAAACATATATTGCAAATAAAATAAAAAAACAAAACGAAATGAACTGAGTTTCATTTTATACGATGCCGATGTATCAAATAGTTCAAAGTCATCTTCATCATGATATAACCAACTTGGCTTTCTGATTTTCCGCTTTGTTTTTGTTTTCATTTATTTTTTTGTTTTGTTTTTTTATAATAGATTGTGATTATGTACCTGATTTTATGAATAGAAATGATGTTTTTTTTTTGTTTTTAAACATTTATTTTTTCTGCTTTCCTCATTAATATGTCCTTTTTTCCTGTAACATTTATTTGTGTTTTCATTTTTGAATTATCTGTTTAGTATTTTTTATTTTTTTAATGTTATGTTTTTAGTTTTTTTTATGTAAATAGGTACATTTATGGTCCAGTACATCATTTATTATTATTTTATTTTTTTTAAAGTTACATTCTGCGTCAATAAGATACAATTTTTTTTTTTAGGTATTAGATACAAGATACTATATAGATATTAAGTATGTACGTATATTTTATTCTATTTGTGTTTAGGAAATAATGTTATAATAAATTTTTTTTATTTTTCTTTGTTTATTACATAAACAAAAACCAACAAAAAAAATTACAGAATATGAAAGGAAAAAATGCAGTGTATTGAATAATTATAAAAAAAAAAAATAAAATAAATAAAAAAAGAACAGAAATAGGTCAAGGATTAAAAGAAGCACGTACAAAATGTAACATAAAAATTTTATTCATACATAATATGTTACTTTATACATATATGTATATCATTCATGTATATAGGCTGATGATGTTGTATAAGAAAAGAATATGAAATTATGTATTTTTTTTATTTTTCGTATGTGTTACATGTGAAAATATAAATTTTTTTTTACAAGATAGGAAAAAAGAAATTTGTTTTTAAATGTGAATTTTTTTGTTGTTGTTGTTAACTTCTTATATGAAATAATCTAACTTTTTGGAACTAACTAGAAAGAAAAAACTTAACAAAACAAAGTAATAAGAAGAAAAAAAAAAAGAATATAATATGTGAGTCATCATCAAACATAATACCTATACAATCTATGTACATACATAGAATCTAGGATGTAAATACATCATTTCACATCATTTTTCATATAAATTTACCAGGAAAATAAAGATTTTTCCTGTAAACTTTATCCTAACTATTATACAATTTAATGTCGAACAAATTACTTGTAAAGAAAAAAAAAAACAATTAATTTCTTTTTGAACTTTTTTTGTAGTATGTATAAGCTTAAAATGAAAATTATACCGTAAGACTAATTGAACATTATAAGAATAATTTGTCCTTGAAAAAGTTGATAATTACAAAAATAAAGTATCTCATCATCAGATACAGAAAATGATACAAAAAGAAAAGAAAAAAACAAATTGAATATTGAAAGTCTATACAACTAAAATTCCAGCAACAAGGTGAAATTGGATGTTAATTATTATATCAGAAATAAAAATCGTAATTACTCATTTTATTCGAATAATTGCTGTTAAAGTCAAAAGTTAAGCATTAATATAATGTTGTATACGGAAAATAATAATAATTAAGGAATAATTAAGGACTATTTTATGTACAAGAGCGGGCAGTGGCCGAAGCGGTAGGGTAGAGTGCTGGCTTCTGATGCTTGAAGGTCTCAATTTCGAATCCGCTTAAAATCACTCAGCTTTGAATGAGTACCACCAATTCATTTGAATCGAGTATAAGTGCTCGGTACTGAAATACTTACCTAAGCAAGTTGTAACCAACTACAAAAATATCAGTACCAAGCCCTGTCATACGAATAAATTCGTTCTCTACCAACGAATTTAGTGGTTCGCATTTCACTTTAAACTGTATAGGTGCATGTATGACATAAAACATTCTGTGAAACTCAAGGTAAATTCAATAGGTCCTGGATCGATTTGAGATGTAGCACTTTGGAAGATTTTATGTCAAGAGATTGAAATTTTATTTTGAAACAAAACCAGTTCTAACTAGATTCAAATTATTTTGCTTCAAACACAAATGATTCGCATTCGTAATAAATATTTAATATTATATATAGTATGTATATAAAAGGTTTTCCTCTGAGATACATATACAGCTTTAAAGCCAATGTTATGTTTCTTATCTCCAAGAGACCTAAAGTCGGCTTCATGAGGATTGAATTATGAGCCTTTACTTGAGTTCCCAATTTGACTAGAGGTCTTAGTTTTAAAAAATGACAAAAATGACTCTAACAATTCCTTTTTTTTTTTTGCAAAAACTTTAAAGAGTGTTAAAGAAATTTTTTGGAGAGAATGAACATGGAAACTTTCCTTCTTAAAATTTTCGTAAGTCAAAAAAAATTTAAGGCTTTTTAAAACAAACATAAGATGCATGTAAATTTTAACACAAACATTTATATTAGGTTTTTAAAACAAATCAATATCGAATTGAACCCTAAAAATAAAACTCATGAAATTCCTTCACAACTTTCACTATCTACCTCCAAACAAACAAAAAATCTATGAAAACCTTCAACAAAAAAAATGTTTGAATGTCTATTTCAATGAATTTCTTCATTTCTAAATAAAGAAACCTTGTTGAATATAACAAAAGAAAAAAAAATCAAACAAAATAAAGTAAAAAATTTAGGTTTAGTAATAAAACAAACCAAAATATATAACATCACGCACATTTTCATTTGATTTCATGGTTACTTTCAACAATTACAAAGGTCACGCGAAAGTGCATTACTCTCTATATATGTACAAGCACAAAAAAAAAACAATTAAGTGGAAAAAAATATTCGTGAAAATTTTATGTAAAAATGGAAATTAAAAAATAAAACACACGGCAGAAACAAAAAAACGTGAAAGAAAATAATAATAATAAAAATGTAGGCGGAAAACATTTATTAAGAAATTTTATTGATTTGATTTTTTTGTTCTTCTTTATAATCAGGCTTTACAGTAGATTATCAGAATGGATAAATTTTTAGCACATACATAGATCACGCAAATACATAATAACAATGATGTGTACTACTTTATCCCACTCAAACATCCTGACTGACAAGGATAATTGTAATTGTAATTTTGTTTTGTTTTGTAAGGAGTTATTTAAGAAGTTAAACGTGATTATTTGTAATATAATTATTATAATGTCTAAAGGACGGTAATTACGATTTGAGTGACCATATTTAATTTTTTTATTCAATGTTTGGTTGACCATCAAGGAAAAGGAAGGTTTTAACATTTATGTGGTGAAAAGTAGTGATGTGATATTTTTTTTTTGTGAATTCTGGCTAAAACATATTCGTGTTTATTTTTTTTTATATAACGAACTTTAAAATCTTGTATCCTTTCAAGATAACCTTGAATGACTTTATTCAGAAAACTAACGGATTGAAAAAAAAAAATTTATTTAAACGCTATACAACATTTTCAGAAAATAAATTCAAATTTTAATTCGAAAAATGAATTTTCAACACAAAAATATATTTTTTAGAAATAAATCCTTAAAAGTAAAAGAAATCATTATTGACAAGGAAACAGATTTCTATATATAAATATAAAAAAAAGGTCTAACATTTAAAATGTAAATTTTTTTGCAACCTTCGAATCCGTTATTCAGTTTCACGTATGTGTGTACAACAATTTTAAACCCTATTTGATATATTATATGATCCTAAAAGGTTATGTCCTTGAAACTTCACTATATATTCGTCCTTAAAAAAGTTTTACACATATATCCTTTTTATCAAAAATCTAAATCTAAAATGAAATAGGAAAAATATATTTCGATATTCAAAAAGTATTAAATCCACAGGATATACAATTTATTTTGGAATTTCATCTCTTCGAGAATTAACTTTTGAACAAAGATTTTTATCGTTTTTTAACCCTTCCAAAAACGTCAGGTAAAATATAACTAATACAATTTTTAAGGTGTTCATGTGTTAAAAAATCTTATCTGTTACACTTACAGAGAAAGTCTGATATTTGAAAAGAGTGAGTGAGATTACATGAACCATTTCATTGGAAACGTCCAAGTGGTTGCATGAAGAATGGATCTAAAATAGGTACTTGCTCTTATGGCAGGAAGTTAATGTTTGATTTTCTTCTTCTTTTATTTGCTGTACATCTGTCTTGAAGTATCCTTGTCCAACGCTTCTTACTTTCAAATTTCTCATTCCGATTCTCTATTCCTAATTCTACACAGAATAGAATTTGAAACGAGATTATGTTTGTATGTTCGTTCCTCCAGGACTAAAAGGGTTGTAAATTTTGGTCAATGGGTTATTATGGCATCACTTTTTTTAAAAGCTAAAAATATCAATTTATTCAAAATACTCATAAATAAAACAGTCACATATACACAATTATTCATATCATCATTAATATTTCATATTTCACTTACAATTTATCAAATATATAATAATTTGATTTCATTTTGGAAAAAAAAAAATGAATGATTAAATAAATTAAAATTGAAACCACTTTTGTCTGTTTTTTTTATAACGGTTTATTCATGTATGAATTTTTTTTCTGTTAATTTTCATTTTTAATTTTTTTTTATTAAAATGATTTTGGTTGAAAATTTAAATTGAATTCAAAATAAAATAGCAATTTCATTTACGTAAAATGTACATATTTATGCAACACACACACACACACACGCACACATTTTAATATTCGTAACCTTAATGCATAAAAAATGCATTTTTTAATAATGACTAGCTCGTGCTACATATCCTTTTTTTTTATAATATTGAAAAAATATATAAATATTTTTTTTTCCCACTGACACATTTCCCAATATATTAACCCATTAACATACCACATAAATGTATATTTGTTAAAAAAATATATTATACTTATTTATATTTTTTTTAATTGCATTGTAAATTATTATTTTGTATACGTTTTTGCAATAAAAAATGTATATGCGACATTTTTAATTTTAATTCAAATAATACACATTGAATTTAAAAATAAAAATTTAAAAAAAGGTTTTTAAATGAAATTTTATCCCTTTTTTTTCAAAGGACTTTTTTTCACATTTTTTATTCTTAAAAAAAAAAAAAAATTAATTAATAAAAACTATTCTTTCATTGTAATTTCACACATAAAATTTTCCTTTTCACATAAAAAAAAACACACACACTATCATTATCCTTTGTGTTTAAATAGCCTTAAAGAAAAGGTAGGAAAAAAAATTTGTCGATAAATACGCAATTGAAATGTTACATTGTATGTAACAATTAAAATTTTATATGTATGTATTTTTTTTTTTTGCTGATTCATACATAAAATTTTACTATGTAAACAATTTTTATTGTATGATATATTGCACACATGTATGTAAGTATGTGTTTAATAAAATGATATGCTAATTTTATCACTCAATTACTTTTAAGCTTTTATAAAATTATTTTGTATAAAGAAAATCCTTTTAACGTTTACATTTTCGATATTTTTTTTTTTGTAAGGATAATAATCGGGATATATCAATCATTTTAAAAGTAAAAATGTGTTTGTCATGAATAAATAATGAAAAAGTGTGTGAAAAACATACACAAATATGTGCTTTCATAGATCATATAGGATAAGTGAAAGTTATAATTATTGATGATTTTTTTACTATTAGATACAGTATGTATGTATGTTTAGAGAAAGGACAATCGACAAATGAAAGTAAAACGTGAGGAAGCTTTTATTGAAAAAATAATATATACATACTATAATGACATATATTTTAGCCAATAATGGAGGTTCATTCAAGATGTCTACAGCTGATAAATCATATAAAATTACAGCACAGTGTGTCTGTGTGTGTGAGAAAGGACATAAAATCTTAATTACATGAAATTTTTGATGAGTTAAAACGACCAAACTGTAACTATTTTTTTTAATAAAACGTAATTTGTATAATGAATGGAAGCTATAAACAGTTATTGTAAGAAAATAACGCTTCTGTTTTAATACTTTTATTTTAAATACGCTTTGTTACTTTTGTCTATAAAGCTTATCTTATAGTTCACGGTTGACTTGATTATTTTCTTAACAATAAAAATAATTTGAACAAAAACACAAGAGTTAGATGAGGACTGAGATATGTTAATTAAAATCTACTTGACCTTTTTCCCTCTAAATGTGAGTTTCATTTACCAGGTTTTTTTATTTCGTGATACTAAATAACTTTTTTATTTCTGAAGATAAAAGTTTTCTCTTTTCTGCAATTTCGTAGAACATAAAGAGAACTTTTTAAAATTTATACACACAAAATAAAAGTAAAAAAGAATGCCACTAAATTATGGAGTTAAGGTCTATCTTTCGGTAGTCTGAAGGAATAAGGATGTGAATTAGATATCACAAGATACTTAGCTTGAAAGATTTTCTGTCAGAAGATGAAAATTATTCATACATAGGGTACTTTTTTTGGAAGTTAGGGGGGGGTTTTATGTAAAATAGGTACTATTTAGAACTCTGACTTAATCCAGTGATCAGACGATTGAGATTCCTTCTCCTACTTAGACATCTTAAGTGTTCATTTTTTTGTCTCCATAAATACTACGGAGTTACTGGTTCCCCCACGTACATAAAAATCTTGAAATGCAATATCGAAGTCCATTCATTTTCATTTGAGGTAATTGAACTCCACTTTAGGCCCTATACCAAGTTTATCAAATCTATTTAGATTTTAGAAAAGTATTTTAGAAAAATATCTTAACAAAAGGATATTATCATTAAATTCATAAATTTCTGAAATTTAATAAATCAAATAACAAATAAAAATACTTCTAAAATGAGAAAACATAAAAAATTTTGATTTTCTTCTTAGCACATAACAAAAACGCATAAAAAATTCAATTTAAATTTCTCATTTGCAGATTTGAAGAAACGACATACATATATAGTCACAGTGAGTATTATCCTTTTTGAAGAACATTAAACATACATACATTATGTACATACAATATTTACACATATGTATGTATTTTTCCTTTTATAAAATCAAAACCATTGTATTAAAGAATGGTGCAAATATTCTTTTTTAAAAAATTCGATTTTTATACAGTCAAAGTTCATTTTCTTTTTTCAAGTGTCCGCAACAATATTGCCAAGAAACAAACGAAAAAAACAAATAATAATAAATTATGGTGAAAAAAAAATGTACCTTACATCTTATCTTTATTTATGGAACATATAACACAAAATTAAAACAAACAAAAAATAACTCTAAATAGCAACCACCCACTTATTGTCTTGTGGAAGAAAAAAAAATGAAGTTCATAAATTAAAAACTTTAGAATATTTCGAAAGTTTTAAATCATTTTCTTGAAAAAGCAAAAAATATTGTTATCGCTGTTCAACAATCATTAAAATTACCTGTATCTTTTTTTTTTCTTTTTCACAATTTTTATCAACATTAAATTTTCTTTAATTTTATTTTCTTCGTTGTTTTCTTTTTTTATTGCTTTTAATTTTTCGGTGGCAAAAAAAAAATGTCTATGATATATATTTTGTGTTTTTTTTTTGTTTAAAAAAATAATAATAATAAAAAATAACAGAATTTTATTAATGTTCATACCGCTGCGTGAATTTACAAAAAAAAACAAATGTTATATAATAATAAAAAAATCGTCTAAGGAAAACAAGAAACTTTCACTTTTAAAAACTTTTTCAACAAAAAACAGAAATTTATAAATATACAAAACAAAAAAATGTAATAAAAAACGTGAAAGAAAGAAAAAAAGAAGAAAAACTTTAGTTTTATGCAAATTAAATCGAGTTTTTTGGTTAATATCGCAATGACTACTTCAAAATCCTTTAATAATATCCCTATGTAGATAAAACAAGTAAATTTCTTGTTCTTTAAAGCTTAAAAAATACAAAAACAGCAAATAAGCTACAAAAACGGAACAATTTTTTTTTTTGGTTCATCCTCAAGCTAAACAAAAAAAAAATATAAGTATATAAAACAATCTCAACAACAGAAATAAAGAGAAAAAAAGACCATTTACAAGGATTTTTCTTCCTTTTTTATGATACAGAAAAGAAATACGAGAAAAAATGTGTCTGTCTATATGGTAGAAAATATTTAGCTTTTACTGTTTTACCATACATACATACAAAATACAAACAGTTTTTTTTTCTCTGCAAGCAAAAAACAAAACTAATATTCAAAAAAAAAAATTGAGAAGAAAAAAAAAGTGTAAAATAAATGACTCGTATCTAAATTGGTGGGTAGAACATACATATATTCAAAATTCCTGAAAACGAGAACAAAACAAAAAAAAACAAGAAAATGAAAACAAAAAAAAATTCATTCTATAAAAATTGAGAAACCGAATAGCTATTTTCAGTTTTTTGTTTTGTTTTCAGAAGCTTAAGGCAAAAGAACAAATACAAGAATAATAATAAAAAAATTCGAATATTAAAGCAATTTCCGGAATGACAAGCATGGATGTTAAATTAACTAAAAAAAAAAAAAACTACATAAACAACAACACAAAAAAATCTCTTTTTTTTTATTTCATTATATTTCTTTTGGACTGCTATAGTGAGTTAATAACCATGCAAATCGAATTTTAGTGAATAGAAATTTTTTATGCGTACCAGAAAATGAAAAATGACAAAAACTATAAATCAGACCATTCCAACATTTATAGATAAATCTATCTTTTTTTTTTATTTAAAACAAAACCAGTGAACAATGCTTTTCAACAATAATTGAAATTTTTGAATTGGAAAAAATCTTCAGTACTCTCAAGTTTTATTAACAAAATTTTGTTTGTTGGTCGTTTCTTTTTTAATCTAATGTCATTGCATTAATTGAATAAAATCGCCACATGGCAGCTACATACATTGTGTGGAGCCTTAAAAGAATTTTTTGGTATATGGTAAAAAAACAAATAAAATAAAATTTAACATTCTCATGACATTTATATCTTTCAAATCAGGCTCACAAGATATAAAAGGGACTTGAACCCTCAGTTGTCACTTTATTGCAATGAATTGAGATGAACTTTAAAAGTTATCAGAACACAATTCTGAGAACAGAAGATAGTGAAGACTGATGATGAAGTTCAAACACTTATGGCCAGTTCCTCAGTCGAAGCTTAAGCAGAGTTTAAGTTAAACCTAAAACATGGCTTAAGCTTCACTTAAATTTTTTTTCGTTCCTCAGTCAATTTATATTTTAGCTTAACTATCTTTAGTTAAACCTATTGTGAATAAATTTATATGGAACTTGTGAGTTTCATTGAATAGCCGTCAGATGTCTATGGGAATTGTTGTGACATTTTAAATTTTTTCATATAAATTTCAATTTATAATAAATTTAGGGACAAAGCTGATAGATAGATGGCAGTTGTTTTCTTTTTTTCTTTTTGAGTTTTACTTAAACCTTAAATAGAGTTTAAGCTCCCAATTCTGACGGCTTAAGTTAAACTCAGTTTAACAGTTAAGCATCCACTGTGAAACTGAAAAAAGTGCTTAAACTTAGTTTAAGAGTTAAACTCTGCTTAAGCTTCGACTAAGGAACTGACCGTTAGCGTTTTTCACAGCCATCACATTTCATTATTAAAAATTTTATTCTTTTCTTCCTCCTGTTTTGCTTTTTTTTTTTAAAGTGTAGAAGTTCTTTCATTTTTCATAAAAAACTTGCCCCATTTCTTGCAATTCTCTCTAGCAACACAAAATTTAACAGTTTATACGATGAAAAAATAATACGGATTTTGGATTAAATTGGGAGTAGCGTAGAAACGGTAAAATTGGGATTAAAAAAGTACATGCAAACGTTGATATTTTTATACACTTATAGTATACATATTATTCTTCTTCCACATAAAAAATAGAAGAAGAACGTGACAGCTTCACTTTCACCATAAAAATTAGAATCCGCCATATTGCATTTTACCTCACACACACATATAAAAAAATTGGGATTAAACCCAAATAATTTGGGCTTAAGCCAAAATCCGAATTATCGAGTTTATACTACAAAAAATTGGGAGTAAACCAAAATCCGTATTAAATTCGGAGCAGGCATAAACACGTAGAATGACAATTTAAATTGAATTTTACTCATTCTTTCAATTCACATAATTTTTTAATTTTTATAAACAAACGTAAAATTAAATGTAAAAAAAAAAAGGTTTTTAAGAAAATTTCTTGTAAAAGTTTTACTTCCAATTTTGCTTAAATTTAAGCTTGTTTTTTTTTTGTTGATGTTGTTTAAAAATTAATATATTTTTGGCACTTTTTAACAGTTACTCGAATACATAAGTAATCACTGTCAATATAGAAATTTTATTATTGCAGAAATTTTTCTTTTTTTTTTCTTTAAATTTTTTTTTAAAGAAAAGTATATTTTATTTTCTTGTAAAATTTGGCAAATTTGAATATTTAGATTTGTTCACTTTTTGGAAAATTTATTACATCTGCTATATGCAATTTTTACTTTTTTTGTTGTTGTTTTGAATGCAAATAACAGAATTTTTCGTGAAAATCTAATTTTAAAAAGAGCACACCAGAACAAAAGTAAATAATAAATTTGAATATTGAAAAGGCAAAATGTTGAAATATATTTTCTGTAAACTAATTCTACTTCAAAATTTAACATAGGTTCTTTTTTTTTGTCATATTTTTGTTGTCTTTAAGAAAATTCATTTTTGAATATTCACCATTAAGATTTATGTTACTTTCTTGTAAATGTATACATACATATACATATGTAACGAATGTATATTCGAAATATCGATCCAAAAAGAAAAATAAAAAATACATATGTATTTTATATAAAAAGATTCATGTCTGACTTCTTAAGAATACAACATGTCGCCAATTTGTCGAATCACTTATAATAACCCTTATTTTGTTATAGTTGTTGAAAGATTGCTTTTTTTTTCATTTTTTTTTTTTCTTTTTTTGGGGCTTGAAAATCCTAATAATGTACAGTTATTGTTGTTAACTTGAAACAAACAAAAAATAAACATAAAATAAAATAACAAACAAACAATGAAAATATGAAAGCAAAAATAAATAATATTATGGACAAATAAGCCTTAAGAAATATATTGTGGAAAAATAAAAACAAAAAATTTAATCAATACATATAAAAAATACATAACTTACGAAAAGGACATAAAAACAAATGAGAAATTAATGGAAAACCCAAAACAGTCCGGTTTGGATTAGTAGCCGTGTTCAACGAAACAGAGTTTTTTATTTAAAAAAAATGTTTTTAAGAGCAGCAACAGGTTGACTTTTTGTGGCTCTCAGTCCAGTCTTTAATATCTTTTATAGGCTAAACTTTTTCTGTAGGATTGGTTTATCAACAATACGAACATTCTTTGTTATACAAATTGTAGACTTAATCGATTTTAAGCTGTAATAACTCTGAACTCTGAACTAATCCAATTTACTATAGAAAATTCTGTCATTTGTCATTCTTTGTAGCCCTTATTTTAGTTCTATCTTCAGAAGAAGAAGAATTCAAGACCTCCAAAATTTGAACGCTTATATCTGGAATTATGTTGCACCAATTTAAGTTAAATAAAAAATAATAGACAAAGAAATCTCTAAAACCAATCTATAATCATTGAAATTTGTGGGTGAACGTAGGACGGGGCCACACAACGTAGAGATATCCCTCCACTGTACTTAATTAGCACGGTGTTGGCTCTTGTATAAGAAAGAAAACGATGGTGAGGTCATAAAGGAGAGGAAAGTAAGTTTGAATGAATGTCAATTTTTGAACCTCTGAAAATTATAAGAGGAGAGAGAGGAACACAAGAGATACATACTAGCTAGAACCTAGAACGTTGCACAATTTAGAAGTTTTACTCTATAAGCCTTGGTTAACTTTGACATTTTTCTCTACACTAACAAAAAACTAAACTTAGTTAAATCGCGTAATTTGAATGTTCCGATTCAATTGATTTTTAAGAAAAGCTAAACAAATCGACCATTGAACTAAAAAAAAAAATTATTAAAACATTTTCAAATTAATATTCAACTATCAGAATAAGAATTTTTTTATTACCCATTATTATTATTATTTTTTTTATACAAAAAAAGTAATCCAGTTTGAGATTACTTAAATAATATATTTAATTAAAATAATTTAATGAAAAAAATTCAATTTGAAATATCAAATTTTATAAACACTGCAATTATTTAATTCATAAAAATCCCTAAAAAAGTGAATAAAATGGAAATGCAAGTTATTTGTATAAGAAAAAAATTACAAAAATGTAGAAAACTGTTCATTATGCTAGCCATTAAAAGATATCTTTGAAAAAAAAAACTTAATTTTTTAATCTTAATCTACTTTTTCAATGTTATTGTTGTTTTTTTTTCGTTCAATATAAAAATCCTTGTAAAATGGGGAAAAAAAATTTTCATTTGTTATTTTTGTTATTTTTTTTCCACTTTTAGTTTTTTCCGATAATTTATTCATAATTTAAATATTCAAAAGGAAAAAATATCATTTTACTTCATTTTCTTGAAATGTAATAAAAAAAAATTAAAAAACCAGAAAAAAAAAACCATCGAAGAACAAAAAATGAAAAGAAAATTTGTTGCTAGGTGTAATACACAAAATTCAATAAAATAAAAATAAAAAAAAACAATTCATCAAATTTTTTTTATTTTTTTTTTATTTCTGGAGAATACACAAAAACAATAAAAATTAAAATAAATAAATTTGCATTTATATTGAATGACATTCATTTATTTCACAGAAGAAGAAGGAAAAAAAAGTAGGTATAATAAAATAACAAAAAATAATAAAAATGAAAATTATATGAAATTTCATTACATACTTTATTTACAGTTCATTTAACAAAATAAAGCTTTATTTTCTTTTTGTTGTCCTTAGACGGTGAATTATTATTTAACTTTAATTTTTTTGTTGTCTATTTTTTATGCAAAATTATTATGTTGTTTCAACATTTTATCATGTATCCGGTACCTAAAAATAAAAAACCTACGTAAATATAATATAATAATTTAAATTTTAAAATAGACAAGGTAAATTACGTATTACACGTCAAATATAAAAAAAGACCATGAAAATAATATTGGATACAGTATCTGAAAAGATGTAATCAACATTTTAAAAAAAAAAGAAAAACATAGATAAAATATAGAAAATATATGCAAAAATCATGCTATAGCCAGTATAATTTAATTCACAAAAATTTCCTGAGACATTTTAATACTTAGCGTATAGCAAAGGACTCGGTTTATAAAGGATAAACTGCAAAATGTATTTGTATAGCTATAGTATACTACAAGACATTTAATGGAATCTTACATTTTTTGGTGAAATCTGTGAAGGACATCTCTTTATGAAGAAGAGATAGTCTAGGTCTAGGTATAGTGGTATGGTATAGTATAACGTGTTGTTTGCTTCTGAGAAGCAATTCCATTGAAGTCCTGAAGGCCCATTGTGATGCCCTTTGTTGTATTATTATTCTTGAATACAACGATAATTATCCTTGTGTACGCTAATTTTTTTATTAAAACACAATGACCACTTTATATAATTTTTAAAACATTTATTTTTCTAACTACTTACTAAAATTACAGACACTTTTAAGTATTTTACCTATACTACTTAATTATTCAACTGCTAAAAACCAACTACTCGCTTAATATTATTTCACTTTTACATTACACTTTCCCTAAGAGAGGAAACTTATAATGCAATTCCATATTTGGTCATCAACATTGAATTTTAATAATTAAAATTGTGCAGTCAGCAATTACGGCCGAAATTAATCAGTTAATTTGGAAAAATTATTGCTGGTAAACGAAATGTTTAACACAGCATTTTTATTCAAACTCGTGTAAATTATTTCAAAATATGTAATAATGTTTACTAATGCATTTATTTAAGCGCGTGTAAAAATGTATCGAGGAATTATTATGAAGAAAGCAAATGTTTTTTTGTAATTTGATATTTATTTAAAGGTTTTCGAATTTATATGGAATAAAAGTGCAGGGTGACCAATGTATGGAAATTTACATAACACCTTTGATATTATTTGTGGGAGTTAATTTGGCCTATCATGAAATCCATCTCGATCTTTGTAGGGTCTAGGTTATATTTATCCAAAAAAAAACCTATTACAGTGAAACCTGGGAAGTTTGCCACCCTTGTATGTTGGCCACTCGCGAAAGTTGTCCGATATGCAATGACACCAAAGATTTTCGGTACAAAATACTCGTATAATACCTGTGTATGTTGTCCACCTGCCTATCTTGGAACTTGGTCGCATATTTTCTGATTTTCGTGCACTTCTCATATAAAGTAACCTGCGAAACTTGGCCAGACAAATGTGTGTAGTGTGTACATACTTATTTTTCGTTATGAAGTTCATATATTATGTACGAACATGTTTGTACATGTTTCATATGCTACACGAATTTAATGCATTGTTCAAAATAAGATGATACATTATTGTTAATTTGTGATTTGAAGAGTTGATGACTATAGCGTTAGGTAAAAAGTTAGTGAATCATAAGATTAGGTTTGTAAATTTGTGAAAATAAGTATGTATAATATGTATGTATGTACATACATATTATACACTTATAGATTTGCTATATGCTTTTCAATAAAATGATTTGAATATGATTTAAATTTGAATTTGAATTTTTTTAAACTTCAACCCTCGTAAGTTGGCCGGCCAATTTTTGCAGGTCCCCTTATAAGTTGGCCACCTGCCAAAGATGGACAAAAATTGTTGCACCGCAAGTGGCCAACTTTTGCAGGTTTCACTGTATCTCTTTTTCGATGTCTTCAGAATTTAATCTTTACTTTACAATAAATATTTTGCTCTATACTTCCTTAATGTTGAGAAAAATGTAGTAACAAAAGGAAAATAGCAGACCATATACCTAATTTTCTTATAACTTTAAAACTAAACAAACACAACACCTTCGAGTTTAAAGGTTGAGCGTTTGGAACCGTTCAAACATTTCATATATAAAAAACATGCCCATAATACAAATCATAAATTTAAAGTCCTAAAAATAAGTTAAATCAGGAATATTTTGATCCGTAAACTTCCTTTTTTACTTTCTAACAGGTTAAATTTAAGCATGGACCTACTTTGAAATTTTCTTAAACGTTTTTTCGTACTACCAACCAAACATGCGTCTACAGCTTCAGGTGCAAACCATTTAATTTGTTGCTGATTTATTTGGGTACTGATATTTATGTAGTTGATTTGTGTACTTGTTTATGGTCAGTAATCAGAGCCATCAGCTATTTTAAGTATCGAGCACTTATATTTAATCCAATTAGGTTGGTATAGTCGTTCAATTAGTTGAGCTTGTAGGACTTGAATAGACTTGTTGGATTTCAACTTGAACAAAACATGAAAAGTCCCACAACCTAACATTTATTAGCATTTAAATTTCGTGAAAAATACACTTACACCAATTAAGTATAAAATTTTGATTTGTAAGCTTTCATTGAAAATTCCAAAAATCATGAATAATTTATGACATGTAATTAACAAAATATTATTTTCTTATTATTTCTTTTTCAAAATTTTCCACTTTATTAAAATCTAAAAATTTAAATTACTCTCATTCTGTTATGTAATAAAAATCTATCAACAAATATAATAATTTAAATTTACAAAATTTATGTAAACACACATAATATAATTTATGAATATGTCCATGCAATTAAATGAAAATTTTTACACTATACATACACATACAAATACATATACATATGTACATATATATCTGATAAAATTCTATTGTATTTGTAGGTAACCATAATCAACTAAAAACAAAGTTAAAATCTACCTGACGGAATTAATTTAAAACGCATCAGCAGCGATCTAAATTCTAGCTTTGTTCTTTGGTTAACTTTTAAATCATCAATTTCTCATTTTTCCATTACCACCCACATATTTACATATATTATGTATACAATATGAAAAGTGTTATATATTTCAGTTGGATGTACTATTCTATATTCATATATGTATATACGTAGGAGTACTGTTCATATTCACGATGTGGTTGATACATTCAACTTTTATAATATGCATGCTATAGTTTCTTTATATATACATACATATACATATCTTCAGTTGTTAATCTCTTTGGAATGTAAATTTCTTTTTTTCTTCTTTTTATTCTTCTTTTCTTTTCATATGCCATCATTTACCACTACGGAAACAAAATTTTCAAACTTTCATATGAAAATTTTCAATCTCAAATACAAATTACAAATTACCCACTATATCTAAAGTACAAAATAAAAGATTTTGTAATGAGAAAAGTGTGATGATTGTGGGTGGTGATGGTGGTGGTGGTATAAATGATATAGTATAGATAGAAAATTCTGCTGCTGTTGACATAAGCAAAACTATAAATACTATCCAATACTGTAATATCAACAAGATGAAAATTTTTATACTTTTCAATGCACATTCATGTACTATATATAATATAAATATACATATTTACATATAAATACATATACATATGTACTTATATGCACATATTCGTATGTGCAAATATTTCTGAATTGAAAAGATACACTATATGATGAATACTTTATCTATATTGCAATTGAATGCATGCATGCATAGATCCTTCATTTGTTATACTTATATAAAATTGGTTACACACGTACAAAATGCGGTAACTGCATTACATACATCAATTCTATTTCAAATATATAAATTTAAAACAAATGTCTGCCTTTTTTTTTTTCTATACCAAAAATATAACAAATACAAATATATAGTAAATTTGTTCTGTATATGATTGCTGATTGAAACTGTTATTTAATGACTACTGTTCAATATTTAATACAAAAATAAAGAAAAAAAAATTTAATAATATATAGTACATTTAAAATATATCTATGAAAGTTCAACCAACAGATGCTTTCTTCAAATGAAAACAGTGATGCCCATTTTTCAATATTTTTCCAGTTATTTACTTTGTTTTTTTAGTTTATTCATTTTAGATGTTTTTTTTTCCAAGTGAATAGTACCTATATACTTTTTTCTTGTCAATCCTGGCTTTCACAAATACTAGCAAGCTTTTTTGTCATTGTTGTATCCGGCCAAACAAAGGATATTATTTTATACCTGTGATTTTTTTAATTTTGTTCAATACGTAGCATAATATTTGACCTAATGACACTGCTATTGCAGTTTTCCAGATACAAAATAACATGGCTCCAAAATCTTCCTTAGAAACCAACTTCCAACCAAGCGTACTTTGTAATATGATCAATCTTTTAGAAATATAGTTCTTGAATTATGAAACGCTCTTCCAAATCTTTTAAGTTCTGTTCCTCTTACAAGTTCAAATATGGCATTCATTAACACTTTTTAATTCATCGTCCTTCCTGTTATATGCGTCAGCGCTATGTCTAATAAAAAAAAAAAACTCTGAAGAGATATTTCAAGTTGTGGAAGATTAAGGATCACGATTTCTCTAATTTATTTATTTCTTTTCTGCAAGTAAATGGCAACTCTTAATGAAAATCTGTTGGCACATAATCGTACATACAAGTATAAAATAACTAATTTTTTTGTCTACTGAATTTCTTCTTCATCCCCCTTCTTTCTTATTACAATCAATACACTTATTCGACCTTCTCTATACATTTTTCATGGTTCATTTTTAGAAAACCTTTCTAAATCCTTTGCAATTCATTTCTTTATGTTAAGTAAAAAGTAAACTATCTGAATTTTAAATTGATTTTTTTTAAAAGAATAAAAGAAAAGCGGAAGAAAAATTATAATGAAAAAAAAAAATAATAAGAAAGTGTTGAAGCTTGAATTTTGATGATCATCATCATCTGTAACTGAAGAAATGCACAAAAATTACAATATTTAAGTAATCTTTATACATATATGTATGTGTATATTCTTATAAACTCACGTCAGTTATATTTTGTGCATATTCAAATGTAAATGCATACAATTTGGATGTCAGTGAGCATATAATGATAGATTTTCTTTTTATTTTTTTTCAAATAATATATTCTCACAAATATATCCTGTCTTCATACATACATTTTTCTGATGTGTCATGTAACTTAGCAAATTGAAATTGAAGGATTATAAAAATAAAATAAAAAAATGATTCTAGAGAGCGTACATATTTTTTTCTATAAATTTAAATTACATATTGAAGAAGAATTGTTATGTAAATTTTCTTTTTAATATTTTTTTTTTTTCTCCAGTGGAAAAAATATTTTTAAATATTGATTTTCAATCTTTAAATATACAAATAACATTAGAAAGCAATGACAGAAATTAAACTTTCTTGCATTACGAAAAAGAAAGTGAAAAATAGAATAGAATAGGAATTTTTCTTCAACGCAAAAAAAATTGAATTCACACAAAAATTAAGGGAAGGGGAAATATATAGTCTGAAAGACAAAATTAAATGTTGAATTTATAATAATTTTGAAAAAAAAAAGAAAATTAAATCCCAGAAATAAAATATATTTGTTCAATATACTCGTATGAACAAAAACAAAAGACAATCAAAGTTTTCATATTTAACTGAAACTCATACCAGTCCTTAAGATTTCATTGAACACACTTTTCAATGTTGAAGAAACATTTGGGATAAAAAGTCTTCTTATACCCAGTTTCACAGTGGCAGCTTAAGCCAAAGCTTAGCTAAGCTTTTGTAGATGGCTTAAGCCTCAGATAAAGACTACTAGAATTTAAGTTAAACTTAGTTTAACCTCCACTGTGGAACTGAAAAAAGTGAATAAACTCAGTTTAAACAGTCACTGTGGAACCGGAACCGGTAAGTCGAAATCGTGTAACTCGAGACCCAGATCTTAATTTGTGCAAAAGGAAATATTGCGTAACATGTAACTCAGGAGAGTATTATTGTTTCATCTGTGTAACTCGAAAATCATATAACTCAAGTACCGTGCAATTCGTAGAAGGTCTGTTTTTCGGGTTAAAAAAATAATTGAATTTATTTTGCCATTTTAACAAATTAAGGACTTGAAAAAAAAAAAGAGGAAACAAATTCTCGATTTCAAAAACGCTCTTTATTTTGTGAACCAAAAAAGAAAACAATCACAACTTTCTACAATTTTTTAAGTTTCCTTTATCACCTTGTCGCTTTAATACAATTTTCAACAGATACTAAGTAAGTCAAAAAGTCTAACTTTGAATAGCTAAGACTTTCAGAATTTATTAGCCTTTTAAACTTTTAAATTTTTTGAAATCATATACTAGGCACTCAATTTGAATAAATCTTCTTTGTATTGCAATAATATATTCAATCAAAATGAAAAAAAAAAAACACCAAATTAAAATACACAAATATAAAAAAACAATACCTATAACAGGTGGAGCATCTATTTCATACACTTCGACATGTTTTGATGCAAATAAAAGTCTTTGTTATGTAAATTTGATTAACGTGTACTAACAATCTCTAATCTAATGAAATGTTTACACATACATACATGTTAGTTATTCTTTGGTTTAACTACATATATGTCAATAGAACAACACATGTATTGTGGCAATTTAATTTATATGTACGAGTACTTTAAAAAAATGTTTGTATGAAAAATCAACTTTTTTTTTTCTCGTTGAAAAATAGAAATGAAAATAAAAATAAATATATTTACTGTGAATTTTCAATTTTGAATATTTTGAATAGATTGAAGCTATAAACTTCAAAAAATCAAAATTTGAGTCAAATAAAAGGACATTGTTAATGTATTTAAAAGTCTTCGAAATGAATTTATGTAAAAGAGAAAAATTCTTGAACTCTGAACTCTTGACCTATTTATAGAGTTGTACATAATAGTAATGTCAATTAAACAATTTTCTTTTCTCGACTTAGTTTTAAATCTGTTGTTTTAGCACAGTTAATTCATTTTCTATTATTTAGCTATTTCTAAAATCAAAATATGTGCATGAATACATATACACAACATAAATACTCGATTTATTTTTATTTATTTAAATTTAGCCATTTAGCCATTTAGCCATTTTCTGAAGTGGTTCTATAGCTATAACCACCACTATACCGTCTAGGTCACAGAGGGTCACGTTATACATTTGATATCAAAGTATTGCAAAATTCAAATGAATTAAGTTGTTGTGGAAAATTCAATGAAACTTCATGAATTTTTAAATGATATTTATTCTATCAAATTTTAACAAACTGAAAGAAGAAAAACATCTTAAAATCCATTATCATTGAAACGAAATTGGACATTGTTCCATTATCCTATAAGTTAAGAATTTATTTTAAAAATGATATGGATAAATAAAAAGTGAATTTTTTTGTTTTCTATTTATTTTTTGGCGAGTGTTTTCTAGCTTTTTTTCAACTTTTATTTTCTTTTTAAGTTTATTTTTAAGTATTTTTCAGCAACACTTTTTTTCACTTCTCCATTAAACTCCTATCCACTTTTTTTCCATCTTCATACGCCATTGCTCTGCTGATCTCAAATTAGTAAAAAAGATATCCCAATGTGATTCATAAAAAAAACAAAAAAATAACAAGTATATACTCGCGGTACTGTCATTATTTTTATTCAGAAAAATCTATCTATATTAATTTTTTTTTTTTTATTTATTTTATAACATTTGCAGTGTCAAGCTTCTCAGGAAAAAAAAGCTAAACAAGCTAACAATACAGTACTTTACGGTTCAATGCACTTAAACGCCCCGACCTCCATCACAAAATTTTTCATTTTCAATTTTCACCAAGAACGTTTTTAATTTATTAAAAATTTCATGAATTGATTTTCAAATTTTCCATCATTAATTACTCAAATTACTTAATAACAAATATTAAAATATTTTTCTTTTTTCTGCAACACCTAACACACTCAAACAAAATTAATTAGTATACTCAACTATGATGGTGTAACTTTTTTCAATGTATGTATTTTAAAAAAAACAAACAAACGAGAGAAAAAATGGTTTCAAGGACTATTTTCCACATATTTTCACATTTTATTTGAAGTAATGTTTTATGTAATTTTTTTTTCTATGTACATATGTTTACATGTGTGTTTACTGCAAATTCAATATGTTGTAAAAATATGTAGGTATGTATGTATATAAATTATATTTAATAATACATTCTTGTACATATGTATGTACATATATACGAATACATTTTAATAACTATGTTCAACAAGACAAAAAAAAAAGGAAAATTAAAAGAGAAGAAAAAAAAACACACAATATACCAGTTTGTTTACCAATGGGAAACAAATTTTATGTTTTTTTTTTTTACACACTCGTACTTTTACGCATGGTAATTTATATTTTCATAATTTGTTGACATAATCATATTAATTATACCCTTTAGGCAATTTATAATAAAAGTAAATAGAAGAAAATTCAATACATAAATATTATTTAAAATTTACATACTCATATGTATTGTACATATAAATAAAAAACATTGAATTATGTAATTCATAATATTATTTATGAGTTAAAAGCAAGCAAAAAAAAAAAAAAGGATCATGAAAATTTAATTGTAAAATTGAAATATAATTATTTTTTAATACAAAAACAAAAAAAATATGCTTTTTTTTCGCATATTGTAAATAAATGTGAAATATTTTATTATTGAAATAATAAGGCTTAGAACAATCCATTATATCCTCTTTTGCTGGATTATTTAATTAAATTTATAAATATAAATTATTCACTTTTAAAATCATTATTTAAATACCTCTGGAGAAAGAGTGTAAAAAGGCATATTATATGTATTGTATGTTGTATGTAAAATATCACTATCATCCCAGGTAACCAATTCTTAGGGGAAAAAACCTTCATCGAGTTTTTCCATGTTCCAGCTATTTAAATCACTAAGGTCTAAGGTGTTGTTTGAGTTACTAATGGCCAGTTCCTCAGTCGAAGCTTAAGCAGAGTTTTTCAGTTTCACAGTGGAGGCTTAACTGTTAAACTGAGTTTAAATTAAGCCGTCAGAATTGGGAGATCAAACTCTATTTAAGGTTTAAGTAAAACTCAAAAAGAAAAAAAGAAAACAACTGCCATCTATCTATCAGCTTTGTCCCTAAATTTATTATAAATTGAAATTTATATGAAAAAATTTAAAATGTCACAACAATTCCCATAGACATCTGATGGCTATTCAATGAAACTCACAAGTTCCATTACAAATTCATTCACAATAGGTTTAACTAATAATAGTTGAGCTACAAATATAAATTGACTAAGGAACGAAAAGAAATTTAAGTGAAGCTTAAGCCATGTTTTAGTTTTAACTTAAACTCTGCTTAAGCTTCGACTAAGGAACCGGCCATAAATGAGAAGAACATAATATTTAAGGAAGTAGGAAGTTATTGTATTCAATCCAAAAATCAAAAAAATCGTATATTTTAAGTAATTGTGAGCTATTTATCTAAAAAAAGGAGAAGATAAGTAATTGAAGCTCAACTGGTTCAGCAATTATTTATAAAAGTGTGTAAAGGCGGAGCAGCCTAATGCCGTTCTCTAGTTCATAAAAATGTCTAAAAAGTATTATCAAGATTTTTTGAATTGTGATTACTTACGTCAGAAAATCAAAAGAACGACGTTATATAGGACAGCCAGCAACACAAATACTTACAATATTTGTTCTTCAAAGGTTACATACACCCTGTACAGCTTTTTAATTCATTTTAACTTAAAAATTTGTACGTTTTCAAGTGTCACAAAAGCAGAGTATAGTTACAAAATATTTAGCATACCTTTTCGAATTTTTAACTTACATTTAAACCAGGAAACTTTTCATGCATATTCTAAGGGTCGTATAAAAAAAAAAACCTTAATCAGTGTTAGTTTAATTTAAGATGTTGAATACATGTTCGTACACAATTCGAAATACTGTGCAATAGAAAACTATTATTGTAATTTCTCAACCCTATCTCTTCAAAAAAAAAAAAAAGGGTTATAATTATTTAACTAAACATACCGCTACTGTGATAAATGTTAAATTCTGTTACCACTTTATCAAAAATAAATTACATAAATCCACTTTAAAACAATTCAAAACGAAAATAATTATATTTTTGGTGAAAAAAATATATGTTAATTCACGTATACGTGCACTTTTTTTTAAACACACAGAGATACGTGTTGAAATTATTCAATGTCAATATACAATGCATTTTTATTAAATTTATTTTTTTTTTTTTTTGTATTTCTGAATAAAATTGAAAAGTCACACGAAAATAAAATATTTTTCATAAATAAAATGTGAATTATATTCGACTTATTAAAATAAATTTAATATAAAAAAAAAAAATTATAGTAAAAAAAATTCAGGATACAAAAAAGTACATTCAAAACTTTTGCACGAACTAAGTGAAAACTTAAATTCATAAATTCAGTACAAAAATGTTTATGAAATTTTCTGAATTGTACAAAAATATTTTTGAAAAAAAAAAATGTCTGTCTGATATAACAATTTCAGGATGTTGTTTTTTTTGTGTTTTTCAAAATGTGTATCATCAAAATGAAAAAGGGTATATAGTAGGTGCTTCAAATGTTTTTTTTTCTTTTCTTTTTGCAAATAAATTTATAACATTTCTATACAATAGACAAAAATTCTATGAAACATACCTTGCATAATAATATAACGTAATATGTAAGTACGAGTAAGTACTTATATGCATATGCATGTGTGTGTGTGTGTGTATGCAGTTGGTGTATACTCTTTTTATTAATGATATTATGCAAATTTCATTAGAATACGGAAAGTATTTTTGCCTCGTTACTTTTATGTACCATCTATAATGTATATTATTGTACACGTACATAAAAAGGATATGTACATACATATACATATACATATATACAACATGTATAACATAATACCTGGTAGAATATAATATATACCTTATACATATAATATGTAGAATTTTTAGCCATATACTCAAAAAGTTAATTACAAAAACCGGTATAGCTACATAAATCTCATGTTGAAAATGTATGTATAAATGTGTAATTCTTCTTAAAACATGTGAATTCCACTTTTTCACACATGCTGTAAGATTTCACAAGGTGTTTCTTAATGTGGTACAACAAATATTAATTATAATAAAGACTTTTAGTATATGAAAAGAAATTAAATGTGGAAAACTTTTAACGCTTTATCGAACCGTTACCAGAAAGTTAAGTGTTTTTTTGTACACCTTGTTAAACATTTTCGTTCGACTGAAAACTTTCTTATTTAACACACAAAATAACAATTAAGGTATATTTATTAATAATGTGTATTCACATTGTTTTTAGTCCTTAAGGCTAAAACTTTTCAACAAAAAAAAAAGATTTTATTTCTTTCAAGAGGTGATGGTAATTGAAAAACTTTATTTTACATTTACGTTAACGGACAGATTTTTGGAAACTAACTTTACCATTGAAAGGACTTCCTTAATGTAGCCATACAACAACAGCGCACTTATCTCGCCAATACATTCAAGTTACTCTTTGCTACTGGAATTTTTTGAATTGTACAACAAATAACAGTCTTTACACCCAATATATCTCCACGTTAGGAGCCTTGGCATTCTGCACATTTATTTGCTAATAAGTTCTTAATTTATTGATACTTCTAAAATAACACCCTGTAAATGCAAATGCAATTTATTTTGACACTTTATGTTCATTATATCTTCACAAAAAAAAGGCTAAGTATCTTTTTTATTATTTGTATCTAAGTAATATAGTAATATCATTATACATTTTGTTATTTCGTGCAATAATGTGTTAACATAATTTTATTACATAATTATGTTCATGTATAGATAATATGTGTGTCGAATTTATAACTTTTGCAAAATAGATAACTGAAATATTTTAATGAAAAAAAAAATGAACATGGTATACTTAGAAAATATACTAATTAAAATTTCTAGTGTTATTGCTTTCAGATGAATACAAAAAATGGGACTACATTATCCTTTTTATTACATGGAATATATCAACAACAAAAACGAGCAAATTTTTTGAATTTTTAGAAACGAATTGAGTTTAAATTATTTTTTTTAAAAAAGATCATGAGGACTTTTTTCATTGGATTTTTTTGCAAAGCAATTTTTTTATTTTTCAAAGGATTAAAATTTCTCAATGCATATAATTATAATTTTTTTTTTTTACTTATAATGATTTAATTCAAAACTAACTCTGTATAAATTTGAATCTTGAAAATTTTTATAAATATGTAAATATGTAATATTTTTGTTTAAACATAAAAAAAAAAATAAAATAAAATAAATAAACAAAGTTGTTTTTTTTTTAATTATTTTTTATTTGAATAAATTATATATTTTATGAAATTGAAAAATAAACAAGATACTCATTTTAATTTCATAAAATACTTATTTTGTTGTTTATACGTATACCAAGTTTTTGTATTTTTCAATTTCATTTTTAAAAATTAAATTTTCTTTTTTAATGAATTAAAAAAAAACTTTATCCACAAACAAAATATTTTCTATTAAATGAAAAAAAAAAAATTTTAAAATGAAGAAAATAAAATTACAAAAATAAAAAGTACTCAATTAACTTTATTATCCTGCTGCATTCTTAAGTTTTATTTATTTTTTTCTTTCTTTGTAAATTTCCGATAATTTGTTAAACTTTTCGATTCATAAATTCATTTACAATTTAATCTTCATCTCCACCTACTATGTACCATCATCATCATCATTACCACCTGTGGTTATTAAGAACTCATTTTTCATTTTAAAAAAAAAAAATTATCTTACGTACCTACTTTACCTGTAATACCATGGTAGCTTTCACTAGTACAAGTATATACATATGTAGTAGTTGTCAAGTTGTGTATACTGAGAGTTATGGGATGGTAATATAATAACGATATTCTTGAAGATGACAACAATAATATGTACGTCAAAGGCATTTGCAATTTATGTAATTTTTGGTATTTTCTCATTAAATCCTTGAAAATTTAAAACTTTATCTTAAAAGTGCTTCTTAATACACTAGATTATGATGTAAAAATAAAATTTATTATTACAATAAAAAAAAAATTTAATTATATTTTTGACGTTCAAATATAAAATTTGAAAATATTCATGCAGCCTACACAACAAATTCAAAAATGTTTATTATCATTATAAGATTATTAATTTTTATGGTTTTCGGTTGATTTTCATTTTATCATTAATTTTTTATAAAGTTAAAATCTGAAGATAATTAGTTTTTTTTTTTCATATACATAATACGTAAGAGATGTTTCATTTGATTTATTCATAATTTTTCTCACAAGTTGTATGTGTAAGTCTAATGCAGAACAAAAGAAAGTCTAATTGCTTTTAATAATTAAAAAGATAAAATAAAGGACAAATTAAAAAAAAAAAAAAAAAAACGTTTGAAGATTTTTAAACCTTAACGTCAATCAAATTTATCTGATTTTGGGTTTTCTTTAAAAACAAAAATAAAAATAAAATTTTGAGATTTATGAAAATTTTTAAATAAAAGTTTGTTGAATCATTTTAAAATTTAAAAAAACAATAAAATCTGAGAAAAATTTAAGCTTTTTAATCTTCCTTTCCCACATTGGTAAAAATATCTTCGAGCAAGAAAAATCAGTCTACAGATAATATTTTTCTTTTAAAATCAACAAATTTTAGCTTCTTTCTGTTGAAAGGCATTGTTGCAACAATTAAAGAAATTGTATTCCTTAATATCCTTAATACGCCGACTTCACTTAAATTCTACATACTCACATCAGTTTGAAGGTTACAAATGCAAATATTTTCGTTCGTTCCTATGAAAAAGTACATACATATGTTTCAGGATCAGTAGAAAGTTGAAATTTAGTTAGGATGTTAAACAAAGGATTTACTACTAAATAAACGTTAAATGGTAAAAATCCGTTGGTTTTTGGAGAAATAATTTTTTTCCCCTACTGTGACTCATTTTGATTTACACACCCACACGTATCCTGAAAAACAAAGCAAAAAAGTACACATTTAAATTTTCGACTATTTTCTAATTTATTAAATGTGTTAAAAATGTGTTTTTGAAAAAGAAAAAAACAAAAGAAACAAACAAATAAAATAGAAACAACGTGATAATAATTTTAATTGGCACCTATACGTACTCGTGCATATATTATTACAGTATTACACCCACCTCCTCCTACACACATGTAAATATCATTTTTACTTATTTTTGGAATGTCTTACATTTTATATTGCGTCAATTTTTGATTCTATTCTTTCAAGGACTTCTGTAATTTTTTTTTCTTCATCATTTTTCTTATATACAAATGTAACTATCATCTTTTTTTTATATTTTTTTTCTGAAGCTTTTTAAAAGGAAATAACATAAACCACATATTGCTGATACTAAAATAAACATAAAATATATGTACAAGAAAAAATATACTATATATGTATGTAATATAAACAAAAAAAATAACAGGAAATTTATGATATTTGCGATGTCTGAAAATTTTTTTATTGTATGAAAAAAAAAAACTAAAAGACATAAAATAACAAGAAAAAATTTTATGTAATATTTTTTTTAGACATAAAATTGGTTCAGTAAGCTTAAAACAATAACAAAAAAATGAGAAAACTAAAAAACTATTAGAAAAAGGGATTGTTAAACTTGAAAATAAAAATAAATAGAAAAAAAAGAAATAAATTAATTTTAAGGCGTAGGACTCATAGGAGTCAAGATTTTCCATTAAACTCTACAAAGACTTTTCAAACTTCAAATTTATATGTTATAAAGGAAATTTGATCTGCATGGAAAATACAAAAAAAAGAAATTATTTGTAGACTGAGTGATTATTTTTGAAATTTATCGTAGTCCTTTTCTTTTCATATATAAGAGCTACTTTTAGTCGTTTCTTTTTGGCTTTTAAGTTTAAAAAATTAACCCACTGTCAGCGCGCGTTCTACGCCGTGTAAAACAAAATTGTGTAATTTCATTTCAACAGGCAAAAAATTATATGACAGAAGATGTCACATTTATCAACAATTTAACCGCTATAGATGAGCAAAGAAATCATTCCTGCAATTTGCATCATCTACAAAGGACATTTTAAAACCGGAATTATTTTTTTATGTTTCATTATACGCGGACAATGAAATTTTTCAAAATTTTTAGAATCTATGATCTAATGACTTTCTTCAATACTTCCTTTGTTGACGTGAACCCGAAAGAATTTCTTGCAACAGGGGAAAAACCAGGATGTCGAAATTTAAACTAGGTGTCATACATGAAATTCCGTCCACCAAGCATACATACATACATATGTATGTATGTCTAAAAAGAAGTATATTATATACATATGTATATATACATACTTCGCTATTCTTGAATAAAATAGTTAATTTTTAACATTTGAACATGTTTTCTTTAATTTCTTTATCTGCTACCGATAATGCGTGCACGTCGACGGTAACGGGTTAATCAAACTAATGAGATTTTAGTTTTTTTTCATACATGAGTTTTTATTTTAAATAAAAAAAAAAAATATGATCGAGATATAAACATATGAAATATCTGTCGAACAACATTTTTTTTATGATTTAACCAAAATATTAAATTATATTGTTTTCTTAAGGATGAAAAAATATACATATTGAAAACTTAATGACTTTCTTTTATAATCCTTTTTTTGAACAATATGAGAATTAAATGAATACTAGCTAGATGTTATCTGTTTTCCCATAAAAAAAATAAAATTACATCATAAGCGAAAATGTAAAAGTAATTAAATTTTTACCTACCTCATAAAAATATTTGTAACCATTACACACCCACACATTAAAATTTAATAATTTCTTTTTATTTAACAGAACTTTTTTATTATACATATATAGGGTGTTTTATTTTCTTGAATAAAATAATAATATTGTTCTTGAAAATATCTTTTAAATTATTGCAAAATGAATTATACTCATTTCAAACTTAAAGGACTCCTATCGTCCTACCTATTTGGCCAATGACACTGATCGCATCTTTAAAAATTAGCTACATAGTAGATACTTTCTATCAATTGTACTGTTCATCATGAAAGTGATGTAAGTCCATCGAGTGTCCAATATATTCAAGGTTTTCTATTTGAATTTCTATGAAGTTTCCATCTAACAGTTAAATTTCTGCTGAAAAGTTCCATGGAATAATTTTTCAATATATGTAGGTACATACATAATTATAGTCTTAATATTAAAAGGACATATTATCAACTCTCATCTGAAACTTACATTAACTGATTCTTTATAAAAACTAAACTTATACCACTTTCACAATAAACCGTCCAATATAAATAAATTTGTACTCTTATAAAATACCCTCTAAATATTAACATGAAATGTTTTTCTCTCATTATCAAAATATTATTCATAATTTTACTAACCACCTTACCACATCATCTTACCCACAATAACAACAACAACAACAAAATACAAAACATAAATGTGGGTAAACACAAAATCACTTAAATTCATGCTTTTTATAATAAAAACAAAAGTAATAAAGCAACTAGTGAATCATTATTGTGTAGGAGTTAAAAAAATTTATTCAATAAAAGGACTAAAATTTACTAAAAGATCCTCCTACAAAATATATTTTTATTATGTTCTATTCACATTACTCATACATTATATACTTTCATTACAAATTTATTTAATTGAAAATAAAAATAAAAATCTATAGAAAAAAAAAAGGAAAAGGAAAATAAGTATAACAAATCATCACACACATATTTGCACAAAAATAGAAATTTATTTTTTCCGCTCAAAGTTCAAGGCTTTTTTATAGTGATGTTCTTTTGTTAATGGATGACGGTTGAAAATAGCGTGTGTAACTCATCATGGAAAATAAAAAAGGTTATACCTATACCTATACCTTTTTTAACTTTTACAATAATGTAATTATTTATGTGTTTGTTTGTACGTACATCAAAAAATATAAAAACATAAAATAATTCATCATTTTTAAATGAAAAATTTTTTAAAAAAATAATTAATTTTAATAAATCACACATGATTATTTCATTAACTGTAAAATAAATAAAAATAATACATAATTGAATTTAATGAGAAGAAGGAAAAAAAAAGATTGGCAGACATAAGTATATGTCATGCTATTTTTAAAACTATTACCTATATATTTATTTTTAGTAACATATACGAGGATATACCATAATCCTTATATGTACATATGTATGTGTATGGTTGTTTAAAAATAGAATAGAAAATGAATAATGGATCTAAATCAGAAAAATAAATATTATCTGAAAGTTAATAATAACTAGATAGGTCTAAGAAGTGGGTGGATTGGCGTGTTCCTTTTTAAATATAATTAATAAATGTCGCTATCTATTAAAGTCACATATCACATAATGTATGTCATCAACCTTTTTATGTTAAAAAGTTTACTTAAGGATTTTTATGTGTACATATAATATTGAATTTAAGGAATAAAAACAAAATCCAAAAGTACTTTAAAACCAGGCAAGTTATAAAAAAATATATTTAAAATTAGATTATGTCATTTTTTTTTACTATTAAAATTGTGGAAGATTTAAAAAAAGGTCTAAAAAAACCAACACGCACGCACTCAACAAATTTTGCACATTTTTCTAGTGCTGCTATCTGAAAAACATGACACCCCCACAACTTCAAGCTTCTGCCTATAAACGGTAGCTTAGGCGTACAGAAGCTGGTATTTAGAGATCTGGAGAGGAATTCTGTTAGTGAACAATAAAAATATGCATCAGTTCTATTTATTGCTTTTCCTAGAAAAGATTGTATTTGTACTTGTAGGAACAGGATATTGAAACTTTTACACATTATTTGCTTAGAGAATTAACTAAAAATTTAGCCCTATGTGATTCAAATTTGTTCACTGAAATTTAAGTTATGGGATAAAAAGTTAGTATTTATAAACCTGAATTTCTCGAAGGACCTTTGTTTTATTTTTGTTCAATCCTATTTAACGTTAGAATTGAGTGATGTATACATACATATACGAGTATATTTTCATTTTGAGCCTTAATTCAAGTGACATTGATCTGCCAGTCGTTGGGGTAAATATCCTTAAATGTTCAAAAATTGATACATATCGAAAACTAGACAAAAAATTTCTGATTTAATTTATTTTAGTCGACTAAACCTCATCAAGCCCCACTAAACCACGTAGTCAAGGTAAATTTGAGGTTCACAATATAAAACTTTGAATTACTCTGAAAATTAATTAAAATTACTTTGTAATTAAATAAAAATTGTTAATTACATTATTTTAGTTTTTCTTAATTAAAATTAAAAACTTAATCTGATTAATGATTGAGCTTAAACTGTGATTTAATTAGTTCGCTTCAAAATCAAGTAAATAATTACAAAAATTTAATTTTCAAATAAAAATTTTATTAAACGAATTATTTTAATTCGAAATTTAAAATTTTAATTTTTCTTTTAACGGTAATAAATGTTATCCATACTTTTTACTATCGAAAAGTAGTAATTTAAAACAAAAAACAAAGAAAAGAATTCTTATGTTTTTTCGCCCAGCGTTGCCACTTGCAACTTGAAAAATGCTTCTTTGCTACATTTTCTCTGGTTTTGCTACTTTCAAAAGTAATCATAATTTTTTCACACATTTACGCTAAATAAAGTAAATTGTATTCTTTAGTTTCAGATGCGCATTATTTTGTCATCAGAGCTGATTCTGCGTCAATATTATTTGGGATTACCTTATTCTACGATAAATAGACAATAACAAGTGGTCTGATTGGCTACTTTTTTTTTGTAATTTGTTATCTTTTTTTTTAATTTTGCTACATTTTTTTTAATTGTCTTCGTCCGTCCTCTACCCACGGCAACCCAGACATATTTCACATTTCTGACGACGTCTCTTTTCATTTGAAAATTCAAAGATTAGGTGAAATTCTTCAAAAACTTCAAATTTTTAAGGAATATCAAAGTTCTGATGAAAAATTCATAAAAATAGGATGCGTGTGCAAATTTTTTGCTTATTATTAAGCTTATCAAGTGTATGTTTTGGAAGGAAACATCATTTGGAAGTGAGAGTAAGTACAAAAATTATAAAATAGCTATATTGTGAAATTATCTAATTTATTTAACATGAAATTGCTAATCGATTTATTTTGATAATGATTTTCTTTTATGTGTTTTTTCTTTTTTAATCGTATTATTCAAGGATGATGTTCGACGATATATTGCTTTAAGTACGTTTGGTTTCTATCAAGGTGGTATTCTAGATGTGAAACTTAGTAATTTTCAAATTGATCCTGGCCAGGATGATGTAGTAAGAAACAAAATTAATTCTTAGAAACACTTGGTCTATTTTCGTTTCTTTGTTTGGTTTTTTCCTAGTTTGGACTTTCCTTAGACAAAACCATGTCGGATGCAATGAATCCCTATTTAGATTCACATCAAGATAAATGTATTCTTGAGGAAACAGCATCATCTCAACGTAGTGGACCAATTGTTTTCTTTATGATGGATTTAAATAAAAAATTGTAACTATGAAAATTTCAAGAATAATTCATTAAAACTAAAAAATTTTCCAAATTTTTATTTCTAGAGTTCATGTTAATTGCTCACATGATTGGAAAAATATTCATATTTATAAGAATCGTACAATGATACCATATCTAAGGGCGAAAAGACAATCATTTGCTCAAGTTAGTGATTCAGCATTATTCATGCAAAGACGAAAAAGAGGTAAAATTAATATTAAGTACTTAGCACTTTTTTTTTTCTTTTTTCTTGTGTAAAAAATCCGTTGTAACTTAAATTTAGCTTACGATTACTTTTTTTTTTTTTGTTTTTATTTTTATTTATTTAGTTCACGTTAAAGTTAATGAATTTTTTTATATTTTGTATCTCTTGCATTTTTTAGCTATTGAACCTTCTCTACTTGAACTACCAATTGAAAATCCAATATGCAATAAATTGGTTTTACCAATGAATCTTCAAATAATAAATGGAAAGAAATATTACAGTATGGCAGTAAGTAATGATCCTTCTTTTTCTTTTCTTTTTTTTTCTAATCATTTTCCTAAATAATCTAATTTATTTTTAACTTTTATATTTTTTCAGTTTGCAATGTATGTTGCCACAAAAAGTGAAGAAGGTTTATATAATTTATATTTTCATGCTTGTCCAAATTATAAATCAAATCTTGTGAGATTATCTTTTGATGTAAGTCAATTATTTTATTTATTTAAAAATAAAATAAACCATTATTTTAATTTGATCTAAAAAGGTGGACATTGAAGAAAAGAACAGTGGTAACTTTTTATCAGCAGGTGAAATGCCATTACCAGCATTATATTTTATGATGTCATTATTATTCTTTTTATCTGGATTATTTTGGGTGTTCATTTTGAAAAAAAGCAGGTTAATTGAAAACAAAAATTAATTTTAATATAAAAATAAACAAACAATTTTTTCTTTGTTATATTTTTAGACATCCTGTCTTTAAAATTCATTACATCATGGCTGTGTTAGTTTTTCTAAAATCACTTTCATTAATGTTTCATGCAATTAATTATCATTTTATTGAAACTAAAGGTGAACATGTTGAAGCATGGGCAATATTATATTATGTGGCACATTTGTAAGTATTTCTTTCTCTTTACTATCACAACTTGATTACCAGATTTGCTAGGTAATTTCTTTCTTTAAACCAAAATTATTTGAAGTTTTATGCATCTTCGAAAACGTCGAAAAATCGTCAATTGATGTTTCGCTTTCTTTACAGATTAAAAGGCGCAGTTCTGTTTATTACGATTGTGTTAATTGGTACTGGATGGACATTCATTAAACATATTTTAGCTGACAAAGATAAGAAACTCTTTATGATTGTCATTCCATTACAAGTAAGCACTCGAAGATTTTTAAACATTTAAAAATGTTCAAATCTTTTTTTTTTAATTTTACGCTTTTAGGTTCTTGCAAATGTTGCTGAAATAATAATTGAAGAAAGTGAAGAAGGTGATATTGAACATCGTACATGGCGTGATATATTCATATTAGTTGATTTATTATGTTGTGGTGCAATATTATTTCCTGTTGTATGGTCAATACGTCATTTACATGAAGCATCAGCAACAGATGGTAAAGCAGCAATTAATTTACGTAAATTAAAATTATTTCGTCAATTTTATATAATGATTGTTTGTTATATTTATTTTACACGTATTATTGTTTATTTATTAAAAATAACTGTTGCATTTCAATATGCATGGCTTGATGAAATGTTTAGAGAAATGGCAACATATGTATTTTTTGTATTAACCGGTTATAAATTTCGTCCAATGTCAACACATCCATATTTTACATTAGATAATACAAATATTGATGATGATGTTGAAGTATTAACTCAATCTGGTTTAACTGAAAATTTACATAAAACAAAAGTATTCAATCGTTTACAACCACAATCAGCATCAACAACAGCAATGACAATTATTGAATCAAATGAAGAAGAACGTGAAAATCTAATTGAAAAACGTGAATCAAGCCATGAATATGATTGAAAAAAAAACAATTTAGGAAAAGAAAAAAATAAATATGATAACGAATTTGAAATACAAAATAAAAAACATACAAATTTTCATTACAAAAATATTTAATGACTGATTTAAACTCTTTTTTCTTCTTTGTATGTAATTGCATATTTTATGTAAATATTTTATTTAAAGAAAAAGTTTTTATAATTTTCCATTATTTTTTTTAAAAAAAGATGAATACATAATAATTCTTTTATTTTGTTTCTCTTTAATATTTTTTTCATTCATTCCTTTTTTTTTATTATTATTATTAAATAAATATTTAAAAATACATATACATTATCACCTTGTACATTGTATAGGTGAAAAAAAAAAACAAAGAAAATATTTTTAATTATTAGATACATACATTTACAAGATATTTACTTTGATAACGTTTGATAATGATAATTTAAATTCATATTCAAAAAAAAAAAACAGATAGCACTTTATTAATTTTATATGAATGGCAAATCGTTATTTAAAATGCTTTTTTTTTTGTATGTGCTATAGCTTTTGTAAGATTTTTTAAAATTTTGTGTTAATCATTGTCGAATTTATCAATATAAATATCGTAACAATTTATATATTATTTAAACGATATACAAAATTAAATTAATAATTAAAAAAATAATAAATAAACAAATAACAAAATCGTGTATACGAATGTAAACCGCAGCAGAACACATATTTTCAAATTATTATTTTTGTTTTTTTCAAAATGACAATCTTTATTGAAGATGAAATTTAAATGAAATTTAAAAAAAAAAAAGAATTACTTACTAAGTTATAGGTATTATTTAGTTGAATATAATTAATTAAAAAAAAATTTTAATAATTTCTCATTATTTTCTTTTTTTCCATTTAATTTTAAGACCGATAAGAATAGAATGCGATTCATAAAATTGTCTTCATTTAAAACTAAACAAATTGGGTTTGAAAATTCTTGAAATCTCGAAATTCAGTAAATTAATAAGCCAAGTGGGATATTTCTTTACAGTATCATCATTTCAGAGTAAAGTGCTGAAAGTGGGTGAGTACTTTTTGTATGATCTTTCGAAACTCTTGAATATGAGAATGTACTCAAATGGGTGGAAATTGGATGCATTTACTTAGAATTGGAGCTTATAATGTTATAGTAAATTTGCGACAGGAGACTTTGGTTTCCAAATACCAAAAATTTGGTTCTTGGAGAACTTGGAGACCTTCGGCCACCTACCTAGTTTTAAGTTTTAGGTCTGTTGAATGATTACAGGAGATCTGGTTTCAAGAGACTATTTTTTTATCTTGGACACAAAGTCTCCTGTTAACTCATGTAAACTTACCATTAGATATTTTTTCAAAACTCGTTTCTTCTTTTTTTCTGTGCAATTTGTGCCTAATGATTATTCTTCAAAAGTTTATTTTACAAGTTTAAATGTAAATCAAAAGGTGTGTAGTAAAATGCAACCCTTGAAAAACATTGTATGAGTCTTGTCCTATAACGTCGCTCAAGACGTGAAGATTTCTTGAAAATAATACTTCTGAAATTCTGGTATAAGCAATCACAATCCAAGCGATCCTGATACTGATTTCCATATATTTTCTTTAAAGAATTTTATTAGATTTGGAGTGCACGAAGACGCATAGATCCCCACTTGCACAAGCTCAATCGCATCATTGGTTTTAGAAAAAATTTGAACAAGAAAAAACCTCACAATCTAAAAATAGTCAAAAAATATCCATGCCGCTTGAAAACGTAAATTTCTCAAAAATTCGATTTACAGAGTAAAAATAATAAATTCCTCCTTTCTAGTGAACTAATAAATGATTCAAGAAAACCTCATAAAATCGTAGTAAAAGTTCTAGGATTCAAATAATTATAGAATTTGTGTTTTCTTCAACCTTTTTGATTTCTGCTTGACCTCACACAAATCGGTAATCGATAGAAACGTGTTTCAATACGAAAATGTATTTGTGGAATAAAAACAAACAATTTTAAAATGAAATATTTATTTTTAAAATGTGATAAAATTTCTGACAGAAATAACAGTTTTTATTATTATACATATTTTGTGACTTTAAAACATATAAATTCTTTATTTTAAATGCTTATCACTGCTAATCAGCGAAAGTTCATTATTATTAATTTTTTATATACCACCACATAATATACATATATAAAATTTATTGTGGTTTATAATTTTTCATTTGTTTTTCAATATATTTTGTAAATCTTTGTAAATTTGTTTGTACAGTTAGTACAGCATGATAACGTTCTTTTAATTCACGTTTTTGTTGTTTTATTTTTGTTTTAAATAATTTTTCCAATTTTTTTATTTTTTGTTGTATATTCAATTCATATACAATATTTTCCCAATCATTATCAGCAAATATATCCATTAATGCATCTAAACTTTCAGATAATGTCCATATATCATTTTCATTTAAACATATTTCAATTATAAATTCAATTATTATTTTAACTAAATTTTCTGTTGCTAATGAACCTAATATACCTAACATACGTAACCAATTTGAACGTATTTCTGATATATTACATGTTTGTATACCATTTAACATTAATTGTAAATCATTTTCTGTCATTTTTTTAAAATATTTTTTACCATTATCATTTAATTTAAAATGTTCTAATGCTGAACGCATTAATGATGTTGATGCTTCAATAATTAATGTATCTTTTTGTTGTTGTTCTTGAAATATTTGTTGTCCTAAATCTAACCAAACATTATATAATGAATCAGAACCACCTAAATCTTCAGTATTTATTATATTACATAAATTTTGTAAACATAATAATGTTGCAACACGTAAATTTTTTATTTTTTTTAATAAATCATAATAATTTTGTTGTTTTAATATTTGATAAACATTTTCAGCAATTGGTTGTGATTTTAACCATAATTTTTCAATTAAACCACATGATTTTATTATTTCAATTAATTCAATTGATAATTTATCAGATATTTGTAAATTTATCATTGAATTTGTTGTTGAATTTGTATTAACATCATAATCATGTACACTTTCATTATCACTTTGATCATTTATTAAATCATCATCGCTATCATTACTTTTTGTATCCATATAATTATCATCATCTGTTGTACAAATATTTGTTATTGTTTCTGCTGATATTCTTTGTGCTTGTAATAAATAACCAATATTACATATTTCAATTTCTAAATCACTTGGTAAATCTTGTTTTCTACGACGACGTATTGCATCATCTTCAGTTTCATCTTCCATTACAACACTACCATTATCATCATCATTTTCATTATTTCGTATATCATAATCATTACAATTTAATGGAATTTTACTTGTTATTTGTCCCAATTGTAAACGATGATTAATTGTTAAAGTTTTTGATATTGTTAATAGAATTTGTTTTGAATATCCAGCACATAATGCTGGTATATTTGATAGAATACCAGCTGATAATGTACTTAATAATATTGCTGGTGATTTTTCCGCATTATCATCATCATCATCATTATCAATTGTTAATAATGATACAATTTCATCAACATATTTACTTAAAATACACCATGAACTTGGATTATCTTCAGATATAACAAGTAAACATTGTGCAATTGCAATTGATATATCATAACCAAATATTTTATAATTTAAACAACGTATAAAACTTGATAAAATTTGTGATTGATTAAAATTATCTAATGCAATTGATGTACTCTCACATAAATTCCATAATATATTTATTGCATGTAAAAATGTATCAGATTTTTCATCTAATTGATTTTTCATTGTATGATCAATAATTGGTATCCAATCTGATTGATTTGAATATTCATTTAAAAGTACAAGTAATGGTGTTAAAATATCTTGTTCAACTAATATTTCACATATATCAATACCATTTATTGATAAATTTCTTAATGCACCAGCCGTTGCATTACGTATTGAATAATTTGTATGAACTAATAATGGTGATACGATACGTACAATATCACTTGTACAAATTAATTTAACTTTTTCATTATTTAATGATAATGTTGCTAAAGATTGTAATCCATTCATTTTTTCTTCAGTATTTGCTGATTGTAATTGATCAATAATTGCTTGAATTGGACCACCACTCGATTGATCATCAACATATTCTTCATTACGTTCAATATCACGTAAACTTGGAATACCCAATGGATTAACTTTTATCCGTGTTTTTGGCTTTCGTGTTTTCCCCATTATTTTTTTAAATAATTAATAATTAACGAGAAATATAAAAATTTAATTAAATATTTTGAAAAATTATCACTACATTCACCACGTGTTTTTTAATTTTTGACAAGTTGAATTGACAGGAAATTGACAGGTTAAACTTCAGATTTAAACCATTATTTTTAGTTCAAAAAAGAATTGGGTTTATTCACCTAACTCAACTTTTAAAAGGAATTGGTTTATTCACCTTTCTCACCAAACAATGTTAAAAGTGAATTATCTACATATTTACATATTTGATTATTTATATACATATAACAAAACAATAATAACATATTATATTATAACAAAAACCAATTACTTCCTTCATCAATGATCAAAATTCATCAAAAAACAATCTCCAACTAACTTCTAACTCAACCTCAGATTTAAACCATTTTTCAATATAATAATATGTACATATATGCAATGCATTATATATGCAGTTATATATTATAACTGTGTCTGTAATGGGCACAATTGAATCGGTCTATCACCACGCGGTCAACATAAAAATTTTGTTTTTTTTTTGAGTGTGTGTGGAATCGAGTAAATTTTTACTACAGTAGTAAATTTTGACATAAAACGTGGTGAATTTAACTGTCAAAATTTACTCTGGCTCTGGGGCTAGTATAAATTTTGACAGTTTGATAGTAAAATAATGTAAAGTCAAAATATCGAAACAAGTACACAATTTTGTAGCTTTTAAAATTTATTCCATTACGCACAGCAAATGTGAATATTTTTTTTTACCACGGTAAATTTTATTCTACCACAAAGTCTAATGTCAAAATTTACTACTGTAGTAAAAATTTACTCGATTCCACACACACTCTTTGTATGGCTTTTTTCTTTGGTTATTTTTTCTTCCATATGTCAAATTCTTCTTCTTTCAATTACTCTGCAACAAATCACGTTGAATATGGGCTACATATTCAACCGGATTTTTGACTACTATTTTTTATTTCCCCATTTGGTGGTGAAAATCAGCTTAGGACTAGGTGGACATGAAGGTCGCGGAAGTGATTTAAGTTTTGTTAAAAAAAAACGTTCTATTTTGCGAGAATATTTTATTTGTCACAACAAAAATTATTGCTCCAAAATTCAAAAAATTCACTACGAAATTAATTTCATGGTTTGCTCGAATCTAGAATTAAAAACACATAAAAATACAAAAACAATTAACAGAGATCTGTCATAGATTTTTCAAATTTTGTTAAGATTTTGAAATGAAATAAATATTTACTTTTATTTTTATTTTTTTGTATGAATTTTATTTTAATAAACACTTATTTTGTAATATTGAGTTTCCTAAAATCAAAAACAGAAATAACGAATTTATCATGGAAAATTCGATAACAATAGAAAATGAAAATGATACAAATACGAAACTGGAAATTAATAAAAACGCTCAAAATATTCAAGTTAATGTAAAACAAGAACAACAATTACCGTTACAGCAGCATTGTTTAAATTGTTTAAATATGGCAAAAAATTTTGTATATTTGGAAGATGTATTAAGATCAAATCAACGTGCATGTAGTGGATGTATATTAGCAATTAAATTTCTTACATGTTTAAATGAAAATATTGCAAATGTTTTTCATAGTCTAAATTATCCACAATATTGTGTACTTCGAGAAAATCAAAACGTTAAAAAAAGAATCCAAAAGAAATCACAACAACATGGTACTAAAACTTCTTCAAGAAATATTAATTATAATGCAATACAACCATCTGAAAGTGATTTAACATTAAAAGAAGACTTAAAATTAAAACCAACAAAAAAGAAAATTAATATCTCTCGAACATTATCTAATATTACCAGACCTACAATATCTTCAATGCAAAAACAACAATCTAAAAGAAATGTCATAGTGAAAAACACTAAATATAATTCTAAATTAGCACCAATTGAAAGTAATAAAGAAGCCATTAACTACTGAATAAGAAAAATTTTATATGTCCAAACCACATACCATTCCGATTTAGTATTGTTGTACTATGTGACCGGTCATATTTTCGAAAAAAAAAAAGCTAATTGTCCTTGTAAAATTCGTAAGTTATAAATCATGTTGCAATAACTTTGTACTCGAAAACAAATTTACTTTAAATGTACAAACAAAAATTCGAAATTGGACTAAGCCAGTCAAAGAATCAAACTTTTATATAAAATTGATTTTTCGACAATAAAAATAACTGTTAAAAAGAAATTTCGAAAAATATATGTGCTTTGGATTTCATGCACATTAAAAATTTCCATTTTATATTCAAAATAATCAATCTGCATGAAATTCAAAAACATTTTTCACTTCAATTTTAACAGAGCTGTCCTGAAAGTTTCGAAATTAAATTATATTTTTAGATCGGACTGGTATGATGAGTTGGGAATTATTTGAAAATGATGTAAATATTAATTTTTTATATAAAGTTAATTAAATTTTTGTGTGAAGTGTTTTTTCCTGTTGTTCTTTTTTCACCAATTTGTTTTTTTCCTCCTTCATTGGGTGCAATTAACATAAAATTTAAATTTGAATGGACTACAAAATTTTTATGGTGGGTTAATGAAAAGTAACCCTGAAGACGAAGTTGATTTTTGATGTACCAGGTTATTATGACTGACAAGACAATTGACATACCGAAATTCCGAAACAAAATACCGAAACGAAATACGGTTAGAATTGACAGAGATAGTATAGGTCATTGGATTTGGATAAGGGAATCGAAGGTTTTTTTACTTAATTAATTTCTAATTAAATAGAATTTAAAGCAAAATTAGGACCACGTATATACAATTATTCTAATTGGACGTTTGGAACTTTTTATACCCAGCATTTCAGTTAAAACAATGTCTGACAGCAGTGACGTCGATGATGATGTTCGTCAAGAATCATCTGCAGCTGCTACCATTATAAATGTTAGTTCTGGTGATGTTAAAGAGGATTATGGTGCCGATGGTGGTGTTGTTACAGGTGGAGGTATAAAAAGAAAAGCCGAATCTTCATCTGATGAAGAATCCACTGTCAAATATCAAAAAGTTGATGATAATACAAAAGTTGTTGCAACACATTACAATGAATTAAAAGAGAAAGGCCTTCATGAACGTTCAAAATCACGTATTTTCTATATGAGAAATTTTAATAATTGGATAAAAAGTATGTTAATTAATGAGTATTTGACAAAAATTAAATCATCACAAAAATTAGGATCACCATTACGTATACTTGATATGTGTTGTGGTAAAGGTGGTGATCTATTAAAATGGGAAAAAGCTGGTATAACACATTTAATATGTACAGATATTGCTGATGTTAGTATAGAACAATGTGAAGAACGTTATAAATCATTATCAAAAAGACGTGGTGGACAAAAAACATTTAGTGCTGAATTTTTTGCATGTGATTCAACATTAGTTAGATTACGTGAACGTTATCAAGATCCATCAATGCAATTAAATTTAGTTAGTTGTCAATTTGCATTTCATTATTGTTTTGAATCATTAAAACAAGCTGAATGTATGATACGTAATGCAGCTGAATGTTTAATGCCTGGTGGTTATTTTATAGCAACAATACCAGATGCATATGAAATAATGAGAAGACAACGTGAATGTGGTAATAAACAATTTGGAAATGATGTTTATAAAATTGAATTTATATGTGATAATGTAAGACCACCATTATTTGGTGCTAAATATAAATTTCATTTAGAAGATGTTGTTGATTGTCCAGAATTTTTAGTACATTTTCCAACATTAATTAAATTATGTAAAAAATATGGTTTAAAACTTGTTGAAAAACATAGTTTTGCTGATTATTATCAACAAAATATTGAAAATGGTAAGTATTTATTATAAATCGATCCTTGAGGAATTTTTATAGAGATTGTAGCTTCGTCATTTATCCAATCCACTTACTTTTTTTTTTTGTCTTATTTACAAATTTTAGGTAAATATTTATTAGAAAAAATGCAAGCACTCGAAAGTTATCCAGCACCACGTTGGGGTAAGACTGTTGGAAAAGAAGAAGAATATTTACATGCTAAAAAATATTTAGAAAAGAATTCATCATATGGTTCAAGAACGATTGGAACTATATCACAGTCAGAATGGGAAGCAACAAGTAATTTTCCAAAAATAATTTTTATTTTTATTAGAACTTTGATTTTTTTTGTTTTCTTTTTAATTTTAGCTCTTTATTTAGTTTGTGCATTTAAAAAATGTAAGACATCATGGGATGCTGAAGGTAAACCTGTTTATGAATTTAATGACTAAAATTTTTTCCAAATACAAAATAATTTCTTTGTATTTTTTTTTTTTTTTTAAAAAAAAACAAAACATGGAAAAATTCATAATTTAAAAATTTAACGCGTGTAATGTTTTTCTTTAATTTTATTTAATTCCAAAAATTATGTACTGGAATATTGTTGAAAAAATATACATATAATAGTTTTACATTTCTTTATTTCTAATTTAAAAATAAAAAGTTTAATAATAATAATTTTATAGTTATGTACTTCACGAATTTGTTCTTAATTTTATGATCGGTTTTGGACAAGCAAAAAAAGCAAATTTTCAAAAACAATAATGTACTAGCAATAAATTTTTAAATACATTTAAACATTTTTATCATATTAAAAAAAAAAAATTGTTTTAATTAATCGTGAAACTCCTCGAAAACTATGCTTTTTATTTCAGCGAAATTTAAGGATATCACTAATAAATCAAATTTAAGGGATTGGGGCAATAGATTTTGAAGAAATAGAGAGGCTAAACAGCGAAATTATCAATCATTGAAGAAGTTCGCAATAAGAATGAATGCTTTTATTGTTTGGGACAGAAACATAGAACTTTTGTTTCAACTGGTTTTGTTCGCCTACAAATCAAATTCAGCTAAACTAAATTTGAGCCACGCAAAATTATTGCAGTGGGCTGGACACGTTCAAAGAATGAACGAAGTACGCATTCCAAAAATATTACTATCCGTGAACTCAAGAACAAGCCAAGATTAAAGCAGATGCAAAAAATTTTATAGGATTCAAAAAAATGAAAGCAATACGCTAGCGACAGAGGCATTTGGAAAAGAAGAATTCTGGATGCCAAGATTCGAGGATTCAAATCTATGAATTGTACCGCAATTGAAGAAGAAATTTAAAATAAATTACGTACTTCGACTCTCTTTTCCGAAATGCAAAATAAAAGGGTGATAACACAAAATTCCCTTCAACTTTTACTGCTTTGGAAATTAAGAAAAATTAATTTTTATTGATATTAAAAATGATTTTATTTATTATCATTTTAAAGATGGGAAAATAAAATGTAAATATATAATACCATTTAAAAAGGAATGGTTCATTTTCAGAAGTAATTTTTATAAATCTAACTTATTTGCTATTGTACAATAACTTTTTTTTTTTCTTTTTAATTCATTAAAATATCATTTTTATCAAATATACAAAAAAAAAAAAAGTGGCTTAAATAATATTAATTCATTTATTTTATTTTTATATAATAAATAACTAAATTGCGTTCTTAAATTTTCTTTTTTTAAGTCATGAATTATTTATATGTATATTTTATATTTGTGTTTGAATTAATTAAATGTTTTTTTTTATACATCATTTTATCTTAAAATTACCCATTAAATAGAGAGCCAATTTATAAGTATAAATTTCATGAATTCCTATTTTTATTTTAATAAAAAATGATAAAAATATATTATTAAATATTTTAATTGTGCTGAGACACTTATTAGATACCGTTTAATAGACAATTCCAAAATATGTATAGTGTAAACAGTTATATTATGAAAAATGCATTTGTTCTTATTGGCACAGTTCTTTTGAAAAAAATGTTAACCTATTTTTTAAATAGTTTGCATTGTTTTAGTTAATTCAATAAATTTTATATAGATTTAAGGTAGATCCACACACATCCGATCAGGTTCATGCATTTTTACAGATTTGTATGGGATTAAATGTATCGATTCACACATATCTGGCCCGATTCCAGTCACAAATCATCGGATAGAGTGGAACCGGGGTCGAATATGTGAAGATCAATCTTTAATTCTTTCAATCGAAGTTCTTTAATTCAAAATTTTTTTTTTTTTTCACCTTCTAGCTATTTAGAAGTTTAAGATTAAGTTTTACTTTTAATCTAATTTTTCTAGCCCTATTATTTCTTGTATAATTTTCAAATTATTACTCGAAATCTTTTACAAGAAAAAAATAAAATGAAATTTATAACTTATTATTGACTCATTGTAATAAATGCCCTATTATATTACGCAATAAACAAATAATTTTCATTGTTTTTTTTTTCATAATAAATTTTGTTTTTTTTTTTACCCCATAAATTGATAAGTTGCACAAACTGGTTCCGTTACTCTACTAAGTGGTGATTGTTGCATTGATAATTTTTGTAAATGACATGATCTACACATTAATCTACCATCTAATGGATAACAACGTTTATCTGGTTCATCAGTCAATTGCATGCCACATTCTTCACATATATAACAATCAACATGAAAATCTTTATCCATTGATACAACACGTACTGTTTCTTCAGTACCCTCAACTGGTGTTATACCTTAAAAAAAATGAAAGTATGATTTTTAAATTTCGAAAAACCAAAAAAAAATGAAAAATATTTCAGATATACCTTTGCCACAACTTGCACATTTTGGTGCAAACATTCTATGATAATCGTTAACACAATAAATTTTATGATCAACATCAACTGTAAATGGAACACCATCAAGGCATTCATTACATATACAACATCGAAAGCATCCTGGATGATATGATTTACCCATTGCTTGTAAAATCTAAAGAAAAATTTAAATCAACAAGAAAAAAAGAAGAAAAGATATGACAAAATAAATAAATTACCATTTCCATAATTAAATGACCACAAATAGCACATTTTTCTGCAGTTTGTTGAAATCCTGAATACTAAAATTATTTTTACGTTTAATTAAAAAAATATAAATTTTAAAAGATAAAACAAAAAATTAAATTATTTACCATATAGTCCTCTTCACAATAAACTCTGCCATGTACATTATAAAATGCTTTACCACGTAATGCTCTACCGCACGAACAACAAATAAAACAATTTGTATGATATAAATTACCCATTGCTTGACATGCTTGTCCAGCACCAGTTACTTTATCACCACAAGTATGGCATATGCCTAACACACATTCAAAAAAAGAATAGAAATAAAAAAAATGAATTAAATTGTAAATTTTGTAATTAAATTAATTGATAATTTTACATACCAAAATATTCTCCTTGTTCTTCGCTTCTTTCAATTTCTTCTTCAAGTTGACGAGTTAATTCTTCAATCTTTCGTTCAGCTTCAGTTGGTCCAGAAGGACGTGGTGGAGTTACATTATATGGTAATAAATTTTTTGATAATCCTAAATATGATAAAATAAAATATTAAAATATTGATTTTTTTATTTTTTTTATTTTTAAAATACAATTATTAAAATTTTTTAAATTTACTTTTACCAGATCCACTACCAGTACTAGCTTGTGATGGTGTTGGTGATGTTGCTGATGGTTGCTGTAATTTTGGTGATGTTGCTGTTATACGATAATTATTTGTTGTAATAGATGTTGGTGTTGTTGTTGTATACATTTGTTGTTTACTATTATCTGCAGTGTACATTGATTTTGCTGATGTTGCAATTTGATGATGAACAGGTATCGTCTGATAAAAATTTGAATGATGATTAGAAATTGGTGAAATAGGAACAGGAGGTCGTGGAGGTGGAAGTGGAATTTTTATTAAATTACAATTACCACTTCCTCCTCCAATTTTTTGATTTCGTACTTGATGATTTCCTGACATACAAACATAATCAGAACTATTAATATCATCAACATAATTTGGATTTAAAGACACATTAATATTTGATGAAAGCACATTTTGTTGCACCTTAAATTTGTTTGAAGAATCAATATTGGACCATGAAAAAAAAATTATTGAAATTTAAAAAAAAGAAAAAGATTTAAGTTTTAGAAAAAAATAATAAATTGAAAATGAACTTGAAAACTTTTCGAGTTTTTCTCATACCGGTACTTGAATAGTTTGATAAATATTCGTTGTATGATGCTGAAAATCATTATTTTTCATTTGTGATGAAGGTAGTGGTGGTGTTGCTGCTGTTCCTGTTATTATACCCATTGGTAATACAGAAAATTGATGATTATTTGGCAGTGATAAATTCCTGAATCGATGTGGTGATGAAATTCGACTTGTTGTTGGTGTAGCAGGAGTACTTTTAAGTGATGTATTTGATGAACTTCTTTTATGATTTGGTGACAATAATAGTGAATTAACAGGAGATATTGGTGCCGTTGTTACACTAGGAAGTGATGGTAAATCACGACAGGTGATTTGTGATAATGCAGCTGCAGTAGGTATGTCATTAGTTTGATACATTGTTACTGTAGCAGGTGATGCTTGTGGTTGAGCACGTTGACCTACTAATAATTTTAAATGTAAAATTTACTTTTAAATAAAAATATATAAATAATTTTCATATATTACCTGAATGAGGAATAATATTCTCGTAAATTGGATTTGAATCATTTTCTGGTAATGGTGTATGAGCATATCTACCGGCAACAATTGGCATCGAAATCTTATTTGCTGCCTGAGGAACTTGTGGTTGTGCTCGTTTTCTTTCATAATCATAATCATTGCAATTATCTTTTCCTATTCGATTTGTATAAAACTCAATATTCTCATAGAGTGATTTATTCTGATCATGTTTAGGACTATAGGACTGGTGTTGTTGTTGTTGTTGTAACATACCTGAGCTATTGTTTAATAATTCACCTGGTATTAATGGTGTTGCAAATTTTGATGATGCTATAATATTATTACGTTCATATATTTTGTAATCTGATGGATTATATTTTGGCAATGAATTATCCTTATGTGTTTTTTGTGATTCATCTGATAATCTCATTCTTTGCAGTGATTGTTCATAATTTTCAATATTATTTCTGTGGCTCTCTTGTGATGCCATTTTACGTTTAGTACAATAAACAGCACAAATCAAATTAAAAAAATATAAAAAATTTTAATTTGTCTTTTAATTAAATATCCCGAATATTAATATAAAAAAAAATGTAATTAAAAATTAATAAAATACATTTTATTAGCAAATTCTGTAAAATGTCAAATATGAATTTAATTCCTATTCCACATTCCACAGAGTTGTACTTGTGTTGTGTTGTGTTGTGGATGTGGACTACACTAGTTAAATCTTTTACTACTTTTACTACTTACGCAATCTTTTTTATTTATTATTTATTTATTAGCAGATCCATTCTCAATTCTCAACAACAAAAGAGTTCGTTTTCGTTTTTTATCAAAAATTATCCCTCCAAACACAGGTAAAATGGAAACCGCGTTACAATTATTTTGTAAAATTTAGTGGATCACAAGCGCCCAAAATAATATGTAAAAAGAAATTAAATAAATATTTACAATTTGAAATCAGTTGAAGGTTAAAGTGTCAACTGTAACTTTTATAAGTTTTGCTAAAATTTTACCTCTAAATCTACATTATAAAAAAAATATCATTGATTAACTGGTTACACTGAATCTTTGCTGTCAGTGTCAGCAGTCATTAAATTACGGAAAAACGGAAAAAACTAACAAAAGGATTTTTCTTTTTTTTTTTCCTGTGAAATCAAAAATGCAAACTTAAAATTTTAATTTCAACTAAATTAGAATTCAAAAAACAAAAAAGTGAATTAATAATTTCTTATTTTTTTTAAAATTTCTTTTTAATAAAGATTAAATTATTTGGAAAATCAATTAAAATACAAAAAAAAAATCATGGAGGATGAAGATTATTTATTAGCTTTAAAACTTCAAGAAGAATTTGATCGGGAGGTAAATTTGCATGTAAGAAATATTTTTGATTGTTTAAAATTTTTTTCGACGATATTAATTCATATTTAGAAATAATTACCCATCATTTACCCGCCTTAATTGTATACCGTTGCTTATCTTACTATCCTCATATTAAATTGCTTACAATATTGTATTTTTTGTTTTTCATGAAAATATCCTGTTTTTGTAGACATGGGCAATGAAAAAATAAAATAAAAGCACATTTTTACGCTTTGTTTGTTTTATATGAAAATTTAAGCTTCTAATCTTTTGATACCTAAAATACAAAAATGAATATTGACCCTTATTCAGCGTAATTTTCTTGAAAAATTTCTAATTCTTATTTTTTTTTTTTTTTGTAAATTTATTTTAGGAATATAATGTTGAAGCACAAAATGTTAATAAAGTGATAATACATTCAAGAAAAAATTATAATAATGACATTGATGATGATAATGATGATGATGATGATGATGATTTGAATAGAACACAAAATTTGGTACATCCACAATGGGAAACATTAGATCCAACACCAGATGCAAAAGCATTATTTAATGCATTTGATATTAAATTTTTCCAAGGACGTTTAAAATGTGTTGAATTAGAATGGAGTAAACGTATGTATTCATGTGCTGGCATTTGTTATACAAGACGTAATCGAATGGGTATGGCCATAACGATACGTTTAAGTGAACCATTACTTAAATTAAGATCACGAAAAGATTTAATTGAAACATTACTTGTAAGTGAAATTTTAAAAAAAAAAAAAAAATACAAAAAAACGACATGAAATTATAAATTTTGAATATACCTACATTTTTTTTTTACTTAATTTTTCAGCATGAAATGATTCACGCATATTGCGGTATATTAGGTATACGAGAAGGTAATGGTGGCCATGGACCAAATTTTAAAAAAATTATGAATGGTATTAATAAAGTCGCTGGAACAAATATAACAGTTACATAAAATTAATTATATTAATGAAATTCATTAATTTTTATTAAAAAAAAAAATATATGTTTATTTCTTTTGTTTACTTTTTTTTTTTAGGTTTATCATAGTTTTCATGATGAAGTTCGTATTTATAAAACACATTGGTGGCGTTGTAATGGTATTTGTCAAAATCGTTCACCATTTTTTGGCTATGTTAAACGAACATCAAATCGTGCACCTGGGCCAAATGATATCTGGTGGAGGCAACATTTAGAATCATGTGGTGGTTCATTTTTAAAAATTAAAGAACCAGAAAGAAAACGTAAAATAAAGACAAAAGATGAAATAAAAAATAAGGAAAATATTAAATTAAAAAATAATACAAATACAGATATAAAGAAATATTTTTCACCGATACCAAATAAGGAAAATAATAATAATTTGAATCCACTAGGTAAGATAAAGATTTTTATTTATTATTTTATTTTAAAAAAAAGCGTAGCTGATTTGAACTGAACAAATTTATCAGCTCAAGTCAATTTCGCTTTCTGCGTGTATATGAATACCTTGTTTTTTTTTTTACGGAGAGAAAAGAATATTTTTATTCTTTAAACTTGAAATTCTAAATTGTTCTTCCTCTTTTTATTTTTTTAAGTATCATATAAACCCGGTAATACAGAAAGTAACCTAAGAGGAGCAAGTGGTAATCTAAATAATGTTATTGGCTTTAAAGATTTAACTGGTATTAAATATAAATTTATTCTCAATTCTCTCATTATTATTATTATTATTACTATTTTAAATTCGATAAATATTTTCATAATATAGAAGAAAATGCTAACGCGAAATTAACACCATCTAAAAATACAATGTTTGGAACTGGTTATTCATTAACAGCGACAACAGTTATAATTGATTCTCCAACAAAAAAACAAGGTAAAACATCTGCACAACAATTACGTGATATATGGGCTAATAAATATCCATCTGCATTATCATCACAACCAACTTGTACAATAAATACGAAAAATGATGAAAATGAGACTGACATTATTAATTTAGGTGCATCAACATCAGCAGCAGCAATACAAAAGGATAATGATGATACAGGAGAATGTAGTGAACCGAAAAAAAGGCGATTATCTACTACCATAATTGGTGATATCGATGATGAAAGTTCAAAAATAACAACAAAAATTTATGATAGTGATAAATGGACTGTTGTTGATGATGAAATTATGATTAAAGAAATTAATCATTCGGTTATAGATATAATTGATAGTAGTAGTGAAGATGAAAATACTAATGATGATTCAAATAATAAAATATCATCAAGAACAGTTATTAAAAAAGAAGATAATCCTTCTGAAAGAAAATCATCATTAGTTAGACAACTTGAAATAAAAAAAGAAATTTTCGAATCAAATAAATTAAATGATGATAGTTTAACTGAAGATGATATTCAATTAATTGATGATGAATATGATGATGTACTTAGTACAATTGATGATAATGAAACAAATTTAGCTACAGAAACATCATTAGTAGATGATTTATTTGGTGAAGATACATTATTAAAAGATTTTAGAAAAGAAAATGATGTTATATCATCAGGTACAAAATATCATCGAAATTCATTAAAAGACATTATTGTTTGTCCAATATGTGAAGAACGTGTAATACGTGAAAATTTATCTGATCATTTAGATGGTTGTATTGGTATAACAGTTAAAGTAATTCCAGTACCGCGTCCATCAACATCAAAATTAACAATGAAATTGCCAAATAAGAATAATACAAGAATAACACCATCATCATCATCATCATTATCAACACCATCGTCAGTAACACAAAATATTACTTTGAATTTAGATAGTTCAGAAGATTCAGATTCTACACCAGTTACAACACAACAAACATCAAATTATATGAATGAAGAACAAGAAAGTGAAGGATTATTACGTCGTAGAGGTTTAGTTACATCAACACATGCTTGTCCAGTATGCGCTCAAGAAGTTGATATTAATAGAATTAATGAACATTTAGATGTTTGCTTAAAACCATAAATTCACTTATGGGTTTCGTCTTATTAATTGTTTCTCTCAATTTGATGCATTTAATTTCGTAAAATATTATTTAAGATGCAAACGTATATATTTATTAATAGTACAAAAATTAAAAGAAAAAAAAAACCCAGAACAAAACTAATCACTCTTGTAATCTCTGTAAAATTCAAATAAATGTGTCGTTATTTAACTTGAACTTTTTTTTTTTTCAATCTGTAATAGGGAACTTTAGACTTCTTAAGAAAAATTTTTTTTTCTGTCATACATGCACCTAAATTTAAAGTGAAATGCGAACCACTAAATTCTTTGATAGAGAATTTTCATATTTTTGTATTTGGTTTTGTGGACTTGTTTATGTCCAGTAAGTAAAGCCACCAAAATTCATACAAACTTCAGTACCGAACACTTATACCATCTTATACCTAATTCAAAAATGAATTATGTAGTGCTCATTTGAAGCTGAGTGAACTTAAGAGGATTCGAATTCGAGACCTTCGCATCAGAAGCCAGCACTCTAACACTTCGGCAGCCAGTAGGTCTAGGAACTCTAGGTCTGAAATTTGGAATGAAGAACGAGAAAGTCTACACTTGATATGCGCTATTATGTCATGTCATGCATTGTACAGTATAGCGATATTCTTGTTTGTACTTTTGAGCATTTATTAGGAGATTTTCAATAATAAATGTAATTAAATCAATTTTATTTTTATTTTACATAAGTTGGCCAAAATATTTAACATTTTTCCTATGACCAATTCTTAATAATAAATCTGGCCATTGTACAATAAACATATCAACAATTCTTAATAAAATTTTACCCGATAATGATAATGTTTTAACACGACAATAACTTTCTATAAATATTATTTTACAATTTTTAATTAAATGAAATTTTTTTAAAATATATGAAACTAAACATATTGGTACACATGTTCCAGGTCCATTACATATTATTAAATCTGGTTGATTATTCCAACATAATGGAATACATTCAAATATTGCTAATAAAGTTGTAAAAATTGATGTTAAATAACTTTGATTTACAGTTCGACTACGAAATATTTCTATAAATTTAACATTATTATTTTTAGATAAATAATCTGATGATGTATTTAAATTTTCAATATTTTCAATTTTATCACGACTTGTTGTATCTGTTTTAGATAAAACATAAATACGTGGTATATATTTTGTTTTATCCAATTCCTTTATGATTTCAGTCATTTCCATTGTATGTCCACCAGATCCTAAAACAATTAATGTTTTCACACATTTTTGTTTTGTTTCAGAATTTTCAGTTGTTAAATTCATGTTTTTTTTTTGTTTGTAGGAAATTATTTTCTAAAATTGTGCCAATCGCGAATTCAATCAAACCCGTGTCAAAAAACAGCTGATAGGAATTTAGGAAAACACTTTCATAACCTCAAATTTATTAAAATTTGATCAAGAAAGGAGATAGATTATAGCTTTAGCTATTCGGTCGGGCATCTAAGAAAGAACTAAAAAAGCCAAAACAACAAGATTGTAATTTGTTTGTGCAAACACGTGTTTATTTTAATTGTTGACGATGGATACGATGACCATTTGTGATTCAATTGCCGTAAAGGTATTGTCCAACAATAAAATCGTTCAAGGTAAATTTGTTCTTTGAAATACAATACATATAAAATTTTGTGCATGTTCACTTTAAAAAGCATTTGTTACAGTGCTAACTGCTAATCAGTTCTTTATTCTTTTCACCTTAAGAGTAAGTAAGAAGATGTCTAATTTTAAGACAGGAACATGAAATTTGACTATCCTTACATTAATCTTTCAAATACAAAAGTTATTTTTGTAATCAGGCGCAAGTTAAAGGGTAGACAGACGTAGAATATTATCATAACTCCTTGAGAAAGATTATTTATCTTATTTGTGACCATAATGAATTGTGTGGTTTTAGTCACAAGATCCTTCGTGATAATTGAAATTGAAACATTCACCTTCATACCCCAAAAACTCAAGTACTTACTCTAATTTTTCTACTCTTTTGAACTTTAAAGAATATTTCATTTCTTTTGTACATTGGATGAGCTTAGATTTTGAATTGATCTAACTGATTCTTAAATTCTTATTAATATAAGGACAAATAATCATCATCCACTTACCTTTCAAACTCCTTTAAGAGTTCCTGTAAAGTTTTTTTTATAAATCTTCAAATTGTTATACTTATGCTACTTTTTTCTTTAATCAGTTCCTTTTTTCCTTCAGCAATCGGAAATGAACTTCATGTGGTGCATAATAGCTATTTGAATACATCATCATCAGACTCCCCAAAGAATGAGCCGAATGAAGTTCAACGTGAAAAATTACATTGTAAATTCAAAGAAAAAATTCATGGTCTAGAATATGAAACAGATCATAATGTCCTTTTAACGTACGGAGCAAAAGAATTTTCTTTGATATCTCATAATTGTGTGAGTAGTAAAATATTTTGATTTTAAATCTTAGGAAAATTGTATTTTTGGCTCTTTTTTTTTAGAAATATGAAGGAAAAAATATCAATGAAGAATTCAAACTACTTTCCTGTTCGAAAATTACGGATTGGATTAGTAATGGGCTGTTTTTAAATGAAAATACAAACCCAGAAATTGTAAAATTTTATCTATTAACAGCTCATAGTGTCCTTATAATTGTTGAATATTGTTTTCATGGAAATGCATTTAAAATTTTAGAAAAATATTCATGTATTGATAAATCTACAATGTATTGTTCGCATTTAATGGAATCAAATTCAAATTTAACAATTTTTGGAGGTAATTAGGGAATTTTTTTTAGATTTTTTTCCGTATTAAATTAATTTCATTTTGTATTTCATAGGAAACGCATTTGGTGAAGTGATTATCTGGACCATAAATGATGAAAAAATTACAAATCATTGTCCAGTTTTACATCGTATTTCTGCTCATTCGGGTGTAATATTTTCAATTGATGTAAATATGAAATTTATGTTGATGACAACAACTTCAGATGATAGATCGATACGTTTTTGGAAAATACAAAATAAAATGATCCATGATACTACTACCACCGTTGATGATGATTGGAAAAATAAAGAAATTTCACCACACAAAAGTGGTTATGCTCATACAGCAAGGGTATTCAAAGGAAAAATTATTGAAAATGGTAGGTAGAAGGGAAATAATTAATAAATTGAATCATTTCGATTGTTTCAAAATTCAACACTTTGCACAATCTTTCCACCAAAACTACATTTCGATGTTTCAATAATCATCAATTCACCAAGATGAATTCACCATATAGTGTGGACGACCAATGTTGAATTCTGAAACGTAGCCAGTCTTTTTTAAGTCTTAAATTTTTGAATTTATTTTAGATAATCATCAGTTTGCAATTTCTGTTGGTGAAGATTCAAATTTATGTGTATGGAATTCAAATGGTGAATTAATATTCAAGCGGCGACATCATTTTGGTGCAATTATATGGAATTTTGATTATTATGAAAAAACTAAAACATTATTAACAACCAGTAATGACGGAAATTTAATTAAATTTGAATTAGAAAAAATTTTCAAATCATTCAGCGTGAATGGTGATGATGATGATAATAATTTAAAAGTTAAATTATATCAAGAAATTCCAACAGTGATGAATTCATTCAATATTAATAATTTCACAAAATTTAAATGTTATCAATTTAAAAATTGCGAAAATTCACAAAATTTTGTCGGAATCACCACAGATTACAAATACATTTATATAAAAACATTTAATTGGGAAATAATAGAAGATATTCAATTGAAAAATTGTACAATTTTAGAAACATTTGTAACAAATGAAAATAATTGTTTAATTTTAATTGGCGGTTATAAGAAACTTTTAATTTATGAACATGGTTGTAAAAAACCAGAAAATTTAAAATTTAAACAAATTGAAATTACAAAAAGCTATATTAAATCAATATTTATATGTAATGAAACTAAAGAAATATTATTATGTGATGATAATGGTAATTGTATTTATGTAAATTCATATGAAAATATTGAAAATCCATTGTATTATATTAATTTTCAATTACCATCATCAATTAAAGAAAAATGGTTTACAACGGCAGAAATTATAAAAAATCGTTGGTTTTTAATATGTAACCGTCAAGGACATGTTTATTTATATTCATTAAAAAATAATATTGTAGAATTGAAATATACTTTAAAAAATCTTCATAATCATTTTGGTGTGACACATTTAATGCAAATTAATTATTCAGATGATATAAATGATTGTTTGTATTTGAAGACAAGCGGTCGTGATGGTACAATAAAAACGATAAAATTAAATGAAAAAGAAGAAAATTTAATAGTAATTCACATAGAAAATATACCAATTACATGGATTTATAAATTTTATGAATTTAATTTATCAAAATTTACAAATAATTATCTAGTAATTGGTTTTAATGATAATCATTTTGTAATATGGACAACAAATAATGATATAATCACTTCGATACCATGTGGTGGTGGTCATAGATATTCAGAATGTTTTTTTAATTTAAATTTAAAAATTATTTTATTTACATTTTTAAAAAATAAAAAATTATTAACATATCGTATTAAATTAGAAAATTATTCATCATCATCGAATGAATTTCAATTAAATTCAATTCCAATTAATCGATTTCATATAAAAACATGTAATGTAATGAAATTATTAAAAATAAATGATAATATTTTAATATCTGGTGGTGAAGATAATAAATTAATATTTTTTATACCAAAATTAAATTTATATTTATATGAATGTTATTCACATATATCATCTATTAAAGATATTATTTATATTAAATTAAATAATTCAAATACTGTTTCATCATATTTAATATTTTCTTGTGGTGGTCGTGCACAAATTTGTATAACAAAATTTCATTATTTATTAAATGAAAATTGTAATTTAATTGAAAATTTAAAAAAATCAATATTATTAAATGAAAATAAATGTAATTATATGATGAAATTAAGTGATTATCAAAGAAAATTCATTAAATTATCAAATAATAAAAATAACAGTAATGAAAAACCAGTTCCAGATCCAGAAATGAGATTTATGTCATTAGATGTAATTTTAGAAAATAATATTTCATATTCATTATTTACAGCATGTTCAGATGGTTATATAAGAAAATTTTTATATAATATGGAAAAAAATGATATAAAATTAATAAATGAATTATATTACGGTAAATGTATTTTACATATAAAAATATTAAAAAATTTAAATATATTAATAAGTACATCAACTGATGGTTTTATATGTTTTTGGAATTTAAATGAATTTAATAAAAATTCAAAAATATTATTTAAATTAAAACATCATGAATGTGGTATTAATTCAATTGATATACGATTAATTAATGAAAATAATGAATTATTCAAATTATATATTGCAAGTGGTGGTGATGATCAAAATGTTATTGTAACAATATTAAAAATTTGTAATAAAAATTTAGATAAATTAAATGAAGAAAATATTGAAATAATAAAAAATTATAAATTAAATAATTTACATAATGCACAAGTAAATGGTATAAAATTTTCAAAATGTATGAAATATTTATATACAGTTGGTATTGATCAAATTTTATATAAATTAAATGTACAAGATAATATGAAATTATTAAAAAAATCAATAACATGTATTTCAGATGTAAAAGGTTTAGAAATTTTTGATGATGATGATGATGAGAAAAATTCAAATAAAAATTGGGAATGTATAGTTTATGGATGGGGTAGACAGTTTATAAGTTTTGAATAATAATAATAATAAAAAAATAAATAAATAAATAATTTTATAAATTTCATTGAAGATAAAGGAATATTTATTTTAATTTAATTGAATTTAAAAAAAAAAGGAAACTTAAAAGAATACATCCAATCCTTCCTCTTCTCTAACTCTGAAACGGTTGAGATTACCCGAGACCTAACTGTAGTTTCCGGATCGGACATCGTAACGGAATCACCCTGTATAGTATAAACGGTAAAATTAAAATAAAATTTAATTGAATCGATTGAACCGTAATGTAATTTCGGTTTCGGTTTCAGTTCACCAATCACCAATGACCGTTGGCCGTTAAAATTAAAATATTTTTGGTTGCCATAGTAACGTGGTAACAAATAAGTGTCATGAAAATTATAAAAAAAAAATAACAAAATTAAAGAGTGGATTAAAGTCGACTTTTTACATTGAAGCTTTTTTAATTAATTTATTAATTTTTTTACATTTTCAAAAATTTTGGTATTCTTTTATAAAATTAAACAGTTTTTAAAGATTTCAAAATATGGAACATATAGAAAATTCAGAAGATGAAACTGATGAACAAATTTCATCATCATCTGAAAATACAACAAATCCAAATGAATATTTTGATCGTGTTATTGGACATATCGAAGATATAGTCGTAGACGATAAATTTAAGGTAAATTTAAGATGTTTATTTTCTATTTACTAGCGACTAGCGTACGCTAGTACTAATATTATACATATTTTCTCTTTAAAACTGTAAAATTTCATTATAAATTCTTTACAGACATTACATGATACCTTTTTAGAAAATAATTTTGAAATTTTCGAAGATACCGAAGAGAATAAAATTGAATATATGACCATATTTAAGGATTATGCAAAAACATTTGAAAATTTTTTTGTTGAAGAATTAAATAAAAGGATGAACGATTTTGATATGGTTTTTTTCACTGAATGTTTACTGTAAGTAAAAAAAAAAAAAAGTATCTTTTGGAAAAATTGAGATCGATTCACAAACATTAGATCCGGTTCCCCTTCATGCTATCAGATTCAGGATATTTTACATGTTTGTATGTGAATTTTAATGTATATCGTATCTATTCACATACATTTTGCCAGGTTTCGGTCAATAATCACATACAATAATGGACGGAGAGGAACTGGATAGGATGTGTTGTATTTTTTAATCGAATTTTAATTTATTTGAAAATTTTGAGATTAGAAAAATCAAGAATTTAATTTTCAGATTACAAGATCCCAATGAGGAATATGAAATGATAGAATTTTTTAAAACTTTTCTTGATTTTATAAAATTTAAACAAATGATGCTTGTCTATAAATACGATAAAGAAGGTAAATATGATCATTTGAAAGATGGTATAATTGTAATAAAAATGTTAGGTGAAAATGAAAGTGATAGTGATTAAAGAAAAAAAAAATGCTGTACAAAGGAAAATACAAAATCAATCATATAAAATACAAGAAATAGAAGAATAAAACATACTTTTTGATAAAAGTTTTTCTGTTTTTGAATTACTCGCACGAATTTTTTACTCTGACGAACATGATAAATTTGTGACCCCGATGATTATCTTCAAGTGCTGGTTCATATGTCGTATTACCTTTAGCTGTTTTCAATTGAAAATTGGTTCCAATAGAATTGAATTCGATGAAAAATTCTCATAAACTAAAACTTGATTTACTGTTAGATAAATCCTCTTTAAAAAAAAATGCTTTATTTTGCTTTTAAAAAATTATTCCAATATTTTCAATGTAATTTGTATATTTTTGCTTTAATGCATTAAAATTTCAATTTGAACTAATTTACTATTTATATCTCCGGGCATTCGATATGGGACTGTTGCAGCCATGTTTGTAATTGCTTTGGCTCTTTCACGAAGATACGTCAATTGCTGTGTAAATAAGAAAAATTAGATAAAAAAAAAAAAATTAAAAGCAAGTAATAATGTATTTTTATTTTTTTATACTTACTCTTTCTTTTCCACTGTCAGCAAATGAATATTCTTTGCCTTTAATACTCGTATATTGTGAATATAAGATATCCATTGTGGCAAGAAGTAAATCTGGATATACTTTACAAATTTCTGCACTGAGTCTGTTATTCAAAAAAAAAAAAAAAAAAATCATTATAAACAAGAAATTCAATAAAAGAAATAATCTTTTACCTTTTAAAATTATTTATGCAATTTTCTAAATCTTCTGTTGAGCATGGTACTAATTTTGTATTACTTAAAATTTCTAATGCTAACTGATATTTCTTTTGATGATAATAATCAAAAAATTTTAATAATTGATAAAGTAAATTGAATGTTGATAAAATTTGTGAATCAATAAATTCATCACCTATTTAGAAAAGAGAGAGAGAGAAAAGAAAAAAAAGAGAATAATTTCAAAAATTTGTATAAATTTTTCAAATTGAAATTATTACCTCGAATTCGTTCTGAAAATTCGGATGCTAATACTTGTAAACGTTCTCTCAATGATCCTGGTTTTGATGATTGATGAACAATTTGCGATAAAAGAGTTGAAAGGTATCGGAGAGCATGTGCAGAATCCTAATTAGAAATTTGAAAAGTTTCGTTTGAAGATTTTTTTATATGATAATTTAATTTTTATTAACTTACCGAAGCTAAATCATATAATTTAATTGCATCTTCGAGCATTCCTTTTTTAACCAATTCTTCAGCAACTAAACTTGCTGCTGTTTTAACATCAAATTGAATACCTTCGAATTGATCAAATAATCCTCTAAAAAAAAAAAAAAAAATTTAATTTTTAAATTAAAGACTATTTTCTAATATTATTTAATGCTCACCTTGATCTGGAGCCATTTGGTTGTATTTTTCCAAATATTAAATCATATTCACGTGATTCAATTGCTAAATCTGCAACAGATACCAAGAATAAATTTCTTCCTTCTGGATCTTTTAAATTTCTAATTAGAGGAGAAAAAGAAAACCCACGTTAACATTGAAAATATTACAAAAATAAAACAGAAATAATACTAACCTTAGGAAAAAGAAATATTGTAATGCTTCAGCAGGATCAGTAACTTCGAATTTTTTCACATAAAGCATAACCAGACGAGCAATATTTAAACGACGCATTGGTAATGGATCTTCAATATCAATTGAAACTAAAATTCAAAAAATAAAAATGAAAATTTTTCAAAATTAATTTTTAATTTTTTTAATTAATTTACTTACGTAATGGTTCTTGAACATTTCTTGGCCCACCAATCATAAACATTTCATTTAATGCTAATGCAATATGAACAGCATGTACACGAAATCTTTCTGTACGTGATAAAAATTCTATAGCAGCTTCAAATTGTCCAGTTAATGCTAATACTTGAAAATATAAATGTTTCTGTTCGGAAGCATTAAAATATTTTTCACCATATTCTTCTAAAATTTTTGTTTGTAAATCAGAATATGTTTGACCTTCAGAAGCATCTGATGGTCTTAATAATGATAATTGAATCCATAAGAAATCATCTGTTGTTTTAGCAACTTCTGGATGTTGTTCATTTATATCACAACCAGTTATTACACAATATACCTTTTGAATAAACAGTTAAATAAAGTTCCTTATGTTATCACAAAAATATAACTTACAGCTTTCTTATATGGATCAGTCGAATTCTTTATTTGACTTCTGTATTGCATTTTTAATTGACCTTCCAATTTTGAATTAATTTTCTGATCTGGATTTTTTAATTTTTCTTCTAAAGCCTGTGTAATTTGCTCATGTTCCGGTCTAAAATATTTTAATTTAATTTTTCAATTACTTTTTTTTTTATTTTTGTTTTAATTATTTAAATTTAATTACCCTGCCATTTGAATACAACGTAATGCTGATTGAAAATCACCACAACGAAGGCAATAATAAACCATTGGCCATAATGGTCTACCATCAATGAATTTATCTTGAAGACCAATATATTGTCCATGATTGAATGTTAAACCAACAAATGATGCAACTAAATTGTATGTAGATGGTATTCCACCTCTTTGAGCTTCTTTTAAATTTCCAGAAATAACAATTTGCATGTATGTTTTGTATCTGTAGTAGATAAAAAAAAATTGGTTTTTCAAATTGTTTCATTTTTCAATAAATCAAAATATTACCTGCTTTCTAAATATTTTTTAGCTTGATCAACAAATTGTGTCATTTGTGAACGACTTTGAATTGGATCTCGATTTCTTGATAATGGTGTAACATTAATCATGTATTTCATAATTTCCCAAATTTCTGATACTTTCTATTTAATAAGTTTAATAATAAAAAAAAAAAAAAATTAATAAAAATCTGACAAAGATTTAACTTATATGATAGTTTCTTCTTACTGGATCATCAAATGTTTCAGCAACTTTAGCAAATTTATGTACCAAATTTGGACGTAATGCACCCTCAGTTATAGCTTTATTGTAATCATAAACTTCTCTGGCATATGCCATTTCCTAAAAAAAAAAAAAAATGAAATGTTAATTTAAATTTTATACAAATTCCAACAATATTTTAAGGTATTAAAGTAAAAAATAATTACAATTCTGTTCAGACATGATTTTCCACCAGCTGTTGTTTCATTTAAAACAGTTTGTTCAGGAATTTTTTGTATATCAATCCAATTTTGTGATGGTCCAACAAGTGCATTAAGTAATTTAATTTTCTCTTGACGCCAATCATTTTTAATTTTTTCCCATTTTTGTTTTTGTGCTGATTCATATGACTATCGAAGAAAAATCAAAAAAACAAATTTTAAATACCACTTTTGAAAAAAAGTCAGAGTAGATAAAACACGGTTTCACTTACATTCTTATGAACTTCTTCAATAACTGATAAAATTGCATTTTCTTTTTCATTTTTAAGAAAACTTTGAATATCTGTATCAGCAATCGGTTGTAATGGTTTAAAAGTTTTTCGAGTATTCAATAATTCCAATTTTTGTGATATTTTTGGTAAGTCAAATCCTTTTGTACTCAATAGGAATTGCCTAAAAATTTCATGTACATATATGAAAATATTGGAAATAACAGAATAAAATTGAACAAGAAAATCACATACGCTTGGATATCTTGTGCTCCGGTTTGTGTCAAACGAGCATGTAAATCCTGAGCATCCTGTAGAACTTGAGGGATTGATCTTTCTACTCTTGGTAAATCTTCAGTTGCTGTGGTTTCACTTGCAAGTTTCTGTGCTTGTTGAAGAATTGCGTTGAAATCCATTTTCGTTTTATTATTAGGTTTTTTTTCTAATTAAAAAAAGCAAAATTAAATACACAGGCGCCAAAATATTGAAGCCCGGCTATGAAACAAGAAACAAGTGAAAATAAAATATGCGATAAGTGGTTTGGTTTGGTTATGTTTCATGTTTCAAATGTTGAAAGTTGAAATAAGATCAAAAACACTTGAGTGTTGTTAGCACACCATCTTTTTCCCCGCCAGGAAATTTATTTCCCTTGATTAAAAGTCCCAATAAAGGAAATTTTACATTTAAAAAATGATTTTTTTATAAATTTTCTATGAAATAAACTAAATTAATGATAAAAATATGTTCTGAAACAATAATGCACATTTTTCAATATGATTTTCATATTTACATAGTCAAATTATTAAGAAAATTCGATATTTGATTTTTTGCATTTAAATCGTCTTCAAGACTCAGTATTAGAATATGAAACGGACACCGTTTTGAACGTGAAAATCTGTGAATCAAAAAAAATTTTCAAAATATTTTAGAAATTTTATTGGATTCGTTTAAAACAAATAATTTTATGTATAAAAATCGAATTTCACAAAAATCGGTCGATTATTTCGCTTATAAATCCATTTTTTTCAATGATAAATTATGAACATAATTTAAATGTTTACTTTTGAAGGATAAGTGGTACATAATTTTTATTGGATTTGGATTTACAAGAAAATTTAAAAGGTTTTCTTAATTTTTTGTGAAAGTTTGAAAAGTCTACAAAGTACCGTTCAGAAATTGTGGCCTGTGGGACGAAAACTAAAAGAAATTTACGACAACAACAGAGTTTGAACTTCTATAACTTTTCAACGATATATGGTGTAGGAATTTCGTTACTTTCACTAGCAAACATAAAAAATTGTCCCAAATTATTCTGAAAATATGAAAAATATAGGATAAATCGTTTAAATTTTGTTAAAAATTAGATAAATATGCACAAAAATGAGTGGCTTGATGAATTCGAAGACTAATTACGTAACAACTGTTAAGTGGTGAAAGATTCTGAATTTCTAAAAGATTTATTTGAAAGAATAAAATATAATCTAATTGTAAGTTTTGTCCATAGAAATGAAGGACTTCGAAGGTACTGCTTGCGAGCTATACGTAGCCTTTTAAAATAATTCAACATAATTACAACAACAATTCATGCTGTCACATAATGTTATCGTATTATCCTATACTTCGCAGAAGTACTGAAACTTGAAATATTAAATTTTACAGGATTTGATTAATTATTTCGTTTAAAAATTCATTCTAATTTCGTTACGCTAGACAACGTTTCATCATATTAGGCCAATTAACGTTTCGTGCATTTCCTTTGCGTGCTATAAAGCACGTGGTGTTTTTTAATATTACATGGCAGCCCCCACCCACGTGTAAAAGAGAACCGAAGAATGATGTATCACAACAAAAAAACGTCAAAAATGTCAAAAAAATAATAAGGAAAGGAAATAGAAATAACACGTCCCGGCTCGGTTCGGTTCCCTTTTCAAATAGCAATTCATTCATTTTTTTGCTTTTTGTGTGAATTTTAGATAATAATTTTTATTATAAATGTTTGCTATTAAATAATAATGCAATCATCTATTATTCTGAGATTAAAATTAAGTAAATTATTATGGAAAAATTCAAAAATTTTACATAATAGTTTTTGGAATTTATCATCATCAAAATTTCATAATTATTATTCAATATGTAACAACGTAGTTTCATCAAATTTTTATACATTTCATCATAGAAAACCTTATGGTAATTCATTATTGTGTTGTGCATATTCAACAAAACCACAATCGAATTATAATAAAATACCAACAACATCATCAATTATCTCTTCAAGTTTTAAAGATAAAAATAATCCAAAGGCACAAAATCAATCAAAAGATGATTTACCTGAATCTGTTGAATTGGGACAATCACAGCAGAAAAATCAGGAAGACCAAAAAGATTATATATCTCATGCTGATTTGTTACAAAATAAAAAGTTAGGATTATTTACAAAATTTAAATTAATGTATAAACAATATTGGTATGTACTTATACCTGTTCACGTGATAACATCCATTGGTTGGTTTGGAGGTTTTTATTATTTATCAAAAAGGTAATTTGAATTTTTTTTTTTTTTTTTTCAAAATATATTTTTAGTCCTTTCAGTATTATATTTTGACCTTTTTTTTTATATTCATAGTGGTGTTGATATACCATCTCTTCTTCAAAGTTTACATATAAGTGAATCAATTATTGATAAATTAAGAGGTTCTGAAATGGGACATATTGCTGTTGCTTATCTTTGTTATAAAATAGCAACACCAGCACGATATGCAGTTACAGTTGGTAATTAAAAATTCCAACAATGGAATCTTACTTTTTTTTATAAAAAAAAAAATAATAATTTTAGAGTGATTTCTGAGTTGAAAATATTCAAACATTATTTAATTGGAATTATTCTATTTTTAGTTAATTTGTTAATAATTGTTCATATAAATAAATTGTGTATTTTAAGTAGGTATATTAAAAATCAATTAAGCTATTTTTTTGTTTGTTTATATTTCAGGTGGTACAACAATATCAATAAAACAATTAGTACAAGCTGGATATATAAAACCTATGCCAACTAAAGATGAATTGATTAAAATGTATGAAGATCGAAAAGAAAAAAGAAAACAAGAGAAAGAAAGTAAAAATTAATGAAGAGTGAAAGTTAATGAGTTAGAAGGACAGAAAATTATGTATTATTGAAATGTATATGATGAAATAGATGATGACACGGAGTAACAAGGACATGCAATCGTAAAAAAAAATGTTTATTTATAAAATTTTATTATTATTTTTTAAAAATACAATTAAATTGTTTTAAATTACAGATTGTGATTTTACAAATTGTTTAAAAATATTGAAAGTAATGAATCAAAAAATATTATCTTTGCCTTGAAAAATTTGTTTTAAATTTATAAATTTTACGACATGTGCTTCCAAAGTTTCAGCAAAGTTCCTCTCCTCTACTGCCAAGGTTTGAACGCGGGTTAACTCTTGTCACCCTAGGCGAAAAAAAAGAACACCTCTTCATACGAGTACGCATAGGTCGCATACCTCCACCTCCACCAGTGATGATGTTCGTGGAACTGTTGAAAAGTAGATGGTAATCTTTGACTCTTTGGTTCCAAAACACCACAACCGGACATCGATCACGTCGTTTCCTCATAAATTTCCTTGTTTTCATCACCTCATCACTTTGAATTTGACGTTTTGACGTTTTCCCATGTCAACACTCGTTATTTTTTTTATGCCGACACATGTCAATTATAATTCCACCTTAATAATTTACCACCCCTGCAGTGCCGGTATCAAAATTCAATCAAATCAGTATTTTAAAAAATTTAAGTAAAAATGTTCACATATCGTATTGATAATTTTAGTTGACAATAAAAAAAGGAAAAAACACGAATATTGCTAATGGTATCGGCATCCGCCAAACAAAAAACAAGAAAATTACAAAAATAATTTTTCGGTAAAAATTTTAAAAATTTTTTGTAATGTATGTGTTTTGGTGAATTTATTGAACTCAACAAACATAACATATTTTTGACATGAAATAGCGCATTACGTTCGCATGCGTGCCAGTCAATTGATTTAAGACGACGCATTTAGGTGGACAGTTGACAGTTCGTTCAGTGAAGTGCAATGAAGGAAGTATTTTATTAGTTGCATATTTAAAAAAACTCTAAATAAAAATAGTAAAAATGTTCACATATCGTGCCGATAAGTTTAGCTGACAATAAAAAAAATGAAATAAAAAGTGAAAAAATCACGAATTTTTGTGAATTTGTGAGTTAAAATTTACGGCATAATTTTGGTATCGGCATCCGCTAAGCAAGAAAGAAAAAACAAAGAAAACAACAACAAGAAAAAAAAAACAATTCGGTAAAAATTTTATAAATTTTTTGTAAGGTATGTGTTTTGGTGAATTTATTGAACGCACACAAACATAAAATATTTTTGACATATAAAATAACGCATTACGTTCGCATGCGTGCTGGTCAATTGATTTAAAACGACGCATTTAGAAGAACTTAGAATTTTTTCTGATTATATCGGTCGGCCATGATGTTCCATAAATTTTTCTATCATTTTTTTTAGTCGTTTTCATATATGAAAAATATATATAACGCGTATAAACGTATACAATCGCATACCGAGGACTTATAAAAATTTTCTCAATTTCTTCATTTTCGTTTCTTATTGTTCATCGTATTAAACACATCGTTTTTTGAAAAAATAGATTTTTTATTTCTATCAAAATTTTAGGTGCTGGATTTAATTACTATTTATTGTAATTATTAATTATTTTTTAAAGTAAAAACTAAAATATTTTTTTTATTAAAAAATATATATATGGTTACAATGTGAGTAGCAATATTTAAAAAAAAAAAAAAGGGAAAATTTTTTGGACTTAGAATATTTTTCATTGTTGAACCAGCCAACACCGAACTTACAATATATAAAAAATATCACATTGTGTGGTGTTTGAAAAAAAAAATATAATTTATTTTTTCAATTTCATTTTAGATTATAAGTGAAAATGAGTGTAGAAAATCCAGAAAATGCAGCAAATAATGATATTGTAAGTAATTTAATTAATATTAATTTGAATTTATTTAAATATAATTTATATGAGATTTTACATGAATTTATTGAAAATTTATTTAATAATGAAAAAAATGGCGACAGAGACTTTTAACTAAGTCCCACGTCGTCTTTCATTTAATAATAATATAATATGATGATGGTTAAAAAAAAAAAAATTAATGATGATTATAAGTTGGCAAGTATAGAAAATTAAATAAAAATATTATATGAAGAAAAAATAAAAGTTATAGTGAACCACGCCGATTTTTTTTCCTATGAAAATTAAAAGAAATAAAAAAAGAAGAATTTTTTATCTTTTCTTATCCTTTTCTCAATTTTTCTACAATTGAATAAGAATTTTATTCAAGATGAGAAAAAATATATCTGAAAAGATATGATTCTATGATTCACAAAAAAAGATAGTTTTTTTTTTTCATTTTCATTTTCATGTGAACTTCTTTTTTTTTTTGCAACTTGCAATAATTTGAAATGAAATAGAAAAAAAAATGAAAATTTGATTTTTCGGTAGTGGCTAATGTCTTTGTATAATTAATTTTTAAATTAGAATATTTAAATCTCATTTTTTGTTTTTTCATCTTATAGTTTTTCAAATTATATAATTTTAATTATTTTAAAAAATTTCATTAAATTTACTCAAGGTTACTCAAGAGTAAGTATTTTGTAGAAGTAATAAGTACAGAAAAAATAAGTAGATATAGATGTAAAGTGTAATACAAAAAATAAAATAAAATAAATCAAGTAAAATAAAATATGCATTACTGCATTATTTAGGTAACAGCCACTATGTATATTTTTTTTTTCAATAGCAGCGATATGAACTCGTTTCTTTATTATAAGTACCTACCTATATATATTTTTTTTCTACTCAGTACTTTTTTTTTCATTCAATTTTTTCTGCTTTTTATTTTTTTTTTAATTTTTTAATATTACATTTACTTTGTTAATTTGCAAAGATTGCAAATTTATTATTACTACATTTTCTTCTTCCTCTTTTGATGAATTTTTATATTTATATTCTAGATAAGTAAATAACCAGAAAATATTAACGATAATTTTAATAATTTACTAAGTATACAAAATAATATGTAGTATGCTTATTTCTAAAGAATATAATATACATATACATATAGTATGTATATATTATATGTATGTATGTACACCACATGTGTATCTAAAATTCTACATACATAAACGAATTTATTTTCTTAGAATAAAATTTTCAATTTAATAGATTTTTTTTTTTGCCATTAACAATTTTTATCATTTTTATTTTCTAGTAAAATTTTTTGTATTTTATCAAAAATATAATTATCTTTTCAAAAAAAAAAAAATCGAATAAATAAATTTTAAATAATGTGGAATTAAAAATTTTGAAATTAATTCAACACAAAATGACCTCTTTAAAGTTAAAGAGAAAAAAAAAACACGTGCTTTCAAAATGCTTCCAATTGATACTTTTAATCAGACACAAGACAACACTTTCACTTTAATTATTAAAAAAAAAAAAAAAGTAAGAAGACAAGAAAAAAAAAAAACAATAAAGTTATCTAGGTGCAGAAAAAAAAACCATACCAAGTTTCTTAAGTAAATACCTAAATAAAAGAAAAAGTGTTATTTCATAAATTTAATGTCTGATGCTACTGTTTGATGAAAAAAAAAATAGTATAAAAATGAAATTAAAAATGAAAAAATAAAATTACTTTCTTTTTGAAAAAATATTTCTAATTTTAAAAGGATTTAGTGTGAGTAGTAAAATTTTATGTAAAAAATAAGAACTAAATAGTCATGAATTCATCATTCAGATAAAGTCTTTGATAAAATAAAATTCATTTTTTTACATTTTTTAATGATGCATAGGATTTTCAATATAAGAATTTCATTGAAGATAATTGTCACAGTGATTCTTAAAAATTTTAATCTCGTAGTTAGGTGTTGGTTTTTTTCCTAAAGTAAAATACTTGTACCTATTCATATTACAGATACTTTTCATAAATAATTATAGATTATTTAATAATTTTTGTTTTTTTTTTTCTTATTTAAAGGAGGTCAAACCTCAAAATGGTGAACAGGATCAACGATTTAATGGCTTAAGTAACGGTCATATTGAAAGCAGTAGTAGTCATCATAAGCACAAATCATCGTCTAAAGATAAGCACAGAGATAAAGATCGAGATCATAAAAGCTCAAAAAGCCATAGTTCTAGTGGACGGTAATTCAAATTAAAAAAAAAAAAAACTAAGACAAAAATAGTAGAATTTTTTAAAAAAAATTCTTTTATGTTATTTCTTACAGAGATAAAGATTCCGAAAAACATAAAAGTTCATCAAGTAACGATAAGGATAAGCATAGAGATAAGGAAAGATCTGATAAGGAAAGATCTGATAAGGATAAAGATAGACATAGAGATAAGGATAAGAGTAAGGATAAAAATCATCATAGAGATCGTGAAAAGGATCGTGATAAACATAAATCATCATCTTCGTCTCATCATAAATCATCATCTTCGTCTCATCATAAATCATCATCGTCTCATGATAAAGAGAAAAATGATAAAGAGAAAAATGATAAAGATCGGGATAAGGAAAAAGAAAGGACAAAAGATAAAGACCGTGAACATGGAAAGAATAGAGATGGTGAACATGGAAAGGATAAAGAACGTGATAAAGAACGTGATAAAGATAAGGAAAGAAATAAAGATAAAGAAAAACATCGTGATAAGGACAAGGAACGTTCAAAAGACAAAACAAATGATAACAGCGGAGATCGTGAAAAAGATCGTAAAAAGGAACATAAAAGCAGTTCACATAGCAAAGATCATCGTGATCGTGAAAGATCTGATAGGGATAAAGATCGTCATCATAAAACCTCATCAAGTTCTAAAGACAAACATTCCAGTTCATCATCATCAAAACATAGAGATAAAGATAAGGAAAAACATTCATCATCATCCTCAAAGGATAAAGAACGTCACAGGGATAAAGAGAGAAAAGAAAAGAATGGAACTGTAGAAAATCGAGATAATGTTGATAATAAATTAAATATAATTAAAACTGAACTTGAACCACCAAGAAATGATTATGATCAATCATGTAGTGGTTTTCCACATATTAAAGATGAAAATAATATTAAAATGTTAAATGTACCATCTCATCCACCAGAGATTTCAATGAATTTTTCACAGGCAAGTTCATGTGATTATTCAATGTCACAATTTCGTGATGATGAACCAGCATTTGTTGTTAAAGAAGAAATGCCCGCCGAGGATGCACAAGAAATGGAAGATGAAAATCATGAAAATGATGAAAGTGCTGTAAAAAGTGAACCAGACGAATATGTAGAAAATGATAATGATGACGATGAAGATATACCATTGGTATGTGACTTCAAATTTCAAATTTTTTATTAAATTCAAATTTATGAAGAGAATTATAAATTTTGTTTATTGTTTTTTGTTTTTTATAGGCCAACAGAAAACGAAAACAAGCAGAGGAAAGTGATGATGATATTCCTTTAGGTAATAGAAAGAAAATAAAAACTGAGAAAAAGAAGGAAAAAATAAAAGAAAAGAAAGCTAAAAAGAAAAAACGTGAAGAAATTGAAGAAGATTATTTAGATGAGAAACCTAAGAAGAAGAAAATTAAAAAGGAAAAAGTAAGTTGAATTTTTTTTTGAAAATGCTAAGAAAATAGAAAAGCAAAAAATATTTAAAAATGGTAAATTTAACACTTTATTATTAGGTTGAACCTCCTCCTCCAACTCAACAACAAAGATCTCCAATGAAAGGTGGCAAGAAAAAGAAGGAAGAACAACCAGATGATGTTTGGAAATGGTAAGCTAATAAAAATCCTTTTTAGTTTAGATTTCAAATAGTATGGATAGTATGATTTCTGTACAGAATGTAACAGAATAAGACTATAGTATCTAAGAGATCATGGAGACCTTCGGTCACTTACATATTTTAACGTTTCTTGAATGTCTCCTGGTCTCCAAATATCAGTCTCCTGTTCGTGTAAACTTACCATAAAAGTTTTGTTGGTTTGTTCAGTTATTCTCTCAGTTTTTTTTTTTTTTTCGAATGCATTTATGTGATAAAATTTAAAAAAAAAACAAAATTTGATTCCAGCTTTATCAGTACCCTGGTCCCTGATCTTCTATTCAAGCAGTTTAAACTAGTAATTTGGTTGACATATTATTTTATAAAAATTAAAGTTGAATTCCGGATTGAATCATATAAACACCACGTGTTTGTCTATTATTTAATCATATATATGAAAATTTGTCTTGAATTTTATTTACACGTGGAACACAACGTGTTCATAACAAAAATAAATAAATAGGTAAATATTTTGGAAAATAAAATTGCAAGATTGATATTTGTGGTTTTCATAATTTTCCTAATAATTGTACTTGAACTTGAGCTTTTTTTGTTTAAGATCATTCTATATATTTTTTCTTTAACCCTTTTTTTTCTAATCCACTCAAGTTTATTACGAAAAAAAAAAAAGATTGTTCGTGAAACGTAAGATAATCTGGTGAATTTTTTAAACTGCAATACTTTTGATTTGCTCTTATTGATTTATGTAAAAAAAAAAAAAAAAAAATCACGATAAATCACGAAAATTAACCAAAAAAAAAAAAAAAAGTTCAATAAGCCGCCGCCCGACTAATTAAAATAGAAGAAAAGTGGGTTTTCTTCCGGTTCATATTTTTATATCTACAACAAAAAAAACAATGTTTACAATGAGGCAGAGGCATATTTTTCTCGTTTCTCTCCTCTAACAATGCTTTTTTTTTTTTTTTGTTCAAACAGCTGTTTGTAATATATTTTTGTACTTGAATTAAAAATTTAATAAAATACACATAAATGACGTATAACGGCCACGAGGAAAATATATATAATGTATGTATATATGTAATGACGTACAAGATAAGTAAGTGGTGGTATGTGATGAAGGTGATATATAGTTCAATACCGTTTTTTTTTTTTTTTTCATTTATGATAGAAAGAAATCAAAAAATTAAACTAAAAGAGAGAAATATCTATTTAACAAGGAAAAAAAAAAGATTCAATAATCTAACCTATAAGTTTTTCTTTCTCTCTACATAAATATTTTAAATACATACATACGTTATGTATAAAGGTGTTATTTAATTTTAATTGGAAAAAAAATAATATATTATAATATATAAATAAATTCTAGAATTTTCATTATTAATTTTTATATAAGTATTTGTCTACGTTAATTTTTTTGTATCGGGTAATGAGAATATTTTGGAAACACGTGTACTATTATCATCGAACAATATTATTTTCTCAATGTTATTGCAAATTTTCTAGTAAAAAAACGAATATTCAAATTTTATCAAAACAACAATCATCAGTAAAATGGTTTGTGCCTTTCAGAAAAATAAATAAAATCCATTTTTTATTTCACTTATTTTTTTTATTCTTCTTTTAACGATAAAAAAAAGTTGCAATTACATAAATGCATTTTGCTTTGTATGATAAATGATTTTTTTTTTTTTTTTACAGAATACCTAGAAATTACATACATGAATTTTATAAATTAGGTCAAATTTGTTGTAGTCGTAAAAAACTAATTTTTTTTTACACATTTAATTTGAAAAATGTTAAAATTTTGAAAAGAAATTGTCTATTATTTGGTGTTATGCAAACATGAATCGCTTTTGTTTGTTTAAAAATTGTACTTGAATTTTTCTTTTCGGTTATGCAATGACCTTTTGTTTTCGTTATCTTAATTAAAAAGAGAAAATTTTAAGACATTTTTAATAGATAGGAAATTTAAAAAAACTTGATATGGTAAAATTTGATGTCATAAACGAAAATGATCTTTTACAAATTTGAATTTAGCAAAATAATATTTAGATTATGGCTGAGATTAATCAGAAATTAACGCTTGGTTTGTGCATGGAGAGAATTCAGGCATCCACGCACGACCACATGAGAGTACATTTAACTCAAATTAACACGCTTATTTGAGACTGCTTGATAAAAATTGTCTAGAGGGTCTTGAAATAGATATCAATTTTTTTAGGTCCCGTTTTCCCGTGGAGGCATGTTAGTAGAATGTCATTAATTACAACTTTATCTCGATATGAGCATTTGCTTTATTGAAGATACCTGCTACTCATCTGCTGTATAAAATGTAGACCGATAACCAGCTCTTTTTCTCGACAACGCTGGACATTAACACAAAATGTGTCTGTCTCTCTACATTTATCTTTCACTTTCAAAATGAATCCATCCAACTTCTCAATATAGTCACCCTAAATGTACCTTTTTTCCTTATTCCTTCAATTTTATCAAGTACGATTTTTTTTTCACTGGTTTTGCATGCCATTTGCAATCCACTTCAACGGTAAAAAGATTCAAATTAGTAAAGAACATAGATTTCATAATTTGATATCCTAAAATTTTAATAATTCTCTAAAAAGTTTCTTGAATAATTTTCATTTAAGTTTTATCTCTTTTGAATTTAATTTTATTTTCTAATTAAATTATTTTCTTATTCATCAAAGGTGGGAAGAAGAAAAACGTGAAGATGGTGTTAAATGGACATTCTTAGAACATAAAGGACCAGTATTTGCACCACCATATGAACCATTACCAAATAATGTACATTTTTATTATGATGGTAAAATAGTTAAATTATGTGAAGATGCTGAAGAAATAGCAAGTTTTTATGCAAAAATGTTAACACATGATTATGTTACAAAAAAACAATTTAATGACAATTTCTTTAAAGACTGGAGAAGATCAATGACATCCAAAGAACGTGAATTAATAAGAAATTTAGATAAGTGCAATTTTAAACAAATGAATGAATATTTTACAGCATTATCAGAAAAACGTAAACAAATGTCAAAAGAAGAGAAACAAGCAATTAAAAAAGAAAATGAAAGATTAATTGAAGAATATGGTTATTGTATTATTGATGGTCATAAACAACGTATTGGTAATTTTAAATTAGAACCACCTGGTTTATTTAGAGGACGTGGTGAACATCCAAAAATGGGTTTAGTTAAAAAACGTTTAATGCCAGAAGATGTATTAATTAATTGTTCAAAAGATAGTAAAATACCAGTACCACCAAAAGGACATAAATGGAAAGAAGTTAGACATGATAATACAGTAACATGGTTAGCATCATGGACAGAAAATATACAAGGACAAGTTAAATATATTATGTTAAATCCAAGTTCAAAATTAAAAGGTGAAAAAGATTATCAAAAATATGAAGTAGCAAGACGTTTAGATAAACATATTGATAAAATACGTGCAACATATCGTGAAGAATGGAAATCAAAAGAAATGAGAATAAGACAACGTGGTGTTGCATTATATTTTATTGATAAATTAGCATTAAGAGCTGGTAATGAAAAAGATGAAGATCAAGCTGATACAGTTGGTTGTTGTTCATTACGTGTTGAACATGTTAAATTACATAAAGAATTAAATGGTAAAGAGAATGTTGTTGAATTTGATTTTCTTGGTAAAGATTCAATACGATATTATAATCAAATTGAAGTTGAAAAACGTGTATTCAAAAATTTAGAATTATTTATGGAAAATAAAAAAGAAGGTGATGATTTATTTGATCGTTTAAATACACAAGTGCTTAATGAGCATTTACGTGAATTAATGGAAGGTAAGTTGTTGTTTTATTTATTTATTTACATCAAACGACAGATATGTACAATCTTTGTAGCTTTAAATTAGCAATTTATTTTATAATTTTAATTTTTTTCTTCTATTTTTTAAGGTTTAACTGCAAAAGTATTTCGTACATATAATGCATCTATAACATTACAACAACAATTAGATTTATTAACTGATCCAGATGCATCAGTACCAGAAAAATTATTAGCATATAATCGTGCTAATAGAGCTGTAGCAATATTATGTAATCATCAACGTTCAATACCTAAAAGTCATGAAAAAAGTATGGAAAATTTAAAAGAGAAAATAAAACAAAGACAAGATCAATTAGATGATGCTGAAACTGAACTTCGTGTAAGTATTTTGAAAAAAAATTTTTTGGTGAGGAAATTTGTTTTCATTGTCGAATTTTGTTTTTTTCTACTTTTTCAAGGATCTTCAAAAACTTGCAAAACGTGGTTCAGTTAAAGAAAAATTAAATGCTGATAAAAAGAAAAAACAAGTAGAAAGACTTAGAGAACAATTAAAAAAATTAGAATTACAACAGACTGATAGAGATGAAAATAAAACGATTGCATTAGGTACATCAAAATTAAATTATTTGGATCCTAGAATATCAGTAGCATGGTAAGTGTTGTTGATTAAGACCCATATTTACGAAAGCACTTGCGATCGCAAATCGCCACTTACCATCGCAAGTACGTGATTTGGTATTTACAAAAATTTTACAATCGCAAATTTGACATACTGCTGTGGTAAAAATGTCAAATTTGCGATCACTGTTAACATGAATTTGCGATTAGTAAATTTCACTGTAAATTATTTTGATTAATGGACTTTTTTTTTTTTTTTTGTTTTGTAAACACTTATTTTTAATTTAACTTTTTTTTAAGGTGCAAAAAACATGGCGTACCAGTAGAGAAAATTTATAATAAAACACAAAGAGAAAAATTCCGATGGGCAATTGATATGGCTGATGAAGACTATCGTTTTTAAAAATACATATAAAAAATGAAAATAATAATAATACAAAAATAAGATTAAAAAAAAAAAAAAAAGAAAGCATGTCACATTTTTTATATTAGCTCATCATATTTTCGTTACCATCACGATTATAAAACAAAAAAATAAATCATTATTATTATTATTTTTTAAATTGTTATCACTCATTATCTAAAAGTTATTGACATTCAATGTTTTTATTATTATTATTTTAATTTCCTCATAATTATTAGATCTGATTCTTTACAATATTCTAAAAATCATAACAAAAACAAGAAAAAACACAACAAAATAATAAACGTATTTTTTATAAAATAATACGTTTTTCCACCAAGTAGAGTTTCAGACTAATATGTATGTTTTTTTTTTTTTTTTTTAAAGAAAAGAAAGTAAATAATAGCAAAAGGCAAACTATATTTAAATTAGTTTTATAATATATTATTTTTAAGTGTAATTGATTTTATTATTATTATAATTATTATTATTTTTTTTTAAATACAATAATATAAATAATATTTAGAGATAATTTTCAAAATGAAGAAAAAAATACGAAAAAAAATAAAAACAAAAACAAAAGAGAAACATTTTTATTGTGTAAGTATGTAATACATAACATATACATACATATAATTCTCTTAAATAATTAAGTAAATAAAGTAATTAATTAATCAATTAATTAATTAAAATATCATGATATTGATAAGGAAGTTAATTATTAGTTCTTTTTTTTTTTTTTTTATTATAAGGAGAAAAAAAAATTGTGTAGGAAATATATTATAAAAAGAAAACAAAATGGTAGTTATTTTTTAATTAAAATTATATGAAGAAAAAAAAAATTAAAGTATAAAAGAAGAAGAAGAAGAAGAAAAAACAATTTTAGTAATAATTTTTAAGTGAAATAAAAAACAAACAAAAAATAAAAAAGCAAAAAAAAAATACTTTTTTTATGTTCCAATTAAAATTTCAATACGAAAATGTGTAGTGGAGGGGGTTTTGTAGGATATTGGAATATCACAATAATTCTCATTGTATTATTTGAATTTGAACAAAAAAAAAATGTATATTTTTTGATATTCCAACAGCAATATTTTGTTTTAATTGAGAAAAATAAAAATTGTGAGAGTGTATGCTATTTTGCGGTATTTAGAAAGAATTATCATATTTTTCAATTTAATGAAAAATATGATTTTTTTCTTTTAGTCTTGAATAAAATACAAAAATAAAAATGTTATAAATAATTTTGTAAATTGTTTTTTTTTTTTTCTTTGTACAATTTTTAAAAAATATTTTTAATTAATGTGAGAAATATTTTGAAAAAAAAAATTATATGAAAATTCGAAATTTAGATCGTTTTCAAGAATTCAAGTTTGCCGAAAGATTTGATTTGTCCAAGGGGCTTCATAAAATTAATTTTCCAAATTAAAAACTTCATAAAATCAATTTTGCAAGTAATCTTGCTTGCAAATTTAGTTTGAATGTTTTCTAATTTTATATGCATGCACACACACAAGTAAGCTTGAATTTTTGAAAACGGCCGTAATTTTTAAAATTAGCGTATAATTGATTATAATTTTTTTTTAATTTTTGAAGAATATTTTTTATTTAAATTTCAAATATCAATTTTTTTACCTTTTATTTTGCGTTTAAAATAATCAATAAGAAAAAAAATAATTAACATACAAAATAAAAATATTTATTTTATTGTTTTACTCAAATACAAAACAATATTCCTCAAAATTTATAAAATTTAAATAATTATTTGATAAAAATTAAAATAAATAAAGACGATTGTATGTGTATATAAAATAAATAATTAAGTAATAAGGAAGATAGATGAAAAAATAAGATGAAAAAGGAATAAAAGAAAAGGATCAGCACTTTGAATGAAAGTGCATTTAATAAATGAAAAGAATTTTTTTTTTTGTGTATTAGAAAAAATGATTTATTATAATTTAATTTAAAAAAAAAAAAAAATTAAAAATAAAAGAAATAAATAAGTTTTAAAGAAAAAAAAAAATAATAAATGAATTTAGTTCTTTTTTTTTTAAACAAATACAAAACGTTTTCTATTCGTGGGCGATCCTACGATTTATTTCCTATGAAGGTAAAATTCGATTCTCGATTTTTTTATTACATTTCTGAGAGAGCGAAGCGGCATTGTGAATTGTGGTGATGTGATATTAACTCGAGAAGAAGTTCTTATTGGATTCTCACTTCACTTAATATTCAAGCTTTTTAGTTTTTTCCTGTTAAATGACATTTTGCAGTGAACGAATGGTATAATTTTTAACTCAATCAATTCACACTTTCTTAATTTTCAAATTTTTTCACATAGATAGGAATAAAGCTTGACATTTGCCAATAAAGAAATTCCGTCTTGGAAAATTATACAATTTAATAAAGAAAACTCGCAACTCGAAAATGAGTTCAAAACTAAATTTTCATTTCATTAAAAAATCATTTTAAATTCGCCTTGCAATAAATTTATTAAAAGACACAGGGGTCTTCTACAATTTTGTGAAAGGGTAGATGAGCCTAGCGTGCCCCTGTAAAAAGTTATAGGAAAAAGTACCAAAAATCTTTCCCCCCTCTAACTCCGTAACGGTTGAGATTCCCATCTCCACATTCATACGATTTTTTGTCCTCCTCGCCGAGACCTAACCTATCCGTAGTTTCCGGGTCAGATACCTTAACGAATCACCCTGTATAATTGCTATATCATTATAAACATGACTATTAAAAAGAAACGTATAAGCAACATGTTGTGGGGTGTGATATCACGCCGGAGATCAGAAATATTCGTGTACCATACATTCATATTAAGGTTTAGCTGTACAGAGCAGTATTGTATAGAAAATAGGGTATTTTCGGGAATGCAGGGATGCAACCAGGACTGCAATTCCAGCTTAACACATGCATACGCTGAATTATGTATCCTGACTGTATAACCGCAGTTTTAAAGAAATCGATATTTTGTTTCACTAGGTGAATAGATTTGTGAGCATTCTATGTACAGTTTTGTCTCTTGGAAATTAAACACATACCTATATAGGTACTTTTTTTTTATGTTATCATTTATTTATTCAAATCTCTCTAAAATCATGATTTATAACTTCTTTTTTTTGTTCATTTTGCGAATAGCTGTATTTACTGTATAGTTCATTTTCTAATTTTTTTATTTTAAAAATTCAAATTAGAAAGTACCAGTATTTATTTGTTCTATACATTTTTTTACTTACTTTAGGTAACGTAAATTAAATTTCTACAATACAAAAAATCTTTAAAAAAAATTTTGTTTTGTTTTTATGAACAAAAAAAGGCTTTACGTAAATTCTCAGATTTACCATATTTATGTACATACGTACGTAGTACGTACATATATTTGTTTTCGGAATTTTTTTGGTAGCAGAATTCTTATTTCTTCAAATGCTAAAGTATAAGCCCTTCCTTCTTTTTTGTTCACAATTAATAAAATAGTGTAAAAAAAAAACGAATTAAAAAAATTCATATAATTTCAACAGTTGATGGAAAAACAAAAAAAAAAAACGCTTGAACCTTGAAAATGATATGAAAAATTAAATAATTTTTCCCAAATATGCGTGTTTTGTTTTTTTTTTTTTAAATTTTTGATCAAAACGTTACATTTTATTTTTTTAATATTTTTATTACACATTTTATAATTTAATGAACTACATTTTTAGTTATTTTTATTTTTTGCTTTTATTAAGTATTTTTCATAATAATAATATGTAGGTAATGTATGTATGTGTGATTTATTTTATGTCATAATAATTTTTAATAATTTTTAGTATAATAATTTTCTCTTATATTCTAAACATTTTCATTTATAATGTTCTTTTTTTTCTTCTCTCTATTAAAATTTATCCTATTATTGTTTTGATTTTTTTTTTTTTGAATTTCACTATTATTTTTTTCGCAATTTAATAGATATTTTTTTTAAATTTTGTTTCTCTCATATCACAAAAATGGAAGAATTTAATAAATAACGTTTTACAAATATCTATATATAATAAATAATAGGAAAAATTTATTTTTGTGATTTTCTTTTAATAATAAAAAAAAATTTTTTATCTAACTTTTTTATTTTACTTTGTTTTATTTTGTGCATATTTTTGATTGAATGAAAAGAAAGTAGATACTCCACTAATTTAATGTACCACCATGTACCATCTTTATTCTTTCTAATAACCTGTTAATTACGTTTGTCGAGTATACGAGTACTAGTTGTATAGAATAAAATATGTATTATCATCTATATTCTGTATTCTGGATATGGATGTAAGCAGAATTTTAATATTTTTATGAATATTTGGAGTATTTATTAATAAAATTAGGACTAAAGTAACGGGATCAAAATAAAAATATAAGCACGTCCCTACCATAATTCCTGCGATTTATTGGTTATCACTTATCACATTGTATGCACTTTTCTCCTGATATTCGTTCACGTAGAAAAATAATTTTTAATAATACCGCGGCTAACGTTTATAGAAATTACGTTCATATTATTCTGGTAAATTTCACAGATCACAAAGATAATAAGAATGTTTATATTATCATTTTGGCATTGTGTGTAATATGAACTTCTGTTTTCCTTTTTATACCCCGTCAATATGATTCTTAGGACACATTTGAATAATGAAATAAAAACCAGTTTGCGATTCTAGACTAAAATAACTTAAAATCCACCCATGACTGAAGAATTTAATTAATCCTGTTATTATTTTTATCATATAACTTCTTTTCTAGAATATTCTTTGAAAAAAATCCATTTTAAAAACTCCACTATTTTAGCGAATTTCTTTCGTTTTTGTTATTTTTTGTGTGGATTTTTTTTTTTGTTAAAAGAAAAGAATATCCTTCATGAACTTTAACGAACTATATAGAACTCGAAAATATTTAAATTTGAAATTAATTGATTGCGAGTGTTATAATTTAATTTGATTAATTAGTAATTGTTTTTGAACAAAACTGATTATGCTTTTCCTCTTTTATTTCGTTACAGAACTATTATTTTTTATGCATATAAAATTTTTTATATAATTTAGGCTAATTATGCACTTGAAAATTATTTTTCCTTCAAGAATAAATTAACATACACATATACAATTCAATAATTAGGCTAAAAATTACAGTTTTTTCTTTCTAAAACAAATCATTTTCCTATTAAAAACGTTAATAATAATTTTTTAACATAATTATTTTTATATTCTTACTATTAGAACACTTTTGTGTTTTTCTTTAATTCTCTTCTTATTCTTGAAATACATATAAAAAAAATTCATATAAAACAATTTTAAATATAACTTTCTCATTTATCAACTTTTTTTTTGAGCATTTACATAATACTTTGATAAATCAATGAAAAAAACTAATGCAATAAAAAATGATTTATGAAATAACAATGAAAATTTTAAATAGTAGGTACTAAATTTTGACTAAAGAAAAATTTGGCATAATTTAATTTTAATTAATTGAACCATTGAAAATGATTGATGCAGATTTTTTTTTAAATGCTTCACTTTTTGAAATGTGTTTCTTAATAAAATAAATTCGATAATAAATCAACTTGATTTTACTTTTTCATTAATTCGGTTTCATTTTTTTTTTTTTTTTTTTATTTATATATAAAATGCTAAAATTTTCGCATAAACAACGACTTTAATACTGGTTTTCATTAACACGAGCCAATATATTCTTAAATAATATGTTTAGGATAAGTTTATAAAGTGTATATGATCAAATTTTTTTCTCATTACACATAGGGGTACTTTCAAATATGCAATTATTTTTTTTATTTTTACTCATTAAATATTTAAAAAAGCAAATAACTTATAAAGTACCTTTTATTTTTGAAAGTATCCCAAATGTGTAGAAGTTTATGCTTAAATTTAAGTTTACTTTCAAGTTTAATTTGGATTTTTCTAATATTTTTTAAATGCCTAATTACTGTATAGAAATTTACAAACTACGGAAACCATTATTTTTTACAAAAAAAAAAAGATTTTGGTGTTTGTATTTTTTTTCTTCTATTTTTAAATTTAAGAAATTCTTATAAAGGAGTAATACCTCAAACACAATACAGCGGTTATTTGCGACGGCAGGCGGCGACGGCAAACTTTTCATGTATTTTGTTATTGTTACAACAACAAAATACATGCAAAGCTTGCCGTCGCCGCCTGCCCTCGCGAATAACCGCTGTATTGTGTTTGAGGTATAAATCACTAAAAGCTTTTATTTTCTACTCTTTTTTTGAAGGAAAAATACCACTGGCTACTTTAAGAAAAAATCCTATAAATTTTTGGCTTTGATGATAGATTTTAGTCCTTCGAATTAGACCAAATTGGAATGTATGTAGGTATATGAATTTTTCTATTTAAGTTTTCAATGGCTAGTATATATTATTTCATGATGTACTTATGGCATTATATAAATAAGTAGGCCTATTATATAAATTATTACAAAAAGGATTACATTAGAAATATGTGTTTTTTTTTTTGAATATAACTTACGCTAAAGTTATAAAGTAAGATTACAATTTCATTATAAATTTTTCATTACAAAGTACAAACCATCTCATATTTTACTTTTCTTTTTGTTTATATGTTCCTTTCACAAAAAAATTTTTTTTTTCTTCACATAGAATTTACGTTTTTATTTACCTCGATAAATTTCAATAATGCGATCCTGATCAACATATTCGAAAATATGTGGTGCATCCATTAGAATACCAACTGTACCAGCTGTTGTAACAATGAAAAAAATGTATAATTGTAAGCGATCAATTACCATTGCAACATATTTCCAGTCTTCACGGGTCTTTTTTCGTTAAAAAAAATGAAAAATAAAAAAAACCAGAGAAATTAGTCTTAATAGAATTATATAATTCCTTAAAAGAGTACTTCTCACCTGTATGTATAGATCCTCATTACGTAAATGTTCTGCAATAAATTCAACTGCTTCAGTAGCTTTACTTGCTTCAGGTGATAAAAGTATCGAATCTGATGATTCACTCTCACGACGACATGGATCACCTAAACCACCCACATCAGCAGTGTTCATTTTTCGATTTATTTTACAATTTGGATGATGTAAATCAGATAATTCCATAACTTCCATTTTTGCTTGTTTTGCACCGAGTGCACTAAAAAAGTATTAAATTAAATCATTTTGGTTTTTAAAAATTTCTCACAAATTAAAAATTATTCATGCACCTTATATGTTTTGGAAGTTCCGTTGGTGAACCATATGATGCATGTGGATGAGGAGGTACACTCATACCAGGCATTTCCATCATCCATCGAAGACGTGTTTTTCGTGGTCTTTTCATAAATAACATCGCTGGTAAATAATGTAAAAATACAGAACGTATCCACATTGGCATACGATGTGTACGTGGACCTCTAAAATTCCAATTAATAATAACGACTGTTACCAAAATTGATACAGTATTCATAATGAATGTAAATAATAAATATTTGGCTATTAAAGGAAGCACAAGTGACGTTGGAGGAAGAATTTTTGATACAAGCAACAGGAACACAACCAGTGACAGAAGAATACTAATACCCAATGTAACCTGAATGAAGTATACGTTTTTTTTTTGTTTTGTTGAGAAAATAATTCAATTTGAAAATAGAAATAAAATTTTGTTTTTACCTTTTCACCAGCTTCAGCAGGAAGATAAAATACTAATACACAAAGGAATGAAATCAATACTGTTGGTAATATTAAATTAACGGTATAAAATAATGTTTTACGTCGAATAATTATATAAAATGTTATATCAGTTTCAGTTGGATGATTACCATCACCTTCGTATACATTCAAATATGCTGGTACTTCAATTATATCCCATGTACCTGATTTCCAATAATCAGATAAATCAACAAAATTTTTATTATTATAAAGTGCCAATGATACTTGATCACCATTAAACGTCCATGAACCAAATTTCATAATGCACGTTTGTTGATCAAATGGAAAATATGTAACATCAATTGTACACGAACTTTGATATATAGCTGGAGGTACCCATAACACTTCACCATTTGGATAAATTAGAACGTTTGATTTATAACGGACTTCATAATTACCGTCAGCACTAAAATGTAAAAAAAAAGAATTATTTTTAAAGAGTTCCTTTTCTTTTTTTTCTAATTAGAGAAGAAAATTTCCTTACTTGTTAAAAAGGACAATATCTGGTTTCCAAACTTTATCAGGTGGTAATCGAAGTACACCAATTCCTCCATAATCTGCTTCATCCCATTGTAATTGATAATCGTACCATACCAAACGTAACCAAACATTTGATTTCATAATTTGGTTTTTCTCGTTCTAAAATGAAATTATTTTGAATTCAGTTTTGTTTTAAAAACCTTTTTTTTTTTTTCAATTGAAATGTAAATCCTATTTCACTATAATGCATTACACGATGCGTTGGAGATACTGATAAGATGTCACGCGTATTATAAAACTCAAACTAATACAAATTACGGTACAATTATAATACGCGTTCAAAAATAAATTATAATTGAAGACGAATTACGATTTCACATCGCGCGTTAATATGGAAGCTATTTATACTGCAGTCCATATGCAGTCTTGAGATATTCGTTTTGCCACAGCACTCCGTAGTGCCTTGAAGTTAAACGGTATTATTACAGATTTCTCAGCTATTTTCGAAATTAAATTTAATCTTATGAATTTATTTAATTTTAATAGAATTTTAACTGTGTAAAATTTGCAGTAATAATATAAAGTGATTTTGATCAATTTCTTGATAAAATTACATCCTTACCACATTGATTAATTGCACAAAAGCTAATCCAAATCGTACTCCAACTTTTTGTGTCATATTTTGTACAGGTCGAATGAGTTTGTTATATCCTCGAAATAGATCTCTAACAAGACGTTCTTCATCCTCTGATGATTTCACTAAAATTACAAAAACAAATCGTTGGAATGAATTGTTGTGAAAATTGGATGAAATACAAAAGATTTTATTTAGACAAAAAATTTATTTTTCATATTCGTTAAGTGAGCATAAAATAATATACAGGAAAAATAAAATGAATAAAATGTGTCACATACATTACTTTTATGATATTTAAGAATTTTATGTATACACTATACTTTATTTAACAATTAAAGTCAGTAAAGGCAAGATAGGCATACTTTTCTATACTCTTTTACATTTCGTTTGTATAAATCTGTCTCGTGTGTGGGGTGATCAGATCTCAATTTCAATCGAGGGAAATCTTTTAAATTAAATATTACCAAGGCAAAAAACTCATCGGGTACTGCCTCCATAAGCACAATACTGACTTTAATTGTTAAATAAAGTATAGATTCTATAGAGAGAGTGTATACATCAACACACATATGCACATATATACATACATACATTATATTAAATAATGAAAAGAATTTTAATTGATTTTTCATTTTCCTATGGGTTCAAAGTGTACAAACTAAATTTGAGAAATTTCTTCTCCATAAAAATTATTGTAGAAAAAAAAATGTCCTTTATAAAAAATTAGGAAAAAATTTATTAAAATTACTAACCTTTTTTCACAATTAAAAATAAAATAAGAAACGATAAAACTAATTTTAACGACATTTATTCCATTGTAATACACACACTCACAATAAAATAACTTCCAGAATTTTTTCTTTTTATAATTAAATAACTTTAATCTTTTTAAGGATTAATATAAGGATAAATTATTTTTTTATTCTCGATATTTAATTTGTGTTACAATTATTTTTTATTTTTTATTGAAGAAATTTTTTTATTTAAGTAAAACTTCACTTTATTTTCGAGAACGGGAAACGCCTATGCACAAAGCAAGAAAAGGATTCTAAATAATTTATTTAATTTATTTTCATTCGAATTCAAATCACTGAATTATGATTATGATTTTTTTATTTTGTTTTTAATTTTGATTTATTTTTAATTATTTTTTGTAGAAAATTCATGTAATTGAAAAATGTTTACAATGAAAATAAAATGAAACTCATTTAACGTGAATAGAAAAAGAACCGATTCTAATGTGGATTGTAGAAAAACATTTTTCTTCGGTACATTCAAGAAGAAAATTTTTAAGGAAAATTATTATGGGGAAAGTGTTGTTTAGCGCATGCTTTAGTTTGTTGACATTTCCTTATTTGTTATACAAAGGATCATATTGTACATACATGATACATATACATATACACTCCGTTTCAAAATATAGCCTCACCCTTACCATGTGTGTATATCTCATATATGGAGTGAATTTTTTACAAATCTTTGTTCTAGGATTTTGAAGGACCTGTTGTGTTAAGAAAATTTTTGAAATTTAATTTTTAGAAAATCCCACCATATAGAAGAAAGAGAGGGAGAAAGTAAAATGTACAAATAAAAGCCGTTGCAAAATATAGCCTCACTATAATGTTTTTTAAAATTTGGTATTGAAAACACAAATAATTTTTGTTTTTTAGATTTTATTAATAAGGACTTTCTTTACCATTTTTAATTTAAATCTAACAAAGATGGTTATTTATGCTTTTATACAGTTTTCTGACATATACTTTTGGAACTCCATTTTGCTTCTTCTATATTACTTTTCTTGGATCCTAAACAGTTTCATACTGTTAGCTGTTTGAAAAAACTTTTCTTAATAAATATTTTTAAACGTTTTCTATTATATTTAAGTCCGGTCATTGTAATATTTGTGAAATTTTTCCAGAAAATCAGTTTTTAACTATACCTGTAATATGGATTACTGCATTATTTTGTTGAAAAATGAAGTCGTCCTGCTCCAAATTCTTAGAGATTTTTATTATTTGTTTCTTTAACAATTCTCAGTATTTTCTGGAAGTATTCTTCCACTCATAAATCTAATATGAATTACTACTATTGAAAAAATGACATAAATTGGTGAAAGCAAACTGGAATTTTTTTTAGGTATAACTTAGTATTATATTCTCCGACACCCCATATCATAACAGAATCTCCATCTATTTTTTTGAGTGCTAAGTAACTTTCCTTCTTCCTTAAATTATGTAAATAAAACCTTTAATCATCTGGTTCATCTAAATTAAACTTGTTTTCATCGGTTAAAACCACTTTGTGCCATTTTGCCTTACATAATATGTGATTCCATTGCAAAGTTAAGGCGATATTCCCTATGTTTTTTCGTGTAGCCCGGATATTTTGTTATTTTTCTATGCGAAATGTTTCTATGTTCGTAATATTTTATAAACAGTAGGATTCGTGAACATCCGATCCTTATTTCTCTTTAATTTGATTCATTTTTAGTGTTGAACAACAAAAAGCATTCGGGATGGCTCATATTTTCCTACGTGTTACTATTGGTGGTCGGCCAAAATTTGTTAAAACTACGTTTTATTTTTCATTTAAAAAAAAATTATTGATTGTCCTTGGACTTTGGCCCAGTATTTTCGAAATTTATCGATTTGACTTTTTTCCACCTTTTAGTTACTTCATAATTTCAATTTCTGTTTTATTTAACAAATTGACCAGTGCCATTTTTTATCAAAAATCTTGAAAACTTATCACACAATAAAGAGATTTAAAAAAAAATATCCAAAATCCCTGTAAGCACTTCGAAAAATTCACTTTGAATGGTAGTGAGGCTATATTTTGCAACGGCTTTTATTTGTACATTTTACTTTCTCCCTCTCTTTCTTCTATATGGTGGGATTTTCTAAAAATTAAATTTCAAAAATTTTCTTAACACAACAGGTCCTTCAAAATCCTAGAACAAAGATTTGTAAAAAATTCACTCCATATATGAGATATACACACATGGTAAGGGTGAGGCTATATTTTGAAACGGAGTGTACATATAACAGTTGTTGTTTATTTGTTGCATCTACGAGCATTAATTCAGACAGGAGAGTCCAATTGTACCCAGCATCAACTCAGCACTCCGTCTTTAGGAAAATATTTTCGTTTTCCTATTAAACGAGAGGATTTTCTATAGGGATTGAGTTGAGAACAGATGTCCGCTATTCACACTGTTTATGAGAATTTATCTCTATCTGCAAAGTCACAGACAACGAATTCGCATCAACAGAATGTTTTTAATGTCGAAACACTGAAGCAGGGATGCAACAATGACTGAAATTTCAGCTTAACACCTGCATACACTGAAATATGCATCCTGACTGCATAACTGCAGTGTTGAAGACATCAATGTTTTGTTTCAATGGGTGAATAGATTTGTGAGTAACTGTATTCTACAGTTTTGTATCTTGGAAATTAAACACACATATACTTTTTTTTTTTTTGATATTATTTTATCATTTATTTATTCAAATCTCTAAAATCATGATTTATAATCATTTTTTTTATATTCACTTTGCGAATAACAATATGACGCCGTATAGTTCATTTTCATTTTGTTAAATTTTTTATGTTTTTTTTTTTTTTTTGAGCAAACTCGCAAATATTTTATTTCATTTTTATTTTTTTATTTGTTCTATAATTCTTAATAAATAATTTTTAGGTAACGTAAATTAAATTTCTTCTTCTTCGATGGCGCTACAGTTCAAATCGAGCCAAGACCTACTAAAGATACCTTGAGTTTTGTAGATCTGTAGCTACAGTTTAAGGTGTAATATGAACCACTTAATTCGTTGGTGAAGAACGAATTTATTCGTTTAACAAAGATAGTACTGATATTTTTGTAGTTGGCTTTGAAAAATTGGTTATGGTCAGTAACGAGTACGTACACAACACATGTACTTATACCCAACTCAAATAAAATTGGTATACTCATTCAAAGCTGAGTGAACTTACGCGGATGTAATATGAACTTCTGTTTTCCTTTTTATACCCCGTCAATATGATTCTTAGGACACATTTGAATAATTAATAAAAACAATTTGTGATTCTAGACTGAATAAACTTGAAATTCACCCACAGTTGGAGTACTTCTTTTCTAGAATATTGTTTGAAAAAAAAGCCCAGTTTTAAAACTCCAATAATTTCCAATAAGAATAGATATTTTGCATGAACTTTAACGAATTATAGTGTTATAATTTAATTTGTTCAATTAGTAATTGTTTTTAAACAAAACTGATTATGCTTTTCCTCTTTTATTTCGTTACAGAATTATTATTTTTTATGCATATAAAATTTTTTATATAATTTAGGCTAATTATGCACTTGAAAATTATTTTTCCTTCAAGAATAAATTAACATACACATATACAATTCAATAATTAGGCTAAATATTACACTTTTTTCTTTCTAAAACAAATAATTTTCCTATTAAAAACGTTAATAATAATTTTTTAACATAATTATTTTTATATTCTTACTATTAGAACACTTTTGTGTTTTTCTTTAATTCTCTTATTCTTGAAATACATATAAAAAAAATTCATATAAAACAATTTTAAATATAACTTTCTCATTTATCAACTTTTTTTTTGAGCATTTACATAATACTTTGATAAATCAATGAAAAAAACTAATGCAATAAAAAATGATTTATGAAATAACAATGAAAATTTTAAATAGTAGGTACTAAATTTTGACTAAAGAAAAATTTGGCATAATTTAATTTTAATTCATTATTTTTGTTGTTGTTGTTGATTATTGTTTCATATTTCTTCTTCTTTAATATTTGAAGAACCATTGAAAATGATTGATGAAAATTTTTTTTTAAATGCTTCACTTTTTGAAATGTGTTTCTTAATAAAATAAATTCGATAATAAATTAACTTGATTTTTTTTTTTTTTTTTTTGATTTATAAAATGCTAAAATTTTCGCATAAACAACGAGTTCAATACTGATTTTATTAACACGAGCCAATTTATACTTAAATAATATGTATAGGGTGAGTTTATAAAGTGCATTATGATCAAATTTTTTTTTTTGAATTTTTCTCTGATTACACATTGGGGTACTTTCAAATATGCAATTAATTTTTTATTTTTACTTATTAATTATTTAAGAAAGTACCCCAAATGTAGAAGTTTATGCTTAAGTTTAAGTTTAGTTTCAAGCCCATTTTACATCTACATACATTTATTTCAATTTGGATTTTTCTTATCTTTTTTAAATGCCTAATTACTGTATTGAATTTTCAAACTACGGAAACCATTATTTTTTACAAAAAATAATTATTTTTTAATTTTAAAACTAAAATTGTTGTTGTATCTATTAAAGTTCTATATTTTTTAGGAAAAAAACTACCACTGAATACTTTAAGAAAAAATCTTATTAATTTTTGGCTTTGATTATAGATTTTCTACTTTCACAAGGACCGTTTTATTCCTTCGAATTAGACCAAATTGGAATGAAGGTATGTGAATTTTTCTATTTAAGTTTTCAATGGCTAGTATATATTATTTCGTGAATGTAGATGTACTTATGGCATTATATAAATTAGTAGGCCTATTATATAAATTATTACAAAAAGGATTACATCAGATATTTCTAATATATTTGTTTTTTTTTTTTAGGATCTAACTTACCCTAAAGTTATAAAGTAAGATTACAATTTCATTATAAATTTTTCATTACAAAGTACAAACCATCTCATCTTTTACTTTTCTTTTTGTTCATATATGTTTCTTTCACAAAAGTAAAGTTTAAGTTTTTATTTACCTCGATAAATTTCAATAATGCGATCCTGATCAACATATTCGAAAATATGTGGTGCATCCATTAGAATACCAACTGTACCAGCTGTTGTAACAATGAAAAAAATGTATAATTGTAAGCGATCAATTACCATTGCAACATATTTCCAGTCTTCACGGGTCTTTTTTCGTTAAAAAAAAAAATTTAAAAAAAAACAGAGAAATTAGTCTTAATAGAATTATATAATTCCTTAAAAGAGTACTTCTCACCTGTATGTATAGATCCTCATTACGTAAATGTTCTGCAATAAATTCAACTGCTTCAGTAGCTTTACTTGCTTCAGGTGATAAAAGTATCGAATCTGATGATTCACTCTCACGACGACATGGATCACCTAAACCACCCACATCAGCAGTGTTCATTTTTCGATTTATTTTACAATTTGGATGATGTAAATCAGATAATTCCATAACTTCCATTTTTGCTTGTTTTGCACCGAGTGCACTAAAAAAGTATTAAATTAAATCATTTTGGTTTTTAAAAATTTCTCACAAATTAAAAATTATTCATGCACCTTATATGTTTTGGAAGTTCCGTTGGTGAACCATATGATGCATGTGGATGAGGAGGTACACTCATACCAGGCATTTCCATCATCCATCGAAGACGTGTTTTTCGTGGTCTTTTCATAAATAACATCGCTGGTAAATAATGTAAAAATACAGAACGTATCCACATTGGCATACGATGTGTACGTGGACCTCTAAAATTCCAATTAATAATAACGACTGTTACCAAAATTGATACAGTATTCATAATGAATGTAAATAATAAATATTTGGCTATTAAAGGAAGCACAAGTGATGTTGGAGGAAGAATTTTTGATACAAGCAACAGGAACACAACCAGTGACAGAAGAATACTAATACCCAATGTAACCTGAATGAAATATTCGTTTTTTTTTTGTTTTGTTGAGAAAATAATTCAATTTGAAAATAGAAATAAAATTTTGTTGTTACCTTTTCACCAGCTTCAGCAGGAAGATAAAATACTAATACACAAAGGAATGAAATCAATACTGTTGGTAATATTAAATTAACGGTATAAAATAATGTTTTACGTCGAATAATTATATAAAATGTTATATCAGTTTCAGTTGGATGGTTACCATCACCTTCGTATACATTCAAATATGCTGGTACTTCAATTATATCCCATGTACCTGATTTCCAATAATCAGATAAATCAACAAAATTTTTATTATTATAAAGTGCCAATGATACTTGATCACCATTGAACGTCCATGAACCAAATTTCATAATGCACGTTTGTTGATCAAATGGAAAATATGTAACATCAATTGTACACGAACTTTGATATATAGCTGGAGGTACCCATAAAACTTCGCCATTTGGATAAATTAGAACGTTTGATTTATAACGGACTTCATAATTACCGTCAGCACTAAAATGTAAAAAAAAAGAATTATTTTTAAAGAATTTCTTGCCTTTTTCTAATAATGGAAGAAAATTTCCTTACTTGTTGAAAAGGACAATATCTGGTTTCCAAACTTTATCAGGTGGTAATCGAAGTACACCAATTCCTCCGTAATCTGTTTCATCCCATTGTAACTGATAATCATACCATATTAAACGTAACCAAACATTTGATTTCATAATTTGATTTTTTTCGTTCTGAAATGAAATGTTTTTGAAAATATTCAGTAGATAATTTTTTTCAAAAGTTTTTCAATTGAAGTGCAAATCCTATTTCACATTTTCACAAAATTTCTTACTAATTTCAATGATAAAATATTATGGTAGACTTATTGTAGATTTTAAATTGTTTTTTTTTTTACCAAAATAAGAAAGATCCTTTATTTTCTTTGATCTTTTCCTTCCTTACCACATTAATTAATTGCACAAAAGCTAATCCAAATCGTACTCCAACTTTTTGTGTCATATTTTGTACAGGTCGAATAAGTTTGTTATATCCTCGAAAGAGATCTCTAACAAGACGTTCTTCATCCTCTGATGATTTCACTAAAATTACAAAAACAAATCGTTGGAATGAATTGTTGTGAAAATTGGATGAAATACAAAAGATTTTATTTAGACAAAAAATTAATTTTTCATATTCGTTAAGTGAGCATAAAATGATTTAAAGGAAAAATAAAATGTGTCACATTACTTTTATGATATTAAAGAATTCGCAAGATACTTTATACACCAACTCACATATCTACATATGTACATCATATTTACAGAATGAAAAGAATTTTAATTGATTTTTCATTCCTTTGAGGGTTCAAAGTGTACAAACTAATAATTTTGAGAAACATTTTTGTAAGAAATTTATTGTAGAAAAGAAATGTCCTGAATGAAAAATTAGGAAAAAAAATAACAAATTAGTTAATTGTTTTTACGTTACTAACCTTTATTCACAACTAAAAATAAAATAAAAAAGGATACAATTAGTTTTAACAGCCTTTTTTCCATTGTTACACACACACTCACAATAAAATAACTTCCAGATTTTTTTATAATTAAATCATTTTAATCTTTTTAAATATTTTTTTAAAATTATTTTTATTTTAGAGATTTTTCCTGAACAAAAAATTTTTCTCTTCAATTTTCAAGAACTGGAAACGCCTTTGTACAAAGCAAGAAAAGGATTCTAAGTAATTTATTTTATTTATATTCATTTGAATTCAAATTATTGAATTATGATCATGGTTTTTTTTATTTTGTTTTTATTTTGATTTATTTTTAAATATTTTTTTGTAGAAAATTCATGTAATTGAAAAATGTTTACAATGAAAATAAAATGAAATTTATTTAACGTGAATAGAAAAAGAACCGATTCTAATGTGGATTGTAGAAAAACATTTTTCTTTGGTACATTCAAGAAGAAAATTTTTAAGGAAAATTATTATGGGGAAAGTGTTGCTTAGCGCATGCTTTATTTTGTTGACATTTTCTTTTGTTATAAAAAGGATCATATTGTACATATACATACATACTTATGTAAATGTATAACAGTTATTTTATATTTTAAGAAATGAAAGTTTTTGTTCGGTGAATTATGTGATTCTGATAAATAAATAAACTTCATTTAAGCTTAAAAAACGTTGTACACTTAACAGTGAATCCTTTAACATTAATCAACCATTGTTTTTCACTTCGCTGATGTTTTTAATGTTGGGTGTTTTGTTGTATACTTGGATTGTAACGAACTAGTGGGAGGAACAATTATTGTAATTATGTACATATATTTATTTACTATTTAGATTTTTATTCTATGTTGAAAATGTATTATTTTCTTATTTGAGCTTTTTTGGTGAATACTGACCTCAATGTATTTTTTGTGTAAATATTTGAAAACAGCTGTAATTTTACAAAACAAGAAAAAAAAGTGGATTTGTTTTTTTCAAGTATTATATTTTAAGCTTATTATTTTTCAGTAGATATTATATTATTATGATTTTTCCCATCAAGTTATAGAGTGAAAACATGACCTATGTATATATGTATGTATGTGGAAAGTAAACAATGTATCAGAATGATAAAAACAAGAATTTTATTAGTTCACGTGTTCTTTTGTTGTTTTCACAAACATGAAAAGGGTTTTTTTTAAGAGGAAACAGTAGGTATAACACTATCCAGAGGTATAGTGAATTTTCAAAAAGAGTCCTGCTACATTTATTTTTACTTTCTACTAATTTGACATCCAGTTTCATCAAATTTGGTTCATTCGGTGCCAAGAAATTCGTTGTTGAAACTTTAATAAATTTCAAAATCAAAAAAGAAAATCTCGTTATTTTTCTATTTCAGAAAAAGCTTTAAACGTATAAACAACAAAATTTTGAAATATAAAAAAACGAACATAGTTAAACTGAAAAAAAGTTTAGCAATTATATGTTAGAACAAAAAGTACATACCTATGTACATTGAAAAATTATATAATAATAGTATCTGATAATGTGTACACTATAGATACGAGTACAATTTGTAATAGAGAAGCTTTTCTGCATTTAACTTTTTTTTCTTCTATTTTTATACATGAGTTTTTTTTCTTCTAATAAATAATTTGCTTTCAAACTACACCTTATTGCCTCAGTGTGTAGTATTAATTTTTCATTTAGTTAGTTCGTTAGTTTAGTTTGTCTTAACACATCCGGAATACCTATAGAAAATTACGAAAAAATATTTAACTTTTTCTGTTATATATTTAATTTATTAATATTTACTATTTATTTCAGACATTAAATTTTTAATATTTACCACAATTATTTATTGAACATTATTATTTAATTTGCTTTGGAATTTTCAAATATTTTGTGTTTAAACAAATGTCAAATAAATACTACAGATTACTACAAAAAAAATAATAATGACGTCTGTGTAGAAAAAAAATAAAATTTGTTATTAGAAAAATAACAAAGAAAAGCAAATCAATATAGAAAAACATTAATGTTTAAAATGTGAAATAGAAAATTATTTTCAATAAACTTCATTAGAAATTCATAAAAATTAGAATTATTATGAATAAATCGTTTAAATAATAGACACGACAGGTATGTAAAGCTATGACAATTATTATATTCTTAACAGAAAAGCGGAAAAAAAATATTTCAAAGAAAACTACAAAATGATTCATTCAAACATTTTTTATGAAATCATTAGAGCATGTGTACTTTGAATTTTGTCGTCATCACAATGCATATAAAAATAACTAATTTTTTTTTTAGGTTCTCACAGTGTGAAAGAAAACAGTTTAAAAAATTATACACATGTCAATTTTTTGAATATCGATCAGGTTTTCAAGGGTAATTTTCACTACTCATGATGCCGAAATTATGAAAATTTTCAATGTACGTATAGAAACTTGATGAAAGAAATATAAATAAATGTTTGTATGTGGAATTTTTCAATATTTTATGATGTGACGGAATAAGCTTTTAACACTGTGCACCAATTGAATAATTACACATCGATAGATCGTTTTTAGTAGAAGATTTACAGTTTTGTCGTATACTTTAGTTTTACTCTTTGTTTTAAAAATTTTTTCTAATAAGGGAAATATTAGCAGATTAGCCAAGTACTATTTTAGAGGTTATGTTTACTGTTAAATGAACTGTACTAGTAGTACTATTTATCTAATTGCAAAATATACTTGCGATTTTGTTAACTTGTGACTGTCAAAACAATCGAGGATATGAAAACGTCGAATTCCGCTAGCAAATTTGCTTGCTTGCTTGCTAGACGTATCGAGGATATACCCCTAAAATATTCTCTGACAAATAAGTATTTTTTTTTTAATAGCTTATGATCAGAAATAATGAAAAATTTTTTACTGATCGAAGTATTCCGTAGAAAAATCAAATCTCTGTGAGATATAAGTATACATATTTGGTCAGTTTTAGGAGTTATGACAAACAATACTATCAGGAGTATAGAAAAACGAAGTCATCAGTCAGGGTGTCTATCAATTTCAAATAGAGTTGATAAAAATAAATTTTAATCACTACTAAACACTACAAAATTCATTCAAGTAGAAACTTTGCATGGTTCCTCTAGATGGCAGCTCTAGATGCTTCCTCCTATTGCTTTTTATACGTGTGATTTTAATTGCTTTTCATGTGATTTAAAGAATCGAAACAAAAGAAAATGATCATTTTACATATTAATTTTAAGCTGAAAACATCGATCAATTACTTTTAGTCTGAAATTTAGGCAAAAGTACTGTATGTCTGTCTGGCTTGGAAAATATCACTTTATTTTTCTGTTATTACCAACTGACAAAAGGTAAAACCAATTGTCGAGACGTGTTAGACTTTCGACGATATTTTTGTTAACATTCTTGTTCTTCATAAATGAAGTTTACTTAAAATATAATAAAAGTATATAATTTAATTTATAAATAACTTTCGTAAAAGCTAATGTAGTAGGGATATTATTTATTTTCCACTTCCAAGCTAATTATATCATCAACTTTAGAACTGACCAAATGTGAATGCATTTTTTCCAATGGTCTTACTAAAATGTTCGACAGTGTACTTGTTTGTGATGTCATTATTACCTGATGTTTGATAATAGGGGTTTAAAACTGAGTAGTGCATGACGTCACTATGATAAGTAATTATCAAATCATATGATTTTTTCAAAGAATAAATACAGGTATTTCAATGTCATGCTCATGCATTTGCATTGTCAGAATACATAAATAATAATTGCTGGTACCGAAAATATTTCCCATGGCTTTTCTTTTTCCATATGTATCATGTGTGTTTGTTTAAAATTTAATGATGTGTAGGTGTATTTAAGTTGAAAGCTTTTATAAGTTTTTTTTGTTAGGAAAAATATATATTTTATTATTGAGCTATTTCATATGAAATTCAGTTGTTATTTGATATTTGATGGTATGTAGTTCGGAATCATAATGGTGGTATAAATTTATTGGACAGTGGGACAGTGTTAACATTAATTAAATTGATCAATATTTTTTGGTTCTTGGTGGACTATAGTGGACAGTAATTTATCATGTATGTACATATGTTAATTTATTTAGTTATTGTCCTTGAGAAAATTTAATCAAATATGTACATATAATTATTTATATTATTGTTTTTAAAATATGAAAAATTAAAAATTATATATTGAAGGATATTTTGTTATAGTTGTGTAGTAAAGTTATTATGTTAATGAAAATACGAGTATATATTTTCTTAATGACTTTATAGTTTTTTTTTGTGTGTTTATTTTGTCGTTTTTTTCGTATCCTTAGTACTGACGTGTTATTTTATAGGTTTTTATTATACGTTTTTTTTATTTGCAATTTAAACAATAAATTTTAAAAAATTAGTTTATTCGAAAAAGTGTTCGTGGAATGGTCATTTATTAATTTTATTGAAAAGTTTTGTATTGAAAGATATTTTTTCTGATCAAAATGAAGGATGATAAAATGTTATTAAATTAAAATTAATTTTTAGTTAAATTTCTAGTGAAAAATTCCTTTGTTTTTCTTTAGATAAATTTCGTGCAAAGTAATTATAATTAGGTGAAAATAATAAAAAGGATAATAAATACATGACAAATTTGAATTTAAAGTTCAAAAATAAAACAGTCTTGAGTTATAACAGAATTTTTTCTTTTTTTAAATATATTTTGTTATAAAAAAAAAAAAACAAAACAAAAAATTAAATTTTATTACATTTTCAATGTAATACATATATTCTTAAAAGTTTATCTTAATTGAAAATTTCAAGTGTAAAAATTCTTCTTCGTGTTTTGTGATGTGATTAAATACTAAAATACTTTTTTGATTGTTTTTTAAAATATAAAAAAATAAGATACATATTCATAATCGTGTGTTTAACAAAATATAGTCTTATATGGATTTTTAAAGAAAAATTTTTAATACTGTAACCTAGCAGTTAATCAATAAAATAACTTTTGTATGTTTTTCTAATTAATGTTGTAAATTATTCATAAATTTTGTAACAGTAATAATTTACAAAAATTGTTTTTTTCAATTTAAAAAAAAATATATATATCCTTCATCAGCTAACGTTAAGTTAATAGGTACGTGTTTTGTTTTTCATTACAATTACATTCTAGTTTAAAGGACTTTTAAAGTAGGTTTTTTTTTTTCAAATTTTAAAATTACTTTGAAAGAGTGAAATTGAAATTTTGAGTTTTTAATTTTCTAAGTAAATATTTCAAATTTTATCTTAATTAAATTGAATTTTTGTGAAGAGAAGTATCTAAAATATTTCATAACAATAATTAATTGTTTTCATAACGCTTCATAGAAAACCATATTTGTAAGTAAAAGTATTAATATAAGTAATATTATATACTCTTTTGAGCATTTTACATTTTTATCAAATGTTATCTTTCAGACGAGTGAATCACTTTGAACGCGATTTAAATCGCATTCATAGTAAAGGGTGTTTCATAACGAAGAAGTTTTTGTTGTTTTCAAATTCATAGATTCATAAGATTCTATAATTTTAGACACTTTTTTTTTTCTTTAAAAAAAGTATGTATGTCAAAGTAGGAAGTTGAAATCTGGTCAAGATAATTCTTAAAGAATTTAGAAATCCATTTACTGAGATTTGAAATATACGGTGATGATAATAACCGTACCGTACTTGGAAAATTGTCTGAAAATTCGAGTTTTTTCCTCTATTATCATACTTTCTCGCTTGTCTGTAAATTTTAATATAAATTCTAATTTGACCTAATCCGGTACAATAAAACAACACCGAATTATAAGCGCTCAAATTTGAAAATTCTTGCATTCGTAAGTAATTCGTTTAACGAATATCCTGGTCTAGTTTTCCTTCTGACTAGAAATGTAGTTTTTTAGGTTTTCCTAAATCTTGTAAACTTTTTTTGAGGTTGAACACAAGCAGTGAACGTGTAACTTCATTATAAAAATTCTTAGAGACACCTTTTCCTTAATTGTAAAGGTTTTATATGAAATTTCGTTTTTTCACTTTCATTTTCAAAAATGGCCACCCCGTCACGTTGAGGTACTTTTTTAAATGAAATTCATTGGCTTTTTTTTCACACTTCTATTTTTGATTTTATTAATAGTATATATTTGATAAATATGCAATAAAATAATAAATATATGGTATAGGCACATTATATTTCTTATCTTTAATATAAAAAAAAAAATTGTACATACTCGTGTTCATAAAAAACATCAGAACAAAAAAAAAAAAATAAAGTATTGTTTTTTGAATACGTACGATAAATCAATCAAAAAAAGAAAAAAAAATTATTAAAATGAAAGTTGTCCTTATTGAAGTATCATTTACACAACGTATTTAAGTAATTACATAATTACATGAAGGTTTTTTTTCGTGTAATTGTAATTAATTAACAATAAATAATGGAAGGGAGGAGGTAGGTGGTTTATTTTTCATAATTGAAATTTTAAGAGCCACGTATCATATTTATCAATGAAAAATGCGCAATTTCTATCGATGACAAGTAATTGTTTTGTTATCAGTATATTCACCTAAAATAATCAGAAAAATAAATCAAAGTTTACATAGACTACCGTTATTAATTTAAATAATTTTTTATCACTTGTAAGTCAGGACTTTTGGAAATTTCTAATAACTTTGGAATTTATCAGAATTTTTTTTGGTTTTTTTCTTTTCCTGAAAAGTTGGAATTTGGGTACACTATAATAATGGCTATCAATTGTGTAACTTATACTTAAAATTCATATGTACGACAATTATTACTTTTTTCTTCATCAATTTTTAACATAAGTCGATTTATCAAAATACCATAAAATTCATAAAAAGATACTATTATTTTTACAATCATCATATGGCTACAAAAATTATTTTGTTTACAAATTTTAAAGCAAAAAAAAATTGTTTTTTATTTGTTCTGGACCAGAAGATGTAAATAGAGACTGTTGACGATAAGAAGAAGAACTTTAAATTAAATTTGGTTTTAAGTTCGTTCAAATGAAAAATTTGTTTTTTTTGTTTATTTCGGGTTTTTGTAAAATGTATAGACTTTTGACGTATTTTGAAAACCCATTGTAAAAGAGTCTACAAAACCACAAGAAATAACGTAAAGTATCTGAATTCGAAAAATTTTATCACACCCTATAAATTTGAAAAAAAAAAAAAAAATTGCATTATAATTGCTTATTTACTTATCTATCTTTTCACTGTTAACAATAAAATTTTATGATTTTGCAATGTAATTAGAGTTTTTCATTTATCAAACTTGATTTTGTTTTTTTATTTAATTTATGCGCAAAAATGTCAACTAGAAATGTATAGTATAATGATTAATACAGTAGGTGTTTTTTTTAGATAGAAATTGAAATTGTTTGCAATGAATTTTGTTCATTTTGATGAAAATTTTAACATATTAAACTCTTGAAAGCTTTTTTTTTAATATTAAAATGCTTTGATTTCGAAAACTTTTATTACAACATGTTCAGAAATAATCACATTAATAATAATTTGATGTATACGCAGGGATGCACGCATGTTGCATATTATACGATGCGCTAATTTAAACCTTACATGAGTTTGAGAAAATAACAGAAAAATCGTTCGACAATCAATAAAAATTATAGATACAATTAAATTGTTTATAAAGAGAAGTACACACTATCATTTAAACTGACAGGGAGTTGTCCAGAAAGAGCATTAAATAAGGTTTTTATAAATTGGAGGCTGGAGCATAATGTGGATTGAAAAGTCGTGAATAAAGGAAAGTTATAAAAGAGAAAATAGAAATTGATGATGAATACAATGTTTGAGCTAACTCCAGAATATAAGATTGATAAAATCAAGGACTATACAGGGTGATTCAGTTTAGATGTCCGACCCGGAAGCTATACGGATGGGTCTCGACGAGATAAACAAAAAATTATATGGCTGTGGGTGGGGAGGGGTGTAAATCTCAACCGTTACGGAATTAGAGGGGGTAAATAATTAATGTATAATCAACTATAATTCAACGTATGCTCAGAAAGTGGCTTTAAATGAAATTTATGTTTTTCTGAAATATTTTTTTGTTTTTTTTTTCTTTTGTCAAAGTTTATTTCATTGTTCTACCATAGAAAAAATAAATTATTGATTAAAATTTTTTCATATTTTTTCATCTTTTTAATTTTCTTTTTTTCCAGTTCAACCAACAAAAAAATCAATTTAAATTGATTTCAAAATGATGATCAGAAGAGTTACAGAATCATTTCTTTTCAACATGGAACCAACAAATTTGGATAAATTTAAATTATTAATGTGGAAAAATTGGCGTTTACAATTACATCATAAAAAACAGCTTACAGTTGAAATTTTATCACCAGTTATTTTTGCATTATTATTAGTTTTAGTTCGATCATTGGTATCTCCAAAAGAGATAACTGTATCAATTACATATCCACCAGTTAAAATTGATAATTTAAATAGTATTAGGTAAGTTTTTTTTTTATAGTTTATTTATTAAAAAAAAATTAAAAAGAAAAAAAATAAATAAATATATAAAATTATAAATATTAAAAAAACAATTTTTATAAAGGATTAAAAATTGTTAAATTTTCTTTTAGAAATAATGTCAGGCTGAGTTCGAATTTTTTTATGAAATTGTTCAGGTATCTATAATATGTGAAAAATTGTTCATATAGAAAAATTTTGCTTTTGAAAATCTGATTTGCTTTTTCAACATTGAAAATTATTTATTTTCAAATATTTTAGAAAATACTTAAATTCAATATAACTAATATTTTGTTTTTTTGTTTTGTTTTTGTAACTAAAAATCAAAACAAAAATTTGTTTTTTAATTATCTCTTTTGGAAGAAGGTGGAACGCAATTTAGTTTTGTTTATTTTGCTATTATGTATATGTGTTTTCATCAAAATGTACTTGAAATAATTGCAAGCTTGAACATTTAAGGTTAGCAATCTTTTTTTTTTTTTCACTCATAACAAATAATTTAAAAAATTGGTGTTGGTTAATTAACATTTGTAATTTAATTATAGCTTTTGAATGTGTTTATAGTTATAGATTAGATTAAAATAATAATTGTATAAGTAGAGTGATTTTGGTATCAGTTTTAAAGTAAATATAGACAGTTTACTAAGTATTATGCAATTTTGGATTGTTTTTATTCGCAATGTCGGAGAGTATCTATTGAAACAGAATTACAAAACAAGAGATCAAGGAATTTTAATTTGCAAATACATAAATAGGCATTATTGCCACATTTTGGAAAAATTGGCTTTTTTTTTTAAAAGAAAAATTGATCAATCTGAAAGCTGAAAGGACCTTTTGTGGTTTGATTTCATGTAAATGAGTTTTATTACTCTTAGATCATCAATCAGAAGGGATCAGAAAATGATCATGTACATGAACTTGGTGTTGACTATATTTTATGTGATAGAAAACGTGAAAATAAAAGAAAAATAATAAAAAATAGGAAAGTCGGTCTTAGATGCAATCCTTGTTCTCTTTTAAAAGATGAGGGAGGGTTCTGATGAATGATTAAGTTTACTTCATTATGGTGCTTATTGAATGATATCATAATGTGACCAAAGAAATTTTCGTAAAAGTGAATAATTTTTCGAACTGATCTTAAAACTTAATTTCAAACATTTTGCGAAGTCTCTAGAAAGAGTAAAAATCGTGAATTCTCTTCCGAAAGAAATGGGTAAGAAAATCTCCCTTGTGACTGAGCTGAACTGGCATAAAGGTGAAAATCACTGTCGGTCAAATTCAACAACCCTGATCCTGATAACACTCCTTGGTAATTTTCAATTTACAAAAAATAAATGATTAAAAAAGAAAGTTAGATCCGGAGATTGAGGTGTGAATGAGATACCGTAGATGTTTTTATGAGTCATTTGCAAACTTTTAAATAAAATTCATTTAAAATATTTTCAAGTTATCATGACTTTAGAGCATAAAAAAAAGTTCTTGATTTATTTAAGGATATGTATTTTCTTCCTTGAATCAATATACTCGTAGATTATTAATTGAAAAAGCACACTGCATGCAGCTAATCCATTTTGCTTAAATATATTTTTTTAAAACAAATAATAAATAATTTTCATTAATTTTATGTCCAAAGTAATTAATAAAATTCTTCATAAATCCTTTATATGAATTTAAATAATCCTTTTTTTTGTTTTTTTTGTTTTTTTCTTAATTAACAGAAAAGCAACAAACACAGATGAAGATTCAGCTGATATAAAAATATGGGGTTTAGCGTATTCACCAAAAAATGAATATCTTGAAAGAATTTTAATAAATGCAGTTGAAAAAAAATTTAATTTAACTGTTGATTCATATGAAAATGCATATGAATTAGAAAATGCTATATTAAAAAAAAAATATGTATGTGGTGTACAATTTGATGATAATTTATTAAATAATCAAGGTTATCCACAAAAATTATCATATTCATTACGTTTTCCAAGTGAATTACGTACAAATACATTTAGTCCAGATGCAACATGGCAAACAAATTATTTATTTCCAGTATTAAATTTTGGTGGACCAAGAAATTTAAATAATTCAAATGGTGGAACACCACCCGGTTATATACCAGAAGGTTTTGCAGCAATACAACATGCTATTTCATATTCATTTATACAATTAGTATCTGGAAATGATAATTTAACATTACCAGATGTTAAAATGCAAAGATATCCATATCCAGGTTTTACAATGGATCCATTACTTCAAGGTTTAGAAATGTTTGTATCATTAATGATAATGTTATCTTTTGTATATCCTTGTAGTTTCATTGTGAAGGTAATTACTTTTTGATAAAATATTTTACAGTGTTTTTTTTTAAATAATGAAAGATGTATTGTTAATTTTTGTTGTTGTTGTTACATTGTAGTTTATTACAACTGAAAAAGAAAAACAATTAAAGGAAGTCATGAAAATAATGGGCCTTCCGAATTGGTTACATTGGACAGCATGGTTTATAAAATGTTTCCTATCGATTATGCTTTCGATGATTTTAATGACAATTTTAATGAAGGTAATTAAAAATACGAAAGAGAAATTAAATTCTTGTTTTTTTTATCAAAGTAAGAATCAAGTTTCCAAAAAAAAGTTAATTCTTTAATTTAACCCTAAGACTGACAAAGCATTTCTGTTTAAAAAAGATGTTTACAAATGCTCAGAGCCGTTTGACAAATTTCATTGAACATGATAGTATATGTTCTCCCTGTTTACTCACAGGGAACTTGGAATTTTCCATTGAACAGAACAGAAGCAAATAGGGTTTTGTAGATAGATAATAGGATGAGCATGGACTCCTTAAGAATTTTTTAAAAATTGTCTTTTATTCATATTTTCAACAATATTCATGCAATTTTCACATTTTTTACAATACTGAGTGTTAATATTGCTTACCTTTTTTTTTTCCATATTGTTATTTTAGGTGCGATGGGTTGATGATGTTGCTGTATTAACAAATACCAGTTGGTCATGTTTTCTATTTTTCCTTTTATGTTATTCAATTTCTGCAATAACATTTTGTTTTATGCTTTCAACATTATTTTCAAGAGCAAGTACTGCAGCAGCTGTAACAGGATTAATATGGTTTATTTTTTATCTTCCATTTTCATTTACAAATGATACATATAATGCAATGAGTTTAAGTGGAAAATTAATATTATCATTATTTTGTAATTCAGCAATGGCATATGGTATAAAATTAACATTACAATTTGAAGGTAATGGTGAAGGTTTACAATGGAATAATATGTGGAGACCAGTATCAATTGATGATGATTTACATGTTGGTCATACAATTATAATGTTATTATTTGATTCATTCATACATATGTTAATTGCATTATATATTGAACAAATATTTCCTGGTGATTATGGTGTTGCAAAAAAATGGTATTTTCCATTTACAAAAGAATTTTGGTTTAGACAACCACCATTAGCTAGTAGTATTACAGACTCATCACCACAACAACAATCAAATGAAATTAATGAAAATTTCGAAAAAGATCCAACAAATAAAATAATCGGTGTACAAATAAATGGTTTACGAAAAGTATTTAATCGTAAAGCAGCTGTTTGTGATTTAAAATTAAATATGTATGAAAATGATATAACTGTATTATTAGGACATAATGGTGCTGGAAAATCAACAACAATATCAATGTTAACCGGAATGTTTCCACCAACATCTGGAACAGCATTAGTTAATGGATATGATATACGAAATAATATTGATAAAGCACGTTCATCATTAGGTTTATGTCCACAACATAATATTTTATATGATGAATTAACTGTAAAAGAACATATTATATTTTTTAGTCGTTTAAAAGGTGTACCTGAAAATAAATTAGAAGATGAAATACAAAAATATACAAAAATTCTTGGTTTAGAATGCAAAATGAATGCACAATCATCAAGTTTATCAGGTGGTATGAAAAGAAAATTATCAGTTGGTGTTGCATTATGTGGAAATTCAAAAATCGTTCTATTGGATGAACCATCAAGTGGTATGGATTCGGCAGCAAGACGTTCATTATGGGATTTATTACAACAAGAAAAATATGGTAGAACAATTTTAATATCAACACATTTTATGGATGAAGCTGATGTACTTGGTGATCGTATTGCAATTATGTGTGAAGGTGAATTAAAATGTTGTGGAACATCATTTTTTTTAAAGAAAAAATTCGGTGTTGGATATAATTTGGTATGTATTCGATAAATTTTTGTTTCTCAAATATTTCGTCGAGATTTTTTTTACTTCTATATCATTTTCTTAAAAAAATTTTAGGTTTGTGTTAAACGTAAAAATTGTGATACTAAAAATGTAACTAATTTATTACAAAAATATGTACCAAATATTCAACCATTAAATGATATTGGAGCTGAATTATCGTATCAATTACCATATAAATATTCAGATACATTTAAAAATTTATTTGAAGATTTAGAAAATACAACAGATCAATTAGATTTAGATGGTTTTGGAATTTCGGTAACAACAATGGAAGAAGTTTTTATGAAAGCTATTTCTAAAAAACAAGAAATAATGGCAACTAATGGCAATGTAACGCATGATATCGAAAAGGATAATGATTCAGCATGTAAGTATTGTCAAAAAAAAAAAAAAAAATGTGATTCTAAATAATACAACTGCGCTTACAAAAGTAGGTATATAGTGAAAATCAAAAAAGTTGAGAAATTGTATTATACTAGAAAAACATGCGCAGAATAAAAGATAATTACACACATTCGTTTTTATTGTTGTAAATTCTATGAAACATAGGTTTTTTCTTTCGTATATGTATACTACACAAGAAGATCACTAACACATGTAAGACATGCGCGAGAATACCTCAACTTTTTTGGTTTTGACTATAAAAGTCATTGATCTAGAAATTTTTTCTATCAATTTATTGGATTTTGATTCCGAAGACTTGATTTGTGAGCCATTGTACTCGTATAAAATTTATGAGAACTTGTTAGAGAAAATGGAAGTGAATTTTCGGTAACTTTCAGAATTAACAAAGAAAAATCACTTTCTACTTCAAGTAGTTCTTTACTAAAATTCTTACAATAGGGCTTATTATTTTTTTAATCCTTTTTTTTTTTGTCTATTTTGTATTTTCAGATGATGAATCATTAGCCGAAAGTGAACAATTATTAAAAGGAAAAAATTTAATATTAAATCAATGGAAAGCAATGATTTATAAGAAATCATTAAATACAATTCGTAATACGACAATATTATTAGTTCAAAATTTTATGCCAATATTTTTTATAAGTGTTACAATTTTAATAATACGACAAACAGCAACATTTTTGCCATTAAGACCACGTCATATAACACTTGAATCATATGAAAAAACTGTATGTGTTTTAAAATTACAAAGTAATCTAACGGAAAATCTTAAATTAGCTAAAGAATATAATAATTATTGTGAATCATATGGTCCATTACATGAATCTATACAAATTCAAAATGATACACAAACATTTGAAGATTATATTTTAGATAAATCAAAAACAATTTTAGTATGGATTAATTCAAGATATTTAACTGGTGCTACAATAAAAAATAATAAAATAATTGCATGGTTTAATAATCAAGCATTTCATACGGTTCCATTATCATTGAATATATTACATAATGCAATTTTAAAATCATTACTTAGTAATGATTATAGTATTGAAGTAACAAATTATCCATTACCATATTCAGCAAAAACACGTTTTCAACAATTAGATTTTGGACGTACATTAGGATTTCAATTAGCATTAAATATTAGTTTTTGTATGTCATTTGTTAGTGCATTTTATATATTATTTTTAATAAAAGAACGTATTAGTCGAGCTAAATTATTACAATTAGTTAGTGGTCTTAATATATTTATTTATTGGGCATCATCATTTCTATGGGATTTTTTGACATTTTGTGTTACAGCATTAATTTCAATTGTAACATTAGTTGCATTTCAAGAAGAAGGTTTTTCAACATTTACCGAAGTTGGTGAGTATTGACTGAGTATACTAATTTTTTTTTATTTATTCAAATCAAAATCCTTTTAAAGTTTGTTAGTTATTAGAAGAGTTTCGGTCAAGATTTCCTAAGACTCAGATTACGAGTATCTTTTTTTCTTTGTTAATTTTTCTAAGGATGTTATATGATTTGAATACAGCTTATTTGTATATGAAAAATTGTAGAAAATTACTTCCAAAGAGCTTTTATATGTATAAAAACATAAAAACGGCTTCTAAATATACTACAATAGTTCCCAAATTTAATCATATTGTTCAGGAATAATTTTGTATTCTAATTCAATTATAATTTTTCATTTATTTTTAGCAAGAGTATTTCTTGTGCTTTTAATGTTTGGATTTGCTGCGATCCCTCTTTCGTATATATTATCACTGATGTTCACTGAGCCAGCAACAGGATATACCCGAATATCGATTATCAATATATTTACTGGTTAGTATATATAGTTTTCATAATAATTATCGAGTATCTTTTAAAAAGTATCTGTTTTTTTTTCTTCATCAAATAGGAATGGCTCTCTTTGTTGTTGTATTTGTCATTGGATTTTCAATATTCGATTTACAAAATTTATCAAAAACACTAACATGGACATTCATGATTTTTCCACATTTTACATTGGCACATGCAATTAATAATTTGTATACAATTTTTGCTGCAAAAAAAGCATGTGATATGATGCAAGCTAGCTCAATAATTTTGAGAACTATTAATTGTGGTGAGTACCATATTTTCAATATTTTTTAATTTAAAATAAAATATTTTTATTGAAAAATTGAAATGTTATTTTGTGTTATTTTATTTTTTTTAGATGGTCAAAGCTATTTTGGTTGGACAAATAAAGGTATTGGTCCACATCTTCTTTATATGTTTTGCACTGGATGTATAGTCTTTGGAGTTTTAATTATTAAAGAAATGGGATTTATTAATGAAATTTTTCATATATTCGAGAGATTAAGGTAAAATTCTATTTAAATTTTTTTAATTAATATAAAAATTCCGTTTAAAAAAAAATGATGAATTTTTTCTTTGGTTTTTTAAAGAATTCCAAATTTACCACCAGAAAAACTAAATGATGATGATGATGTAAAAGCAGAAAAGGATCGTGTCAATGCAATGACAATGTACGATATTGAATCAAAGAATCTAGTTTTAAACAATGTCACAAAATATTATAGAAAATTTTTAGCTGTAAATCGACTTTCTGTGGCCGTTAACTCGTAAGTTTATCAGAATATAAAATCTTTAAAAAAAGAAACAAAAATTCAATTTGATGTTTTTAAATTTACTATAATTTTTAGTTCAGAATGTTTTGGCTTATTGGGTGTTAATGGTGCTGGAAAAACGACAACATTTAAAATGTTAACCGGTGATGAACGTATCAGTTATGGTGAAGCATATGTTAAAGGGATTAATTTAAAAACCGAAATGAAATCTGTTTATCAAGAAATTGGTTATTGTCCACAATTTGATGGTTTATTAGAACAATTAACTGGACGTGAAGTATTACGTATATTTTGTTATTTACGTGGTATACCATCAACACAAATTAATAATACAATAATGACATTAACAAAAGGTTTAGATTTTATACAACATATTGATAAAAAAGTTCAAGTATATAGTGGTGGTAATAAACGTAAATTAAGTACAGCAATTGCATTAATGGGTCCATCAGTAATATATTTGGATGAACCAACAACGGGTATGGATCCGGGTGCACGTCGTCAATTATGGAATATGGTTATTAAAGTACGTGATTCTGGTAAATCAATTGTATTAACATCACATAGTATGGAAGAATGTGAAGCATTATGTACACGTTTAGCAATTATGGTTAATGGTGAATTTAAATGTCTTGGATCATTACAACATTTAAAAAATAAATTTTCAAAAGGATTCATATTAAAAATAAAATTACGAACAGGAGATGAAATAAATTATGAAAAGTAAAATAAATAATTAAATGGAAAAAAAAGAGCGATTTTAAAATAAATTGTTTTTTTTTTTTTACTTTTCTAGAATTGATGAAAATTCAGTGAATAATTCAATGCAAATGGAAAAAATTAATGAAGAAGTCGAAAAATTAAGACAATTCATGGATTCAACATTTTCAACAGAAGTTGTATTAAAGTAAATTTGATTTTTTTTAAATTTTCTTAATTTTCAAATTGAACATAAAATTAAACAATTTATTTTTTTTTCTTTATTTTGTAGGGAACAGTATCGAAACATTTTAACATTTCATATTCCTGTTTCATCAATACGATGGTCTTATATATTTGGTCTGCTAGAGGATAATAAAAATAATCTTAATATTGAAGATTATTCAATAACACAAACGACATTGGAAGAAATATTCTTAGATTTTGCTAAACAACAAATAGAGCAACAAGAATAAAATAAACAAATTTAGGAGAAGGGAGGAGGGGGTGTGTTAAAGAAGAAAAATAAATTACAATACATAACTATTTGTTGTACTTAATATAAAAGTATGTATATGTATTTGAATTATTTTTTTTTAATTGACAAGTGTGTATGTGTTTAAGCAAAAATTTTAATGAATTTTAAGAAGAAAAAAAACTAAAAGAAATTTAATATTTTAATGTACAAATATATTTTTATGTTTAAAATACTTAATTATAATTTTTTTTAACAAATTACTATCATAGAAAAAAGCTAATGTATTCGCATCGGAACCCAAATTATGTGTTGTATTACCGCGCGTATTTAGAGTGTGTTTATTTGAAAAACGTAATTTTTTTTGTCACAGGTAATACTTTCGTGTATAAAATTGAATTTGGAAACAGAAAATTGATTGAAAATGTTTTATTCAAGAATTTTCAGTAGATTTTCCTCTATAAATACGAAAGAAAGTTCAAGCTGTGATCGCTATACCACGTTTTAAACTTCCTAAATAAAAATAATACCGCTGAACGACTTTTCTGAAAACTTTATCAGATGTAGAGCGCATTTTTTTAAATCAATGGCATTATTCGTTTCAAAAATATGATCGTTTAAAGTTTTATATATTTTGTGAATAATAACGTCCCCGTTCTAATTATATTCAGATCTTTTATATCAACAAGGATTTACGTATCCTTGTAAACCAAATTGCATAATTCATTTAAGAGAAATTTTTGGACAAGAAAAAGCTTGCAGAACATACTATTTTCAGGGTGAATACAATAACTCCCTCTTACTGGCAGATTAACGACTAATTAATATAATATCATATTTTTAACAAATATTAGCAAGGATAACAGAACAGTCTAAGAAAAATTCATAACATTCAAATGTAAAAGTCGTGAAATTTTGATGAATACCCCATTTGAATGATATAAAGGATATTTTTTTGGAGAAATTGGATCCTGGACTGGAAATATTAAAAAAAACTGTCTAAACAAGTGTTTTTTTTATATAAAAAATCAAACTCTATTAGAGTTCATTTTTATTTCATAAAGTTTGAAAATAAAATACAATATAAAACTTACTTAAGTATTTTAGAAAAAAAAATCATACATAATTCTTAAAATCAAACTTTTCATTTATTATTTTTTTTTATTGTACTTGTATTTTCTTTTTAATCTTAATTTAATATAGTAAAAATTATATTTTAAATTAAATTTAAATTTTTTTATCCTCAACATCATCATCATAATCATCACTACTTTCATCTAATTTATTATTTTGATTATTTGATTTATAACGCATTGCTAAGAAAATGAATATAAACATATCTAAAAACATTAAACCAGCAAATAAAAAGAATTCATATGCTTGTGATTTAAATATTTTAACTTCAGTTATAATAACAACAATTAAATTACCAATTGCAACTGTTAATAACCAACATGCTTGTAATACTGATTTCATACTAGATGGTGCTTCAGCATATGAAAATTCTAAACCAGTTACAGAGAACATAACTTCACCTAATGTCATAACAACATATTGTGGTACAAGCCATAACATATGCATAGAATTTGGTTCAGTTATTGTGATAACTTTCATTGTTATTTCATTATTTTTTACATTTTCTGATAATAAAATTGTATAAATACCGCCATTTTTTAATTTTAAATTATCACTAATTTTTTTATCATTAATATAAATGTTAAATGTTGATGAATATAATTCTATAAGATCATTAAAATTTGAACTTTCATTATATGCTAATCCTTTACTATCATGAATTTGTATATAATTGGGTTTTAATAAATTCGCTAAAACACGAATTTCTGGATTACCACGTTTTGGTTTATCAACATAATCTTCATAAGTCAATAATTTTACTTCATTTGATTTACCATGTAAGTAGAAACTAATTGCTTTTTCACTTTCAAGATTAATTTTTTGATTTGTAAGTGTTGGACAACCTTGAACAGTAAAAAAAAGATTTTTATTGAAATAATTGAGTTGGAAAATATAGATAATAAAAAAATATACCTTGTGTTTCAGATTGAAAATTAGCTGTAAAATTCATTCTTTTTGAAACATCAATATGTTTCGCTTCAAATTGTTCCAATGATTTTAATTTTAATTCGCCATAATCTGGAATATCAGTCTTAATTACATAATCACAGCCAGCTATACCATTAAATATTCTAATTTGAGAAATTCCTGGATTAGGCAGTACCGGATAAGTTTGCTAAAACATAAAACAATAAACGCATTTATTCCAGGACAATTGATTTTTTTTTCTTTAAAATAAAATTTTCTTACTTCTAAACTTAATTCAATACATCCTGATATAATAAATGCGATACCAGCTAAAATTCCTCCAAATGTTAGCTTTTGTAGTGGACGTTTAATGCCAACTTTAGCTAATAACGGATAAAATGCATACTCATATAACGGTATAAAAAGTAAAATTAAAAGTGGATTGATCAGTTGTAATTGATCTGGTTGAATTTCAATTGTTCCTAATGTTCCGTCCATACGTGTTGCTTGGAAAGTCCAACGTGATCCTTGCTGATCAAATAATGCCCAAAATATTGGAAGTGGAAGATATAGTACTAATACGTTCAATAGTACTTTAATATCATTAATAAGATCTCGATCATATTTATCATTTGCATAATCTAACCAATGTTCATGATTACCCGAACTTTTATTCTTGATACGAGAACTAATTGCACTCTACAATAAATTTAGGGGAAAAAAAAAGCAGCTTAAAAAATTTGTTTGTGTTTTCAAATAACGATTAGATGGTTAAATATTCAAGCTATGGCTTTTTTTAAAAACGCAGAAATGTACTAATGATGTACAAATCTTTGTGATTTTAATAAAAAAGCTTTTACAAGTAGATTTTCGGCACTTGGTTGGTTGGTTGAAGTGGCGGTTTTCAAAATCTTTCGAAGACCCAATTAGCACTGAAAGTGCCGTTTTGATACCACACCTTGCGTAACCTTAGGCAATACCGGTAGATCACTATAGCCATCCTGTTCCATTCAGGAATCGTATATAATGTCTCCTACTGTAACTTTTGATATTTCTTCAAGGCCTTTGAAGGAGAAGCTCCCCAACGTCTGGAACCTTGCTCTGGCAAGTGCCGGACAGTTGCAGAGGTAATGAGTGAGGGTTTCTCTCTCATTGGCGTCCCTGCAACTACGACAGTTGGTAATGAAGGGGATACCCATTTTCTCTGCATGATCCCCTATTGGCCAGTGCCCTGTGATACATGCCGTGATCCTGGCAATGTCTCTTCGGCTTCTGTTAATTAAGCTTTCAGTTCGCTGTTTGTTATAAGATGGCCATGTCTTTTTCGAGATTGCACACCCCGGAAGACCTTTCCATCGGGTGTTAGCTATTGCTAGAAAGTGATTGAAGAGAGCTCTCTTCGCACAACCAAAAGGAAGATACACTTCCTTTGCCATAGCTTCGTGCAATTCCGACCCCTGTCTCGCCAAAAGGTCGGCTCTCTCATTCCCCTCAATGTTCCTATGTCCTGGAACCCAGAGGAGTGTGACTCTAGCCTTTTGGGTACTTACTTGTAAGAAATTTCAAAGTACGTAGTTCCTTCATTCATAAATGACCAAAATCTACTTATAAGAAAAATTCAGCTTTCCTATGCTCACATCCTCCTTTTGTGAGTTTATTATAATGACTATACTTACACCAATAGTTCTGCTGACCATAACTACCATATTTCCTGCTGTCGGTTTAATTTTATACAATCTTTTTCCGAATACAAAAATTACTATAAAATAAAATTAAAAATATTGAAAAAAAAAGACATCAAAAACTATTTAATATAATAAAAATTTAATAATATACTTACCAATAGATATTGCCATTAAAACAGCTGGTATACCAAATGCTAATGAATAACAACTATTTTCACCAAAACAATGAACATTTTCTCTTAGAATTGGTGTAACAAATGTTGAAATAAGTGAACCAGAATTAATTGAAAAATAAAATAATGAAAAAAATGTTGCCATTTGTTTAATTTGTTCAGGTAATTTAAATTGATCACCACCAAATGCTGATACACATGGTTTTATGCCACCAGACCCAGTTGCAATTAAAAATAAACCAATTAATGTCATTTCAACAGCTGGTAAATTTAATGTTTGTATTGCACCAATTGTAACCATTAAACTTCCAGCTACATAAACTAATGATAAATATAATATTGTATAAAATTTTCCAAGCCAACTATCTGCAATAAGTGCTCCTGGTATACACATAAGATACACCATCATTGTAAAAAAATGAAATATAACTGTTGATGAATCATTATCATAACCTAATTCTCTATTAAGATATAATGAAAGGACAGCTAGAAAAAAATTAAAAAAAAATTAATAATAATAAAATTATAAGAATACAAATTTAATAATTCAAGTATCTGATAATTTGTAATATTTAATTAATTAAAAGTTCATTGCACTTACTTCGCATTCCATAAAAATTAAATCTTTCACAAAATTCATTTCCAATTATGAAAAATATTGAAAGGGGATACTAAAAAAAAAATTAAAAAAAAATAATTTAAAAAATAAGTAGAAAAAAAAAATATAAATAGGTTGAACACTATTATAATTGATTTTTTTTTTGTCTAATAATGTGTAAAAAGATATTTTCTATAATATGTGTGTAATTATTGTTAAAGGTAATTGATAATGTATCATTAATACGATTAAATTGTAAATTAATTATGTTTTTGAACAACATAAATTTTCATGATTATTGTAGGAAATAAGTACTTTAGTTTGACTAGAAATTATTGTAGTTGAGATTATTGTTTATAAGATAAAAATATTGTTCATTGATAACAATTGGAATTCACATGTGTACATATGTACTTCTAATAGGAATATACATATGTACATACTTGTATGTACTCATTTTTCAAGTAATACCTTTCATTATTGAATTGAAGATATATAAATTGTACTTATTATTGATTTACGTCATATAATGAGGTTTATCAAACATGAAAAAAAAAAACGATATTTTTATTTGTGACAATTTATTAAAAATATATGATATCGCAATAGATTTTGTCCAGAATGCAAAGATAAACAAGGGGATTAATTTAGTATTGAATAATTTGTGTTAAATTTAATTTGAAAATATAATAATTAATAATTGAAATATTTATTACAAAAAATTTCCCTATTTTAATTGATTGTGCTCGAAAATAGTCTGAAGTATTTAAATGTTACGATAACAATGAGTGGGGAAAGCCTTGATGAATGTAATTTATCAATTTGGAACTTTGATAACAAATTATTCGCTATTTTACGATCTTTGGTTTGCATAACTATAAAAAGAGTTGATATAAGTACATATGTAGGTTTTTCATAAAGAAAAAAATATTCGCAGCAGTGCAGTCCCGAAAATTTAATAGAACACATTCTGCTATGGATCAGCATACTATCATATAGTTTTTCATTGAACATAAATAAGAAATTGAGAGAAAAAAAACTAAAAATGTGACAAAAATAACAAGTCGTGGGGTGAATAAAAAGCGACGTCCTTAACATCCTTTGCATTGCTAAATGCCACGGCATACACATAACAAGGCAATGTAAATATCGTAGTGACCGTTAGCATTGTGACGTCATCTTGGTCGTTTTATATGAAACAAATGAATAAAATTAAAAAAAAGTTAAAAAAAAAATTTATATGCTCAGACGACCTGAGTGACGTCACAAAACAAATGAAAAAAATTCTTTACATATTGCCTTGTAATGTGTATGCCGTGGCTAAATGCTAACTGTCATTTCATCGATGCACTGACACGAATGCATTAAAACGCACAAAACCCTATTTCCTATAATTGTGAGATATACTTGTAAGGATAATTATTTTTTTTTAATTTACCTTAATTTTTCCGATTCCTGACATTTTGATTTTATGGTCCAATGTCAATTTTCTGAAAATAAAAATTATATAACTTTTTATAGAAAATATTATATATATTTTTTTTACGTATTTAATTGACATTTAATTAAGCACAAAAAATATAAACGGATTTCAAAAAAAACAATTTTTTGTTAGTATAAAGATTGCGGTTGATTTTTTAGCCTACTATTCTTAAAAATTAATGTTGAAAAAATACCAAACAGAGAGACATCAAATGACAATCTTTTGGAGAAAGCTCGTAAGGAAATATACTTTATTTATTTTAGGGTAATTTTTAGTAAATTGAAATTATTTTGAAAAATAATAATTTGTTCAAAAATAAAATCATCACACTCATTACAAATTATTATTGAAACCACTGTAAAAGTGCATTAAGGTCCGGTTGTTCCATTTTCTGGTAGACTTTATATTACCTGGGAGGTTGTTACCAGCAGGATAACTTTTATCATAGACTTTATCTTCTAGGTAATTTTGAATGTTGTTAACTGAGTGCTGTAAACAGCAGCTGGTAATTATCTTCATAGGTAAAGAGAAAAATACTGATTTCAGCTAAATTCATGCTGTATAAAGTAAACAAATATTCATGCTTACTTTTTTAATAATTCTTACAGACAATTGACATTTGAAATTAATAATTCTTTAGATTCATCCTCTAGGTAGGGCTCAAAAGGTACCCAAACCACCGAATAGTTTTAATTATTGCCGGTAGTTATTATTTACATACCAGCAGAATAAATTTGACCATAAGATGAAACAATGGTTACCTATAGTATTTTTATTTTTGGATGTCAGTACAGGCAAGATAGGCATACTTTTCTATATTCTTTCACAAATTGTTCGAATAAATCTATCTCGTGTGTGGGGTGATCAGATCTCAATTTCAATCGAGGTGAATCTTTTAAATTAAATATTACCAAGGCAAAAAACTCATCGGGTACTGCCTCCATAAGCACAATACTGACTTCCAAAAATAAAAATACTATAGAGGGTAACTTTACCAGAGAGTTTACGAGAAGATGGAACAACTGGGCCTTAGTAACGTGAAACAAAAATTAATTAATTTTTTTTTTTTTTGTTTCTACTGAGAAATTAAATGTTGTATGTCACATTGGCTAAATATTCACATACAACATTTAATTTCTCAGCCGACGTTTTATTTCAATATAATATATGGGTACTTATAAAGCCAAAGCTATCTATTAATGCTTAACACACAAAATATTTAGTTGAGATATTCTCATGAGTATTTTTTTTAAATTTTATTATTTTCTCACAAAAGTTAAATTACAATAATATAGATGCTATCAAAATGATATTAAATCCGTTTAATATAGACAATCCGATCGGTAAACAACAAGCAACAAGCATGTTACAAGAATTTCATTATGATAAAATAAATTAGGTATGTGGAGAATGATAAAGCAAATTTTATTGTAGGATATAATTAAACGTAAATAAAATAAAAAAATATTTCGTTAAATGTACATATATGTTATGTATGGAAAAATTGATAACAATTTTACATACCGTAAAATTGGGTGAGTTTGGCCCAACACAGTAAAAAGATTGTGCATGTTCGAGAACGTCAAATGATCGTCAATTGACGATATTCAGCTTAAAACGTTGTATTGCTGAATTTCGCCAATTGACGATCATCTGACGTTTTCGAAGATGCAGATTATAATTATCATACAATATTCTCTATGTAGTCTATTGCAAGTTTGTCAGTTTTGCTTTTACTATTATATTCGTTGTACTTTTTTGTACTATTGTGCGTATCTAAACCTGTTTGATACATAACGGTATCTATTTAATATCGCGAAGAACGATATCAGTGTCAAATTTTATTATAATATTTTAAAATTTGCTCGTACAGAGGTATTCCAGACACCTCAAACATTGGTAAAACTTGATTTGTCATATCACTTTATGTATGGTATTTTAAATACATATTTGTATTGTCGTACCACTTTTCATTATGCTAATAATCAGTATGGAGAAAACACAACCAGAGAAGTATCAATTTGAAGGAAATAGAGTGCACTATACATTTGACGGATGAGAATGTCCATTTAAAATGTCTGCTATTAAATATAGTGATAAAACACACAATGGTACAAAATCATCCCAACTCCGAGGTTATTTTGGCCCAAGAGAAAAAAACCTTCTGTAAACAGCGGTACCAATAAAATTGTATATATTTCCATTTTATTATGTTGAGAAAAGCTAACCGAACGAAATATGATTAAAAAACTATATCTAATTCGAATAAATGAAAAGTTATAGCCACAAAGTCACAAAATAAAATTTCATAGGGCCAAACTCACCCTGTTTTACGGTATGTATGTAGGTATATCACATGTGTTTATAATTGTCGTTTTTTTTTCTTCTCTTATTTATTTTTTTATTTAATTTGTTTTATTTTAATTTAAACACTTCAACAATTTTTAAAGTTCTCATAATTTATACAATAAATACATACACAAATTTCAATTAAATTATGTATGTGAATATCTTTTTATTGTAATCACTAATCAATTAAATTTTTTTTTTCAAAGTGATCTTGACTTTTGCGTAGGAGATAAATCTATAAAAGGTTTCATCATAAATTATTAATATTGTAGTCGATTTTTTTATTTTTTATTTTTCAATTATAAATTTTAGAAAAACACTATGTGTGTGAAATAATAAAATAAAATATATACGAGTACTCACATATATCTTTTATGTTAAAAAAAACGAAATGTGTATTGTGCGATAATAAAAAAAATAATGATAACCCAAATTTTTATATAAAACACCCATATTTTTTTTTTCTTAGAAAAATAAATAAGAAAACAACTGTTAAATAATTTAAATCAAACAACAGGTGAATATAAATTACGTAAATTTTTTGATTCTTAAAGAAAAATAGAAATAGGTTAAAGTTCTGAAAATGTTAAGGTTAAAATTATTCAGAATGTGTGAAAATTGTAATTTTTATGGAATATATGTAATACCTATATGTACTTTTAATTTTCATCATACATTTAGATTTTTCTTTCAATGGGTGTTTCTCATGAATAATTCTTAAAACTGTTTTGTAATTGTTTTTGAATTAAAGTACGTGATATTTAGATTAAAAAAAAAGTCAATATGTCATTCGTTAATTAAAATGTATAGGTACATTAAACAAAGATCGTCATAATTTTGTATTTTGCCAGAAATTGTTTTATTTTTATTTACTTTTTTTTGTTGGTGTTTTTAAATTTTATTCTGTTTAATTAACCACAAAAATATCGTATGACGGGTATGTGACATTTTGTAAAGTTAATTATAAATATCATTTGTTCATATATATAGGTACTAAAACTGTGGGTATTATAAAGCTTAATTGTATTCTGTAATTGTCTTTTAATTGTTTTAATTAATTTACATTTATGATTTTATGTAATTTCTAAAGATAATGTGGTTAATTGTAATTAAAAAATGCGCAGCAAAAAAGTTTATTGTGTGAATAGTAAAACGAATAATTGTATTGTGTTGGTGATTTTTAATTTATGATTTTTCTCGAGAATAGTAAAAATAAAAAGACGAAAATATATACCTACTACTTTAATTTAATACGAGTGAAAAGTTTTTAAAATCACTTTTAAAAAATTAAAGGTTATATTAACCCTTTAAAAGTTCAAAATATGTTTTTGTCTTTTTTTTTGTAGAGAAATCTTATAAGCGATTAATTTATGGAGCTACAAAACGCGTACCACTTTTTGAATAAACAAGAGAAAAAGAAAAGTGTTTCGTTATTTCGTTTTCTTGTTAAAAAAAAATATAATTTTCGAGAATTTTGCGTTTATATCCTTTACAATATTTACATCACTGGAAACCAAACTAAGAAAATAATGTCAATTATCAGGAATTTCCTTCGATAGTAACAAGTTTGATTGAAAAAAAAAAAGTTTAATTTAAAAATAAAATCTGAAGATTCATTGAAACATTTTATCTTTATGTAAATTCTTGATTTCACTTAATATTTTCTCGAGCAAATTCAACACAAAAAGCACAAAAATAAAATCAAAAAATAATCTCAAAAAAAATTTTTTTTTTACCTTAGATTCAAATTTCTTTTTTTTTCCTAGTTCACGAATCACTTATTCAATCTTTTTTCACCTTTATTTGTTGTCCCTTTATTTTAATAATCCATTTATGTAATCCTTAGTCAATTTTATATTTTTGGACTATCACATAAACTGTGAAATTCACTAGAAAACGTTCAATTGGTAACTGTTACTTTAAATGACCAGTAAATTTCATTTCACCTGTCAATAAGCGCTTATTACTTTTTGTTATCAATTATTAACATCATATCATTTTTTTTTTTTTTTTTAAATAAAAAAACATACACTGATGATACAATATTTTAACAAAATGTATAATCTGTTTTTTTTTTTTTTAATATACTTATATAAGTACATATTTAAATCTAACGTATTTTCCACTATGTGTATATATATATTATTGTTAATCATAAATCATTCTACAGATATACATATATGTAGGTACTTACTATATGGTAAACAAGTACAGCATTAAAATATTGTGTACAATAATCGTGTATTATAAATTATTGTTATTTTTTATTTGATAAAACAAAAAAAAAAAAGATTATTTTATTATTTGTGCTACACATACATATATGTAGTACATATACATAAGTATACTCGTTTATTTTGAATTTTCTCAAAAGTTTTCGTATATGTATGTATTTTTATAGCACACACAGTTACCTTATATTAAATTAATTTTCAATAAAGATTAAAAAAAAATTTATACAATTTGTTAAATCGACAAAATGCATAATATCTTTGGACTTTTAATAGATTGTTTCAATAGATTATTCAATTGAATAGTTTTGTCATTATCGCCTCTAAAAATTATACATATGTACCTATACATACATATATGTATATATTATTTTTTTAAATCTTATTTAAAGCCTTTAAATAATTTTGACATTAACATAGTTTTAATTTCTACTGATAAATTTTTTATTAACATCAATTACATACATACGAGTACATATAAGTATGTATTTAATTTTTCCATGAAATTGGTTTTATATGTCACTTTCAATAAATAAATAAATCATTAAATTAGAAATTTGTATTTCAATGTCGGTAAAAGTATTTCCTTTTTTGATCTGACACGGGATTATAAGGGTCATCATATATTATGTATATTATTTTGTGTTCAAGGATTGTTTATTTATAATAAATTTTAAAAACTTTTAATTAAAATGTAGGTATTCTTCCGAAAAAATGTCGCTAATATTTTATTTAAAATTATTTTTGAAAGCGTAGTAGAATTTCAAAGAATAGAGTATCCTGAAATGATCTAACATACATCTAACTGCCTGTTTATCTGCCAAATTTTGGAAATTTTAAATTTTTCAAGGAAAAAAAAAAGGAAATTGGTCGCAATACAAAATTTCGAAAGAACGCCTTAAAGTGAGGTGTTAGATTAAATAATTACAGACAAAATAATTAATATTGAAAAGAATTAAAAGTCACAATAAATGACGTGACATTGTAGCACAACTAGCTAGCTATAAATATTTTTGTCATAAATAAATATTTTTGTATTAGATAACATAAATTTTACACGCATTTGAAGTCCTTAAACCGATTCCTATTAAATAGATTAGATTAGTATTCGATTAACTAACAATAAGACTTATTTCATAGAATCCTATTATATTACTCCACTCAAAATAACCAGAGTACGGAAAAACACACTCGTAAGTTGCACATGTTCGACTTATAGTTATAACCCAGTTGGAAAAAGATCCCTTCTTCATACATGAAGAAGCCTTCTTTGGAAGTTTAAAAACGGTTGAAGCCTTCCTTTCCGTATCCCACATATATCTTTTTTACATATGAGCATGTCTTAGGCTTGGAAGGCATATGTTCGGTTTTTTATCGTTTTCTACTCATTACCTTCTACAGGAGGTAAAAAGAAACCTTCCAAACAGTTCTTAGAGAAGCAAAAACGAAAAAAATAGGTTAGAAAAAATTTTTAAAACTTTTAATACCGTCATTTGTACCTTCCCAGGAATTTTTTACAATTTACTTTATATTTTCAAAACTTTTACATGCCTTCCTAAGGAAGGTCTTCCGACTTTTCCAACTGGGAAGCAATTTATCAACTCATGAACATATTATGTACATATGTATGTGTCGTATTAGAGAAAAGTATTTAAGTAAAATTAAAAAAAAAATAGATTTTATGTTTGTCAATTGGATACATTCCATTGCTATTGATAAAAATCCAATTTTAACTTTTAACAGTTTCTATAGATTTTCGAAATGCAAGTAGTTATGTGTTGAACAAAAAAAAAAATGGAAATCTGAAGAAGATTAGCTGAGAGGTTGTGAAACACTCACCATACTTCACCAGGCTCAACTAGTTGTTTAAAACACAATTTCTTGCATAAATATATTGCTTACCCAATAATTTAATAATTTTTCCCAATAGTGAAGCCAAAAAGAATTAATTGAAATGTTTTGAGTTGATTTTAGATAAGATCGTTTTAAGATAAAACGGTAACTGTTTCCATTCATCTATGTTACTCAATTTATTTAGATATGATTTTTGGATAATAAAAGAAAAAAATAGTATTTTTGTAGTTTTTTTTTAAAATTTAATAGCAGAGTAAACAAATTTAATTTAAAATCTTAAACAGCACAACAAAAAAAATCAATATAAAAATATTACCAGGAAAAAAAAAACAAATACTCACCCTGTAATACTTTACATAAAAACAATTTTCAATACTTTAAAAGTTCTCTTGACTATAACATAAAAATCAATAAAACAAAATTTTAATATTCAAAATATATATATTTTTTTTTATTACAATTAAACACATACACACATTTTTTTTTTTGTTTAAAATAATTAAAGTAATTTAAGTTTTAAGTGCTATATCCTTCCCACATTTTTTATTTTTATTTTAATTTTCTTGTATATTACTACCTTAAATTTAATTACTAAAGAACATTCTAATAAACTAATTATTTCTAAAAACTAACAAAAAATTGAAAAAAAAAAACTTCACTTCACCCACAAATATCACCCGTTTTATTCTTTTCATTTATTATTTTTTTTTCATCTTAAAACAAAAACAAAAAAAAAAATTATCTTATCACAAATTAGCTTTTCTTTTCAAGTAAAAGTAAAAACAAAAAATTAAGGAAAATAAATTTCGAAAAAAAAAACAAAAAAAGAAAATTAAGAATAATAGTATTTAAGTCATTATGCACATAAATGTACTACAATATATTTTTTTTTTTTGAAATTATCACGCAATTGTCGTTTCCGTTTGAACATAACTTCGATGAATATAACTGCCATCATTAAATTCAGATGAATCTAAAATTTTTTCAAATATTTTATCTAAACGACATTGAACTATCGTAAATTTTGTTGAATTTCCATTACAAAATGTATTCAATTTTTCAAATAGTTCACTAAGTGATAAACTACTATTACTATTACTATCCGTATCGTTTGTTGTAATGTCATTATTTGTTATCTGAAAAAAAAAATAAAATAAAATAAATAAATAAAAGAAATTTAAAAAAACGAAGTATTTTCTTAAAATGTGATAAGGTAATTAGCGTACAGGTAATTCATTTGAAAAAAATTTTAATGGTAAGTTTTAGAGAGTTCAGTGCCGTAAAGAATGAATAGTCATAGTACACAATGTAACAAAACAATTATAAATGTTGTACCACTTAAGATAAAGAAAATTATTGTATAAAATAAATTATGTATAAAAATTACTTAACATTTTTTTTTTTTTTTTTTTTTTTTGTGTAGAAATAATTCAAAAATGAAAGTCATACTTACTTCTTTTTGTTTTGGTTTCACTTTAACTACAAATTTTACGGAATGTGCATGTGATTCAAGATCTTTGCATTGAGGAAATCCTTGTTTTAAATCCTAAAAGATAAAAATAAAAAAATTATAATTGGAAAAAAAAAATCACAATATAACAATTCAAAAACAATTTAATTTATAGTCGAGCTTTTGAAGCCTATAAATTCTAGTATTAGATGTCAACCGTTAAAAATCAATGAAGAAAATTTAAATATAAAATAAGAAGCTTCAGGAAATTTTAAACATTTTGCAAGCTGGTTTTTTCTTCAGTATGGTTGGTTGACGTGGTGGTTCTTGGATTATTTCCGAAGACCCAAATAGTACTAAGCGTACCGTTTTGATACCACACACCACACAGTTGTCGAGTCAGTGGGTTGTAAGTTGTAAGCCCATCAGTCTTCTTCAGTATACTAATTTATTATTTTTATTATCCTTTTTCATGGTCTCAAGAACCAAACTTAATTTAGGTAGGATTGAAGCAGCATATCAATCAATTATTTATCATTCTTCGTGCTTTTTTTATATAGTTTTGTTCAATGAAAGGCTTTTGATATACTGAGAGTAGAGTGTAATTTTAATTTCAGTGTGTTCAATGTAATCTCCAGGACTTCAGTTTTGCTTTCCTCTGAATTTTTGTTTCTTTTCGTTTTTCCAATTTTCGAATTCCATATTAAAAGGAAAATTAGTTTGTTTTTCATGATTATTGATTTCATATGACGTTTGTCTTAGTTTAAGCTTTATCAGTATACAAGAGCTTAACATCACGTTTTTTTACTTAATTAAAATTAAGTATTCTTAGATATAAACTTACCATTTCAAATTGTACAGTATCTGAATTATTACGAAATACTGTTACAATATAATATCCACCAAATTGTTGATCTAATTCTTCTGGTGTTCCAGTACTTATTAATTTACCATCTTTAAGTACAGCAATACGATTACAAACATTATTTATTTCAGATATTGTATGTGATGTCATTAAAATTGATCTTTGTTGTGATATTAATTTTGATATTGCTTGATATACTAATGTTCGTGTAACTGGATCCATATCACTGGTTGGTTCATCCATTAATACAAGACTTGCATCACCAAAACATGATACAGCAACATTTAATTTTCTTCGATTACCACCACTAAGATTTTTGACTAGAACATTTTTATATGATTCTAAATGAAATGATTTTAATGTCGTTGAAATTAACTGAAAATATAACAGAGGAAAAAAAAAGTGAAAAAAAAAAATTCTAGTAAACTGTGAATAAATTTATGTCATGTATTTTTTTCATATTTTTTTGTAAATAATCATTTTTTTATTGTTAATACAATTAATTTAATATAATTTCAAAATAAAAATTTCGTTATTTATAATTTTCAAAATTTTTAAATAATTTAAAGGAAACATTAACAAAAAAAAAAACAAAAAAAAACCACAATGAATTTTTTAGATTCTTGTACATGTGAAATATGTAATGAATTTCAACCAAAATCAATTGGAAATGCACCATTACATCAAAAATATGTTCAAACAACAATGTATGATCATATGAATGTATTTTGTAAATTTCGTGAATTAAAAGATAATGAAAAAAAAATACGTCATACAAAAAAAGAATTATTACGTTTTAATCCAAAATTTACAAATTTTCAATTTAATATGAAAAATTTAAATGAAATTTTAGAAAATTTTACAACACAAGAATTATGGAAATTTCAAAAATATATTGAATCTGGTGAATTTTCAAAAAATTATAATACATGGAATTTATTAAAATTACAAAAAAAAAAAATTAATAATCCATTAAATATCGTATCAAAATGTCCAATAATATGTCCGGTTAAAAGTTGTAAAAAAACAGTTGGTATACGTGAAATTCTTGGTCATTATTTAAGAGATCATAAACAAGAATTTCCACTTAATTTTATTGAAATTGATAAAAATCAACGTTGTGTATTAAGTTTTCATCCATCAGTATTGAAAAAAGGTGAAGTTGTTAGTCTTGGAATTTTAGCATATGGTAGAAAAAATCCGTAAGAATTTTTAAAAATTTGAACATTTTTTTATAATATTTAAAAAAAATTTGATTTTTTAGAAATGGAACTCCAGTTGAACGTAATATTTGTCAAAAAAATATGTTTTTGGCTGAATATTCAAAATTTTCTGAATGTTTACCATTTATAATTTTTGGAAGTAAAGCATCACTTTGTGATATGATTCAAAGTAGAAAAGTGGTAATTTTAATGAAATGTAAATTTTCTAGAACACAATTAAAGTAATGTTTTTTTTTCTTAAATATAAGACTTACAGACTTCACTGTTATCGTGATAAAATAGAAGAGGTATATGTCATTTGGTTAGCAACAATTGAAACAACAAAAAGAGTATTTTGCACTTTAACAGCATTCGATGATTGTAGAACAACGTCAAGCAGTACAATACATGAGGTAAACAAATTTATTTATTAAAGTTTGAGAAGCAAAATAAAGTGGTTAATATTGAAGAATATTGGTCGGATCCTTGGATTTTTTTTTTCAAATCGAAAAAAATCATTTAGAAGTCGATACGATCTTTTGACCAGAAATAAATCATCCAAGGTTCGATATATCATTCTCAACATTAACCGAATTAGCCTATTTGAGACCAGAATCAGTGTGTAACCAAATAATAAAGTACTTAGCCAAGAAGACCGATCACACAACGTATCATCTGTATTGATCTATGTAGACAATCTTCAAAAATACAGTAGTGCATTTCTAAAGATGCCCCTGTTCTTGGTAAGTTTTGAAGAACAGGCTCAATATAAAAATTAGAACTTGTATTCGAACGATAAACAACAACAAAAAGTATAAGTGATGACTTTTTATAATGAAAATCGTTGGCTCCTGAGGACCGTCTCAAATGTCAAATGGGTTAATGCTCGATTTCTTCAGTTTTAGTGAAATCTCAATTAAAACAGACATAACTTCGAATTAATTTCATTCTAGTGTTGTATTCTAATTTCATTCATATGTTCTTTTATTTTATTGATTTTAGGTTCGAAATATCACATCATCTCAAAATCCATCTGAATTTCTATCAAATTCTTCAAATTATTTATTATTAAGTAAAGGTGATATAAATAATTTATCAAATGATTTTGAAAAAAATATTGAACTTGAAGTATTTATAAATTTATATGTTAATATTGATGATGATGATGAAAATTATAAAATACAATAAACATAAGCAAGTATATATACGTACATTTTCAATATCATTTATCCTACGTAATCTTCCATAAAATTCAATACATTCTTTAACAGTCAGAAGTGGATCTAAAGCGCTTGTTTGTGGACAATATGCAATTCCTTTCTGTAATTAAAACAAAGAGAAAAAAATTATTTTAAGTTATATACATCTAATTTAATTTGACTGTCATTTTTTTTTTTTAAATACCAAATAATAAAAAAATTAATTAATTAATATAGTAACAGTAAATAATAATTTTTACCTTTGTATAACAAACATTTCCAGATGTTTGATATAATTGTCCAGATAAAATTTTAAATATTGTTGATTTTCCCGCGCCATTATTACCTAATAAACCGAAACATTCACCAATATTTACATGAAAACTAACATTTTTAACAGCATAATCATCCCTTTTATATGATTTATATAAATTTTCAACTTTAAGTGCATGCTGATCATGTTGATATTGAAACTGATTAAAATGATGATTACCATTTGTTGTTGTTCCATTATAATGATATTTCTCATCATGACGTTTTAATGAATTCTGTATTGAAACAATTTTTAATTCGTAGTTTGAATCATTTTTATCAAGAATTTTTTTTACTAAATTTTTAAGTAATCCACTTTCAATAGCATAATTAATTGCCATAAATATGATCCCTAAACATGTTAATGATATATAATGTGGACGTAGAAGATCACTTGTTACTGGGGATTTGTATGAATCAATATCGAATCGTGAAAATACTTGAGACTATAAAATTAAAAAGAAAAAAAAAATTTAATTGAAAATTTAAAAGTCAAATGTGAGTAAATAAAATATAAGTAAATACTGACCACAATGTAATTTTTACAAATTTCTAATAAACCATCAGAAAATGCATGTTGTGGAAAAATAAGAAATGCTCTATTTAAGAAATTTCTTAATTTTACCGATTCATCTGTTTCACCAAGAATATCAATCATTAAAATAATTGTTAATGTTGTTAATGCAATAACAACATTTAAACAAAATATTGCCATATTTGCAAAACTTGCTTCTGAAAATAATTTTTCAAATATATGAACAGCTGGAATTGTAGCAAATCTGAAATATAAAAGAAAAATTACAAAATTAATATTCATGTTTATACTAGAAAAAAAAAAGGATAAACATTATTTTAAAATTTTCAATTAAACATTTACCATCACCATAAATTGAATAATTTTTCGTATTTGCTTCAAAGGATAAAAAAGTTGCATATTAAAAACGTGAAACAATGGAAATTATTACATTTTTTTTTATCAGTTGAAATTTCGTAAAAATGAATTTTTAAACGAAACACATTTTTTTTCTCCTTTTAAAATTCATTTTATTGAAATTCACGATTTTAATTTAAAATAAAATTAATTTTTAAATTGTAAAAACTCACCCAAATAGAACAAGCAGTAAGCAAATAGCATTAAGATTTGATTTTTCTACATATACTGGAATTGCAAAACATTCAAAAACAATAACACAAAGTAATATTGCAACAAGTAATATTAAAAAATCCCAAAAGAATGCAACACCCCAATATGTTTTATAATCGACACCACATAATTTCTGTTGAAGTTTTTCACCACGAACTCTTTCATTAACAATATAAACTGATGAACCAGCAACAACTAAACTGAATGCAATTAAAATAATCAATGAAACTCCAGCATCAGATACTTGTTGTAATCTGGAAAATTAAAAACAACACAAAAACAAAATCAATGAAATATATTCTCAAATTCAATTCAAAAGGATCTTTAAATATTCAAACACTTACATTGACGAATATGTTATTTCTCTTTCACCCAATTTTAATGGTTGATTTATGGTAGTAATACGATAATCACTATCATTTAATTCATTTTGTAATAAATGTGTATTTAAATCATTTAACCATG